>OX438874.1:80000-680000 GCA_949315895.1 Anania crocealis | reverse complement strand
TTGATCTTTTCCCGGTACTTTCTTGACAGAGTAGCATTTATAGCAGAAGGTAGGTAAACACTAAAAACCATAATTTAATTTTCCAATACAAACTGTTCCTAATTAGGAAACATTTTGATGTCTTTTGTCACTTGGTTGTCAAATTTATCATAGGTGCGTTCAGAATATTGAATTTTTAAAAACTGTAGTAGGAGGTCCATTCTCTCTGGTTTTTATTTCAGAAACAAAAAAGTTATAAGTGTTATTATACTGTCGAAATGCTGCATTTAATGTAAATAAGAATTTTGTATTACGTTTTGACCATATTTTACCTACTAAGTGATACCTACAAAGTTCACTGGATCATCTAGTTTTATTCATAAAAACTCTATGAAATTGTGTTAGTAGGTACCTACTTTATCTATAAATAGGTACTAATATTATAAAGCTGAAAAGTTTGTTTGTTTGTTTGAATGCGCTTATCTCAGGGTGTACTGGTTCGAATTTAAAGATTCTTTTTGTACTTTATTTGATATTTTAGCAACTTAATTACACTTATAATATCAGTATATAAACTTGAAAAATTTTGTCTCAGGCGGGACTCGAACCCGCATCTCCTCGCATGCCGGGCGGCCCGGCAAGTTTATATACTGATTCTTTTTGTGTTGAATAGTCCATTTATCGAGGAAGGCTTTACGCTATATAACATTACGCTGCGACCAAATAGGAGCGAAGCATCAGTGAAAAATGTTGCATAAATAATCGCGATCATAATTACATATATTGTGCCGGAAGTCGCGGGAAACCGCTAGTTTTCAATATTTGTGAACAAGGTAATCATTCATCCTTCCCGCATAAAGATAAAAGGTGGACCTAGTTAGTTACTATTAATAAAGAACTACTAAAGCAATGCTTTGATTCTTGGGGAAGCCTTCAGTTATTTTGTAGTACCTACCCACCTACCTATATTAAAATAAAAGGAGCAATCTAATAGTAATACATTTTTAATAGCCACTGGGTCAATAGTAACGCGGGGTCATTTGTAACGTTACAAATGCCCCCGAAAAATATGCTACAACTGCAACGGATGGTATTTTATGGAATAATATCAAATATACTCTAAAATACGTTAAAATAAACAAATATTTAAGATCGAGCATAAACTTTGACCTTCTAGTTAGCTACTTTCCGACAAAGATATAAATAATATTGTCCAGAAATCAATCAATTCGCTCTTTGAAGTTATGCCCTTTCTTAACTTGGACGTCTGAAAAAAATAATCACTTACAGTAATAGGTAACCGCTCCGTGCGCCGTCCCTCGCTCCCACTGCTACGAGACGAGCGCGTCCAGACGAGTCAGTACAGGCACACACGCACAGATACAACAAACGTTGTGGCAGTAAATTACGTTGTTTTAATTGCCCCCTGTTACTTTTGCCTCCGGTCTACCCTACCTAAGTAGGTTACATACACGAAAACCGACAGTATCTACTTATCTATGTCTAAATAAAAAAATCTCTACCACTGACCAATATTTCAAAGACGCAAACGCTATGATGTCACAGCTTTTGAAAAAAAAAACTATCGTCCACAAACACAAATACTTAACACTTTCGGCGGCGAACCTAATAACAGTATTACGAACTAAATTCTTCCGCACGACGGATATATCGATATTGTTGTAAGGCGATATATTTGCAAACAGCTCCTGTTAATATCTCATTATATGCGCAGACGCACCGACCGCGACCGGATGCCGGACAATGGCGGGCGGCTTAACCAGAGACAGTGAAGAAAGTGAGATAATCTTGCGGAACGTTCGCTAAATAGTTCCGGTGGTGATAGTCATTTATACAATTCCTTCAAGGTGAGATTTAAATTCACAACTTTTGATAAGGTGGAACCCAATCCCACATCTAAGGCAGTTGAGCAATTTTTATCCAAGAAATTGTATTTGCAAGTCACACCAGTAATTCATTTGCTTAAAAAACAGTGTCAAAACAAATAGTTATTTATATTATATTTGCTCTTTTTTGCCTGCGGCTCTGCTCGCGTGAATTACACTTGATATGGCGCTGACGAAAAACCTGGGCCCGGCACAAAATAGCCTGGCCCCCAATTCCGCTAATTTACAAATGGCTCAATAGCGTCGCAATCGTATATTTTGACATTACTTCCATATTAAATGTGTCAAAATATACAATGGGGGCTATCGCTAGTGAATTTGCCACTAGAGGCGCTAGTGTCGCGTGAGGTCCAATATCATTCACTTTGTACTGGTTTTAGCGGAATTTGTTGCATAAATTATAATTTCTTTAATTTACCTGCTGGAAAGTGATCTCCTTCGTAAAATATCGCAAATATGGATTATTTGGCGATTAATGTAAACGCTTTAAAAGCGGAATTAAGAAAAAGCGCAAAAATAGGCGGCCTCAAGAGCAACTATTTCAGAAGTTAGTTTGTTGATATCAAGATAGTTATTTATAAACAATATAACCTTAATTAGATTCAAGATTTAACACTTTGTTTCGGCGCCAATCGCCTTTGAAAGCTATAACTCCGGACCTCAGTCTACAGTGGCGCCAACTGGTGAGCAAAGAAACGGTAGTCCCTATTGCGATGCTATTGAGCCATTTATAAATTAGCAGAATTGGGGCCCTGTTCTTTCTCAAGGACTAATCTATCTTTGCGCCAAATTTTTTAAAAATCAGTTCAGCAGTGTGGGTGGTAGATATAATAGGCGTGAAAGTGTAACAAACAGACAGACAGAGTTACTCTCGGTTTTTAATGTCAGTATATGCATGTAAGGACTTAGCGTTAACGCCATAATCAAGGATGTACCTTAAATGTCTTCGTTGGATTGAAAGAGAATATCCATATTAATAAGTAACTTTGATCTTGTAATGGATTGGGACGTAGACTCTAAATGATACAAGTCTTCCGTGGAATCAGTCCTTTATTCACCAATGATGGCTAGCCTTATATACTAAATAACAATACGTGACAAGAGAGGCAAGCGTGACTATCTTCAAGGAAGATATTGTTTTAACTCAATATCACGTCCCATAGGTACGTGATACAATTTGTCATCACATACCACAATCTAAAAATCTTAAGCTTTAACGGCCGGTCCTAATAACCTATCTATCTTCATACTTTATTTGATATTTTAGCAACTTAATTGCACTTATAATATACAATACTAGCTGATGCCCGCGGCTTCGCACGCGTTGTTTTTGATCTGTTACAAAGTTTTCGTCACGACTCACCCCCCTCTCCTCCACTCTTTTCCTCCACTTCCTTTGCCTACGGTGCCGAGGGTGCCCATCTCGGGCGAGGTGGTGGTGGGCACTTAGTGGGAGCCGATACGTCGTTGCCGACTTACCGGGGCCCGTTGTTACAATAGTTGGATGAAAGGGGCCGATTTAAACTATTTAGGGATCCGGTGTTAATTCTCCTAGCGAACCGTGGTCCAAGCGAGCTCGCACCACATCTGTTTGCATTTACATGAAATCTGAAGTACAATATCATTTAAAACTTTCAAAACTGTCAACGCTGTAGTACAACAAACCATTCAAAGCAGCTTGCAAGGCTTTTTTCGAATATGATCAACACTGGCGTAGAGCCCTGGAAGAAGTGGCCCTGTGTAAAAAACCACATTCTTAATTTCCAACCAAGTAGGTTACCATTTTTCTCGATCCATAAGCGTTAAAAATGCGATTTTACTAAGACAATTTGCTTGCATACTACGTTTGGATAGAAGACCGGTGTAGTACCAGCATCGGTGTAGAACTCTGAAAAAGCCAGTCCTATGTCATTCTCCCTTCATGATCGATAAACGAAGTTTCAAGTACCTCAATATGATGTTAAACACAAATAATTAACCACAAAATTTCCAACCGTTTTTCACCCCTCAAATATTTAATTATAACAAAATCCTTATAAACAACATAACAAAATTTATACCAAAAAGCTGACGTAGTTTCACAAAACTTTCATGTGGGATGTTGGTTCGAGGCATGAATGGTAGAGGATGATCAGTAGGATAAAAAGTGTTCAGAAACTTGACAGGATAGAGAACTGATTCGACTGTACTGACCACTGTGTCTATAAATTTTTATATTTCTTCAGCTTCAAATGATCTCAGCAAAACATCATTAATTACTGCTTCTTGGTCATTAGTGGGTGCGTGGTGGTAGCTATTCCTAAGTTAAACAACACGGAATTATGAAGTGAGGTGATTTTTTTTTCAACGTTTTAATTTCATGTTTTAAAAGTGTATTTTTTTAAATATGGAGGATATTCAATAAAAAGATTATTTGAATACGTTAGAAAGGCAGTTTCACTAAACAAACTTTGCCAGGCCCCCAAAAGCGGTGCGTCCTAGAAAAAATAAATCGTTACCAAATGGAAGTTTATCAAATTATCTTCTAAATGGAAGCTTGTCAAATGGTCTACCAGTCTATATTGATTTAATCCACCAGTCAGCTGCTTAGTGTTGTTGCAACACACCTGTTACCTTTTCCTGCCTGAGATACGGGTCTATGCCCAGTTCAGGAATTATTTTTGTACTGCTTAATATAGGTGATAATGTCATATGGTACAACAGTGTGATTCTATACACTTTTTTCGATTTCCCAACATTTGTCTCTACCGTATAAACAAAATTCGGCCTAGTGCAAGTCGGACTCGCGCACGAAGGGTTCCGTACCATTGACTACGAAAACAACAGTAGGTACCTACATTAATTTAGTTAATGTAGTGCCTACCTGTTACCATTTATTGATATCAAGCAAAAATAAGCAAAAAATTGATTTTTTTGTGTGGGAACCTCCGTTAAATATTAATTTAATTATTTATTATTAAAGTTAGAAATATTATAACTGAGTGTTTTGTGAATATTTAAAGTGCCTACCTGTTGCCATTATTAATATCGAATGAAAAAGGACAAAAAAATCGCGTTTCGATTTTTTTGTCCCTTGAATATTTGTTTTATTTTGTTTTTAGTATTTGTTGTTATTGGGGTAGCAAAAATACATAATTTGTGAAAGTTTCAACTGTCTAGCTATCGCGGCTCTTGAGATACAGCCTGGTGACAGGCAGACGGACAGACGGACAGACAGCGAAGTCGTAGTAATAGGGTTCCGTTTTTACCCTTTGGGTACGGAACCCTAAAAATGAAAGTTCTAAATAATACCATTTTTATGGTAAGTACCGATATTTATTTTCTGAATAATATGTAACCAATATACATATAGACAAGACAATAGGAATTTTCAAGTTTTGTCTTTTCGTTACATAGCCTCCTTATTTCTTCGTCAATTTTGTCCTTCAGGGCATATGGAATACGTCGCGGCTAGATGAAAATTGGTGTCACATTTTCTTGAAGCACTAATTGAGCTTTGTAGTTTAATATTCAAACAAGAGTTCCGTCAAACACCATTGTTAAATCTTCTAGTAATCTGTCCGATTTTGAGTTGTTGATAATTTACTAACTGAATTTTATCCAACTCTTCAAATTCTAACTCACAAGGATCCCGTGGAGCACAAAAATATAATATAATACGTTTTCTGATGTAATTCTGGGCTCAAAGATGTATGATTGACGTGTATTTCCTTGTATCGATATCATCACATCTGTTCAGTTTTAAGTACGTATCCAACCGTTTAATGATGTTTTTGACGTGACAACGTCTTAAATTAGGTTGCGGCTGGGAGTCACTTATGAAAAAGTGTAACGCTCGGTAACGTTACGATGAGTCACCGAACGAGAGAGAGGCCCGCCGAATGCCTTGCGTCTCTCTCCCACTCAACTATGATCGGTCTGCCGCGCGCGCAGCACTAGAGAATTAGGCGCATTGAATCGGCGCATGCTTGTGTCTCTGTCTTTGTCTTTCTCGAACGTTCTTGGCGTTGGAAAAAGACTTGACTTTCGCAAGACACATTACAGCAGAAACACTTCCTTTCATTTCATATTTCTCCTATCATCGTCCTATCCTCAACAAAATCACTCAAATAGGAATTAGTTAAGTTTAAGTTTACATGTACAATGTTTTAGTAAACAAAATATATTTCTATAGTTAAAATTTGTGCAATTCTTATTTTCATTCAATTCCTTGTTCCTATTGTGCAATTTAATTATATTCATATCAATAAATATTCTACCGAGAAAAAGACGTTGTCACGTAAAATCTTCGCCCGTAAAACCGACTTTACAGGCAACCATTTTTGAATGTTTCGTCCTTGTCTAATGGTACTGAGTTCAATTTAGATGTCCTAAGATTTGTTTGTGACCGACCTTTGCTCCTCAGTACCCTCTGCATACATTGAATTGTTTCGTGCTATCGAATTCAAACTCTGCAGTTTTAGTTTAAGCTGTGTTGTTAAGGTTATTTTTTTCTTCAATCTCAGTTTCCAACTGTGGGTCATCAGTAATATTATTTGTAGTCGTATCTCTTCCAAATTATTCTTGGTAAATTTGTTCATTTGTCACTTCACCAGCTGATCACTCACTAATTTTAATTCATAATCAGAAATTTCTCGTAGGTTTTGTATCTGGCTGCCGAATTTTGTAATGCAGCCTTTAATTAAAGTTCTACACGTTTTAATTCAGTTAATTCATCCATTTCGGCGCCAATTATTAAATTCTAAAATAATACCATTCTGTTTGTAAGAAATTACCTATTTATTTTCTGATTGACACATTGAATGTCATAACAAACAAAGTAAAGTCAGAGAGTACAAATATGTAAAGAGTATGGATATGACGCGGAACCGAACCAACTTTGCCCACATTTTTTATCCCCTTAAAGATTAAATTTTCAAAAATCCTGAAAGACGTCATTCTTAATTTCTAATCAGGTAGCTGGATACCAATTTTCATTGACTTAGCTTCAAAACTGAGGGAGTTTCATACAAACTTATGGGGCCCTTTTTACCCCCTTAGAGGCGGAATTTCAAAAATTCCTTTCTTAGTGCTCACCTACACTATAAAAGGAAGCACGGTGAAAATTTTCAGATTTTAAATCCCAGTAGTTTGGGCTGTGCGTTGATATGTCAGTCAGTCAGTCATTAAATCAGTTTTCATTTTTATATATTTAGAAGATATAAACTTGAAAAATTTCAAGTTTATAATACTGATATTATAATTGCAATTAAGTTGCTAAAATATCAAATAAAGTATATAAATAGCTGTTTCATCTTAACTGACTGTCAAACATCTGCAAAGATGTTTCTTTCGGGTGTTAAGGGTGCAAACTCCTAACATTTGATGAAACAACGCTGGCTCACAGCGTAAGAATATGCTTGAAAAATTCGCGCCGTGTCGCAGTGTCTCGGTGGCCTAATGGTATGGCACCCGCTCGGCATGCGAGGAGATGCGGGTTCGTGTCCCGCCTGAGACAAATTTTTTCAAGTTTATATACTGATACTAGCAAAATTATTTCATTATTTAAATCCGGCGAGAAATGTGATCCCGCTAATTTTCGACCAATATCCATCTTGCCAGTACTAAGTTAAATATTTGAAAAAATTATGTTTAGTCAACTTTTATCGCACTTTAGTTTGAATAAATTATTACATCACAATCAATATGAATTCAGGAAAGGTAGAAATACCACTGATGCGGGAGTAGCACTTCTAAAACACGTATTCGATGCTTGGGAGAGTAGGTTAGATGCTATAGGTGTTTTTTGTGACCTGTCAAAGGCATTTGATTGTGTGGACCATAAAACGTTAATTAAAAAACTCAGACATTATGGTGTTTCGAATGATTCGTTAGATTTAATTAACTCATATCTCACAGGTAGAACACAAAAAGTTTGCATTGATGGAACTGAGTCTTCAGGGTCGGCCCTTATCATGGGTGTCCCTCAGGGATCAGTATTAGGACCCTTGCTATTTTTAATATACATTAACGACCTTCCATATTATATGTATAATCTTTGTGAGATGGTATTGTTTGCAGATGACACTTCAATAATTTTTAAAATTAAGAGGGGCGAATTGTCATTTGACGATGTTAACAATACCCTCTCTAAATTATTGCATTGGTTTGCTACGAATAATCTTTTGCTTAATGCAAGAAAAACAAAATGTGTTAAATTTACTTTGCGTAATGTAAGGTTTTCCGCCACAAATGTTATTGTAATGTAAAAGATTGTATTGTAAAAGATGAGCCATTAGACACAGTAGACTCCTCTACCTTTTTAGGTATAACTGTAGACTCTCGTCTGCAATGGGGTGCTCATATCAGGTCTCTGTCTGGAAGACTTAGTTCTGCTGCTTATGCTGTGCGAAAGATAAGACAATTGACTGATGTTGGAACGGCAAGATTAGTATATTTTAGCTACTAACTACAGTATAATGTCATACGGAATTTTGTTATGGGGCTCAGCGGCAGATATTGAGTCTATTTTTATGTGATATTGCAAAAACGTGCTGTGCGGGCTATTTACGGCCTTAGACCCCGTGACTCTCTAAGAGAGCTATTCAAAGAGATCAACATACTAACAGTTGCATCTCAATACATTTTCGAAAACATTATGTACGTCTGTAAAAACCTCGAATTTTTTGTCAAAAATAGTGACGTACACAATTTTAATACCCGAAATAAAGATAAACTTGCCGTTCCAGGATTCAGACTGCGAAAAGTAGGTAATTCGTTCATGGGAAATTGTATCCGTATTTTCAACAAATTACCACTGTCAATTGCTGACCTCCCTGTACATAAATTCAAATCATATATCAAAGTTGTTTTAATGAAAAAGGGCTATTACACTATTGATGATTATATAAATGATAGGAACGTTTGGCTTTAAATTGTATCAGCTCGCACTGGCATATATCTTATATAAACATGTTTATTTAAAAAGAGGCTGACAATAGTGACCGAGTTTCTTGCGCTGCTTCTTCTCGGCACTAGCCCACATTTGTCCCAAAGCAGTGGTAGGTTAAATATCGGGACGTGTAAAAGCGCCTCCAGGGGCCTATTTGCAGAAACAAAACTGATTTTAACTGATTTTTAAATCTATCTTCGGTTTTGGCATATCGGAGATAGAAAACAACTTCTGTCTTTGTTTCTCTGGACGACAAAATAAGAGATAGAAACTGTTTCCTATCTCCGAAATGTTACAACTGGCGATAGATAGATTATTGGGACCGGCCGTTAGGCGACTAGGTACTAGAGCTAAGTTCTGTCCCCAATTCATTTAATTTTATTACTTCTAAACAAAATCAATTCTCAAAAAACTAAAAGATTTTAGCAAAATACCTCTATTATTTATTGAATTTCAGTTAACTGCTTTTCATTCTGGCATTCTTTCGTATTTCACATTATTGCTAGAAGCGGCCGCTTTGGGCAGTAGCGACAAATTCGACTTTTTAAACAAATAAATGAAAAGTTTACTGTGATCCAATAAATACCAGAGGTATTTTGCTAAAATGATACTGTTCTAATTTTTTGAAAATTGATTTTTTAAGGAGTAATAAAATAAAATCAATTGGGGGCAGCACCTAGCTCTAGAACTACTAGTAGTTCTCTTACGGCCATTTCCAATAACCTATCTATCTTCAGTTTTGGCATATCGGAGATAGAAAACAACTTCTGTCTTTGTTTCTCTGGACGGAAAAAACAGAGATAAAAACTGTTACCTATCTCCGATATGCCAAAACTGAAGATAGATAGGTTATTGGAAACGGCCGTTAGTCATTCTAGCTATGAGGATCATTTATGTTGCTTCAGATGGTTCAACCTATGGGCGGTGCACCAGTTTATTGCCCGACTGCACAAACGTTAATTGATCAAAACTGTACAAATTAAAGCTGACCAGTGAATCGTATAAAAAGGGGTTACTCTGTAATGTGACGTCACACAATTTTAACACCCCCAACAAACATATTATTAACACCTATAAAAAATAGACACACAAAGTAGAATGCAACGATTAGCAAACATAAAAGAGTCATTCAAAGAGTAAGTCCCTCCCTAGAACACCTGACCCCAGGTGTCTGTCCTCCCTCTTAGAGGGAACTAGGCATGTAAATGTAATGTGTATGAGTATTTTATCGATAGTTTACTTACAAACGTTGATTTAACCTCGCTGATAATTTCATGTGCGTGTGGATTGAGTGTTCTTTTTCAAAAGTTTACGAAATTCACGAATGTTTTAGGAAAAAATTGTGAAAATTCAATGGTGAAGTTCAAAAATTTGTAAAAAGTACCTATAGAGAGAAAGTTATGGTCATTTAACTGGAACACTGAATCCGCCGACCTGAGAAAAATGCTGTATCTCGTTCTTCAAAAAGTACTATCTAGACCTATAAATCAAATTTGTGATGCATATTCACAATTGTTCAATCGTTTTTAACCGTTTATTTAGATTTTATAAAGGTATCTTTAGAACACTCCATCCTCACATTGTGCAGATGAAGTGTTCCTAAAAACTCAAACTTTAGCTTAATAATATCTTGATTTTGTTCATTCGGCATTGAATTCGTGTAATAGTGTATACACGAATTCAATGCCGAATGAATTTGTAAAACAAAAATCTTAACAAAAAATATAATATTTCTAGAGTAATTTAAAAAAATCCGTTCATTGTAATGTGCCGTGTGAGTGTTCCATGTTTTAGCGTATATTTATTTAACCCGAACTTGGATGCAAACCGAGACTACATCAGAAATTGTGAAAAACATTTCACAGAAATTTTACACATCTTCTGTTTTTATGAACGTTTAATTTACAAAATATAATTAACTTTTTTCATATTTGCATGCAAATAAATTTTTAGGGTGACCGTGAATATCAATATGAAAATAAGACATTTTTAATTTAATTTAAGATAATATTGATTATTTATAAGGAGATTTTTGTAATAAACAAATGTGGTAACCACAGTGTACAAATTTTTGGTCGGTTCTTTTTAGAAGTTGGATTAGAAGAAAACATAACTTGATTATACGAGTATTTCTTCAAATTCAAATTCAAATTCGTTTATTATCAACGTAATTTTTACATAGCTGTAAATGTGATTGGAGCCTCCTTTTAGACATCATGTTAATGTCTGTACCAGGAAACTCCGCTCTTCCATATCATACTTACAATACTACCTTACGTTTCGAATATTACGAATCAAATAACAAAGAATAAAATGAAAACAATAAAGTTCTTAAGTTTGTCGTAGTACTTACTAGACACCCTGTATACAGAAAGATTTTACATTTAAAACTAATTGCGATACATTTCTTATCGACAACAAACACACATGTTCAGCTCATCACTAGGATATATTAGTTATTAAATTAGCCGTCGTCACCTCCGTAACTGCGCGCATTATCACGCCTCCGGAGGGGACATATCTATTAGCCTCCGACCACTGAACCGGAGGGAATCCTGCACTCCGCCCTATGGTTATTGAGCGGAACTAATTTTAATAAAAAGGTTTAAGAAATATATTTTATTAGTTTACTTACTTACTTACTTAAGCTGGCTGGCAGGAGCTGGATGCGAGAAGCTGAGGATCGATCTAAGTGGCGTGAAACTGGAGAGGTCTATATCCAGCAGTGGACTGCGATGATGATGATGATGATGATGTGATATGATAAAGCAGTCAGGGCTCGGAAAACGTTATATTTTTCGAAACGTTTTCGCCTCAATACATAAAACCGTAAGTGTTTCGTTTATGTTCGAACGGAATCACAAAAAACTGTTTTGACGGGGAACGAAAATTTTAAGTCATTCTTGCTCAACAAAAGTTTTTAATCATTTTAAACCGTTTTTGCCCATGTTAGGCGCTGCAATACGAACGAACACGCGGCACGTGCGTCTCGGTTCAGCTCTCTACGGAATAAATCGTTTTATTACGTTCTCACATTACGTTCTCATTTCGTTTTTGTTCGGAACAAAATAGTGAACAAGGAACTGTTCTAAACGTTTTATAAACGTTATTTCTGAATAACGTTTCCGAGCCCTGCCCTGAAAGCAGTAAATTATTTATCGTCTTCAAACTACACCAGTCCACTGCTGGCCATAGGCTTGTTCAAAAGAAGGATATGTGTCGACATGTTTTTTGCCTTCTTTAGTCAAATCTGCCATTATTGCTTATCCATTCAAAATTAGACCCATTCACACTAATTTCCTGGGATTCAAATTGTTCTTGTACTAAATTTCATCGAAAACTCTTTAGTGAGTTAAGTATGAAGAGATAACAAATAGTTACACGGACACACTTTCGCAATTTATAATATTAGTTTGGAATTTACTGAGACTTAAAGATAGTCGTTTATCGTAAGAGAGCAAAAACAGGTTGACTAACTAATAAATAATATTTAACCGGTACAATGTTGAATTACAAAATTATCAATTTTCAACTGTAACAAGTAGAAATCTATACTAATATTAAGCTGAAGAGTTGGTTTGTTTGTTTGTTTGTTTGAACGCGCTAATCTCAGGAAGGACTGGTTCGAATTGAAAAAATATTTTTGTGTTGGATATTCCATTTATCGAGGAAGGCTTTCGGCTATATAACATCACGCTGCGACGAATAGGAGTGAAGCATCAGCAAAAAATGTTGCAAAAACGGGGAAAATTATTCATATTATTCGCGATCATAATAACAGAAATTGACGCGGACGAAGTCGTGGGCAACAGCTAGTATATACACAGACTGCTGTAATCATTACTTTTTCTGTTGGCTTTGCCGCAGTCGGGTAAAAAGGTAACATACTGCAGAGATATTTCACACAAAAATAGAGTGGTATAACGCCTTCTCTTTCTATGGGTGTCGACGATGTCGCAAGAGGCGACTAAATTGAAAATACTACCAGAAGCAGACCGAAGCGTCTTCTCTCTACTTACCATTGGCCAAACTGTGATCGCCAACCCGCCTGCCAAGCGTGGCGATTATGGAAAATCCTTCTTTTGTAGAGGTTTATGTCAAGCAGTTTTATGATATCAGTATTAAAGCTTGATTTGAAAAATTATGTCTCAGGCGGGACTCAAACCTGGATCTCCTAGCATGCCGGGCGCGGCACTATACCATTAAGCTACCGATACTCTTATCGCTGTAAGCCAGCGTTGTTGTAACACCCGAAAGAAACATCTTTGCAGATGTTTGACAGTCAGTAAAGATGAAACAGCTATTTTAAATACTTTATATGATGTTTAATCAATTTAATTACAATTATAATGTCAGTTTTTCAACTTGAAAAATTATGTCTCAGGCGGGTTTCGAACCCGCATCTCCTCGCATGCCGCATGTTTTATGATAGCAGTATAGATAATAATTCTGTTTTCGCTCTTAGAATATAATAAAAATTTGTTCACAAAAATTTACCTGACGAAAATCATGAGTTCCAATAAAAATATCGAAAGCCGACTCTTGTTTGGCACTGAATATAAATCCGTGGCTTATTTCCCTCTATTTTAATTTTGTGCAAAACATTTTTTTAACACACAGGTCTGCCCTATATTAAATAAAAATGGGGGAAAAATCGTTGAAAATGATCAACCAAAGCTATGTGTGACACATAAAACAAAAATAACCCTGCGGATTCAGAAGCCGTCGGCTGAAAAATAATATGAATTGAGGACAATATTTACAATTCCTAATCAAAATCCTCTCAAACGATTTCTAAGTCATAATAATCTTAGTCAAACAAAACATGCGTTCGCGCTCCCCCCAGTTCGGTGGTTGTAAATATTTGCGGCGAGTAATTGGCGCGGGTTCGAATCCCGGCGCCGCGTGTTGACTCGCGACAGATTATGTGTGCTTGTTGGGAGTCACAAATGTTCAATTTTGGCTATTCAGTCATTTTAAGGGTTGCAAGTTAATATTTTCGGATGTTTGTTTTATTACCGATTATTAAAAGCCTCAAATAATTGTAACCTGTGGCTCTGAACAACTGGCTTTCTATTAGCGAATACGCTTAACGAATAGATAAAAAATTCATAGCTTAAATAAAACCGGCCAAGTGCGAGTCGGACTCGCGCATAAAGGGTTCCGTATCAAAAAGGCCAAAAAAACGGGTTTGTTGTATGGGAGCCCCCCTTAAATATATATTTTATTTTGTTTTTAGTATTTGTTGTTATTGCGGTAACAGAAATACATAATTTGTGAAAATTTCAACTGTCTAGCTATCGCGGCTCTTGAGATACAGCCCGGTGACAGAGCGAGGGTTTTAGGGTCCCGTTTTTACCCTCTGGGTACGGAACCCTAAAAACGATCGATCGTATAAGCTAATGTCACATCATAAATATTTTTCCTAATAGTCAAGCGTATACGCTCTTAGAAAGCAACTTTTGTGAGGCTGCAGATCCAATATGAGCTTTGCAGTTTTGATGTACACTGAAACGAAATAGAAAAACAATTGTTGAAGAAAAATAAAATGTTTTCACATACAATATTCTGTTCGTGATTCTACGGATTGCCAAATTTATCTAACTTTAGCAATGACATTACTGACGGATAGCTGTCATCTTTATATTGGATCGCATATGATGCAAATTCATACAAAGATCTCAATTCCCAAAGGGACTTTTGTCACTATTTGGAACTTTTTGTCCACCTTTCAGTAGGATATTAGGACATCAAAATGTCAGATAGATTTTTCTATCTATAGTAGGCCAATCGCTATCGGAAACGGCCGTTAAAAACCAAGTAGACCGAGATAGCCAGTCTGAGCGGAATGCACAAGGGTAGCCACCTACCGGGCATCTATCCTCGGCACACCGAGTTCCCTTTCAGAAGCCTGTGAACGTCCTAAAAGACTTCTGTGCTTCTGGAAGGAATTGGGGTGGTTGGACTAACCACCCCAATCGCCCCTACGCATAATGGGCCAAGAGAAGCCTAAATGCGGAAAAGGGAGCCCGTTACCAATACCAATACCAATAGCCAGTCTGAGCATCTTCTATTACTTCTATTAGTACGGATTTGCGAGACAAATACATAATTTCTACTAAAATGGGGTCCATACTGGGAATCGTAAATCGTGCTAAACGTTACAAATGTCATTTCGGACCACACCACCCTCTGAACACAAATTGCAACCGAAAATCCGTAATAAACAATCTCAAACACAATAATATTTCAATTACCGCTACGTGTTTTGAACCGAAACGTCGTCATTTTCTATGCGATTCTTGTATTATTTCTATTTGGAATTACCAGTACAACCTGAACTCTGCGACGGTGTTCGACCAAAGATATGTAAAGAGTGGGGAAGGCCAAAATGTAGTGGTGGGTTGTAATGACTGCTGTCAAACCAACACTCAGATTACCGGATTGAGAGAGAGACGGAAGATTAATGTGGGGTGCCGGAGAGAGACACGAGACGTGCTGTTGACGGCAGTCTATGACAGGTCGGGCGCTCTAATGATCGGATCTGGTTTTAGGGTTGTCAATTTTCAAATTCGCGATTGACATTGTTGAAAATAAGTGTTTTTTTACAGATACTACTAAACTAGATTGATTTGACGAAAAGTCGTAGGCTTCACAATAAATTGTGTTCTACATTAAAGTAAATGGTTGCAAACGTTGTAATCAAAAGACCACTTCATACAGAAAAATGAAACGGAACAGAACAGAGCATATACGGGGCTAGATGAACGGGACCTCAAATGAATCGGCTAAAATACCAAATCGTTAAACATTTATTTATTTATTAGGTCTGGCCAACGGTATAACAATACTAAATATGCTTAAAAGTAATTAGTAAGTATTAAAAATTAAATTGCAACAACTTATTAAGGTAAACACGGCATGTCCATATAGATACAATGCAATTGATTCTAAACCTTGCCATGCACGGAACTACATTAAGTCATACCTATTACTTATAGATGTATGTACTTAAAACATAATTAAACATTACTTCTAAAAGATAAAGACTGTTATAAAAACTTAAAACAGTTTAAAAATATTTAGTCATTACGATGTTTTAGCTAATTTCATATCTCAGACAAAGCCAGTTTCACTTCAGCCACTATTTTTAGATAAAAGGAAAAAATCTTTCAGGTTTCAAAAATTAATTGTATGACTATTTTTTATTTTATTAACTTTTTAATCCGAAACAAAATTGTAGGACAAGCGAATTTAAAAGCAAAAGAAAAACCGTTACTTTTAAAAACAAAACAGATGTGATGTTGAATTCAATGATGGAGGCCTTTTCCCTGCAGTGGGATGATTATAGGCTGTTACTACTACTACTTAATGAGAATGTATGACCTATTTATTTTTCGACCAACTCCCAATTCGCCATTGCGCCCAAATTTCAATAAAATAAAAATAAAAATTGATGACATGTATTTTTTTAAGTCTAGCCCATGTGTGTCAACCCTATCGTTGATCCCTCAAATGGGACGGTAATGGGGTCTTGAGTTGACAGATGTCACCGCGATCAGCACTTGGCGGAATTCGATTGGCGAAATGCTTTGCGCCCACTGCCTTTGAATGATAACAGAAAAAACTTAAGAAAAAAAACCTTAAATACTGGCTGTATTGAGGACAGATCATATTTTTATGGTAAACGACTTTGACATTAAAATTGAGAGAGTATTGTGTTTGTAAATTCAATCGAGGGAAAAGTGAAAAAAATGTCTGACAGTCAAATTGCAGAGTAGGTACTCTGTCATCAATTGAACTTAATAGTCCAAAAATGTTAAGATCAAATAAACGGTTTTCATCTAATAAAGTTTTTTTTTAATAAATAAGATCTTGATAATCGAATGGGGACTACCGTTTCTTTGCTCACCAGTTGGCGCCACTGTAGACTGAGGTCCGGTGGTATAGCTGTCAAAGGCGATTGGCGCCGAAACAAAGTGTTATATCTTGAATCTAATTAAGGTTATATTGTTTATAAATAACTATCTTGATAACAACAAACTAACTTCTAAAATAATTGCTCTTGAGGCCGCCTATTTCTTAAATAATCCATATTTGCGATATTTTACGAAGGAGATCACTTTCCAGCAGGTAAATTAAAGAAATTATAATTTATGCAACAAATTCCGCTAAAACCAGTACAAAGTGAATGATATTAGACCTCACGCGACACTAGCGCCTCTAGTGGCAAATTCACTAGCGATAGCCCCCATTGAATCCCAATACAAAGCGGTTTCAAATCATTCATCTCCTTTTTCCAATATTTGATGAACTCGCTTAAGATTATTACCTACAATTCATAAAAAAGATTGCCCAACAAAGTTTAATAACTTGTTCATCTTCATCACCTTTTCACTGAGAAAAAAAAGTTGTGCGTGTACTAGTGTACACACGTAAGAAGTGAAACTTCTTTATGGCCTTAATTTTCGAAAAATGATCTACATGCAACTTTCCAGAAATTGGTTAAATTAGTTAAATTGGTTAAATTGGTTAAATTGGTTAAATTGGTTACATTGGTTAAATTGGTTAAATTGGTTAAATTGGTTAAATTGGTTAAGTTGGTTAAGTTGGTTAAGTTGGTTAAGTTGGTTAAATTGGTTAAATTGGTTAAATTGGTTAAATATTATTTCACTTTACCTTTTTGCTATCGTCTGAACCAACTGTGGTAGGGGCAAGAAAAAGATGGCGCGTAACCGAAAAATGTGACGAAAATTTGACGCAAAACGTGACGGTAAATTTTTTCCAACGCCGATAAAGAAGTTTCACTTCAAAAATAATAGAAAACAGCACACTCAGGCACGGTAGAAAGAGTGGGAGATACTAGTTCCTCTCCCTTCCCCTCGATCTTACGCTTTTTCGATCAGCATCACGTGACCCTGACGCGAGTTTGGAAGTTTTTACCCATCCAACAAAAAGTGCTCAGCGCCGCTAAAGAAGTTTTCACTTCAAAATAATAGGAGGTTCTCATTTTAAAATGTTCTTTGAAATATTATACGGATTAACTGACGTCGCGTTAGTGCCGACCTATATACAGGGTGTAAAAAACTAACCGCAGACCCTGAAGTTACGCAATCTGAAAAGCAAACCAAGCCATATTAAAAAATATTATAGCTGGGAAATGATTTTTATTTATGGGACTCAAAAAATATTATAATTCGTAGCGCGCAATGTATAGCAGCCGTAGCGTAGGCCGCTGCGCTGGAGATGGCTGCTAAGTTCAAAAGTCGTCCGCGCTGAGCCGTACATTTCATATTGTAATTAATAATGCCTTATTATGAACGAAATAATAAAAAGAACCACTATGTTTGTATGAAGTAAAGTTTTTAAGTATCCTTTGGCAACAGTTTTTGTAATAAAATGGAAAACAAAATTGTGACTTTGACCCTCAATATCTTTTGAACCAGCTGTTTCCCAGGTATGGTCCTAAAAAGAAAAATGATCCTAATGATGTGGACAATACGCGGTTTTCGGATCTGCGTTTGGTTTTTTTACACCCGTTAGATGGGCAATCTACCCACCCGGGTTTAAACCCAGGTATGGGGTTTAAGCCCTATAAACACCCAAAAATTTGGGTGTTTATAATTTTTACTTAAATTCCAACAAGTATGATGTTTCTCGATAGGCCAACCAAAAATGCCAACTTATAATGTAGGCTACAGCTACTGCAGTTTTCGGTATTTTTAATTCAGTAGGTGTTTTACATATTTGTTTAAAAAGTAACTCAATATTGAGAACATAAAGTCTTGAAAGATATGAATATGTAAAAATAAGAATAAGATTGAAAAAGTCATTTTAATGTGACATTTATTTGGAACTTGGCCTAAACCCAGTACTTTGCCCATCTTCACAATAAAAAGAATAGAATCACTTCTTCTCTTCCTATGGGTGTCGTAAAAGGGCGACTAAAGGAGTACTGCCATAAGGAGACGGGCAGCAGCGTCTTTCCTCCATCATTAACCAAACTGCGATCGCCAATCCGCCTGCCAAACGTAGCAATTATGGCAAAAACCTCCAAGGAAAGTCTGTCCACTCATTTGGTGGTGATTATGACTAGTATTGCAACGGTGGAGTATAAATAATTTTGATCACAGAACTGACTGACATATTCATCCTTCACTATGAATTACTGGGCGTAGGGCACGGGTTAATTACGAACTAAAAAGGCACGAGATTAAACATGCGAAGTGCTGCGTTTTATAACTTAACCCAACATGTCTAATACCATTAATCCCATCAGATGTAGAGATCCTCAGCTTTACCATACACTTACCATGCAAAAATAACCCTTATATCACAACGAACAAGCCTTAAAATAATTCAACTTTGAAAGGAGTAGGTACATACGTTTTCATCTGATCGAAAAAGAGTTTTATTTTACAAGCAATACAGCAGAATTTCCCTTGTATGTAAGTTCAATGATACTCCAGTTGCTTACGGAGTGGACCAGTTGAGATATTTTAAAATTCAAGTCTGTTACGAGTTTAAACCTTAAGTTTACAGAGATTAGATAGGTTTTAGTATAAGGAGCGTTACAAATCACAGTTTGACATGAGGGTTAGCTGCCACAAAACGTAGACTTCCTGATTGATTTAGTTTTAATGATGTTTTATTAAACCGGGGTTCGGAATTGGGCAAAGCTGAGTACGCTTGTAAGTTTACGAAAGTTAATAAGTTTATTTACTTAGATCAAGATTGTAATGAAAGATATGTTCACGGATTATTCGCGTTAATTCTTGAACACTTTACACCGTCGCGCGTCGGGTTAAACCAAAAATAATCGCGAATAATCCGTAAACATATCTTTCATTTCAATGTATAGCGTTCGCGAAAACTCAAGAAAACAGTTAGTAGATCAAACTGGCACGGCATACTTACTTACGGCCGGTCCCAATAATCTATCTATCGCCAGTTTTGACATAAAATCGAATATAGGAAACAGTTTCTATCTCTGATTTTTCCAGAGAAACATAGACAGAAGTTGTTTTCTATCTCCGATATGCCAAAAACTGAAGATTGATAGGTTATTAGGACCGGCCGTTAGTGTCTGTCAGGAAAGTCTGCTCAGATCGGGATACTGGAAACATTTGCACATAAGCTACAATACGAGTTGCTAGGAAGACGCAACTGAAGTTGTTATATCATAGATCGAAGCTCAGTTTTTTAACTCTTTTTAAGTACTTAAATTGAGAGTAATACCTCCGCTTTGCGACCTTGAGCCTTCTTATTATACCCATATTAATCCTTATACTTATACTACTAGGAGTATATCTCGTGATCCTCTAAAGTTGTTCTTTAAGGCTTATGTAACTATCTTACTACTGTGTGGTTTTTGCAAATAGGATTTTTAATATCAATTTTACAAACTTTAAAGGCTATATTAATATTATAACCGATTGGAAAGTATTTTTTTATTTTTTATTTAAGACATGCCACATTGGGCCACACAGAGCCATCTAGTCCCAAATTAAGCTACTATTAAGTACCCTGTCGTATGCGGTAATTTTTTTTTTTTGTAAATACATACTTATAATACATATAAAACACCCAGACCAGTACAAACAGACATGTTCATGCACACAAATATGTGTGCTGTGCGGGGATCGAACCCGCGACCCATGGCTCAGAAGCAGCGTTTACTACCGCTGATCCAAATGGAACAATGGATTGTTACAATAATCATAACTTTGTTCATTCATTAAAGCAGCTGGTTTACAGTGTATAGCGATTTAAATAATTCCGTCGAAGCAAACATTAACGCTCAATAGTAAAAGCAGTTGCCCTGTAATCAGAAAGTTGTGAGTTCAAATCCAATCTGAGTCAGTCCAAAAAAATATTCATTGAAGCAATCGTAGCTCTATCTCGCTAGCTAGCTTGCTAGATATTTGCTTATTTGTCATTTTATGCCATCGTTCTAAATCGCATCTTTATGGCGTGTCGACTTTCGACGCTGTGCCTAATCTTCTGTATCGGTGCTGAGCTGCATCCGATGCGATCTGATAACGCATCGAGGGGTAATTATGATATTGAGATGAGTGATAACAGGGATATGGGCGATAAGGCGATTGATCTCAAGGCGAGGCGACACTTTTAGCTTATGAGAGGGTATGAGATTTCAAGGGGTGTTTCTTTTCTTTTGTGAGTCGTAGTCGTACCAATGGTATAATTGCTTCAGTATAAGTCTGTTAAAATTAAAGTAACAGCCTATAATTATGCCAAAAAGGCCTCCATCATTGAATTCAAGTTACCACAGCAAATATGGGTACTGGATTAATCACCACGCTTGCCAAATGCGGGTTGGTGATCACAAACCCGAGCAATGTTCGAAAATTCGTACTGATCGGGATCGATCGTCTGTTAATGTGAAGGTAAAATTGAAAAAAACAATTTGGAAAATTATATAGTTTCCATTCATTTCGATCCACTTTATTACTAGAGGTAATTGATACGGGGTTTATACCATGCACCATAGTTTTATGAGTTTCCGATATTTCGGCACTGTTGGTTGCAAGCGCCATGCTCTGAACTCACGGAAGAACTTTGTTACTAATTTGTAATATTGTTCATTATCTTAACATAAGTACACGGTGCACGGTCTAACCATTATGTATAACATCTCGGCAGTATTATTTATTTTATCAATAAAAACAATCTTAGAAAATATCTTAGGCAATAACACGCTGTGATGCGAATTATTTTGCTGCACCGGGGTTCCGGATGAATGAACCTTACACAGCTACATCCGTGCGCGTCACAGCGTGTTTCAAAATAAATAGCTGAACCAATAGACGACCATTTGGATCAGCGGTAGGTAACGCTGCTTCTGAGCCATGGGTCGCGGGTTCGATCCCCGCACAGTACAAATATTTGTGTGCATGAACATGTCTGTTTGTACTGGTCTGGGTGTTTTCTATGTATTATAAGTATGTATTTACAAAAAAAAGTATATAAGTAAGTTTATCGGTTGTCTAGTACCCCATACGACAGGGTACTTAATAGTACCTTAATTTGGGACTAGATGGCTCAGTGTGGCCCAGTGAGGCATGTCTAAAATATTTATTTATTTATTTATATATTACGTTTTTTTTAAATATGTTGATAAAAAATGAAAATAACACTGTCAAGATGTCATACATAATGATAACATAACTTGGACTTCGTTTTTCAGGTGGTTGAAAATGCACCGTGTACCTACATCGTTGATTAGTCTAACTACATGGCAGTCGTTTCGACTTTTAACGGTCATTTCCAATAACCTATCTATCTTCAGTTTTGGCATATCGGAGATAGAAAACAACTTCTGTCTTTGTTTCTCTGGACGGCAAAAATTGAGATAGAAACTGTTTTCTATCTCCGATATGCCAAAACTGAAGATAGATAGGTTATTGGAACCGGCCGTAAGATAATGTTCAGTATACAGTTAATAAATGTAACATATACAAATCATATAAGAAGTACAAAAACCATTAACTCTCCACTGTTAACTGTACATCTACCCCTTATTCATAAATCATAATACTTAACGCAAACAGTCTAATAAACCTACTTTAGCTATTACACTGTTTTGTCTCGTTCCTTCTTAGCGCTGTCGTCATTTGAAAGAAAGTGACATAACAGTGTTAAAGCTAAAATAGGTTTTTTAGACTGTTTGCGTTATTATGAATAATAATATTATAAAGCTGAAGAGTTTGTTTGTTTGTTTGTTTGAACGCGCTAATCTCAGGAAATACGATAGTCCATTTATCGAGGAAGGCTTTAGGCTATATAACATCACGCTGCGACCAATAGGAGCGTAGCATCAGTGAAAAATGTTGCATAAATAGTCGCGATCATAATAACAGATATTGAGGCGGACAAAGTCGCGGGCAACAGCTAGTTATGAATAAAAGGGTTAGTATTTAGTAGACAGTCAAACTTATAACAGTCAACATCGATTTAGACCTATGGCTGTCAGAACTGATAATATACAACGCTAGGTTAATTGGTAGGATACCAGGATATTAGGTTAGGTTGAGTTAGAAAAGCGACTACGACATCGCACGAGCCGAGCGAGCGAAAAGACTGCCGCGGTAAGTATTTATTTATTTATTTATTTATTGCAAATGTACTTAGAACTATGTACAAACACAGAGCTAAAGTACAAACCCTATTAGGGCACAGCAATGTAAGAATATAACATAGAAATACAAAGTTACTTTAATTTATCTGTCAAAAATTCTTCTGGTTTATATTAACTCTTCTAATTAATAAGTGTTTTAGTTTGCTTTAAAAGGTTTTGTCTGAGTCTAGTAGTCTTAGTACTACGAGTAGTTATTCAACCAAGTAAAAAATATTTTTTGGCCGATCACGAGTTCTGACTGTGACATTAAATGAAATTAAATTAAAGAATTTTGTTTCAGACCGTTGTCTCTGGTCTATATTGGTGTTAGAGGCAATTTAACTGAAATAGCTAATGTTAGTAAATATAAATAAAGAAATAAATTATTAAGATGGTCGATGATGGCGCATCAAGAGCAGCTTATTAACATTAGAATTATGTAACTTTTTACGGAGTAGGTCGATTTATATTAAGTATCACACGCTTTTATTAGCTTGTTTTTATTCGTTGTCGGATGTAGGATCGGATTGGTTACGTATGAATTGCAAAGAAATTGGTATTTTTATCTAATGATTACGACAAAAATCTGAAGAAAAGAATAAATTAAGTATTTTCTATTGGTACCTATAGAAAAACAACAATCGCTATGCACCAAAGGAACCAAACCAAAATTAGTTTCTTATTATTTTTCTTCAATGGTAAGATATTGTTGCTTGCAGCTTTGTTAGTTCGAACTTGATTAGTTCCGTAGCAACTTTCGTAGCGCCATTATGTCTCGTAGACACAGCCTTGTCTACGTTCTTTGTGTCGATTTTGCGTAGAGCATCTTTGTAACAAAACTTATTTTATTTTCGTAGCAATAAACGATCTACGATGTTTGTACCTTGTTTCGCAGCACTTATTTCTTTCGTAGCCACCACACCTGTAAAATATTAGGGGTTAAAATAAGAAATTGCCGTTTTATTGTAATAGGTTTTTTGAATTGACATAGAATCTTCATTGTTTGAGGTTTTCGAATGAAACTTTTTTCACATGGTTTCTATGATGTTCTTCTTTTAAAAAATGTGAAACATTTGAATATCGACTTTCAATTGTTTTTGTTATTTAACATAGACAAGAAAGATGGATACTGCGAAAATTCGAGTGATTTTTGAATACGAGTCCCGACGCGGAAGTAACGCGGCAGAAACAGCCCGCAATATCAATGATGCGTTTGGAGAGGGATCTGCTAATGAACGCACCGTGCGATTTTGGTTTAAACGCTTTCGTGATGGAAACTGCCACTAGGAAGACCGCCCACACAGGTGATTAACGATGAATTAAGAGAGATGGTGGAAGCCGATCCTAGTCAAACTACCCAGGAATTAGCGGCATGGTTTAACGTAACCTTACCCACAATATTGACTCATTTGCATCAAATCAATAAAAAAAAATACGAAAAATGGGTGCCTCATGATTTCACTGATGTGCAGAAAGAAACGCGTGTTGAAACTTGTGTTGCCTTGTTGAATCGGTACAGAAATGAAGGAATATTAAATCGAATTGTGACATGTGATGAAGAGTGGATTCTTTATGATAACCGTAAAAGAAAAATGCAATGGCTGACCCCAGGTCAAACGCCACAATAGTGTCCTAAAGCAAAACTTACCCATAAAAAGGTAATTGTAACTGTTTTGTGGTCTCAGCATGGTGTTATTCACTATAGTTTTCTCCGATCTGGTCAATCAATAACGGCAGATGTCTATTGTGCTGAACTCCGAACAATGTTGGCAAAACTAGCAGTAAAACAGCCCCGACTCATGAATCGATCTTCACCATTATTGCTCCATGACAACGCGAGACCTCATACAGCACGAGAAACCGTTTTGACCCTTCAGGAACTGCAATTAGAAACCATTCGACATCCTCCGTATTTGCCAGACCTTGCTCTAACGGACTACCATTTTTTTTGTGATTTGGACAATTATCTACGTGACAAGAAGTTTTCTTCCCAGGAGGCAGTACAAAATGCTTTCACACAGTTTGTGCAGTCTAGATCCTCAGAGTTCTATCACAATGGCATAAATGACCTTCCTATTAGATGGCAGCAATGTATAGATAATAATGGTAACTATTTAGATTAAATAAATTTGTTAAAAATTAAAAAATAAACAATTTTAATTTTTAGTACAAATCGGCAATTTCATACTTTAACCCCTACTATACCTCAAATGTTTTAGTGTTCTTATATATCTCGACGACCTCCGTGGCGGAGTGGCGTACACACCGGTTTTCAAGGTGTCGCCTGCTCCGAGGTCCCGGGTTCGATTCCCGGACGGGTCAATGTAGAAAAAATGTGTTATTCTACATTTTCTCGGGTCTGGGTGTTTGTGGTACCTTCGTTGTCTCTGATTTCCAAAATACGAATGCTTTAATTGTTATTCAAATTGGGGTCAGAACAATGTATGTGATTTATATATTTATTTATTTATTTATTTATTTATATAATATTTATATACAAATAGTAAAATTTATGGCGTTGTGAATTTTTTCAAAGAAGTATCCTGGGAACCACGAACCGTAAAAATGATGTTGTTCGTTTTCAAGCTTTCCTTGTGTAAATTTTACAAAGATCATGATCAGAAGTAACAACCCAAAAATCAGATTCTATTTTAAATTAAATTATGCGCTTTTTTATTGTTATTCAGTAATCATTGTTTTCTAGGAAAATATCTCCTTGGAAAATAATACCTATATTTAAAACCAGTATTTTGACTTAAAAAATTATGTCTCAGGAGAGACTCGAACCCGCAACTCCTCGCATGCCATGAATATCTTACTTGGGGAGTCAACTATGACAGTTCAGAAAAGAAAAGTACTATTCCGTGTCGCATGAATTTGCAGCAACGTCCTTTCTCCACAAAATTGGATAAACTGCCGAAACTCCTGCTCAGCGTGACGATTGAGACAAAATACTGTGTCCTAAGTCTAGACTTAAACCTCCTAAATTGTAGAAAAACATTTATTTTAAATTAACCATTGTCATACCATAACTACGAGTAGTTGCTGTCATTGGCACGTCTCCCCAACATCCATTGGTAAAAACCGAAGCATCTACATCCCACAAGCATTAGTGTGACGTCAATCGTTTTAACCCTAAATCACCGCCTCAAAACAAGGAGGGTCGACGTTCCTCGCAGCAATTAACCGGGGCACAATGCGACCCGGGGCGAACACGCCCGGAGAATACACCCGGGTTTTACTTTAACTCAACCCGCCGTATGCTCGTGTGGTCTCGAATCAGAATCGTAATTGGACGGGTCTTTCAGACCGTATTGTTTTTTGAATGCCGAGTGAGTGCGCGTTTTTTAGGGTTGATTCCGAGTGATTGGTGAAGGAAAAATATGGTATTACCAACGGACCGTGTGGTCGGAATTAATTTATTTTTAACCTCTTTTTAATGTTAATGTTCGACATACTATTCTATTACCGATTCAATCAGAAGGCCCAAAAGGAGATTATAATTATGTCAATCTATTCTTTTTTTTTGTCATTTTTTAGTACCTTATAGTTATAAGTGCTAAATTCGTAAATGAAAACAACATGTTTGTTTAACAACAAAAAAGTCGTTTTGAGTTTCATACTTTTTGCGTTTAGCTTACCTATTTCAGCTGCTATAAATTAGATTAATTTAGTAACAGCCTATAATTATCCCACTGCAGGGCAAAGGCTTCCATCATTGAACTCAAGTTACATCAGCAATGATGGGTACAGGAAATCACCACTCTTGCAAAATGTAGATTGGTGATTACCAACCCAAATGTTCGAAAGTTCGAAGCTCTTGGACCCGGGGATCGAACCGGGGACCCCGAGATCTTGGCCCGGTACTGGAGGCCTTTGCCCTGCAGTGGCATGATTATAGGCTTTTACTTTTTTTTTTTTTTTTTTAATTTATTTACCGTTATAAAAAGACTTAAATTAAACAATATAATTATATAAGATAGCACCTAAAACCACTGAGGTTTGTGTTGGTGCTATCAGGAGCTTACAATGAATTAATTAACTAGGTAGTAAAAAAAGTAAAATTATTTTCGTCTATGGTCACTGTAAAATTTATAAAAAGTTGTATTGAAATCCGTAAACATAATTAAAATT
Source organism: Anania crocealis (assembly GCA_949315895.1). NCBI lineage: Eukaryota > Metazoa > Arthropoda > Insecta > Lepidoptera > Crambidae > Anania > Anania crocealis. Next base: position 652,912 of record OX438874.1, on the reverse strand, counting down.
TATAAAACATACAATATTATGTAAATATAGACAAGATTAAATAAAAATAGCTACAACATTCCGAGAAAATATTCTTTAAATTTATATTTAATATTTTGCTGGGTGACATTTAATTTTGCTTTTATTTTAACTTTGTTGATAAGTCGAGGTATGAGATACCCAGTTGTCCGCTCGCCGTATGCATTGTTTGCGCGCGGATTTAGGAGTAGGTTTTTAGAAGCAGCTCGAGTGCATACAGGGTGATCAATAGTGACTTTTAGAGATTCGTTAAAGTATTGCTCTTTTATTAAACTGTATTGCACTTGTAAGTGTACAGGCAACGTTTTACAGTGTTTGAAGAGACCACTGGCATCGTATTGACATTTTTTATTAACTTTGTTGGATACTATAGTTTTGAGAATTCTTGTTTGTAGGTTGTGGATTTGGTCAAGATACGATTTATAAGTACGACCGTAGCTACTAAGACCGTATTGGACATGTGACTCCGCGAGTGCGTTATACAACATTAACTTTACTTTAAATGGGATGCGGTTATTGAGGATGGTAATGTTTGCAAGAAACTGTCTTAGCTTACTACAAACGTGTTCAATATGGTGGTTCCAGTTAAATTTATTGTCAATGACTAAACCAAGATAAGTTTGCTTATCTACTATCTCAATGTCTGGGCAGCAACATGCAGTAATGCTGTTAGTATGTAAACAGCTATGATTGTGCGCTACTAGTTTGCCAATAGGAGTTCGTTTGACATATGGAGATTTAATTATTAATAATTTAGTTTTATTGGCATTTAAAACGAGTCCAGAATCATGACACCATCTTACTAACCTATCTAGATCAGATTGCAATAGATCACAGGCTTTTTGTGCATTTTTATCGCCGATTATCAGACAAGTGTCATCTGCAAATTGATAGCATGAGCTATTAACAATGCAACTGTCCATATCATTCACGTATGATAAAAAATGCAATGGTCCTAACACCGAACCTTGTGCAGTTCCTCCTTCCACTAGCACTGGTTCACTGAAGGTGCCATTGATCTTTACGGAGAACTTACGGTTCTGCAAATAGTTTTGACACCAGTTTAGCAAGGGTCCTCGTACTCCACAGTTGTTTAGTTTCTCTATAAGCTGACTATGAACAAGAGTGTCAAAAGCGCGAGAAAAATCGATAAATAGAGCCAGGACTTGCCTTTTTTCATTTAGGTGATTATTCACTTCGTCAGTAAATTTTGAAAGAAGGCCAGTTGTACTTTTACCTGACTGGAAACCAAACTGACATGGTTTTATTACATTATGTTTTCTATAAAAGTTATGTATTTGCCCACAAACGTATTTCTCTACAATTTTATCAATTGAAGAAAGCAATGTAATTGGTCGATAATTTGTATAATCATCACGTTTGCCCTTTTTATGTACTGGTCTGACACAGCCTTCTTTCAGTCTATCAGGGTATATTCCAGTTCTTATGCTACTGTTAATTAAGTCAGAAATGGGAGGAGAAATGTATTCTCCTATCAATTTTATATCAGATATCGTAATTTTATCAGAGCCCGGTGCCTTTTTTGAATTTAGATTTCTAATAATTTTATGGACGCTACTAGGAGTTGATTTTTGAAAACGTATACTGGAGTCAATAATTCCAGTATCTTTTTTGTTAGAAAGCTTTATTTTACATTTAGGAATTATATTTTTCACAGATCTATCAAAGCTATTAGCAAAGTTATCAGCAATATCTTTGGGAGAAAGACCTTGTGCATCGAATGCTTTGAGGATTGCTGCATCGATTGATAATTTCACTCTTCCCAACATTTGGTTCACAACATCATACACCTTTTTAGTGTTTCTAAAGTTACTTTGTATATGTTTTATATAATATGCGTTTTTTTTAGTTTCAAGGACTTTGTGAACTTTATTTCGAATGGTATTATATTCCAATCTTAATTTGAGATTATCTGGGTTATTTCTCCAATCACAATACACTTTGTTTCTTTTATTGCACAGTCGAGTGATATTATCATCGATCCAGGGCAAATTAAGCCGCCTGGAATTTATTTTTTTCAAATTTCGCACATCTTTGTTGGTTGCTGATTCTTTTGCTGTTTGAAAAGATTCATAAATGAAGTTTAAAATCTCATCTGAAGAAAGCAATTCCTTTGTCTTTGACCAGTCCACATTTTTTAGTTCACTATAGAATTTTTCGTAATCAATAAATGTTTTCGATGCACCCTGTATACGCTTGGGCATTATCGGTGTGTCGTCGATGCAAGCAACGATGACACCTCGATGGTCGGCTAGAACAATGTCGAGAGCCGCCGAGAATGGATGTAATGTGGGGAATCGGGCAAAGATATGGTCTATGCAAGATTTAGTGATAACGTTTTGTCTGATTTCAATTCTTGTGTAATCTGTTATCCCACATATCAATCCACGCTCGCTAAGCGCTCCTATATATGCATCCTTAATAGCATTCGAAGTTTTTAGATCAATGTTTATGTCACCAGTTAAAAGGAAGTTATTTTTCAGGTCAAACTTACTTATGTTATTGTTTAATTCTTTAACAAACAGGTTTTTATTTTTTGATGGCGGTCTATAAATTGCACTCACAACTACATTTTGACCCGTACTTAATTTTACTGTTCCTGTTAGATTTTCATATGTGTACGTTTTATGTTGATTTTTTGTGAATTTTAAGTGTCTTCGTACATAAATAATAATACCTCCTCCTTTCCTACTTTCTCGTAGTTGTAAGTACATGTTGTAGCCCGGAATTGTATATAAATTAGCAATTCTATATGAGATACCAGCCTCAGTTAGGACTATTATATCTAGTGGAAAGTTACAGCTGTGGATAACTTGTTGTAATTTGGTAAAGTTCTTTTTTAGTGACCTAATGTTAAAATGTAAACATGATAAATTTATGTAACTTTTTTGAGGAATATGTTGAAAAAATTGGTTAGTAGAACAACAATTAAAAATTTCGTTTATTTGTGAACCCATTTTTACGATAGTTTCTTTAGTAAAAGGTACGACAGTCAAATAGGTTCCTTACTACTCGTATTTACGATAATGAGGGAGTTCTAGGTTGCTTATTAGAATGATTCGAGTTTTGATTTATAATATGGGCGATGTCATCTAAAGTGCGTATGTAATATATTTTAGTATCACTATATTTTCGAGCACATACCTTTCCATTTTTACACCATACGTATTGGCATGATTTATTAAGCAACTGAGCTTTGGCGTTAAATAAGAGAGTTTTTTGATATTTTGTCAGGGCTTCTCTAATGAAGACACGTCCATCAGCTTTTTCCTTCGTGGTGTTTGGCGTCACCATCCCCACTGTAAGACATTTATCCTTTCCAGCATCTATCCACTGTTGTTGTAGAATTTTTGATTTTAACTCGATAAGAATGGAACCAGGTTTTTGTTTTGAACCCGGCTGACGTTGTGCTGACTGTACATCTTTTATATTAACATCCAGTTTCAAGGCAATAGTTTCTATTACTTTATCTACTTCCTTTGGCGTTACCTCTGGTAATCCAGCTATTTCCAGCGAGCTCGAAAGAGACTTTTGATCAATATCTTTAAGTCCTTGCTCTAGTATTAACACACGAAGTTCTAGGTTTTTATTTTTATTTGTAAGATCATAATTTTTATTTTCTAGCTCTTTAATCCTGGCATCTTGTTTTTTGATAGAATGTTCCATGGTAGTAAGTTGTTCACTTAGGTATTCAAGAGAGCTCTCAAGATTACCAATTTCCTCTCGAAATGTTTTTTTAACCTCGCGACTGATGTCTTGTACAAGTTTATTAGCATCAATAGTTTGAGTATCCCGTGCGGAACCATTCAAACAGGCATCATCTTCTTCATCGTCGGGAGTCAGAAACGACGTGTCTATGGGAAATATTTCTGAGACACTCTTCGCAGCTCCATTCTATTCCAGGCGTATTTTTGAGGGTGCTAAGCTGTTTGTTAGATAGCTTGGAACAAGCGGGATCTGCATGCACTATAGTATCACATCTACTGCACTCCAAGCCAGGCGCTTTTTTGGTTATGTTTTTCTTACATTTCACACATTTTTTAAAGGGCATTTTGAATGACTTGGTAAAAGAATTCGGACCAGAAAACTAATTTATTTATATTTTAATATCAAGATATTTTTCAATTGACTTGACACGACATTACTATACCTATGACTGGAAAGCTAAACCCAATAATATAACCTCCAAAATATATCCTTTTTCAAGATATTCTACAAATTGTATGATAATGATAACATTCTCATAAACCTTGTTGGCACCTGATTTCCTTATTTCCATCTCAATGTACTACACAATTTTGTGCAAATAAATGTTTGACTTTGACTTTGACTTTGAGCAAATATTTTGTCATCTCAACACACTACCGAAACAAAAGTTTGAAGTATAACAAATGCAGTTCTGAATCAAACAGTACCCTAGCCAGGTGCGCGCGCGCAATGTTGGCCCAACAGTCTGCGCATACGCACAATGCGGCAAAAACTTTTGTTTAACTTGTGTTTTGTTCTTAAATTGGGCACTTGTAGTTGCGATGCTGAGTGCGATATTTAATTAGGGACCGCGGTTGCTGGTGCTATTACGGGTTCGATTCTAGTTAGAGGCAAATTGATAGTTTTGATATCGAGCTAGATATAATGTACATATTTTTGGCTTCGACATATTATTTGGCCTCGTTGTAATCCAAATGATGACATACTATGAGTTACTTACAGGCGCTATCGCAAATTCAATAATTTAGAAAAAAAGTTGAAACGTGAATATGACAGAATACTTCTTAATAAATCTAAGGTAAAGTAACTAACTAAATGCAAAAAGTTTTTGAAAAGAAATATCAATCATCACAAATTTGAAATCTCTCAAAATAATAATGACAAATTACTAAATATAAAACCAAGTCCTACAGAATCTGTAAATTATATTGAACCTTTTTTAGTTATATTGGAAAAAACCTAGTTGATGCTATACCACGAACCAGTGCTATTTTATGTACATCCCCTCTTCAGGGATACAGCCCACTTCCTTCGAGCTACTAGATACGGTCGACGATGTGGTTCGTGCAATTCTCATGTTCTTAAAGTCAATTAATGACCTAGGAACTGACAACATTCCGACCAGCTTTCTCAAATTGGCAAAAGACACTATTTGTCTCCATTATAACACATCTTGTCAACCTTCGTTTTTCTTAAGGAGTTTTCCCAATTCAACTGAAAAAGGCTCTTATTACACTTGTTTATACGTAGAGATTTTTAAGGAGGCTTCTTTTTATTTTATCTGATAAGAATATCGTTATAATTTGTATGCTAATTATGGAAGTGTTTGAGGCACTTCCGGTTAATTGTGTATGTGTGGAATTAAAGTGAGCAAGTCTAATTACACTATTAATATCGTTTATTCACAATACACAGAACATACAAGAAGGAGTACATATAGGAGACGAATTTACACAGCAGAAGTCAAAGCACGATACACAAAACACAAGAAGATGAACACGCACAATGAAACGTCTAAATACAAATTACGTAACCGAGCACGCACGGCGTAGGCATCGGCGGCGCGCGGCGAGGAGCACGGGTTTTGTGTCTAACGATGTTCTCTCGACTGGCGAACATTCGCAATGCGCAAGAGTCGAACGAACTTCCGATCAGTGCGCGGTGTTCGCGCTTAGCTATAACGCATCGCTACACAACACTCGCCGCATACTACGAGTATCGCGCGGGTTTGCTCGTGCAATTCATTTTATTTATGTTTTAGTGTTTTAATGTTAATAATGATGTGCAAGTGTGATGAATGAATGTTTTATGTGTAATATTGAAATGAATTGTATTTTGCATTGTAAATAAATATTTTAGTATAAGTGTTTAGTGTTATATTATGTAAATAAATATGTTTAATATTGTAAATATGTTGTTATAAATATTATGAATATAAATAAGTATTGTAATAAATGTGTTGCCCACACTAATGTTAATTTATTTTTGCGATAAATGATTTACGGTTAATTTTAAAAGATAATATTGTGCAATACTGCGTTAGGGTTGGAGTATGATTTTTGGTTAGCACGGAAAACATATTCCTTTAAATTCAAACACAAATTATCAATTCTGATTGCTTGTCCTCAAAACCGTAGGGTACAGTTATCGTTCAATTACAAGGTTTAATGTAAGAATGCGCGATCATATTATAAAAATCAGAGTTAATTAGAAAACCTCTTTTTTAGCTGAATATGTTTGAAAAATTAAATAATGCGTGTTAAAACTACTTATTTTAATTGGTACCGCGTAATCCTGCAAACATCGTTCATTCAGATCACCCCCTTGCGTACGTTTGCGAACAAAGGCGGCGCTCTACGAACCGGGCGCCCCGTCAGAGGCGGCGTCGCCTCACCAATTTGCTAAAACACGCGATCGCTTTGCGGTGACGGCAAAAATGAATGAATTGTAAAATATTTGTAAGCACAAAGTTCTGACGAGCCGCCCAAGTCATTGAGCTGTCAGAGGGTGTAGTAATTGTTTGGTTTTAGGTTTTTAAACACATAAAAACACATCAAGGCTCTAAATACGACACAACAATTTTTGAGGGTGATGAAAAAGTCAACCTGTATCAAATCAAATCAAATCAATCAAATCAAAAAAGTTTATTTGAAAAAACACAGTATTAAGATCTTGGCAGTTTATATATTAATAGTTCCTGCTCGCAGGCGTGCAAAAAATATACTGTTATATAAATCTAACAATAAAAAAGATTTAAAAACAAAATAAAAGATTCAATATGTCATCGGGAATCAAATACACGATTAATTTAATATTATTATAGTATGTCAATTTATTATCTAGGTATATAGAATTAGGAATGTATATCTTACAGCTTAAAATCTTATGCTAAAGTAATTAATGAAAATTTTACACATCTGGTGCACACGCATATTGCTTAACCATCTAATAGGATTAATACCTTCGTATATGACGTACACCTTCAGCCCAAATAATACATGTCATCATCATCATCATCATCAGCCTATCGCGATCCACTGCTAGACATAGACCTCTCCAATTGCACGCCACTTAGGTCGATCCTCGGCTACTCGCATCCAGCACCTGCCAGCCACCTTGCGCAAATCATCACTCCACCTGGCCTGAGGGCGTCCTCCACTACGTTTGCCGAGAATAATACATGTAACCTTTATCAATTCTACAACAACACTGTTCTGATAAAGACCGTTTTTAACACTAAACTGTCCCGATGAAGTCATTATACTCTACGTATGCCATTTCACACTGACACTATTCCTAACACTTATCTTTTCTTTTCAGATGTAAAAAGACATCACCATGCAGCCATTCCAGTCAGCCACTCGGCCTGATGGCCCCCGGGAGTCGTCCCCTGAGAGGGCCAAGTCTCCCGACACTCCCACGGCTCCAGTCCTCAACTTCTCCATCGCTCGCCTTATGGAACCTGACAGGAAGAAATCCGTATCCCCAGAACCACCGCCACCTCCAGGGTTTTTATCATACGGAGCCCAATTACTGGATTCAGCGTTCAAACAGTACATTCCAGCTGCGAGGAGACAGCTAGTGTCTCATTATCCCTTACTCTACTACGGACCGGATTTGGTGTCTTTGACTTACGCCCATCAGCTCCACCTACCTAGGCCTCCACCACCGACATCACCGATACAGCGGCCTCCAAGCCCTAGAGCACCAGCAGCTGACCATGCTGTGTCTTCGACAACAGGCCCAACTCCCTCACCAGCTAAGAATAAGAGCTTCGCTTGCGGCGACTGCGGAAAAGTCTTCAACGCGCATTACAATTTGACGAGACATATGCCCGTCCACACTGGAGCCCGACCCTTCGTCTGTAAGATCTGTGGAAAGGGATTCAGGCAAGCCTCGACCTTGTGCCGGCACAAAATCATCCACACATCGGAGAAGCCGCACAAATGTCTCACGTGTGGTAAAGCATTCAACAGATCCTCCACTTTGAACACCCATGCCCGAATCCACGCTGGGTACAAGCCTTTTGTGTGCGAGTTCTGCGGCAAAGGATTCCATCAAAAGGGCAACTATAAGAACCACCGTCTCACCCACAGCGGGGAGAAAGCTTACAAATGCAACATTTGCAACAAGGCTTTCCACCAAGTTTACAATCTGACCTTCCATATGCACACACACAACGAAAGAAAGCCGTTTACTTGCAGCATTTGTGCTAAGGGCTTCTGCAGGAACTTTGACCTTAAGAAGCACACCAGGAAACTGCATTTGGGTGCGGGCCATTTGGGCGCTGGGGGATCTAACAACGACTCTTCGCTGGACACTCAAGACGAGTCTACCCAAGAAGCTATCACCAGTCCGTCAGAAGACGCTGCTAGAGTTGCCTTCCGACCCTTTCTGGGGGCTTCGTACCCAAGGATCATAGACCCGGCCCGGATGACAGCTCCAAACACTTTCTTTTCGAAGCTCTTGTGACCCAACGGGTATTTCAATAGCTTTGGTGACGCAAATGAATGATTTGATAATGGATTTGACAGAAATATTTTACAAATAATAGTTGATTATTTTGACTCGTGTATATGGAAATAATTGTTGTGTAAGTAGTGAATTGATAATTGGATGTTGAATGGGAGCCGTCCGCATTTTAATGCGATTATATGTAAATACGAATGACGTAGTTCGATTTATTTATAGGGGGTGTTAGGTAAATAGTAATACAAGCCAAAAGTAGTCCATATTAACATAACCATGTAAATAATATGGCGAAGTCACCAATTTGATATCATCATGTATAAAGAATATCTACATTTACTCAAAATATGGTACCAGAATTCAGGTTTTAAGTGATCGTAAAGTATTTAAAGAATTTGATTTTGTGAAAACTAAGGCACCACAAACACCCACCCAGACCCGTGAATATTAAAAATTACTTTTTCCTATATTGACCCGTCCGATAGTCGAACGTCGAACTCGGGAACTCGAAGCTCGATACCAAAAAAACCGGTGTCCGCCCCAATATAGTCACGGACACGTCCATTTTTATGATCGAGTCGTTAGTTAGACATATCTCTAGATTTATTGTTAAAATATAAAGACGTAGATCAAAATATAGTCATCACATAGGAATTACGTCCTTATTCATATACACTGTATAACTTGTATATAATGTAAATAAATCAATGCACTAGGACTACGTGAACTACATTATCATTAACACTACTCTATATAATAGTCAGACAAATGCCTCTCAAAACAGGAAATTAGCCATAAATCACCACACATCCCAGCAGTGGCGGATTCAGGATCTTAATTTAAGAGAGGCATGACTTGGCTTGTATAAAGCTAAGTAAAGTAACAACCCATGACGTTCACTGTTGAGCACGGGTCTCTCTCCTTTTTATGGAGAGGGGTTCAAATAAGGCCTTAGTTGGTGGGCGGCGAGGGCGACGCTGTGGCAACATACCCCGCCGTTGTTCGATTCTCAAGCCGCCCGAAGGCCTCCAACAGGGCTTAACGACTGTTATCTCGTGACAACAGTCGGGACTGACGGCTTAACGTGCCCATCGAAGCACGGAAGCGCTCAAGGTATGATGCCACAAACGGTCACCCATCCAACTAGTGACCGCTCCCAGCGTTGCTTAACATTAGTGACAGACACTGATCGATCACTAAGAAGCATTGGGCTATAAGCACTTTTGCCGGAATTCGATTTGCCATAGGAGTTAAATGCTTTTGGGGCTTTATCAACGAAAACATGAATTAGCTATGCCAAACCTAAACTGAAACTCAAAGCTTTAGTTGGCAAACAGTAAACTTTTTTATGTATTCTAATGTAGATGCTGTGGCAGCTAACTTTAATTCAATGATGCAGGCATTTGACTGTAATACAATCCTGTAACACAATCCAGTAGGTACCTAACAGTAGTCCTCATGTAAATATTGATAGTACGAGTATTATGCACAAATCGTCTCGATATCGTCGATAAGGTTTTGTGATTTTGTGATATACCTATTAGATGTATGTAAATAAGATGTTATCAATTCAAACGCAATATTGAGTGTAATTAAATATCCTATCCGATTTATGATTTTCATTAACCTACGTATCCTCATTAGGTTGGAACGGTCGGCCATGAAAGTGGTGAAAGTTTGGACAAAATACGAGTATCATGTGCCAGTGAAATAGCGATAGGGACTATGTCGTTTTACGGCCAGTCCTAATAACCTATCTTTTTTTTTTAATAAATATTTAAGACATGCCTCACCGGGCCACACAGAGCCATCTAGTCCCAAATTAAGGTACTATTAAGTACCCTGTCGTATGGGGTACTAGACTACCGATAAACTTACTTATATACTTTTTTTTTGTAAATACATACTTATAATACATAGAAAACACCCAGACCAGTACAAACAGACATGTTCATGCACACAAATATTTGTACTGTGCGGGGATCGAACCCGCGACCCATGGCTCAGAAGCAGCGTTAACTACCGCTGATCCAAATGGTCGTCAATATCTATCTTTAGTTTAGGCATATCGGAGAAAACTACTACTGTCTTTGTTACTCTAGACGACAAAATCAGAGATAGAAACTGTTCCCTATCTCCGAAATGTCAAAACGCGAAAGATAGATTATTGGTCGTTAGTAGTAGCTGTAAGTATATATTTGCATGGGAAAATCAACACTGTTGTACTCTGACGCGCGAATGACTTTCAACCTACTCGTAGGGGTGGTAAGCCAATTTCTTGAACTAGGTACATAGTTCAGGTTTATTTGCCACTACGACAGGCGAAAAGCTTGAAATAAACCACAATTTTCGCCTCTGAATAATATATATTTGACGTCTTATATGTCATTGTCACCATATAAGGTGTTTTCTTTACCAAGTCTTAAAGAGACAAGAAACAAATAATTTGCAATAAAATTATATTGCGACTATAAATTGAAATGTAAGCTATCTTATCTTTCAAGTTGGATCAAACAGCACACGGTGTGCAAATTTGATTAAAATAGGTTAAGTAGTTAAGGAGTCCATCGCGGACAAACAACGTGACACGTAATTTATATTTATTAAGATTTTAGCAACTTAATTGCAATTATAACTAGGTATCAATATTAAAAACGCGCGGTGCTTTGTCTATTTAAGCTACCGAGACATTAAGCCACAGTGTTAATTCTTCAAGTTTGTTTTTTATCGCTGTAAGCCAGCATTGGTCAGTATAATTTGCTAAAATACTAATCTATAGCTAGGAACTTTTTCTCTTTTACAAATAAATACTAGGCACCCAAATACAAACCGTACCGTGGCGATTATTGATTTAATAATGTTATGATCTATAAGGTATATCAAATGTTCTTTAATTCCGTCACGATACTGAGAATAGTTCAAAAATCATCCCATCATCAGCCCACGTCAGTCCACAACTGGACTTAGGTTTACCTATAAAAACATAACTAATATTTTAATAAGAGAAATGGTACAAAAATCAATTTTTAATTTATCACACAAAAAATGCATCGACGTTCAAAAGCCAAGTATTTCAAATCTCACAATTACTTGACTACAGTTAGCTGTATCCCAGCGGTGTTGTATTTCTGACTCCTGCCACGCACGCCGCTGCGCCTGCGCCGCTATTGTACGTACACGTCAAATTGTAACCTTGACCCGCCCTGCACTTTGACATAAGTTGGTTCTCAAAGTTTATTTTTAAGGAACTATAACGAAGAATATATGATATGCACGTGACAAGAAGAGATTGATTGTGTCAGAAAGGATATGATTGAGAAGGGATTAGACGACTCGATGACGACTGACTGGATTGTATGGAAGAGGAAAACATAGTGCGCCGACCCCAGATGACCAGATCATCTGGGGTCGGCGCACTATGTTAGATCCATAACAGGGCTAGTGAATGATAAATTGATAACGAAAAAAATATATTCATCAACACCCCATATTTGTCCGAACTGGGCATAACATATATTTTGCTGCGGGCTAGAGATCGCAGTTTGGCCAACTGTAGATAGACGACGTTGCTGAACATACCTTATTTTAATACCTGTTAAAAAAACACACCCTCGTCTTAAATTGTGGTCAAGTAGACACCAAAATACAGACGCGATTGTTTCGCAAAAAAGGCACATGGTCAGTGTAGTGTGTAGTTAGAAACACAGTTGTGCTTGGCAAAATAAATAGTCAAGGGTATTTTTAGACTACTCTACCTACCGCCCACAGAATAAACACTCTGGGGTAGTTTGATGTTAATCAACCTTCAACACGGAGTGCGTGCATCGTTGTTCCAGTCAGCCTGTGTCCACGATCTGTGTGAATCGGTCCAAACGTCAGACAATAAAAGAAGTCAGGATATGTTCGTCTTTCAATCCCATTTTACATTTTGGAATAGACATGTCATGCAACGCCAAAGTTATTTTTTTTAATTGATTATTTTTAAAGTATAAGTAATCATGAAGCCTTATAATGGGAGGCAGATACGGGAGGGTATAGCTTACATGGATATAATTTTAAACAAGCAGTAAATAAAAATATGATAATCTCCTAACTAGTCATTTAACGAGCAAGTAAGACCTGCGTAGGGAAATAGGAAGTGTTGACTTATGAGTTATCTTTTATTCATTATCATAGTTCTAAAATGTTGAGAGCAACTGCAAAAATAGCAGCAACTGCCAAAATGCCAGTAACCCGAGCCAAGATAATTATCGCTCGCTATTTATAATAAATAATAGCGAAAATATCGCGCTGCGCTTTTGAGACGCACGCGCATTGAACGCCGGAAGTCGCGGCCATATTGTTTCCTACTACAATGGCGGCCGAGGTTCGAATGACTTTTAATTAAACGGTTTGTTTTGAATGGCGACCGTTATAGCGGTTGCCTTTTGTTGGAGAGTGGGTGTAGGATTTTTTTAAATAATTTGAATAATAATTTACAGACGTGTGAAATGTTTAAGTCTGAACTATACAATAAAATGTTTAATTATTTTTTATAACTAACCGATCGTATCATGATACTTTTGCGCTTGCGACAAAGATAGCTGGAACTTATCTAAAGCATCATCAGCCACCGCCAGTCCACTGATGCACATAGACCCTAACAAGGACTTTGCACAATCGCCATGGCGAGCAATTAGCAAGGGTTGGCGATCGTAGTTTGAATGCCGTCCAATGATAGAGAGAGAGAGAGCAGTTCGATCCATTTTATTCCGGCAGCAGATTTTATATACCACCACATAGGAATAGAATGGTGTTATTTCATTTTCAATTACACAAAACACTTTGTATTATTATAGTATGTATCAAATTACATATAATGCGCTATGTTACTTGATAATGTTAAAAATACTGTAAAACAGGTGAGGCTTTTTTAAATACATTTATTTTGATAAGATTCAATCCACAAGGTACGAGTACATCAATGTTACAAAAAGAGTTATGCGTAAACGAAAAATTGTATTTAGAACTAATGATGGCATATCGCTGATCATATATTAAAAAAATACTTCCGGTAAAAACCTTTTCAATTCTTACCTTCAATACGTTTTATAAGCCTATTCTCAGTTGTCTATCTTACTAATGGCCTTTTCCAATAACCTATCTATCTTCAGTTTTGGCATATCGGAGATAGGAAACAGTTTCTATCTCTGTTTTTGCCGTCCAGAGAAACAAAGACAGAAGTTGTTTTCTATCTCCTATTTATGCCAAAACTGAAGATAGATAGGTTATTGGAAATGGCCGTAAATTAGTGTACGCACTTAACGTCAAACGTCATGGCTGGTCGTGACACAGCGCGATCTCAGCGCCGCCCTCGCGGCGTTTGTCGGCGACACAAACTGGAATCCAAATCCAACCAGAAAAAACTACATACCTACACAATGAGTGACAATAAAAACTTCAATCTTCTGAACATCTAAGTACTGAACATTTGGGAGCTCTTTTCCGTTTGCATCCATTATTTAGGTCATGTACCTACGTAAGTTGAATTTTTGAAAGTATAAGCAAAGTATGAAACTATATACTGCTTATACTTAAAATTAAAATGACTTTTTATGGGACTGTTCTTCTGACTGACTTCTTATATTTTATCTATTGATCAATACCGCATCAAACAAATGTACAGAATACTATATCCTAATAGTTAGCTATTAATGACTTTGTATAATCAGAACGATGTAAAGTATCTAAATTTGATTGTAAAATGCCGTTAATCAGTAACTTGAATAATAAACCTAACTGTGAGCTACTTAAAATGAATACATTTCACATCAAATACCGATACTAAACCACGTTAAACGAATTGTAATCCAATGATAACACAACGAGACAGACGCGACAATCCTTTCAAATCTCCCGCGCCCAAAACCGCTCGATCATAACATCCCTCAAACAACGTCGAAACAATAAAATATCAATCAAGCCGTAAGCCTGATGCGAGCCGAGAGGCTGAGGGCTGAGGGCCACTCTCGAAGCATATTGCGCGAGTTTTTTTCACTACGCCGAGCGAGGGGAGGACGACAATAAAATAAATCTGCGAACGCTTGACGTGGCACAGACCAAGCAAAGAGTAAAACGCAGAGTGTATAAAACTCCAAGAATATTGGTATGCCTACATGTTTTTGGGAAAATAGTACACCGCGCTATATGTATAGTCAATATTCTGGTTCAAATCATATTGGTATCTGCTTTATAATATTATAAAGCTGAAGAGTTTGTTAGTTTGTTTGTTTGTTTGTTTGTTTGAACGCGCTAATCTCTGGAAGTACTGGTTCGAATTGAAAAATTCTTTTTGTGTTGGATAGTCCATGCCTCGAGGAAGGCTTTAGGCTATATAACATCACGCTGCGACCAGTAGGAGCGAAGCATCAGTGAAAAATGTTGAAAAAATAATCGCGATCTTAAAAACTGAAATTGACGCGTACGAAGTCGCGGAGAACAGGTAGTGCCAAATAAAATGTACTAATAACTTTAACTATGTAGTTTCTTCACACTACTTTTAGTAGCTATTTGATTATTAAATCCATGTGCTAGGAGAAGCAATGGGTATTCGATGAGTCTGGATCACTTAACCAGTCATTAGTTAAAATCAGAGCTCTGTATAGGTCCAAATTTCTTTTCGAAATATATTTGTAGGTACAAGTATTAGATAGAAAACCAGACACAGATAATATAATACTAGTACAGATATACGCTATCTGCAAACACAGATACGTAGTGTAAGTCTCATTTAGGGTCTCATCGTAGGCAGAAACTCGACGCCATTTCGTATACTTTTTTAGTCTTAATCTATGTATGTGATTATAATGATTTCCTTGGGTCGCGTTTTATACGATTTGTTCATTGGAGTGCAGTTAACATAATGTTTATTTCCCCACGTTAACAACTGTTTACTGTTTATATAAGGTACCTGCGGCAAATAAGGGCCGGCGTGTAATAAGAACCACTAGATAAAAATCGCACTTCAACGGTTTAATTTGTTAGACCTTTCACACATACATGAAATAGACCAATAGGAAAGCAACTACCCGCCGCCGCAGGATCAGATACGCCGCCATCTTGTTAGTACGCTCCAGTCTGTCGGTTAAGTATGTAGGCGACGCCCGTTTTGAAAAAATATTTCGTATAAATACGATAATTACGCGGAATTTTTAGTGCGTTTTAATCAAATAACTATCAAGTAATGTTTATTAGACAGCAGAAACTACAACTCAAGGTAAGTCCTATTAAATAGTTGCCATTTTCCCATATTTATGATACTTTTTGCAAAAAGTGATTTAGATGTGCAATAAGAGCCACTTGTATTGCGGTGATTAAGGGCCGGCCCTTATTAAACTTTTAAAATATCACTATCATCGAAAAGTTACCATACTTTCTTGGGTTTTTAAAAAATATTTTATATTATTAATATAAAAAAAAGTACCCAACTTAAATATAAATATATGAGTAACGTATACAGCAGCAAAATATATATACTAATTTATGTTTAAGTAAAAATATTATCATAGTTATGTTCTTATATACAGCATGAAATTTTAACCACCTTCTGAATTTTAATATATCAATCTACGAGACAAAAAACAAATGACGTATTTTTTCTTTTAGTATAATAAGTGAGTCCACTTAATCCAGGTATGATTCCAAAATATCCACCTGTATACCTACCTAAGTACTAAGGATAGTTATGTTATTACGGTTAAAGGTGATTTTCTTGTGTGTCAATGATCAGCTCGTCATTTATTATCATTCAGAAAAAATAATAATCACCTTCAACATTAAAATATTAAATCTGTTATTTTAATAAGGGCCAAGCAATCTTTTGCTCTAAAATTATCATTTCTATTTGTTGTTTTCTTTTTATTGTTAACTTTGGCTAAGCAGTCTTTATTTAGTAAAAAAAGTTTTTGATATTTTTAGTCGAAATTGACTAGTTTTTTTTTAAAAAACGTTTAGCTTGATTTTAATAAGGGCCAGGACATTTTTTTGTTCACATTAGTGACTATTCTTCAACGTCGTTGACTTACAATTTTTATTTAATGCTTATTTGATTAGTGACTCAATTTTTTTTCGATTTATCTCTTTAATTTTTATAGTTGTGTTGTGGCCCTTAATGTCCAGCTGGATTTTAATAAGGGCCATTTAAGACTTTTTTTAACTCTGTTATTTTTATATTTTTTTCACAAATTTCCACTAAATGTTATATTTTCTCACAAGGTTTATTAAACGAATTATCATAATATACACTAGTTTAATTCGTAGTTCCCTCACGTTTTGAAATATTAAACTTTAAATAATAGTGGCTCTTATTTGCCGCAAGTACCTTATAAGTCAATCGGCCGGTCGAGGGTGATTGTTTGTGACGTGAGTTTTTAATAATCGTCAAGGACTTATTCTTTAAATGCACTTACCAATCAAATCAGTAAGTATGTTTAATAGTTTGTTGCAGTTATTAAAATGTTTGTTTGCTTTAATAAACTAGGTTATGATCACGGCGTCGCTCGCGATTTTCTGACAATCAATCCGTAAGTTCCGTAAGAATATGCTTAAAAATTTTACATGATGATAAAAAAAACATGTTTCTTTGACATTATATCATAAGTTTTATAGGTCGAATTTAAAAAATCCTTAATAAATGAATACTAATATGAAGGTACTGTTTACTGTTTCTAATGCATGTATTAGAAACAGTACCTAGTTAGGAATGCCGAATTGTGCCCGATCCGATCCGTTTAGTGGTTTGAGATAAGATATGGTTGACAGTAAATCATAGATCTAATTATATGTCCTCTTTACTTTGCGATTATTTATATGATATAAGCGGACCCGGCACACGTTGTGCGGTCTTAACTATGAATATTGATTTCAAATTGGTATAATAAATTAAAAAAATATTTCAGACACAAATTTATTTATCGACATTGCAAATGCTAACCGCACTGGAAATTGTAACCGTTTGCAGCACGCATTTTGTCAATGTTATGTCAAACGCCATACATTAAAAAAGTTTAAATTTTCAAAAGCGATAAGGTTACATTACTTATAATTTAGTATGGTGATTAAGTTTTCTTAAATTTTATAATTTTCCGCGCAATTTTCTTAATTTTTTCTTTCATAAGAACATTCTCCTGACAATAACAAATAAAACAAAAAAAGAATTAGCGAAATCGGTCCAGCCGTTCACGCGTGATGCGATGACCAAGGGAAATAGGGATTCATTTTTATAACAGAATGAAATTTTAACCATTTTCCGAATTTTAATATATCAATTTACGAGACAAAAAACAAATGACGTATTTTTTCCTTTGGTATAGTCCAGTCCACACTTTTTTTACGCGATGCACATCACATTCATTAATTACGATACTAATCATAAGATTTTGATTTTCCCTTTATACCTAAACAGGTCTAAAACTGTAAAAATTTAAAACTACTCTTATATTGCGAAAAATATTTTCGGGTGAAAACTTGATCAACTTTTTTTACTTCATAAATGGTCTCTAAATAAGATACTGAACTCCTACAAAAATTTAGGATATTGGTAAAAATTTCATTCTGTATATAGATTTTAGCGACTAAAATGCAATTATAATATCAGTATTTGAACTTGAAAAATTATGTCTCAGGCGGGACTCGAACTCGTATCTCCAGGCAAACCAGGCGCGGCGTTTCACCTATTAACCCACCGAGACACACTACGTCACAGCACAGATAAGAGAATACTAAAGGTCACATCACAGTGCCAAATTTTCAAGCTTAAAAGTAGTTTCGTCAAATGTTAGGAATTTAATTGCACTTTTAACACCCAAAAGAAACGTCTTTGTACAAATGACAGTCAGTTAGCGCCCGGTATGCATAAAGATGCTGGTTTGAGTTCCGCCTGAGACATAACTTTTCATATTTTTTTTAATACATATAGGTTGTGGTTTTTATTCATCAAACCGTATTTTAAATTTTCTTACTACATTGCAGTACACACTAAGTCAAATTACACGTTATCGATCGTACAAACTCTTCCTATAAACTTGCAAAATATACCATAGCTCCAACTCGGTTCCGCCGTCAAACTTCCTACCAGTTTCCGGAGCATCAAAGCCGCATGTACCACGTTAAGGGGGTATATACCTACTTCAGTATGTACTGTACATAGAACTTATGTTTGAGTTAGGATATGTTGGTACTTTCCCTAGTATCGTCGTGGGAGCGAACACCTGAATTATTGCGGGCGTATTCTGAGAGCTACCGAGTGCCTTTCTTAAACAAAGAGGTTAACTTCCAATTTTTTTAGTGTTATTCTGTTTACTTACAATTCACGTTTAGATAGATGAATAGATACTCTGTAATGCACACCAACAAATCAAATGTAACACAGGATATACACTTAGAATTGTACAATTTAAGCGGTCTTATCGCTAGCGCTTTCTAGCGATAAGACCGCTTAAATTGTATCTCTCTTCCAGATAACCTTCAGGTAGAGGACAGTAGAAATAGAGTTAAGAGGAGAAGGCGGCGAACATTACAAAATAGATACGAAATAAAAATTCATAATATTAAATACAATAATATGCATACATAATACATAATAAACTACATAAACTATATAATTAATACGAGTATAGGTACACACATGTAAATAAATACCAAAAAATATAGATAGCTATTACTTGTATGCTTGATTACCTTGCATTTTCAACCCCGATTAAAGAGACAATGATAATAATAATGACGAAAAACATACATCTAAGGATTTAGTTGAGTTGCTTATACGTTTTAAGAATTGAAAGTTCTAACTTTTTTTGTCGACTTGTTTTTTATTTTAGTAATTAATATTTGGATTCACGTAAATTGAAAAAGAAAATTGAGCATCATACAATTTTTCCACAAAAAACCGTCGAAAAGCTTAAAATATGCCACCAATTTACATTCGATACATGTTGAATGTCAGTGAATTCATATCATGTTCGGCTCTAACTCATGTTGGCTTGTTTTCCGCTTGAAGATTTGAGACTTATCTACTATTAATTAATATTATTCCACACAAACGGCTTAACATAGCACAATGTATTTAGATAGATATATAATACTTTCATTGCATAAAACCTTATCATGAATAACAATATAACAAATCTGCACAATAAATATTCAAAGCAAATCTAACAGAATACGCCCACGTTCGCAAATTGTTCAGAACACGAGTTTTCCGCCCAAAATGTGCGTCACAAAGGTTAATCCGACACAGGCACAATAAGGTAGCCTTAAGCCTATTAGCGATATCTGCGGGCATTGTTCGATTCGAACGTGTTTTGGTCCGGAGGACAGTTTGTTGGGGATCTGAATGCTATTATGATATTTATTTATTTCGCCCACAGCTCTGCGGTTTGAACTATACGTTATATGTATAATACCACGCGAGCGGAAACCTTAGCCCAGCAGTGGGATACAAAACCTATGTCTTTTCTCAAAGTTAAATCTATCTTTGCGCATAATTAAATTAAATTAAAATTAAAATTAAATTAAAAATCATTTATTTCTATAATCTGATTTAAGTACATTAGTTGTTGAGTCCTCCCAGTAAGTTGTCATAAACAGGCACTCGTATTGGGAATAACTCGCTACTTCACCTTAAGGATGACTAAGATTATAGATTAGATTAAACTTACTACTCAATAACCTAAATGCAGAAGATATATGCATGATATAGATTAGGTAGGTGCGCGAACTGGGCTTCAGGGTGCAGCAATAAAATATAAGACTTAATTTGAATTGAGAAATCATTCTTAAATCGAAATAATGTAATGGGAGGTTATGCACTGACCCTGTAGAAGACGACCGAACCGAAGGCAAGCCCTTAAGGCGACTGTCGCGTAAAGCGTACGTGTGCAACGAATAACCCCTACAACAATTTCATAAAAATCGGTTTAGTAGTTTACGCGTCAAAGCCTAACAAACAGACAGACAGACAGAATTGTTCAATGCTCAAGCGTATGTTTCTAAATCGCGCCAAAATAATATTTTATAGGTAGACAAAATTTAGTACTTAACAATTAATACCTAAACTGGTATAGCATATTCTGTGGTTAAATCACATATGATAGTTAAAAAATCTAAATCTCGTTCGAAGTCGCGGGCAACAGCTAGTGTTCCAGTAAAAGTAAAAATAAAATTAACAGCCTATAAGCTTCCCACTGCGGGGCAAAAGGCTCCCATCATTGAATCTAAGTTACCACAGCAAAAGTAGCATTTAAACTGATGATACCATGGTTGACTATGCATTACTCGTAGATTTATCACTCACCCGATTTGAAGGAATTAGTTTACAGAATGGAAGGCTAATACCTTTTACAACAGTTACAACTGTTTGATTAGTGCATAACAAAAAACCATCGATTATGTATTCTGATCAAAATATAACAAAATATAGCCTTTTACAACAGTCAAACTGTTAGTGCATAACAAAAAACCATCCATTATGTATTCTGATAAAAATATAATAAAATATTTTATGGTATCGCAGGCTGATCGTAAATATTTAATAGAGTCATGAACGCAAACAAACACAGTCATGTTTCTACACCCCGTGCCAGCTCTCCCATTTAATTGTGACTCCTTAGGGAACAGCCGAGTGGGTTATGATACAGATGCCGTATAGGCAATTAAGAAATCCAATGATAAGTAATCTAAAACGTACTTACCCCCGTATTTATAAACAAGTAAAAGTAATTACTTGACTACAAGTAATTACTTGAGAGACAATTTGTATGCCTTAATCAAGAAATTACTAGAAGTTATAACTACCAAAAGTTTGCATTTTCAGCCAAATAATATGACTATTAATGGTGACCAATTTCTTTCACTTAAGCAATAGGTATGAACACTTTAAGTTATGACTTTCTTAAGCAATAAGTAATTACTCCATTATAAATACGGGGGTTAGAATTTGATCCTGTCATCTGTCAATGACCAACATTGAATGTATTATTATTATATGTTTTAAGACTGTTTTTGGAGATTCCTAACCAAAAACGCCTTGTTAGTCTAGTAACGCCACGTTGGTCTAGTGGTTGAAATACCGGATCAAGATCTCGGTGTCCGGGTTCAATGCCTGGGTCGAGCAACAAAAAGTTTAGAATTTTCGAACATTGCTTGGGTTTGTGATCACCAACCCGCATTAGGCAAGCGTGGTGTAGAGTGTAAGTAGAGTGTAGAGTGTAGAGAGTGGCAAAGTATTGATGAAATAACGCTGACATAACATCGTAAAAGCCTTGAATATATTCTTGGATAAAAACAATGTCTTAGTAGATTCTCATTTGTTAGAGCAGTCGCCTGGCAAACGGAAGGGTGTGAGTTCGATTCGCACCTAAGTCAGTCGAAAATGATTACTTATTCATACAGAGTGATAATATGAATTTAAAGCACACTCTTAAATGGGGATGTTAGTGGTACAGGTCATTTAGCCACGAACACTTTCACGATTATATTTTTAGTTTTGAGGTTTTTGAAAAAAACCTTAGATAAATAATTAGTGTCCCTTACATTTTAACAAGGTTTCACACACAAAGTTTTTCATCCCTTCACAACCCCTTTAAGGTTCATTTCTGAAATGAAATCTACTTATTCTATGTCGTTTTTCATACATTTCATCGAAATAGTTAAAATCAATATATAAACTTGAAAATTTTTGTCTCAGGCGGGACTCGAACCCGCATCTCCTCGCGGGTTCGAGTCCCGCCTGAGAAAAAAATTTTTTCAAGTTTATATACTGATATTATAAGTGCAATTAAGTTGCTAAAATATCAAATAAAGTTAAAATCAAATCAGTTAAAATCAGTTTTATTTCTGCAAATAGGCCCCAGGAGGCGCTTTTACAGGTCCCAATTTAAACCTACCACTGCTTCGGGACAAGTATGGGCTAGTGCCGAGAAGAAGCAGCGCAAGAAACTCGGTCACTATTGTCAGCTATTTAAATAAATTTTTACAAGGTAAGGTGATTTTTACAAGGTTAAAGCAAGTGCGAGCTGGGACAATTTAATGCCATACATTTCTATCATTGAAATAATCATTAACAGTGTAATAGCCCTTTTTCATTAAAATTACTTTGACATACGATTTAAGTTTATGTACAGGGAGTTCAGCTATACCCTGTGGTAGTTTGTTGAAAATACGAATACAATTTCCCATAAACGATTTTCCTACTTTTCGCAGTCTAAAGCCTGGAACGGCAAGTTTATCTTTATTTCTCGTATTAAAATTGTGTACGTTACTTTTCTTAAGAAATAAATGTATGTTCTTATACGAACGTAAACAATATTCTAGAGAATGTATTGAAAAGACACTGTAAGTATATTAATCTCTTTGAAGAGCTCTTTCAGCGAGTCACGGGGTCGAAGGCCGTAAATAGCCCGTACAACACGTTTTTGTAATATAAAAATTGACTCAATATCTGCCGCTGAGCCCCACAACAGAATTCCGTATGACATTATGCTATGAAAGTAGCTAAAATATACTAATCTTGCCGTTTCAACATCAGTCAATTGCCTTATCTTTCTCACAGCATAAGCAGCAAAACTAAGTCTTCCAGACAGCCGCCTAATATAAGCACCCCATTGCAAATGAGAGTCTACAGTTATACCTAAAAAGGTACTTAGTTGAATCTACAGAGTTTAGTGGTTCATCTTTAACAATTATATCAGTAGCAGCAAACCTTAAATTGGGCATGGAAAATTTTACACATTTTGTTTTATTTGCATTTAGTAGGATAGAGATTATTTGTTGTAAACCAATGTAATAATTTAGAGAGGGTATTGTTAACATCATCAAATGAACATTTGCCCCTCTAAGTTTTAAAAATCATTGATGTGTCATCTGCAAACAATACCATCTCACAAAGATTATGTAAATAACATGGAAGGTCATTTATATAAATTAAAAATAGCTGGGGTCCTAATACTGATCCCTGAGGGACACCCATAATAAGGGCAGACCCTGAAGACTCAGCTCCATTTATGCAAACCTTTTGTGTTCTGTCCTTAAGGTAAGAACTTATTAAAAGTAAAGTAACAGCCTATAATCATCCCACTGCAGGGAAAAGGCCTCCATCATTGAATTCAAGTTACCACAGCAATGATGGATACTGGCTTAATCACCACGCTTGCCAAATGCGGGTTGGTGATCACAAACCCGAGCAACGTTCGAAAATTCGAAACTTTTTTTTGTTGCCCGACCCGGGAATCGAACCTGGGACCCCGAGATCATGGCCCGGTATTTAAACCACTAGACCAACGGGGCGTTGGTCTAGTGGTTTAAAGAAGAAAGAAGAACTTATTAGATCCAAGGAATCATTCGATGCACCATACATAGTTCCGTAGTAAACCGAGAAAACATTTAAAACGGACAGACTACAGCAGGGTATAATTTTAAGCTATGAAATACAAGATGGCTGGCTATTAACGATATCTTCGGCCTTAGCCAAGTTGCTTTATAATATCGTATGCAGTCTCGCTAGACGAGTAGATAACATGTGTATGAAAATACCATTAGCTTACGATCGATCGATTGTTTATTAATGTCATTTACATACATCTGTTATCTATTTTTTTTTAATTTAGTTATAAATAATAATAAATAAATAATAAATAAATAAATAAATATTTTAGACATGCCTCACTGGGCCACACTGAGCCATCTAGTCCCAAATTAAGGTACTATTAAGTACCCTGTCGTATGGGGTACTAGACAACCGATAAACTTACTTATATACTTTTTTTTTGTAAATACATACTTATAATACATAGAAAACACCCAGACCAGTACAAACAGACATGTTCATGCACACAAATATTTGTACTGTGCGGGGATCGAACCCGCGACCCATGGCTCAGAAGCAGCGTTAACTACCGCTGATCCAAATGGTCGTCTAAATGGGCTTGCTCCAAATAATGGGCTTGCTCTTGACTACATACTTAACTATACGGTTAAGAAGAAGTCTAAGATGGAGCGAGCTTACACAGAAAGTGGCACTGGTTCTCCCACACACCAGCGGAACAAAGAAAAACCGTTTGGCGCTGGACTCCGGCAGAAGGGTGGTAGCATCCAGGCGGCCTCTTTCGAAGCCTACCACCGCAGAGGGATCTGTTAGCCGTCATCATTGGTTAGAAAACCAAAGATGCCGTTGCCCACTAGGAGGTAGATCCCACCACCCCAAACCTATTCGTCCAGCTTAAACGATATTAGAAGGCAACTTGTCCAAATCCGCAGGAACTTTAAACAATCCTTTATTGATTTTTGAAGGTACTTAATCCTGTGTCTAAATCGAAACTCTTCTGCAAATTCCCTTGCTCCCCAGACGATTACTGACGGCAAATATTGGTGATAGGCGCGCCCCGCGGCGTTACTCGGGCGCCTCGCACCCCTCTGTTGCGATTACATAATTATCTGATGTTTACAACAAGTTAACAAGTCGTCACGGAGCTATTTGGTTTTGGAAATATGATAGCTTATTTGATTCAGACAAGTTTGTGTTGTTCACAATCATATTATAACCTGACTGTATTAGCCCGCTGTTAGACATGTGCCTCTCAAATGGAGGGTTTTGTCATAATCACAGACCCACGCACACACACACACACACACACACACACATTCACAAATAATTAATATGGAAATTTGTCAATTTTTGTTTTTTTGTTTTAAATGTTCATATCTGTTTGCGTCGGCCGGTGACTCCTCAAAGTCCTCAACCTCTATGTTTTCCACAAAAAACCAGCGACATGGCTACTTTTGCCGTGGAACTACCGCTGTAAGTGGATTTGAAACCATTTTGGCTACATATCTCAGCAATGTTATTTGTAAGTACCTATATGTTTGTACCTATTTAACTTGTGTGATGATATGTAGGTACCAATAAAATATTTGTCTTTCTTTTCTTTCTATTGCAGTTCTGGCAATACTCGTAGTAGAGAAAAAAAACTACTGCCGTCTTATTAAATAAAGATTTTTATAATACTTAGTAGGATAGGAGGAGACCAGAGTAGTGCTATTCTTTTATAAGTTGACAAAAAACGACGCAAAAAACATACAGATTAATAAAAATTTAACGCTATGATCGCGTTATTATTTTGCCTAACATTTCGATCGGGGTGCATCAACCGTTGTCACAGGCTGATAGCTAGACTATAGAGTCCTGATCACAGACAACCTTGTCTGCGGTCCTGATAATATAAAGGCATGCCTAATGCCTATATCCAACAGTGGGCATCGTTTGATTGAGACACTTTCCTGTCAATAGCCTAATAAGAATAGTTTACAAGTTACTCGTACTTAACTAGCGTGACTAAAGTTGTCGTTTGTACGCACATAATTAGTTTATATCGTTTGGCGTTCGGCGCGTGCCGTACGCGTGTCGGACTCGTGCCGGACTCGTCCGACGCGCCGCTACCCGCTACCGGACAATTAAAACTGACAGGAAATTGCGAACGATCAAAATATCATGAGATATGGTTATGAAATTGTGATAGAAATTAACATTCAAATAAAAAAATGACCTGAATTATGATGACGCGTGAGAAGTAGTAAACACACGCACACGCACACACACGCAAAAGCACACTCACGCGCATACGCACATACGCACATACGCGGATCCTACTTAGAAAATATTTTTTTATCTAGAATGATATTGAAGCCTTTCCTTCGCTTTATGAACTTTAGTAAATAATAAGTACCTATATTAACTTGAAAAATTTTGTCTCAGGCGGGAAAAAATTTTTTTTTTCAAGTTTATACGAGTATACTGATATTATAAGTGCTAAAATATCAAATAAAGTGTAAATAATAAGTATCAGTTATTATATTGTTTTTTGTAAATTTAATCTAATTTCGAAGTGCCATCAGTGCCGAATAAATAGATATTCGATTCAATTCTATTATATCTTGAATTTACGCGAACAGTCTTCAATTAATTATTATGTAAGATAGATTAACACATCATGTGCACAACCTTTCTTTCCTATATAAGATCCTGTATGACCCTGCTACCCCTGGGTACCTTCGCTCCCGCTTCCAACTTTTACCTCCTGATCCCCGCTCTAGGCGCGATTGCATCACTACGATGTTAGAGTGTCCTAGAGAAAACACTAAGTTCTTTTTCAACTCCTTCTCTTCCCAAGCTGTGCGACTATGGAACAAACTCCACAAGGCTATACAAAGCAGCCCTTCTATAACATCGTTCAAGATTCGTTTAAAAGAGCACTATTTATCTCAATCATTACAATGTATTTAGTTTATGTAGGTATATGTATGTGTTGTATGTATTTTATAAGTAGGTTTATCCTTTTTTTATATATATAATTTAATTTGAAGTATATTAGAGTGTAGTTTAAGTAGGTATATTTATCATTATCTTATGCTAGTTTGTTTTTTTTTTATTTTGTAAATTTTCTTTTTATCTTCTAAATGCACATTACTGTGCCCGTTTAAATGCATTTCTTCCACACCAGTTAGGTTGGCTGGAAGAGATCTCTTAAAGAGATAAGCTCACCTTTGTAAACTGTTTTTACTGTAACAACCTTTATGTTTTTTTTTGTGCGCAATAAAGAATATTATTTTAATTACTTTAACTACCATTTATTGGAGGTTTACATTGTATTTTTGTATAATCTTACATTACGAACTCTGTCATTAAGTCCACCTTTTGTACATTCTTTTACCTACTTGTGCAATAATTTATAAAATAAAAGAAATAAACTCTTTATACATCATTCGTGTTCATGGGTAAACTACCTGATGTAAGTTTGTAAAACTCTAATAAACGCTAATTGAATCAGTAAATCTATTTTTCATTTCAATGATGATGATAATAATCTATGTTACCTACCGTAGAAGGCTCAGGCGTACTCTCGTCAGGCCTAAGAAAAGATGTGTCGCGTCATCATTTTCTTAACGAAAACTTTTTTTTTAACTAGCTAGCTCGTTACACTTGCTCCATGAGCGCGGTGATTAGGATCAAAGGTTATACACCACTAAACTGCTAGTGTTGGGACACAGTTTTATATACTCGTAATAATAAAGTAAAAAAGTAACAGCCTATAATCATCCCACTGCACCGCAAAGCATTGCATTCAAGTCAAAGATGGATTTAGGCCTTTGTGATGATTGATTTATAAAAATGATCAGTTATGATTACACCACGCTTGCCAAATGCTGGTTGGTGATCACAAACCCGAGCAATGTGAAAATTGGTAACTCTAATTGCCCGACGATCGAACACAGCACTTCGAGATCTTGGCCCGGAACGTAACGAATAGACCAAATGGGACATAGAGCACATAGATTTTTTTTTCCTTCTTTGGGAACTACTAGAGCTAAGTGCTGCCCGAAATTGATTTAATTTTATTACTTCTAAACAAAATCAATTCTCACAAAACTATAACAGTATCTTTTTAGCAAGTACCTCTAGTATTTATTAAATCACTGCTTTTCATTCCGGCATTCTTTCGTATTGTAACTTAGTACGTTATTGCTAAAAGCGGCCGCTTTTGGCGTTAGCTACAAATTCGACTTTATAAAGAACTGAATGAAGAGTTTACTGTGATTCAATAAATACTAGAGGTAATTATTTTGCTAGAATGATACTGTTCTCGTCAGAAGAAGTCAACGTAATACAATATTTTGGTGCTAATGCACAGAGAGACCTACATTTTGGGTATGGCCGCCATAATGGAGCCTTATCTGACGACGAATACCTACATGTTTTTTCTTCGCATCACTAAAAACACACATGGATATAGTACCTACCTACATCCAAATTGGCTTTTTAATTTAAAGTTTGTGGACCCATAATTGGTTCGGGAAACAAAACTATCAAGTAGGCGATCGCCGTATCGGTAACCAAAGCAATCAGCGACGCGCGCCCGAACGAGTGTAATGTGTTTTGTCACGACATGTTTCGTGGGAATTCGATTTTACCCATCGAAATTAAGTGGAGCTCCTACATTTGATAAACACAGTATATTTCTAACCTATCTGTATACTTGTAGTCCCGAGATGAGATAAACTAACAGTCAACTAACTAAATGTATAATTATTGTCAGGAAAATGTTCTTATGAAAAAAAAAATTAAGGAAAATTTAAGAAAACTTAATTACCATACTAAATTATTTGTAATGTAACCTTAGCGCTTTTGACAATTTAAACTCTTTTAATGTAACATTATGGCGTTTGACATAACATTGACAGAATGCGTGCTGCAAACGGTTACATAATATATTTTTTTAATTAATTATACCAATTTGAAATCAATATTCATAGTTAAGATAGGACAACGTCTGTCGGGTCCGCTATTTTATATAAAAAAAAAACAACTTAATAATTTGTCACTTGATTTTCCAATGTTGTTAAATTGGTCACCGATTGTCTTTTAAGTTTTTTCAATCACTGATATATATTACTCGTATCGTATTGTATCGAACGTAATTTAGTCAAAAAAAAAACAATTTTTTACTATCTGAGTGTGATACCCTACAATAGAAAGAGCCGCACTGCAATAGAAAAAATTCCTTTCCCTTTCAATTTCCGCGTTAGCGAGCACACGCAATGCTGCCAACACAACAATGTATCTCGGAAGTCGGAAACTGCGGCTTAGTGCGGATTACGACGGATTACTGCGATTCCGCCCGTACGACTGTGATCTCGCCGGTAGTAGCAAGAAGTTTTATGATGATAAGTTAAAATCAGTTAAAATCAGTTAAAATCAGTTTTATTTCTGCAAATAGGCCCCAGGAGGCGCTTTTACACGTCCCAATTTAAACCTACCACTGCTTCGGGACAAGTCTGGGCTAGTGCCGAGAAGAAGCAGCGCAAGAAACTCGGTCACTATTGTAAGTAGGTACCATATAAGTCGTATGGGGCTTAGAATAGGGGTAAGTTAGGGGTCAGATGCTTTACTTTACAACACGAAGCTCGTGTTTACTGATCTATCTGTGTCTTTCAGATACTTTAAGACATCGGTATGAGTGATAGAGACAGATGTCTTCGAATATACGGACATTGTGTTGCTGGAAAAAGACGTCCAGCTCGATTGTGGTGAAATTATGGTTTGCCTTGAAAGCAAATAAGCCAAGCGCCCAGATTCAATCTTCGGTTAGAAATTCAGACAATAACTCGGGTCTCGCCGTGCCAAATCCAAAAGGTTTACGTTTTATTACAGAATATTTGATTTAAAAGCAATTCCCAGTTATATCGAGAACGGTAAGAATTTCGAAGCCAGCATAGTCACACCATATCGAGAAGTTACTGAACATTCTGAGTGCTTACATCCGTAGGTAAAAAATAGGTAGCTATTTTTTTACCTTTCAATCAAAATGGGAAAAGCTTTGAATTATACTCACAACATCGAAGGAGAATCATTTTAACCCGTAAACAAATCCGCGCGATCATCACATAATTATTAATAACGTCGAGATAACTAAGTATTTCCTCTTTTTTCGTCGATTGGAAATTAGTACAATAAAATAACCATTATTTCCGTTGACAAGGACCCCACCTTAATTATTACTTACTAGATTTAACATCCACCAAAAACGTCTTCATCAGTTTCAACTTTATGATCTGATTTCCCTAAATTCTTACCAAATAAATGACAATAAAATAAAATATCTAACAAGAAAACAATTTCTTAACATTTTTTTCATAAGTACTCAACAAAAGCTCCTACACCTCGACAATTAGCAAGCGGCACAATCCATGATCGCTTTCAAATAAAGCTTACACCAAGCACAATACTTGCGGAAGCAACACAGTTGGCATTATAATCTGTGCTGAGGTTCCGACTCGGATACAAGTACTTTGTAATATCTGGATTACCGCCTTATGATGCGGATTTATTCTTGCTTTGTACACAACTGGCGAAGGCACAGCATGGGCTCTCAACTGAGTAGGAAATCTAGCATGATTTTCCTCCAAGAAAAGCCTGATGTAAAAGTTTTCTAAGTCGCCTATGGGCCCTTGAATCTGTGTGTAATTTATTAGATCTTACTGATGAAAACAACTGTTCAACAGTAGCGCGGGATTTCAACTAGCCATTCGCTATCTGTGCGTCTTTGTCTTCCAACAAAGAGCTACCGACTACCGAGACACACTTGTACCTGCTGAAGTGCTGAGCCTAGAAAAAGCAGTTGATTTTGTATCAAACATGTTTTTTAGCATTTAATATGACTTAACGAGGATTTCTCCAATCATATCAGTCCACTGGTCACAAGTCTACATACATCTTATGGGGAATGATATTGATATTGGAAATCGCAGTATGCCAATGGTGTGGGAGGAAACTCTAGTACCCTTTTTCTGCGCCGGTACTCTTTTAATCCTTTAGTCACCTCTTACGACACCAATATGATACGATTAGGTACTTATTTTATCCTTTATAACCAATCTTTTACTGATGCTGCCTGAACTTAGTTTTAAAAATAACATGTGCGAAACAGTAAGCCTACTCTTTTATTCTATTTTGTGGCGTTACTTTGTAGAGGCGAGGCGACACACTGTCTGTGACCGCCTTTACCTGTGTGTAAATGATTTCCTATCTTTTTATATGAAGAATAGACTTCAGTTTCGCTTGGAGTGTCATGATGAGGCTTATTTCTAGGAATGTGTTGCGCTATTGTTAAAGCAATAAAGTTCGTTTTAGCGTGTTTCAGTGGCGAAGATCAATTGATTATAGTATGGAGTGCCGGACATTAGAGAGCTAATATTTGTGGGCGTCGGTATAAATCAAATCGTTAACGTCTGCCGAGAGGTGTTAGTGGAAATTTGGACATGTTCCTTTGTAACTTAAGGAGAAGGCATCTTATTGAATTGAGATTTAGTTACAGACGCATTTATTCAATGACAATTTAAATATCGATAGTCCATTGCTGTTTCGACATTGCACAAAATAGTCTGACTATTAATTTAATTTTACGTTACTCCAAATATAACTTTTATAATTTTACCCCTATAACCGTGCACTGTGTACCGATTTTGTCTACAGTTATTTAGTAAGTGATATTTTTGACAAAGTCTTGTATCAAAAACACCACGTTGGGCGCCAAAACACATAATTCAATACACAGTTTGAAATTAGTTGAAGAAACCATTACGTATATGAAGTCAATAACGTTTTTAATATTTATCTTGGAGAATTCTTTCCGGGTGTGGCTAGCTGTATCGTGATGCTTTGAAATGAAAAATTTCAAGATCTAACAATATTTACGTGCCTATTTTAATGAGGTTGCAGTAGGAACGAGAGGTGTACTAGCGAAGTTCTTCTTTAATTAATCCATTTTTAAAACAAATATTGAAAGAGGCATTTAGGTACTATGGGTGCTAGCTAGACAACCAATAAACTTACTTACAATAATATAGGTAAGTTTATATGTTTATTATTACTATTGACAATAAATCCTTATATAACATAGAATTTAATATATTATTTGATATTTTAGCAACTTAATTGCACTTATAATATCAGTATATAATGGTGTGGCGCCCGCCCGGCATGCAAGGAGATGCGGGTTCGAGTCCCGCCTGAGACAAAATTTTTCAAGTTTATATACGGATATAGAATTTAATACCCAAACCAGAAGAAACTGACATATTCATGCCCACAAATACTTGTATTGTACGAGGATCGCACCCACGATCAAGAAGCAGAGTTTACTACCACTGAATCAGACTGCTTTGAATTTTAATTTAGTCTCAACCTTCCCCTTAACACATTTTGATACAGACCCACGACTTTCACTTAACAACTCAATAATATCCGGAACCAAGTATTGTCACCGCACACCCATCCTGTACTGACCGCAGCCGCTAACGCAGCCTTGATTGTAATGGCATTAACTTTTTTCTAAGGATCATCAGAGGAATGTTTTGTGGGCGGCCTTCACAAGGCATTGCGTATTACTGGTAGTTAATACATAATTCTTTGGTGGTTTTATATCGATTTCTTATATCTGCGTTAAAAGTTATTGTTGAAACTCGCTTAAAGGTAAGTCCTAAAGGATATTATGAGAGAATTACGTAAGAATTAACAGCTTGAGTTTCCGGTAAAGCTTTCAAACCAATTCAATTGATAAGTATATTCATTTTAGATATTAAATGGAAAACATATATGTAGTAGTTAATTTTTTGGTTTTTTTATGAACATCCAAGTTCTTGAGTAATGATGGCACTTCCATCAGTGAAGAAATAGGTATCGGAAACTCATAAAAACAAAGTTCTTAGCAAAACCCGCAAAATAACTCTTAGAATAGTCACAATGAATAAATCAGTCAAGTTGAAATTAAAGATGTGAGTATTTACGGAGTTTGTTATGTTTATAAATTAATAATAAGTATTTTGATATACTTTATTTGATATTTTAGCAACTTAATTGCACTTATAATATCAGTATATAAACTTGAAAAATTTTGTCTCAGGCGGGACTCGAACCCGCATCTCCTCGGGCCTAATGGTATGGCGCCCGCCCGGCATGCGAGGTGATGCGGGTTCGAGTCCCGCCTGAGACAAAACTTTTCAAGTTTATATACTGATATTATAAGTATTTTGATTT
This sequence comes from Anania crocealis, assembly GCA_949315895.1. NCBI lineage: Eukaryota > Metazoa > Arthropoda > Insecta > Lepidoptera > Crambidae > Anania > Anania crocealis. Next base: position 619,794 of record OX438874.1, on the reverse strand, counting down.
ATCCGGACGTTCGAACAGCACTCGTGGCCATGATCAAATTCAATTTGTAAATAAGTGCATCTACTTATCATTTAAATGTATATTATTGATTAATTTAAAACAAACAGTAAGTACCTAAGTAATGCAGGTATTTAGTTATTATACGTTTTTAGAACATATAAAACGCTAATCTAAATTCATAAATACTTCCTTGTATGTAAAGTAAAGTAAAGTAACAGCCTATAAGCATCCCACTGCAGGGAAAAGGCCTCCATCAATGAATTCAAGTTACCACAGCAATGATGGGTGTACTGGCATAATCATCACGCTTGCCTAATGCGGGTTGGTTATCACAAACCCGAGCAACGTTCGAAAATTCGAAACTTTTTGATGCCCGACCGGGGATTCGAACTTGGGACCCCGAGATCTTGGCCCGGTATTTAAACCACTAGACCAACGGGGCGTCTCTCCCCTTGTATGATAATGATATTTTTTTGCTTTACCGCTTGCTCTAACCATTGAGCTATAGAGATTTTCTTGTATTGACGAATTTATTCAAGGCTTTAATACGCTATATGTAAGCCAGCGTAGTTTCTGCCAGTTTCACCGCGCCCGGTTTGAATAAGGAAGCGTTTTCGATTCTCTGTTACGAGTAATTATACATAACATCTCGCTTGATTGTATTTAGCTATTTAGTCCCGCGATAAAAGTCAAATTTGTTCATACTAATAACAACCTGAAAATGGATCCGTTGTTCATCCTAACACCCTGTTTAAGTAATGTACAGCAGTGACACATTAGACTCTTAATTTTTGTTCCAAACTCGCCCCATAAGCCAACGATTTTAATTTTAAGATGCCCCGTGTAAAGCCATGCGCTGTCCGTAGTTCCGTACACCATACCTACGAAAATCAAGACAATTTATTTTAAAATGACATGCTTCATGAGAGTAATTTCATATGATATTAAAGATCTTTAAACCTAAATGACTTGCTTTACTTCCTTGTATCAACTCTCTAGTCAGCCATTTTAGGTCGTTGAACTTTATACTTACTTCGTAATACCTATCTCAAACTTAACCTTTAAGGAAATTGATTGAGTATACACAATTATGTTAGTAATCCACTCGGATGAGAGCTCTCATGGCGTATTATATCCAGAACAAATTAAGAAACGATTGTACCCACTTAATAAAGATCCTGGAATACATACGCATCCAATCATACAACACAATACCCAAAACAAAATACACTTACCTTTTTCTTATTACAAGTGTAGCAAGGTCCAAAATTGTTAACCCAGTTACATTTAAAATGGTACAGAGCCACCTAAGGTCAAACATTGTTTCAGTATCGAACTTCAGGAGATCGCGCTAAAGGGCGGTCGCACCTAAATTATTCACTAACCAAGCAACACTGAGCACCTATACCGCTCTCGCTCTAACCTATACACCGTGTATATCTCCGTCGCATGTCAGGTAGGTGCTGGGCGTTGCGCTTTCGGCCGCCACATACGGTCGGCTCTCTCGCTCGTGTGGGGCGGAGATGAGTGCGTCTCGCTCGCTCTCATTAGGTTAGCCGGAGAGATGTGTTTGCCTGACGTTTGCCAGTCGCATTTTGTATGTAGCTGGGTAGAGTAATGATAGAGTTAAGAGATAACCGAACCAGAAAAACAGGAATAAACTTAAAACTTAAATAACTGGAATAAACTTTAGAATTACTATCTATAGGTTAATTAATTGGTAACATCGAATTGCTATGAAGCTTAATACTTTCAAATGCCACCATGATAACGAAACGTTGGAGCCATTAATTATTATACAAAAACGTCGACTGCCTGAGATAGGACTAGAACCCACAACCTTTCGTTTACCGTGCGAGTGCACCATTGAGCTACCTAGACTTTATACATATGTGTCAACGAATTCATTAAAGGCTTAAAAAATATGTCGTGTTTTTTCGGTTAGTACCTACTGAAAGAAATATTTTTACAAATATTTAATACTCGTTTAGATGAAACACCTTCATGTAAAAAGTAAAGTAACAGCCTATAATCATCCCACTGCAGTGAAAAGGCCTCCTACATTGAATTCAAGTTACCTACCACTGCAATGATGGGAACTGGCATAATCACCACGCTTGCCAAATGCGGGTTGGTGATCACAAACCCGAGCAACGTTCGAAAATTCGAAACTTTTTTGCTGCCCGACCCGGGGATCGAACCTGGGACCCCGAGATCTTGGCCCGGTATTTAAACCACTAGACCAAGGGGCATAAACACCGTCATAATGTTTGCTAAACTGTTCTTTAAGCAATAAAATTTTCTAGTGTAATTTGAAAATAATATTGACTGCCTGAGACGGGAGTCATTTGTGTGGGTGGAATTAAATAGGTACCTATAGAGGTGGAGTAAAGAATATATACGATAATAATACATACGAAAACGTTGTTTTTTGTTTTTTGTTTTTATTATATTGTAATGGCATATTTATTATTATTATCTATTGTAATTTAATCAATTTTATTGTATGACTATGGATCTTGTGTTATCTGAAATAAATTAATTTTAATTTGAATTTTGAATTGAAAACAGATATTGCAAGTATTGGTTTTTAATTGAACCTGTTTCCATTGTTTTAATTGAATAAATTGATAAAAGTGTCCTAGTTACCTAAATGTGCACCCATTTGACATAATGGGGCAATGGGGACTACCTACCGTTTCTTTGCTCACCAGTTGGCGCCACTGTAGACTGAGGCCCGGAGGTATAACTATCAAAGGCGACTTTATAAGATCGGCGCCGAAACAAAGTTTTAAATCTTGAATCTTATTGAAGTTTATTATTTATAAATTACTATCTTCCTATCAACAAACTAACTTCTGAAATAGTTGCTCTTTGAGGCCGCCTATTTTTGCGCTTTTTCTTAATTCCGCTTTAAAAGCGTTTACATCAATCGCCAAATAATCTATATTTGCAATAATTTTACGAAGGAGATCACTTTCCAGCAGGTAAATTAAAGAAATTTTAATTTATGTAACGAAGCCCGCTAAAACCAGTGAAAAGTAAATGATATTGGACCTCACGCGACACAAGCGCCTCTAGTGGCAAATTCACTAGCGATAGCCCCCATTTTAATGACATCATTTGTCATCGGTGTTATCGCTTAGTTCCCGTTCTTCCTAAGGTTGACATAAGGTTGACTAAACGAGTACTGCCTGAAGAAGACGGGCAGGTTAGCAGTGTCTTCTCTGCACCATTTGCCAATTTCGATCGCTACCTAATCCTTCTACCAAGGGCTTATCAAACTGCGATCGCCAACCCATCTGCCAAGGGCAAATCAGCCCGTCTTTTTATTTATTTATTCGAAAACCAACAGCGTTTTAATTATAATTTAAAAAAATCGAACAAGATACATACAGTAAGGCAAATAACAGGTTTTCCGTAATTAAACTTGAGTGCAAACTAACGAAAACATAATAAAGAAGCAGATTAGTGCTTTAACCTATAGTTTAAAGCACTAATCTGCTTCTTTATTATGTAATATTTATAATAAATATAAACTATATGTTTTATAGATAGGTATACATATAATATAAGAAACGTAAATCAATAGACTAAACAAATATAATATTAGTAGATACTGCAGTATATTGATGATTTATAAATTACATACAATTATTAACATAAGTGTTATTTGTAATAATATCCATGTTATGTTATCTATTCTTTAAAATATTAGTTAAATTAGACTTAAATTTAAATTTACTGCTTCGCAAAGATGTCTATATTTTAGTTTTTAATCAACTCTAAGTATTCCCGAGTAATTCTTAACTTAACTGAGTTCCTGTAAAAATGTGATTTGAACAGTGACGTGGAGTACTTAATAGAGGCGTGTTACCGTCTGTATGTTCGTGAGTATCTTTGATTCGACCACAGACAACACAAACTGTAGATACTATCAAACCTACTAGATAAAAACACAGAAATCGTCAGGGTTGCGTGAGACAGAGTCCTCCAATCGAGCGTTGCTTAACGAGCTTGCCAGCCCTGACAAGTAGGCGCAGGCGCCTACTTGTCAGGGCTGGCAAGCTCGACATGTCAAAAATTACTAGTAAAGTCTTTACTAGTATTACAGACGAGAAAGTTTGTATGTATGTGTTTGACATTCTTACAATCAAAAAACGACAGAACAGATTTTTATGGAACTTTCTAAATATAGCCTATCTGTATGTTATTGATGTCTAAGCTACATTGCTTAGACATAAAAAATATAGGTAGGCTATAATCTATCCGCGTGTAGTTACCGCGAGAACACGGCATTACATTGTATTTTGTGTGAAATCACATGAATAAGTCGGTTAGTGTTTTTTTAAGCAAACATAAATGATGTCTCTGAACTTAATACTGAAATCCATGCTGGCGAAGTCGCCATCAAAACTAGTATAAATAAATGAAAGTGGATAACTTCACGTTGGTACCGTCGTTGCTCTTTGAACCCAAAGTACCTACTTAAATAAACTTAAAATAAGTTCAAATTATATGTACATAACTACACAAAAGGTCAAATAGTGTAAGACTAAAGAAGTACCGCCAGAATAAGACGAGCAGCAGCGCTGCAGCGTCTCTCCACCATTGCCCATGCTTCGATTGCCAAACCGCCCCTGCCAAACACGGTGATTGTGGCAAACTTTTGGTTTGAAGAGTCATATGTCTAGCACTGGACTGCTGCTAGCGGGAGATAATGAAGAAGTGGTGATTAACCACCAAACATTTTTTCTAGAAGTTGGGTTAATTAATTTGTTTTTTTTATTATTGTTTCATTAGGACCCAGATACGTGTTTCCAGTACGTATATTAAAAAAGTAACGTTATATTTTGGTAACGGTGACAGCCCTGGACAATTGAACCGCGCAATCAACCGTCAGGTTTAACGACGCGTCGCGCGCAATACACACCGCGCATATGTTTCTGTACCTATGAAACACAACCAACTTTAACTAGTGCGATCACAATAACAGCACTTGGAAATTAAAAATGAAGGGGTTGAGTCGCTGGGGCTGACTACCACCAATTTATCTCAGTACCTACTTCACTTACAAAAACAAATGCCGTGGAAAGAAATCACAGTAAGAAATCTCTTTTGTTTAATTTATGTGTACGAGCAACTTTAAGAAATTAATAAAATATGATTATTGGTAGATAATAGAAACAAGTAACTTGGTGTGACTTGAATAGATGTTGGTAGTAGTTTACATAGTGTTTAAGTTAGAAAATCCTATTTAACAAGACCTAATCATCACATAAATAAATACTAAGAAATTTATGGCGATTATTTGAAAATATCACAACATAATCAATCACACACCCTTTTAGTATTTAAATACAACTCTACTAATAATATTATCGTAAATGCATCAAACTAGATATAATTGTAAAGCACTTGCCTGTGTTGAACCTCGTACCAATAAATCGCTCGCCCGCATACCTACAAATAAGATGAAAAACCGCATTAACCAGGATGTCGGCACTCGAGTCTCAAATCGATTGTTTCCCTTTCACTCGTCCCCATCGTCATTCGAGGGTTGGCTGTGTGGTTCACTGATTCCTTTGCGTTTAGAAAAAATATATGTTGACAGTTAAGATTTGCGTGGTGGCATTACCTGCGGCAAACTGTTGTGAAAATGTCGCGATCTTTAATTTGAAATACCTACTTAAGCTGCGGACATGCAGTGCATGCCCGATTTATTGAAAGACTCGATTTTTTTTCTTCTATTATGATAATGCAAATAATAAATCACATTATGACAGAGATTTATAAAACATACCTTCAATAAATTCGACTGAAATATTTAGCAATGACTAATTCATAGGTGACCAAATGGGACCTACCTAACCGTGAGAGAGATGGCAAGAGAGCCAGGAGAAGACAACTTGTAAGATGGAAGGACGATTTCAAGTAGACAGCAGGTCCGAAATGGAAAAGGGTTAAAATCATCAGTAAAATCAGTAAATCAGTAAATACAGTTTTATTTCTGCTAATAGGCCCAGGAAGGCGCTTTTACACGTCCCAATATTTAAACCTACCACTGCTTCGTAAGTAGGTACCTACCTACTTTAGGTTAGGTAGGTCAAGTGGATACTATTAGCGGAGGCCTATGTATGTTAAATAAAGGCCACGTCGAAATTAGGGATAATTCAAAAGGTAACATAGTTCTATTGTTATTATTAAGTCAGTAGGTACCTACTTACAGTGCAGTTTCCAAGATTGTTCTTAGTGTATTTAGGTACTGAACAGGTAATCTATGCTTAGCTCACACTTAATTAGGTAGGTACTTATTTAAAATATCTAACACAATTTCACTAAACATGTTATCACGAGCTTCAATGTGCATATTTAGAAATCTGACGTATGACATTAATCACAAAACCAAAGTGACACCGTACCAAAGACAATCATTATTCCTTACCTCCGTCATTGTTTATAAAAATAAAAATCTCGCTTTATCAAATCTGAATAAAACTCCCAAGATCAAAGAAAGCCAACATTTATGCAATGATCACTTGTTAATTTATGCGAAGCGTCACAAGAGAGCGCTCCAACAAACCTGTGTTTACAGCTGTTATTAAAATCAAAGGAACACAATTGAAAGCACCTGTCTTCATTTGCATTTGAAAGAGAAAAGAGATTGTATGGAAGTTTTTCCGAGAGAGAAAATAAACTGAATTTAACGGTACGGCGAGGTTCAACTGCTTGAATTAAAATGTATTTTAATGGGTTCACAAGAATCGCAATTACAAGTAGTCAAGTAGTGGTGATGCCGGCACACACATAAAATAGCACCACCCTTCTCTTCCTATGGGTGTCGTAAGAGGCGATTTATTTCGTTAATCGCCTGTCACAAGACGACCGACGGGCACCACCGCCATCTTTTGACGATTAGCCAAATGGCGATTATGGAAAAATCCACCTTTTGGAGAGACCAATGTCTAGCAGTTCCGCAAAAAGACGAAACAGCGTCTATTTTGGCTGAACTGCGATCGCTAACTCATGTGCCAATTGTGGTGGTGATGTGAAAGTGCTCTCTTTACTTTTATTAGATAAAAGTAAAGTAAAGTAACGGCCTATAATCATCCCACTGCAGGGAAAGGCCTCCATCATTGAATTCAAGTTATCATAGCAACGATGTGTACAGGCATAATCACCACGCTTGCCAAATGCGGGTTGGTGATCACACCCGAGCAATGTTCGAAAATTCGAAACTTTTGGTTGCCCGACCCGGGTATCGAACCCGGGACCCCGACATCTTGGTCCGATATTTAAACCTCTACTTAGTGGTTTATATTTATTAGATACTTGAACCTAAAAGGGCTTATGGCATGATGATGTTTATAATGACTAAGTAAGAATAATTGCCTACTTTTTGTTTCCTTGGCCAGGTCAAAATAAATCGGACAAAATCGATAGCGTCAGTCAAGGCTATTCAGCCAAGAAAAACATTTTTTTTTTCTATAGCTCAAAGAGCTCAAAATTAGTTTCATTTCAGTTTGATAAAATAATTACATGGTAATAGGGTTGATAGACCTTTAAAAAGTAAAAAAACTTGAGAGATGTCAAGGGACACCCGGATGGAACGAAGTTCATTTTTAGTGAAGGAATTGTAATAAAATTTTATTTTATTTTAAATTTATTTTTAATTCTCTCTCTCTCTCTCCCTCTATTACAACTATAGCAAAAAGTGTCAGTCAAAAAGTGTCGTTACAATTTTTTCCGTCTAGCCCCCTTTCGCAACGCGCGATAAGGAACTTCGTTCCAAAAAATACTAGCTTGTTTTTTATGTATTGTTATGAAATAAGCTACCAAAATTGAGTTGGTTGGAAACAAGAAATTATCAAAACTGGTGGCTTAGTTATTTGGACTTGGATTTTATGCAATTAGCTTAAGCCTTTGTACCTACAGGACAAGGCCAGACCAAACATCTAGCTATACACCGGGGCATCTTACTTCGTTGACATAGTGCGAGTAAGCGAACAGGCTATACTGTACGAGAAAAAAAATGAATGCATAATATCACGCTATTTGTGAATAGACGCAGTTCATTCCTTGTTCCTAAAGTCCTAAGGAATACTTAGCTGTGCAATCAATATCCCTAACAGTCTAAGACAAATAATATCTTTAATGATTTACCAAACATCAAAAAAGATTGACTACAACTTGACAATCTAACAAGACACTCGACTCACAATCAAAGAAGTATGTCGCCGACAAAGGACGAACAAGTCAATTCAATTACGCAAATCCTTTAATAGGCAAATAAGCAGAAGCGAGAGGCCGATGATCAAAGCCGAAGCAATGGACTCTCTGCGCCCTCCGTGGCTGTGGCACCAGTGTACGCAGGCAACTTTATAGTCACCGCTCGGTATTGTGCGTGAACGAACAGTTGTAAATTGAAAATACGGTTCGTTGGATGAAATTTTTGACGGCCTTAGGTGTGATGCGAACATAACCTTCGCTCACTGATAACTTTTGAATTACCAAGACATCGTTTGTGCCGAGGAATTTTTACAAGGTTTTACACAATGTTTTTGGTTATTAACATTGAACATTGATAAAACGCCGCATGCTCATAGCATAAAAAACCTTGAATAAATTTATCGACATAAAAAGTCTTGGTTAATTGGTTAGAGCAGTCATCAGGCAAGTTGAAGGTTGTGAGTTCAAGTCCCACCTAAGACACTCGAAAAAAGTTTTTGTTCAAGGATTTGTATTATAAATCATAAAATTTGCTGTATTTCAAACAAGTTATCTAAATAATCATAGAAATTATGGTAAAAAAAAAATACATAAATGCCTCAGATTAGTTTTAAACTGAACTTAAAAGCTCTCACTATTCAGGTGACAGCTCTTCTAAATAAGCTACTGTGGTCCGTGATAAGTGTCGACGAATTTATCAAAAATGCTTTACGCTGTAAGCCAACGTAGTTTCATCTATGATAGGATAGATACCTCCAATATTCGAAAGAATAAGATAAGGATATGCCGCACAATATGATACATTAAAAATCTTCTTTCAGAATGCTGGACATAAAAATATACTATTTTTCAACAAAGCTAACAATAAAAAAAAACAAACGAAAAAGCCGTCAGCGAATATTTTCAAAACAAAACCGTTTAACAACGACTGATGGAAAAGAAGTAGCAATGTTACTCCCACTAACATACGTACGGTGAAGGGAGCGCATTTGACATCCCTCCCCTCGACCTGAGCACCCATCACGCGCTCATCACATCAAGATGTCTATCGCGGACGTGGCCGATACGATCGCTTCAGCACCGATACGACACGGATCCGACGCGTTATCAACGAGACGAGTGTGAAGTGGCCGGATTGATTATGTTTTTGTAAGGGGTTTCTAATTATTTGAGTTGATGCCGTAAGTAGGTAGGTTATAGCAATCCGAGAATGGGGATCATAGAAATTGGATCATATCTAAGTAACTTATTAACTATGCTAAATACTTGGATCAACTAACATTTAATAGATGAGGTATTAAATTAATAAACATAACCGAAAGTAGGTATGAAGTAAGTACAGAATTACTGCTCAAGTAGAAGTGAAGTAAGAAAGTAGGTACGCTTCTTTGAAAATGCTTTCACTATTAAAGAGACAACCATAGCCCATAGTATTTTAGTAAAATCTACTATAATTAAGAGTACTAACAAAACTTTTTTTATTCGTAACTGGCTCTTCGCACGTGGTTCTGCCCGATGAGTCGTTATACCGCGGACGAAAACCTATGCCCAACAGTGGGATACAAAATGGCCTATGTCCTTTCTTCTCAAATTCTCAAATTCTAATCTATCTTGGTAAGGTGCATTGGGGTAATTCCGAAAAAGGGTATATTCCGAATATTTAAAAAATCTGCCAATCCTAGCGATATTTTTTTAAATGGTATAATTATTTAAGACGCCATCTTTATTGTCTAGTCTGCACTAGTTGTCGTGAGTCGCCAGTGACAGCAACACCTGAGCGGTGTCAAATTTTCTAGAACAAGTGTTTTTCGCGCCATTTTCGTTGGTTCGTAATAACCCCAACACAGTTTTTTCGGAATTCTGGTAAGTTATTTAAACTTGTATACGTTATTTTTATAGATTATCGTTTTTTGCGATTGTATAAGAGGAACACAACGGTGTAGCTATGTTTTGGTTATTTTTTTCGAAAATACCCCTTAGGGGTTATTCCGATATCGCAATAGCCCCAGCCAGTTTTCTCATAGTAATGAGCAGTGGTTCTCAATCTGCAAGAAAAGTAAAATTATGTTTAATACTTTTTGTTTCATAGTTTTACTTTTACATAGAAAATTACTTATGTTCTTCGCCTAAATTTTAATTTAATTAGTAAAAAAGATAGGATAAGGGTTCAGCATGGTTAATTAATATAGTTCAACCCTTATGTACCTACCTATAGTATACGGTCATGCTGCAGCTTTATAAGATGTTAGTGTATGGTATTGTGTACGTATGTATGGTATGGTAGATTATATTATCAAAACCTATATCAAATAATATTTTTTACGTCATTTGCACTATTCCAGTAATAATATAAAATAAAGTAAGTTTGTTTGCTAAGTTAATAAAAGTAATATCTGAAACTAGTAATCATCGGCCTATAGCAGTCCACTGCTGGACATAGACCTCCCCCAATTCGCGCCATTTTACCTTGTCTTAGGCTTGCCGCATCCAGCTTCTGCCAGCGACCTTTCTCAAATCGTCGTTCTACCTTACGTATTATATATTTTAGTACATTATTTAATATTTTAATGTTTTTTAAATGTGTGCATTGACAAAATAAAGTAATAGTGCCATTTACCTTAACCTACTCAGTGTTTTTCTTTCCTTATTATATATTATAAAGATAAAAGTAAGAACACTTTATAGATTCCTTCACCGTACATTAAGTTAAGTACTACTTCGTATGAGCCTGAAATGTTGAGAACCATTTCTTTCATCCAATCTCTTATTGGGGTAATTCCGAAATAAGCAAAGAATTTAGCGATGCCATTAACCAAACTGATAATATTTAGAGCCAGGGGTAATCATGGTTGAAAAATAAATTTAAACCTGCAGTCTAAGTGCATGAAGATCAAGTTTTGAATAATGTCGGATTTACCCCAAGATGGTTCGTAATTTCCCTATTCAAAAAAAATATGACTCAATGTTTCAAAATCATAAATTGAAGAACCCAGCAACATGTTCCGAATTCTAACTGAAATAATTAATAAATCGTTTTCTTAAGTTAATGTGCGTAAAATAATATTGGCCGAAAATATAAAATAACTTTAAACATTTAATCGAAACTCAGACCTCTAGTCATCTCACATAAATTTCATTCGAAGTTACCCCAATGCACCTTACCTAATTTCATCAAAATGAGTTCAGTAGTTTAGGCGTGACAGTGTAACAAACAGACAGAGTTACTTTCGCGTTAGGGATGCCTGGATTTTCATCCGAAGACCATAAATTATCTTTAGGTTTATAATAGAGCAGTTTTGTTTTTAATTGTAACACTTTATTTGTTTTAAAATAATATAATGCACGTAGGAATTGCAATTGATTACATTTACAAATATTAGAATAAACCAGATACTTTTTAAGTAATTAGTGTTTGTTAAATGACGCAAACCTCGATGAAAAACGACGCCGACGATTCTCAGTTCTTTTGGCATCAGATTTCTGTTCAGATTCTGATTTCGGTGGCCCATACTGCCTAAAACCAACACGCTCTTGCTCACCTAAGACATCGGGAGCCTGTCCTAGATTATGTTCCTCAACTTTTCCTTGATCTTCACTAACTTCACTCTTAACAAAATTATCACTATCTTCACTATTTGATTGAGTTTTAGGTACATCCAATATTACAGCATCGCTTTCTGTGTCATGGAGTATTTCATTTGAAATTGGCGGCAGATATTCTAAACTACTACCTTCAGTAACTTGAGCTATACTGTTTCTTGATTGTACAAGTAAAATAGAATTATTCTCATTCACTTTTCCTTCAGTTGTTGAATAGCATAACGTTTCCTCTTCAGCAGAACCTGGAGTGGAGTCTTCAACAATATCTTCACCGACTGCAGTCTCCGTTGTCTTAACATCTAGACCCGATTTAGCTTGAATGGAGTCATCTATTTGAACTAAAACCTTATCTTGGCTATATTTAATCACATCTGAAACCTCTGTTTGGTCTGACACTACAACAAGAGCCACACTTGCATTGACAGTTGGTATAATATTCTCATTTATAATTAGTGTCACTGGTTCATCTTGTACGGCTTTAAAAGTATGTTCCGTCACAATATCAGGCAAGCCTTGAACAGTGATTGATTGGTGGATATCAAACACAGCAGGCGGTCCGTATTCGCGAAGAAAATTCGAACCAGATGCTTCGGTTTCTTGATTAAATATATCTTGTGCTGTTTCCACAATAACTGGTTCAGTAGTGTCCGAAAGGCTTGATACTGGAGGCACGACAGTAGATTCGGATATTTTGTCTTCTAATGTCGTTGATACTGAAGGTATATCAGTTGGTTCAGATATCTTGTATTCCGTCGTTAGTTCCGTGGCTTCAAGAATTTTTGATTCCGTGACAGTTTCGATGGGTTCAGGTCCTGACCGAACCTCGGAAGGCAGCAAAAAAACTGGTCCTAATGGTTTCCATCCACTCGGTAGGTACGGCCCAGATGCAAGAGCTGACACAGCCGTTATCGCGACCACAAAAAATGCATAAAGCACCTTCATCGTTGAAGTAATTTGAGATGTTTGAAGACACTGACCCGAATGATGTTATCTCGGAAACGGTACCGGTTTTTATATCGATTAAGATAAACAAGCCTATTGCTGAACAAACGTTTGCCGAAGATCCGATTATTGATTATTAGATCGATTGAGCAATGTTTAATGCGAAATCTTTGTCGCGGTGAATGAATGTCAAGGTTTAACATTGATCATTGAAGTTATGGGGAACAAAGATAGGTGTCCTATGTTGCAATGCCAGAAACAATTCAATAGGGCTACCTACGTAGTATACTTCTTGGCTATGATACAATTTTATTAGAACATGCAAATTCATGCAATGTTGTTTGCTAGTGTGAATATCAGACCTATGGATCCATTTCTTTAATTTCTAAAAATGTATGTTTGGTATGGATGGTTGCTCAACATTAGTAAACATTTAAATAGGTAATAGTATCACGTGGTAGTTGGTATCGAAGTATAGAGATAACTGGGATGGTGGGATCTATCTTCTAGTGGTCCAACCTGGGCAACGGCACCTTTGGTTTTCTAACCAATGATGACGGCTAACAGATCCCTCTGCGGTGGTAGGCTTCGTGGATGCTACCACCCTCCTGCCGGAGTCCAGCGCCAAACGGTTTTTCTGTGTTCCGTCGATGAGTGGGAGACCTAAGATGGAGCGAGTTAGCTTAAAGTGTTTTTTCAATATTAAGTCAAAATAAGGTGAAAAAAATAATATTTCAAATTCAAAAAATTACAGTGTCTTTAGGACATAAAAAACTGTAGTAATCAATTGAAAAATTCATATTATTGTACAAAAAGCGTGGGGTGCTTGTTATGATATCCACAGATATAGTAAATTATTGATAAAATATTTACAACAATCTAAATCAAGCCTACGCTTTTTGTACAATAATATGAATTTTTCGATTGATTAGGGGAGACCGAGGGGAGTTGAAACAATTTTAAAATTTTGTTTCATGTACGAAATACTATAGAGAGAAATCGTATGATATTAGTACCAATCGATAGGTCATTCTTTACACTTGCGAATGACTAACATGAAAAAATTGCAAGCGTTAAATATTGTGGTGAAAAATCGACTTAACCGTTACAAGTCAACTTGTTTCAACTCCCCTCATACCGAGGTAAGATGAAACAGAGGCCGAGGAGAGTTGAAACATATGATTTTTGAAAAGTATTAAGGGCTTTAAAATAAAAATGATGATATAATTTAAAGGTATTTATTAAAATTATACTTTTCAAATAATAAACAAACTTTTTTATTAACATTTTTTACTGATATATCAGTTAAGTAGGTAATTAACTACATTCAATTAATCAACTCCTAAAGTGGTTAAAAGTACCATAACGTCCTATTCGTAACATTAATTAAAACAACAGTCAGATTAACAAAATGTTTTACATTCTAAATCTTTGACATAAAATAATTATTAACGTTCAATCGTTTCATAAGTATTACAATCAGTCTTTATCAATATTTCTTCAAATATTTAATTTACAGTATTCTCACAAATGACAAAAATAAAAATATTATGAAAATAAAAAACCTCAATCCGACAAGCAGTAATGGCAAATATAAGAAAGTTCCCCAGCAGTGCAAGCTTCGTGAGTCCAGTGGTGGCATTCCAGACATTGCACCCATTTTTCTTTGGCTCTGCTATTGGAATATGGCTCCAAACAATAAAGGCAAAAGGATTCTTCCTCTTCTGAACTGTCTTCGTTTCCTCTTTGTTTCTTGACAACTTTGACTTTTTTAGTTTTAGTGCCTGGTTTTGATCTTTTTCTTGTTTTTATATCTTCAAAGTTAGATTTTTTCACCTTTTTCTTAGCTGTTCTAGCTGCTTCAATTGCAGCTAGTTCATCCTTTACGGGAGTTTTTCATATTATTAGAGTTATCCTTTCATCATAAGCAGTTTTTTTTTTAATATACCCGTAGGTAGAGGGATGTATGGTTCAAGTTGTAACTCGAAAGCAGCGTCACGAAAAGTTTTTCCTCGCAAAGTTCCTTTTTCTGCTGCGAGATCATATATATTGCGACTCGCCATACCTCTGTCAGTCTTTCTTTTATAATCAGTAGGCATTCTGAAACAAATTAAATCAAATGTTTTCTTGTGCCCGTTATTTATTGACTTCTGTCTGACACAAAATTGAAAACGAGTAGAGTTGAAACAGCCTGTTTCAAATCTCCTCAGTAAGAAAAAATCTCCCAATTTTTATTTAAGCCACAACCGAGAAGCGAATACACAAAAATCAATTAAAACAAACATATATAATAAATCTTTAGATATTGAGCTTTCGAAACATATATAACTTAAGCTAAAATACAAAATCCTAATCACAATATAGGCATCGTAAAAAAACGTTAAAAACTTACTTTTCACGATTTTTGTCACATGGCACGCAGAACTCCACAACCGCACAACTTACGCCACCGACGCGAACTGACACGTCCGCGGGCGGAGGGAAGTGAATAAAAAGCGACGTTGCCAACTCGGTAACAGCCTTAAGTTCCGAGAAATCTGCTCTGTTTCAAATCACCTTTGTTTCAACTCCCCTCGGTCTCCCCTACTACAGTTTTATTTTTAATTTTTAGTTCAATCTGTTTTAAAAGCGTGGTTTTTTAGTTTTTTAAACTATAATTTATTTTTTACTTTTTAGTTTAGTTTATAAGATTTGATTCCTTCTTTACCGACTGTAAGTCCAAACCTATGCAGAAAACATAATTGATACAGATCGCGCGCTAGCTCTATCTCTTTTACTTCCTCTTACAGAGGAAAACTGGGAAAACTGTTATTAAATTATTGCATTGTCATCGGTCCTTGATACGTGTGCAAAGTTTCAAATTAATCGAACTTCTGGAAATCGGTCAAATTTATGCTCAAAGATTCCATTACATACATAGATACATAGATAGATACAACCCAAGCTAATAAAAGCGTGGTAAAAAGGTAAGTTTTCACCAAATTTCGTGAAAAAAAATTTTTTTGCCTAAGATAATAAAAAACCAAAAACTTGATTATTTGAATTTGAGGTTATTAAAAAAAGTGTAATTACAAAAGTTGTAGTACTTTTTATTACCTACAACTTTGTCATTTAATTTTTTTCCATAGGACTTGTAGTTTTGCCAGAAATCGAGATACACCGTTTTTTACCCTTAAAAACTCACCCCCTTCCACTTCCCGATCTCAGATCGCCCGTAAATTATTTTTCTTTTCATTTTTGTTATATTCTCGTCCTTTCTTAACAGGTTTCATCCTACTATAAATTTTTTTCACTTTTTACCATTTTCAAAATTATCGACCCTGGTCTATTGTAAGTATAGCCCAGTACAAAAATGAATGTTAAAGCACTTAAAAAAATGATGAAAAACTATACAGGATAGATTATCTTCTTAATCTGGATCTCGCACGCAAGCTTCGCTCACTCGCCTTCACGCCTTCGTGTCACTGTTCTAACTTTTTACTAAGCAAAATATAAAAGACGAAGAGAAGTAAGTAACTAGCAAAAAGTAAAAACAACATGATAGGTATGTTTAGGAATTTAGTTTCTTGGATAGACGAGTAAAAAGGCATTCTCCACCAGTCAACTTTTGGGTTAAACAGAAATGTTTTGTAGGCGGTGCGACATTATTTATAATTACGTACCTCCTCCAAAGCCAAATATGCAATATTTTTCCGAATTACGTTTTCCGGGACAAAAGCAAAACGAACTTTTGATTTTGCGTAGTAATAAAGATTTATGACTTTCGGAACGATAAATTTCGTGATTTTGTATAGTAGTAATTTTATGCTTGTCTCAAAGCAGTGGTAAATATATCGAGCATTTTTGGCCACCTGACAAACGAACCCATAGGTACTGTAACGCGCGCGGAACTATTTATATGTATTGCTTCGGCCGGGTCCTGGATGAATGAACCTTACACAGATACGTCCGTGTGCAACACAGCGTTTCAAAATAAATTGTTGAATTAATATTTTGGTTTTCTAAGATATTTTTTGATAAAAAATTAAAAAAAAACACTGCCAAGAAGTTATATTCCAAATTCAAATTCAAATTTATTTATTTATTTAAACCTTAAGTCAAGAAGTACTTACTACTTAAAACTATGTGACGCATAAGCATTTTTCTTTGCTCGGAATTACAATATTTGTTAGCGTACGCATATTATTACTACTGTGTATGACAGATTATAAATATTATAATGTTCGTTTGTAAGGTGTAATTGACGACCATTTGGATCAGCGGTAGTTAACGCTGCTTCTGAGCCATGGGTCGCGGGTTCGATCCCCGCGCAGTACAAATATTTGTGTGCATGAACATGTCTGTTTGTACTGGTCTGGGTGTTTTCTATGTATTATAAGTATGTATTTACAAAAAAAAAAGTATATAAGTAAGTTTATCGGTTGTCTAGTACCCCATACGACAGGGTACTTAATAGTACCTTAATTTGGGACTAGATGGCTCAGTGTGGCCCAGTGAGGCATGTCTTAAATATTTATTTATTTATTATTTATTAATCACTCCGTGTAAAGCGCGTCCTAGTGCCTGTTTCGAAAACTAAGGGCGAACGCTAAAACACGGGCGGATACGGACGCGGGTGCACGTGTCGGATGTCCGCCGCGGGCCACGAATCATTTAGCGCTGCTAGTATAATTTTGATCTCGAGCGTGTAGGTACTTGTGTTGACTAGATTACCATGGATTATTTGCTAATTTATTATTTGGCAAAAAACGTCAACGCATTCATTCGCCATGTCCCATAATACAGTGGGTCTAGCACGAAAAACTATCGAATTCGAATCGTTTGAGTGTCCGTATCGCCATCGAAATATTTAGTATGAAAACGAGAACTACAAAACAAAGCACGAACTTTGTGTCGTTTGCTTTCGATACGCAAACGATTCGAAGTTGATGTTCATGGTTGTAGTACCTACCTAGCCTCCGTCGCGTGTGACCGTGGCATCTAGCGGCGCTCGACCGATTTGTAAAAACAAACGCCCGTCGCGTGTGCCCGCCGCCGCCGCGCATGCGACAATGCGTCGCAGGCGCCTTCGCTGCTCATACTATTTTTCACTATATACACGCGAGCGTGCGCCCGCGCGAGTTTTTGCGTTCGCCCTAAATCTTCTAGATTTAGAACCTATATCCCAGTCGTGGAGCAGTGGGCTTAGTTTCGCTGAGATGAGGATAATTTCGTTATTTTTGTTCTAATTCTATATGACTCGATACTAAATCAATACCTACTTTTACCAGTTTCTGGAACTGCAGCTAAAAGCCATTTTGTATTCGCTACAGCAACTCACTTTTAACCTTTATACTTATTGGGCTCCGTACCTAAAGGCAAAAACGGGACCCAATCACTAAGCCTTCGCTGTCTGTCCGTCCATTTGTATGTCACCAGGCTGTATCTCAAGAACCTCGATGGCCAGAAAGTTATAATTTTCAAAAATTGTGCATACTTGTTGCCGCTATAGCAACAAATACTAAAAACAAAATAAAATAAATATTTTGCTCGATATCAATAATGGACGAGTCCGAGTGAGCGAGTCCGTCTCGCACTTGGCCGTTTTGTTGTACCTAAACAGTTTTTTCAGCATATCAGTCGTAAGCACTCCTCGCCAAGATATTTTAAGGAACAGGTACAAGAAATAAAACAAATCATTTTTGTAGTTTCTTTATTTTTTCACCATTTATCGTAAAACTTTCCTACGGAACACCGCGCGTCGCAGTCGCGCACCTATATTCCGCCTTGTGTATGTCGAGCGACCACCCGCGTCGCGACCGAGCCAGTCGCGCTAACACTTTCCACACATTCCTCACGTCACGACGGCTCTATCCTCGCAACACGAACTATTCCCCATACAAAACCTTAGATATACTTTGATGACTTATCAAATTTTGCACTGACAGGGCAATGCACAAGAAAATAGCCCGTGTCGCGCTCACAAACAAGACAGACATGAAATAAAAACAAACGAATTAGAACAATTTAGCAAATGATTTGCAGGGTAACTAAATAAATCTTTACAGTTTCGTTTATCTAATATAAAATAAATAGGCACAATATTTTTATCAGTTTCTGAAATGTATAAATAATATAATAACATGATATCCATCGTAAGTACACACAAGCACCATCTTAGCTGCAGTTTGACTGCCATCCTTACCCTCATGATATACACTCTCTTGACTCGAACTTAGGGTCGACAATTGATTGGCAATAATCCTGGACTTGCCTATTATTTTTTAGTTCGAGCAGAGTTCCACACGTTCCAAAATACATAATACTATACTTATAACAACGTGACAGACACTAGAACTACTCGCAGTGCCGACGCATCCCGCCACGCGAGTGCCCGTCACGTCAAGAGTGTTCGTACCGGACATATAAAACTTACATCAGTAAATTTTTACATCAAAATTCGATTTGGAGATCTGTAATTATTCCGAAATTTCAATAGCAACTAGTGTCAAACAATAGAAAATATAACAAGTAAGTATATAGAATACTAGTATAATAATAAACCTATAGGAAGTTATACATCACACTATACAATCTTTGGATACAAAATCTCACTGGCGCTTCCGATGAACAATTATCCGGTAACACCAAATCATTTTGAATGTTGCTTTTTAAGTGTCTATGTGACGTGAAACCGAAAATTGTGCAGAAGAAGCGCCTAAGGGGTCAGCGGTTAGCTTCGCTGTAGCCTCAATAGTCCCTCACAGAATATCAAATATTTGCTGTCAGGGTCTAGGCCGAGCGAGCCAGCCGCTCTCCCCAGCACACCGATCCAGTCTCAATAGAAGCGAGCCGTGTTTCACACGAAACATTCCACAAATCATAATACAATAACTTTATCCTCATCACATGAGCCACGTCAGTCCCACAGTTACGATCTTCTCGATATCAAAATTAACAACTACATGGTTGCATATTGGGTGCATATTACTTAAAAGTTAGGCAAGTTTTCAAAAGCCTCATTTACGTTACACATATTTTATATAAGAAAAAATTTTAAATTCAATTTTACGTCGCCTATGGGACTTCCACTCCTTTACCAGCTAGATCTCACCGCCACCCCTTCATACACAACACCCAATATGCCTTCACCTTAGTCCTAACAACCACAATTTATATTGCAATCTATTTTTTTTACAACTTAGCCCAGCGAACAATGTCCGCCATATTAAGCCGCGCGGCCATTTTGCGCTTTCTCACCCAAGATGGCGGTGGCCGGGGGCGCACCATGGCCGCGCGGCGAGTGCAAACCTATCTAACCAACGCCCTGTCGCTCGGTACACTACAGAACACAGTTTGTATCCATCGTCCTCACCCTAAGGAAAACATTTACATGGCGGCCGATCTGTCCAAACGTTCGGATAGACGAACGAACCGTACGGATACTATGGATCGAATGATGTCTAAGCGTCAAAGGCACGAACGAAACCGAACACCGACGAACGTTTGAACCACACCGGACCGCTGGATATCGATACTATACATAAAATATGAAATATTCATGACACAATATTTCGAAATCGTTTTTTAACTCTACAAATCATTATCCAATATTAAATATAAACTACAATCGATTGGCAGTATTTGTTCACCTCCACCCTCACACTCATAATATTTCTCGCTTATCACTCGTGACGTGACCGCGGCCGCAGCCGCTCTTATCATTACACACATACAATTCATATTATAAGTCGAGCAAGTCGACTCCTCCCTACACTCCGCAGACAGATCTCGTTCGATTGAACCTGCGACATCTTGCACGACCAGTGTTACTCTCTAATAATAATTCAAACACAAAACTGAAGCGATTACCATTCCACTATCTCCTGGACGTAAATATAAAGGATACCCTAATACATACACGTATATAATGAAAGTAAACTGTTCGGATGTTAAACTATCCGTCCTCTTGCCTCGTCGCCATCGGCACCTCGGACAGTAGCCGCCCATCAGCTGCGCCGAAGGCAGAGACCTCTGTCTTGGTGACTCGACTCTTGCGTATGGCACGTCCTAAACATACATGTTAGAACCGGCCGGTAGTGTAGATCCGGACACAGCAGTATTTCGTTGTTAAGTTATTTAAAAATTTAACTCGATCTTCATCTAAAACTTTAGTTTATTAGTCCAAATCTACAACCCCTGTCGGTCCCAGTTATTCCTACGCCTAATAACAAGTCCTCCTCGCCTATGATCCCTTCAACCGTTTACTCTAACCAGGACCTAATGGTACCGCTGCACTCTTCATTCCTAAGGAAACGAGATGTGATCTCCTTTATCGCAAATGATGTCTTGAGCCCTTCCACTGGGGATGCGCTCCAACCACCGACCTGGGTAATCCGACCCGTGTCTACCATTTCCAGTACTAATATATTATTGACCCGCTCTCATACAAGCTAAGGGTTAAAGATTGAAAATTTTCAGCCAGTATTTACAATCATGGGAGGACAGGGGAAGTGCCTTAGTTGACGAGCTGATGACTGTGAAGCGCACGCACTCCCCCTGCCCTCGTCGAACTAGTAAGATCAACCGTCCAAAGCAAGAAACGCACAAAACAACCAAACCAACATCACAACGCAACATGCATGCAACCGTTATCCTGTTTTGTATCTGCTCATCAAACGCCGCCAAGTTTCTATTACATATTTGTATCCAATCAATATTTCCGAACTATTACATTTTTCTCTTTATATATCCTTTTTCAATTTCAGGTACTGTGGTATTGCTTATATTGTATTAAAAATATTTTTGAGGTTACATTACATAGTGGCGGGTTAATTATTAATAAGTGGGCCCAGGAGCGATGACACCCGGTCAATGTGGTTATCGAGTTGCATACAACGCAAGCAATCTGCACTTGGGCATGAAAAGAAATGTAAGTTACAAAAGTAGGAGCTGCACGATTATATTTCATCTTATTCTTTTGTATCGTTGCATCTCTTTTTCGTTGTCAAGTATAAAGCTCGGGTGGCACGCGCCGGGCCGCGTGGTGTTACAATATGCACGTGGACGATGCATCTGCATGTAAGGAACTGTAAATTAACAATAATATTGTCTGTTCGTAAAACAATATCCGAAGTCTGGCGCGGCGGAGGCTGCGACGGCAGAAGCTCGCTACAACCACGCGACATCAAACGTAACGTACAGATAAATCATCTTTTAGCAAAACATCAATTAATATCAGAAATATAATTAAAACTAACGTACTATTATAACTCTGATTTTTAAGTTTCACAGTTTGTATATCTTTATCTAGTGTCCTATTTATTTAATGTATGTATAACACTTACGGGGCGGCGCGGGGCGCTCGCCACTGACACACTCTATTTTATACCAAACACAACTGTGGACCCAAATTAACAACTGAAAATTAATACTTTCGCATCACTATAATATACATTAATTTATAACAAAGTATACAACAATATTCAGGCTTTTCATTATAACTAACACAAAATCAAATTTTATAAATCAATGCACCTACAGTATCGTTTATCAGATGATAACGACCAATTCGTTGAATTTTAGGCCCACAAATAGTATTACAACATGATTTAACATAAGCACATATTATTCATTAAAAGTTGTACAAGAACCTATTTCATTTAAACTAAACATGTCTTCTTAATTCGCGAGTACAAATTGAAACATCATCTAGATATCTAACTTATATTATTTTGCTGTGACAAGTTGATTCATGTAATACTTGTCTAAGCGATATTTCGAAAAGATGGACACGTTATATTAATAACAATAAAAGAAAAGTATTTAGTAAAAAACAATACAAAAATTACCTTTTATAGTTAACTCATACTTGATAATAATCATTAAGGATATCCAAGAGTCGATACTATGGAATCATATGCTTTTGAGTTTAAGTCCACAGTTAACTTCTCCATTAGTTCAATCAACTTGTTACTAGTTCAAGCGTGGAGTGCGTCAGTGGCGCGGCGAGTGAATATTATAATAATTGACTATCACTTT
Source organism: Anania crocealis (assembly GCA_949315895.1). NCBI lineage: Eukaryota > Metazoa > Arthropoda > Insecta > Lepidoptera > Crambidae > Anania > Anania crocealis. The sequence continues at coordinate 597,003 of OX438874.1, read as the reverse complement.
AGACTGCACGCAAACAATACTCTACTCATAACTCGGAGCTAATTTTATGAACAACTAGAGAAGAGAAAAAGACAAGGAATGTGAGCTTACAAAGAATAAAAATACTCATTTCTTTGTCACGAGAATTATCTTCACATATGCATGGAACATGATGTATGGCTTGAAAAGCGGGGATGCAACTCCGAGTAGTGATTAGAGGAGAAGCCCACGCATACAAGGCACACGTTCCACAATAGATAAGGTGAGGTTTATGAGAGCGTTTGGGGTTAGATCAAGTCTTGAGATCTTAACCAAATTCAGATGAAAATCATGTGCGATTGGGAAAAATCTTAAGGTCTACTAGTGAATATTATTACTTGCATATTTATAGGGCGGGTTACGAATCCCATAGTTCGAGGATTTATTTAGGGTAATAGGATCATGTATGTATACACACTTAACAACAGCAGAGAGCGAACGTGTGCCGAAAGACTTTAATCCACTTTTGTAACATGCTTTCAGACAGGGATCAATTTGTTTTTGTTGTCAAAACAAGTCAATTTTGAGGCAAGCAGTTACAAAACTGTAGTAAAGAGTTAAAAGTAATTCTTAACTAAGATGAGATAAGCGTGAAGCGTGAGAGAGACGTTCGGGCGGCGGCGGGGGGCGCGCTATCACAGGGGCAGCACTCGGGCACGGCCTCTCTGGCACGAGACTGGGGCCGGCGGGCGAGCTACACGTACGGCAACTATGCTAAACGTCAAAATTTCTAAAAACTCTATATGTTGAAGATTGAGTAACCTACCACTAGCTTGGTATAGATCAGGGGAGAGGTATTTACAGCTGTCACTTTCTCTAATCCCAATGTATATATGTACGGGACGAACATACATACTACAGTATATCTACACACAACCACTTGAAGATATGAGGAAACGGCAATGTTTATGTTTCAAACTTAATCAGACAAAAGGGACTTAAATATGAAAAAATGTATACCAGAAATATAATACAATTGCGACAGTTTCATTTGTGTTTTTGATTTAAAAACAATAAGGTTTGGTTTAACATAATACCTTTATTAATACGGAAAAAATAATTTTAAGTAGGAGAAGTACTTATTTCAATAGCACTTCACTGACAATATTTCTGGACAAAAATGTGTTACGTAAAAAGTTACTTCAGATATACGAATATGATATCAACGAAAATAGAGATAAGAGAATGGCCAAATTCATAGAGAAATATCAAAGTCGAAGGACACCGCCGGCCCGACCAAAGAGATCTCAAGAAAATGAATTATCCCTTAACAATCGTGCACTAAAACTATTGCCGACATAAACCCATGCGCTAACTAGCTTCTCGACAAATAGACACTATTTAATATTAATATATCTTTTATCATATAGCATTAATTAAGTTATTGACTGTTGCTAGGCTGGCGCGACCAACCGGGGGATATACTTTAGTAATCTCTAGATAAACTCTGTACTCTTAACAGACTATGGAACTAAAATTACGTTTTGTACCATAAAGTTGTTAGAATTAAGCCACGTGTCTCGAAGAGGCATATTTAGGCTGACAGACTTATCTATATGATATACAGGGTGGCGCAAACTTTTCGAGGGATGTAGCCTTAATGCCAAAATTTAGATTATAGGTGTTGCAACTTGATGGGCTTTTATTTTTAATTTGAAGCTTTACAAATGTTAACACTTAACATTTTGTGCTTTCAATTCAAGATTTGGTAGATTCCACCACCCCGTAAACGGATCAGCTAGTCCTACTGTCAAGAGAAAAGTTCACTAGCTCTACAATCAAGAGTAAAATTAACCATACTATTCAACAGACCTCCAAACGGTCACCCTGAGCCAAACTTGGGATGCGCTTTCAAACCAGACAATAACCCAGCGATATCTACATACCTGACAAAGTAGGGTCTAATACCCAGATTAAAACTAAACTTGGTGGAAGCGTCAAGCAGCATTAATATTAGTAAGAACAAACAAAAAATTTAGTAATATCCAGTTTTTGCTTTAATTCAATCAGTAGCTATGGATCAGTTTATTATCTCCAATCATAGATGTACAATAAAAAACAAGATGCACATACAGGGACCTCTGCCACACAGAAAAACGTCGTTACTACATTAGCAACTACTGAAAATTTGGGTGCTCTTTTACATAAGTTGATATCATCTTGAAATCTACGTATGGTAAGATTTGCATTACGATCAGTATGACACATGACATTAGCTTATTTTTAAACTTGAGAGTTCGTGATGATACCCAGTCACAGCTCTTACATTTTATCCAATTTAATTAGCTATTGGTCTAGTAGTTAAAATACCGGGCCAAGATATCAGGGAAACATCAATGAAGATCTCGGGTTGGGCAACAAATAGTTTCGAATCTTCGAACATTGCTCGGATTTGTGATCACCAACCCGCAATTGGCCATTGCATCGTGGTCATTATGCTTGTACCCATCATTGCTGTGGTAAGTTAAATTCACGTTCACGTTCCGTTACTACTATGACAAATGGATGTAAATTTTGTTGGGACTCTTTTTTGAGGCTGATTTTGTATTTAGCTTTTTATATTACATCAATAACCGTGTATTTAGTTATTTAATATTTGATCCATTTTAATGAGCTATTAGAGTTAATGGATTAAAAGAGTTTTGTTGACGCTCCCACCCTGTATGTCTCGCGGCTGCTGAGCCAACTCTGCACTCGTGCGCGCGCGCCGCCGCCCGCTCCCGCGCGGCCCCTTCACATATATTTCTATTTCTAACTACCTCCTGACATGAAAACCCTGGAGGATCTATATATACCGTCAATTGTAAGATCACAGCTTCCGTCCAATTCTAAGATCACAGGGACATGGTATTTTATGCCACAGATCAACTGATTTATATTATAGACATATTTCTAACGAGTTGAACTGGAGGATACTCCGTCAAGCAAATTCACAGATTCTGGAGAATAGTACGTTAATTCTCATAATACAGATTCCGTCCAAGGATTCTAAGATCACAAGGATGTGGTACTTTATTTAATCAATCAACTGACAATGTCTTATTGGGTTACTATAGAGGATATTCCTTAAATTCTAAGATCGATCACAGATTCCGTCGAGGATTCTGATTGTAAGATCACAGGGACATGGTACTTTATGCCACAGATCAACTGACACATTTCTTACGGGTTACCCTGGAGAAAATACTGGCCATTTTTAGATCACAGATTCCGTCTGCGGATCAACTGCCACATTTTCTGTGGGGTTGCCAATGATGTTTTGTCTTTGGATGTTCAGACGTCAACCCCGTATATGTTTAGAATATTAACTCGGTACCTCGTTTGATATAAGTCTTCCTTGCACATAAAGCTGATTCACGTAATGAGACGGAAGCAATAACTATCGGATGAAAAAAATAGCAGCATCTGTATTTCTTGGCAAAAGAGCGGAATCATCTAACGACGTTAGAAAAGCAAGACCGATGGTTGATTTTACTTTCAAAGAAGCCTGGCTAATACTCGACCGAGATTGTGCTAGGTTAGATGCTTAGAGCTCGTAGATATTGACTTATAATTGTATTATGGCAGCCCTAACACTTATGATGGCATAAAATACATCCATACGTCCTGAGAATGTCAGTTTAAAAAACTTCGACATGTCATTCTATTAACCACTTCTTAACAGAACCTCCAAAGTTTTCATTTCAGGCTGTAGATAGTGTTTTTTTTATATAGTTATTTTACTTTTTTTTTCTATATGTAACACTTAAATCGGACGTCACCAACTTATGCCACTCTAAGAAATGGTCAGAGGAAAATGTACTGTAAATTAACCTACGTAAAGACCATATTGAGTGAACCCCGGGGTTAGGCCCAGGGGGTTGCTTCCAAACCGGCCGTACTATTTCTATGATTCGTAAGGGTGAAAAATACGCTATTTTACAATTTCCGTTTTATTTCACGACAACTGCAGATACGTACAGAGAATTCTGTTGGTCACAGAGAGAGACAACGCTATACGAGTCGGAGATATCGTCGCCTCTGTTGACCAGTCGAATATCTTGTGTATTAAGATCTGCAGATCGCCGTTCACAATCAATATTTCCAAGTCGCAGTCATTCGCACGGCCGGCGGCGAACATTTGCGTACATGAAATCGTCATCGCATTAAAATCGATCTAAATAATCTAAGTAGAACGTGACAACGATTGGACGCGACCTGTCGCTTGGTGTGCGAATGATCGCGAAGTGTGATTCTAACATTATACAGTAGGTATATCGGTTCGGCGAAGCGGTATCTATTAAACGTACGACGTACGACAACCTGACTTAGAGGTAAGCACAGCGAATAACGCCTTGCGAATGTTACGCCACAAACAGCATACTTATTATGCAGAGTAGAAACGAGGCGATAGTATCGTTAAATTTATTATACAAGTTAAGAGTGAAGTCTATTCCTGGCGTAACATAGAAAGGCTTAACGTAAAGCTAGGAACAAAATATAAACGAGTTTTATGATACATCCGCGAACCAGAAACGCTGTATCGAAGCGCGAAGCCCGAGGGAACTATCGTAAAACTAATACAAAAAAATATATACTACGCGTCCGAAACGCTCCATAATCATAAATGGTACAATAAAAACGTTTACAAAACTTAACGCGCTCGTTTATCTGTAACAACTTTTTATGTACTATTTTTATTTTAGTTATTTTACGATTTTTTTTTTGTTTTTTTTTCTCTCTTAAAGCACGTTACGTCGTAAAGGTTTTTCCGTTAACGGCCGACGCGACGTCAGCGCAAAGCTACCAATAAAAGGTGAAAACTCAGGGGTGATGTAGTTAAACTCGTATTCGTAATAATATTCGTAAAAACGAAAAATGCATAAATACATTAATAAATTTGAAGGCACGCTGGCCTCACGCGCGTGCGAGGCTCGCTCGCTCTTGGAATATGAGAATTAATTTTATAGATCTAGAATGTATTTTAAAACATCTACAATGCAATGGTTTATTAGAGATTTATTTAATAACTGAGTTCTACAAATTTTAAAAGGAAACATCAGTATATAAACTTGAAAAATTTTGTCTCAGGCGGGACTCGAACCCGCATCTCCTCGCATGCCGGGCGGGCGCCATACCATTAGGCCACCGAGACACTGCGACACGGCGCGAATTTTTCAAGCATATTCTTACGCTGTGAGCCAGCGTTGTTTCATCAAATGTTAGGAGTTTGCACCCTTAACACCCGAAAGAAACATCTTTGCAGATGTTTGACAGTCAGTTAAGATGAAACAGCTATTTATATACTTTATTTGATATTTTAGCAACTTAATTGCACTTATAATATCAGTATATAAACTTGAAAAATTTTGTCTCAGGCGGGACTCGAACCCGCATCTAATGGTATGGCGCGGCATCGGTGGCCTAATGGTATGGCGCCCGCCCGGCATGCGAGGAGATGCGGGTTCGAGTCCCGCCTGAGACAAAATTTTTCAAGTTTATATACTGATATTATAAGTGCAATTAAGTTGCTAAAATATCAAATAAAGTATTTAAAAGGAAACGTTCTATAGGTGACTTTTTACCAAATTATGGCCCAAGACACAAAGCAAAGATTGAACATTGGGTTTGAAACACTGGATCAAATAATCAAAATAAGTGTCCTTTCCCAACCTATGCGTGTAAAAAGAGACAGGTACACACCAACTGTCAGAAATCGTTTTTGAATGCTTAAACAAACAGTTATTTACCAGTTCCTTGAAATTATGAATCTACAGATATTTGTGTTATTTAATATTCCAAAAACGAAACGGGCCAAGCTCAAACACAGGGTGCTTACAAACCAAACTAATCCTACCCCTCGGGTGAACCGAAAACGGACAGTGGACAACTGTCTTAACAATTCTATGAAGCAAATACATTTTATAATAGTGTTGGATGCAATCCTTACGTGCTTATTTTTTCTGTTCACCCTGTATTAGATATAGGGTTACTTAACACAACTATCCCACTGCCCGCTTTAGATGCCTATCGAGTATCCCACATTTGTATTCTCCCATAAAAAATATTGGCAAAAATTTTAGACCCCACCAATTAATTCCCAAAAGTTTCGAGTTTCACTCATAAAACCATATTGACGATTGACGTTAAACGTCAAATCTTTAAATCCAAAAAATATCCTTATTCCCAATTTTGTTAGCCAATCGTTTTAAATCGCCCGGATCTAAGAGAATATCACAGCAGTGCAGCACTTACCTAAAGATTCGAGAACGGCCAACGGAACCTGAGCCTTTACTTCGGAACGCAACGTCGACTCGACTCCTCTCTCCCTCTCACTCATACCTATGTCTTAGAGTAAGAGAAAGAGATAAATACACGTGCAACTTGCGTCACAGATCCCATCTGGCTGGCCTACTAACACGCCCTGTAAACACCCGGTGCCTTTTGTCTAAAGGGAGCCGTCTCAGCCACTGAAACACTAATCTTCCGCACTTGATCTGAGAGTTCAAATTACCGTGCGCGGCTCGCGAGACGAATCCCCCCTCAACATTCGTGCCTGCCGTATGCTTCTTAATATAAACAAAAAAAAAACTATAATTAAATAATCCATGTTAAAAACACATACACCTACATACTAGATACGTGGCATTTTACAATTAACTGATTTTTTTTTATTATGTTATTGTTACGTCAGAGATGTATTTACTTAATTTAATGTTATACATTACCAATCCGTTCGCTCGGCCGTGAATACATCGCCTGACCGCTAATATGGTACAGCTTAACAAAAATTAAATGACTTCAGATGGAATTGATATTCCAAAATTATTCATTCGATTTTATTACCGTGTGCCGAGTGCCAACTATAAACACAAATTTATAAGAATTTACAAGGGTTTTTTTTTATAATTTTAAAAATAAAGCTCAAAGCCTAAAGTTAGTATAAAAAAAATACGCCTGAGGCGCTGTACAAGTAATAATTTAGATTAAAAGGCCCCGAAAGACTTTGATTTTGATAAAGCATTTAGTGGCGGCCCCAGGCACAGGCCCGACTCGTGCTACGCGGGATCGACTCCGCACTCCCTAACACTAGCTCTCACACTTATTAATACATCATCTCATTTCATTATTATTGATACACTTAAATTCAAATGTCTAACATCTAAGCAGGACACGTGACAATGTCTTTTCGATTTCTGTTTACGCTGTAATAATTAAATCCAACCCATAAATAAAACCAGAACTAACGTAAGTCCAACATAAGTCTGTCTTTTTCCATTCAATAACGAACGAATGAGATGACGTTACAGTAGCACAGAATCGGGCGAGCACAAGAACGAATGAATGAACACGCAAACGTTAGTACCGTGCGCCTGCGCGTGAATTATGAACGTAAACGATAAAGCTCAAACATTTTATCACATCCTTACATCTACCGGAGTCGCTGTGACGTCAACGGCGCATACATATAATTACTATACAGAGTGAACGATTACAATCGGTCATTAGAAGACGAACTACATGATAAATCTTGAAATAAATGTCATAAGAGAAATTTTGTAAAAAAGCATTTACAGAACAAATTAATTATTAGATAGTTTAAGAAGTCTTCTAAATGTCCGATCATAATTACTGACTCCGCACTTACCGCGCAGATACTGAACCGCCGCTAGGCCAAAAAGTATGCCACATTTTTTCGTATAATCAAGTTGGCATGAATCCTTTTTGATTTAAAAATCTTAAAGTTTTCTCAGCTTAAACTAAATGATCAACTCCATTTGAAAATACATTTTTATCGTACCGTATCGACTCGTTAAGATCGAGAAGTGATTCAAGCCGTTAGCAATCAAATTCAATTCTGCGCGGTCAGTGTTCACGTATATAAAATACTATATACAGATGAGACGAAAGTCGTCGGTGCCGGCGCCCGCGGGGGGCCGGCGGGACTGGGGTCTACTCTGCGAGTTGACATCGATTCGTCCACCTCGGTCCGTCTCCCTCGCACTCCATGGCGCGCGACAGAGACGGGTAGCGGCAGACGGATCGAGGCGGCGCAGAGTAGGCCTCTGGTTCGGTGGCGGGCTGTCGGTGTGGCGATTGTCGGCAGTTCAGTAGAAGACGCCCTCGCATCAAATCCGGTTCGGCGCGCTTCCGGTTAATGTGTCCTAGAAAACACATTTTGAATTGTTTGATTTTGATTGACAGGAGTTTTTGGTAGCAGCATCAAAAATCTATATGTATACTTTGGAATAGATAATCAGATTCGAACCAACCAAATTCCAGGCGTCATTAGACCACCACATAGATAGAGAGTCTTCTCCAGTCATTAGAATTAGCTATTTGACGGTTTTCTGGAAACCGTCTCACATTATCAAGTTCGAAAATATGGCGTCGATTCAGTCGCATGACGTCACACGTTTGTAAACACTTGAGAATATTAATAAGATGACAGCAGATGTGTATTCCAATCGAAAATTTTACCTTTAAAGTTTTTAATTAGAGTATACGTTTGGTTCAAATAAAAATAAATAATGCATTTAAATCTGGGTTTTTTCTTAATAATTTATTTATTGTATAACTTTGATTTGTATTGGTTGTATATAGCTCAGTCTTCTACTTTATCGTTTTCACATACCACAAAAACCATTAACAAGATTTTATTATGCTGTTAAATTACAAAGCGAATATAGTTTTAAGTGAAAAAACTTATACTCTAATGATATCGAAGAAATAGGACCCCTTTAATCATTTTAAAAAAACTGGTTAATTTGCTATATATTGTCGATGGATTATAGATAGATAGATAGATATTCTATACTGCAAACAATAAAATAGAAATTACACATAAAAAAAAATTTGAATTTTACAATTTAAGCGGTCTCATCGCTCGCAGCGATCTCTGCCAGACAACCTTTAGGTAGAGGAATGTTGAATCTGATGTAAAAGGGGGAAGGCGGCGGAGAGTTTATAAATGTGAACTTAACAAAATATTTTACGTTGGATAATTTCATATTTGCGTGATAGAAGTCAAGTGGTCACGTCTCTTCTTTTGTACCTGTTACATCAGGGGTACCCCAGGGGTCCCATCTTGGCCCGCTATTATTTAATGTCTTTTTAAATGATATTGTTTGTATTTTGCAACACAGTAATGTTCTTATATATGCAGACGATATGAAAGTTTTTAGAGTGATCAAATCAATATCTGACTGCTTACTTCTGCAAGAGGATCTGAATGCCTTGACTCAGTATTGTATCAATAACCACCTTAACTTAAATGTTAAAAAATGTAATGTGATTACTTTCACCCGCAAACGTAAGCCTATCACTTACGACTATTGCATTGGTGGTAATATGATTAAACGTGTGTATGAAATTAGGGATTTGGGAGTGTTACTGGACAATGAATTATCGTTCAGCTCTCATATCATTACTATATCTGCTAAGGCTTATCGGATGTTAGGATTCGTTCTAAGGACTGGAAAGGATTTTAAGAACTGTTCCACGCTAGTTTTGTTATTTAACTGTTTCGTTCGCTCGATCCTTGAATATGCGTCAGTAGTCTGGAATCCGCATTATCAAAAGTACGTAGATATTATCGAGCGTATTCGTAATAAATTTATAAAACATCTTCGGTTTAGATGTTTAAATAATGAATCTTGTCCTCACTTAAAGTCTGTACCCTTTTTACATGGTCGACGAGTTGAAAGAGACCAAATGTTTCTTTTTAAACTTTTACATAACTTCATTGACTCGCCTTATCTCGTAAATGAGATATATCTGCGGTGCCCCCCCGGCTTAGTGCTCGTAACCAGAGGCTATTTTATGTACCCCATTATAAGACCAAATATGCTGCAAACACTTTCTTACCTCGTACTTGCCGCAGCTACAATGACAAATTTAAACTTCCGATATTCTTGCGTCATCCTTATCACAATTTAAGCAAAATATACGTGATTTGTCCTGTGGCAGCGCAAAGTAGCTTTACATTAATTAAGTATCATTACCTGGTTTTAGCTTAACTTTTCTTATGTAACTTTTTGCCTTAATTTGTAGTTAATATATATATGTATATATAAATATATATATATATATATATAAATATATATATGTTTTGTATAGTTCATTTAATTCTTGTTCTAATGTTAATTTTATATCTGCTCATAAATTATGTAATTATTGTTAGTGGAAACTTTATTGGTTTATGTGACTATTTTACGCTATTTAGTCTATATTATACATAACTGTTTGTTTCCCAAATATTAATAAAATAAAATAAATAAAATAAATAAAAATAAATATGTAGATTTAATATCACAACCTAAAATATAATATTACACGCATAATAAAATACATAAATAACATTAAATACAGCAGTACATGGTCTGAAAATCTCAAAAACCGTGTGACATAATTTATGGATGACCCCTTATGAACCAAATGAGTAACTAAATGAATGTATTAACTTACTATGTCAAAGTGCGCAGGCGTGGCCTGCGAGCCGGAGGGCCGCGCGCCGCCCGCGCCCGCGCCGCCGCCGCCGCCCTACGGACAAACAGTAACAGTAGACAACGTAGTTTTTTTAATAATTGTATGGAAGAAGGTACTTTTCCCGAGCAACTGAAAATTGCTAAAGTTATACCGGTTCATAAAAAAGGTTCAAAACTTGACCCAAAAATTTATAGACCAATCTCCTTATTACCCTCAATATCAAAATTTTTTGAAAAAGTGTTGGAAGTCTCGACTAAATAAAAGTAACCAATAAAAGTCAATTTGGATATCAGAAGTCTGTAGGAACCCACGATGCAGTTAATACACTAATATATGATGTTGTAAGCAAGATCAATGAAAAAACTAAAGGTTGCTGCGTTGTTTCTTGATTTGAGTTCTGCCTTTGATACAGTCAGTCACAGCTTGCTTTTAAAGAAACTCAAACATTATTGCATTTAGGGCAAGGCGTTCCAACTATTTCAATCATATTTAAAAAATCGACAAATGTTTGTAGAGATTAAAACAGTTAACGACAAAATGTGTGAAGTAGCAACTAAATCAAGGTTTGTAAACATTAAAGTAGGCGTACTACAAGGATCCATTTTAGGGCCAATATTATTCATCACGATTATAAATGACCTAATAAATTTAGTTGTGAACACGAATCCTGAATTTGTAAAATTGGTGTTATTTGCAGATGATACAAATGCTGTTATATCTGCAAAAAATATACTATGTCTCGAATCATATGTCAATGAAATCTTAACTAGCTTGAAAGAATGGTTTACTGTTAATAGTCTTCTGATCAATGCCTCAAAAACTAACATAATGTTGTTCCGACATAATGTCAATAGAGATCAGATAATAAATATATCAGTATTCGGTGAAAAGGTTGTTTCTGTTGGATCTGCAAAATTTCTTGGTGTACACATAGACAGTTGTTTAAAATGGAAAGATGAATTAAAAGACATAGAAAGCAAATTAAGCTAGGCCTGTTATGTGCTTCGAAGCCTTCGCGATGAAGTAACCGAACAACACTTGAAGACCGTTTATTATGCTTTAGTTGAATCCAGACTACGCTATAGTACTTATAATATTTTGGGGCAAAAGCTATAAATATAATGTGCATAAGGCGTTCGTTCTGCAAAAAAGAGCGATTAGAACAATAGTCCGCATAAGACAGCAAGAGTCTTGTCGTGAGCACTTTAAGGCGCTCGGAATACAGACTGTTCCTAGCCTGTATATTTTGGTCCTGCTTACAATTTTTGCTAAATACATACAGAACTATGAAACTCCTCAAGGAAGAACAGACAGAGAGAGCACAAGAAGGAAAGACTTCTTAAATAAAATAATCCCACATAACCATATGGTCAAACATTCTTCCCACTATCAGTCTGTCAGACTGTTTAACAAGTAGCCGGTCAGTTTGAAACTACTTCTTTATATGAGTGGTTTTAAAAAGGAGCTCGAGTCTTTTCTGGTGAAGGGGTGCTGCTTCTACTCTGTTGACTAATTCTTAGGGACTAATTTTTGATGGCTAAATGTAATCAATTATCATGATACTGTACTTTCTTGACTTTGTTTAGCTGCAAACGTGGAACCCACATACACAGCCACATACATCATCATCATCATCATCATCATCATCATACATACATACATACATAGACAGCCAAAATCATTCCTCTTCCTGTTCGCTTTGCCGTAGCCGGGTAGTTATTATTTTTTGCAAAAACCTACTGACAATCACAGTAAGAGAACCCATTACAGAAAACTGCATCAAAATGGTTCAAACCGTTTTGAAGAAAAATGGTAAATGCCACGCCCCCTAGCGGATTAATACTATAATGATTATCTAAGAACCATCGCCGATAAATAACAACAGCATTTGAAATGACAGTGGTAAGATGCTGTCATTCTTACGCAAGCCTAAGAATAAAGAAAAGAAAGCAGGTGCTCCGCAGGGTTGTGTTTTGGGTCCTCTCCTTCTTCTTGTTAATTTAAACTAAAGTAAGTCTTTTAAGGGGACTACTAGAGCTAAGTGCTACCCCCAATTGATTTATTTTTTTTACTTCTGAACAAAATCAATTCTTAATAAACTACAACAGTATCATTTTAACAAATTACCTCTAGTATAATAGGGGTTAAAGTATGAAATTGCCGATTATTTTCCCACTTTTATTTTGTTTATAGCTCTTAAGTATAGTCATATTATTGCGTAATAATTTTTGTATTGTATCAAAAACTAAATAAAGTTACTTTTGACTAAAAAAAATGCAATACTAGTGCCTATTACTTCAAAGGAAGTCGTTGAAAAGACCCCTTACAATGTGTCAGCTGACCTTCTTGCTTCAATTAAGTATATTTGTATTATATACTTTGATTTTCAGAAATTTAAATACTATAATGCGTAGCTTTATAACCATCTAACTTTCACCTTTAATTGCATCGAAAACGGTTCAGGCGTCTTTAAAAAAACTAAAAAATTGTTAGTATGGAAAAATGACTTTTCTCGATTTCGTCCATACTAAACGGCAATTTCATACTTTAACCCCTAATATATTGAATCACAGTAAACTTTTCATTTAGTTGTTCATAAAGTCGAATTCGTCGCTAACGCCAAAGCTTCCGCTTTTAGCAATAATGTACAATACGAAAGAATGCCAAAATGAAAAGCAGTTAACAGAGATTCAATAAAAACCAGAGGTAATTTGCTAAAATGATACTGTTCTAGTTTTTTGAGAATTGATTTTGTTTAGAAGTAATAAAATAAAATCAATTAAGGCAGCACATAGCTTTAATAGTTCCCTCAAATAGGTAAACCTTAGTAAATAACAGCAAAAGGGTAAAGAGAGATGGCTCACCGGATGCGGCTCCTGGGGCTGATGCTGCGCGCGGCACATCTTGTCGCAGTAGTCGGCGAGGATGTCGCGGAACCGCGTCCAACACTTCTCGGGCACCGTGATCGCTGTGCGGAAGTTGCTTTTCACCTGTTCAACATGGGAAACTTGCGTAAGGCTTTGCGGGGTTATCTTACTGATGTTTTAAATCTTACTAATCCTAATCTATATCTATACTAGCTGATCCAGCGAACTTCGTATCGCCTCAGAATAATATAATTGTATTTCGACGAAAGTCACACAATGTCAATTGGCATCAAATATGTCGTTTACCTTACCATGTTACACAGAAAATTTGCAATAAAATAATATTGCGACTATAAATTGAGATGTAAGCTATCCTATCTTTCAAGTTGGATCAAATTGCACACGGTATGCAAATGAAATTTGAAATCGGTTCAGTAGTTTAGGAGTCCATCGCGGACAAACAACGTGACACGTAATTTTTATATATTATCTATCTATATAAAAGTTTCGAACATTTCCAACCTCCTGACAAAAGAAGACTACATTATATAACCAATATGAATAACAAAAAACTGGCCAAGTGCGAGTCGGACTCGCGCACGAAGGGTTCCGTACTAAAAAGGCCAAAAAAACGGGATTGTTGTATGGGAGCCCCCCTTAAATATTAATTTTATTTTGTTTTTAGTATTTGTTGTTATTGCGGTAACAGAAATACATAATTTGTGAAAATTTCAACTGTCTAGCTATCGCGGTTCTTGAGATACAGCCTGGTGACAGAGCGACGGACAGACGGACAGACGGACAGACGGCCAGACGGACAGACGGACAGACAGCGAAGTCTTAGTAATAGGGTCCCGTTTTTACCCTTTGGGCACGGAACCCTAAAAAAGATCTCAGAAATTATAAAATATTGATTCAGCTATTCGTTTTGAAACACGCTATAACGGCCAAAGCAAAATAATACGTCTGTGCTAGTCACAGCATGATTCAAAATGAAGTCTTATTTTTTTTACATTTTTCTAAGATTAAAATAATTAAAAGTACACACTGCCAAAATGTAATACATAATTGCTACATAACGCGGGCTTCGTTTGTCAGTTGGTCCAAAATGCACATTGTATATAAAAGAAAGTCGTGTTAGTTACACAAGGTAGAGCTCGTCTAAGATGAAATGACGCGCCCCGCTACTTAATTAGTTGATTTCGATGTGTGAGTGCAAATATTAATAATGACACTTCATCTGTGTGGGAGCGTCGACTGCTCCACGAACTACGATCTGTATGCCTACATCACGGTCGACTAGTCGCGTGATAAATCTGACAACGCTCTATTGTATGAAACAAGACGTCCGCTCTCTCGCGCGTTAAGGCAAATTATGACAAGTTGGACAACAAATCCAAGAAAAGCTTTGAATCTCACCGGCAACTGAATGACCAATTACAACGGCATTTGTATATGTATTGCGTCCATATTTTTAATTTGCTTGTGTGCGTTAATACGATAGTGGGGCGCGTCATTTCAGCTTAGACGATCTCTACTTATAATACGGCTGGACTCATTTCTTTTGCACTCATTTTCATTGCACTCATTTCTATAAAACCCGCGCGTGAAGAAATTTGCGTTCACTGCTTGCTTCAATGAACAGGTACAAAACCTTTAAAACTAAATGCAGCAATGTAATTTAAACATGTAGTATGCACTGTGTGCACATGTATTTACATAGCAATAGACACAAATAAGATAAAATAATTGTTTTTTTAAATAAAATACGCACATTTCAATAACAAGCGCGGTCAAAAGTTGAACATGTTCAACCTTTTTTTGTCACGCGCAGCACGTACACTTGGTGCATCTAGCCTATCAATGTCTGTGGGCTGGACCAATTTTTATGATTGGTGTGCTGTTTTTAGTAAATATCATACTTCATATACATATCCCCAAACCAGAGACATTTCCCCCAGAACAGCACACAAATAATTACATTGTACGGTAATCGAATCCGCAACCTATAGCTCAGAACGTTTTCTACCTCAAAATGAAACTGGTCATTAAATAAATCAATAAGTCGGAATACTTGTAAAATTACATACAAAGCATAAAAGAAGTTATTATTAACTTATTTTTAGCCAGACAACCTTGTTTTTCCCTTGTTCTGCTCCAAGAGCGAAAAGTTCTTTAAGCTACACCCACTCTTTTATAAAACAAACCAAAACAAATCCGGCTCCGTGAAAAGGGAAAAAATAACCAATTTTATTAAACTTATTTACACGAGTCGAATATAATTTCGCTTTGTTTGAAATTTCATCATCAGCCTACATAAGCCCACTGCTGGGCACAGGCTTCTCTGGGCAATCTCCACACTTCGCTGGCCATCGTAGTTTATTAAGTGGTGAGAGAAGACGTTGTTGCCGTCTTTTTCTGGCGGAAAGACTTTTTTTTTTTCCTTTAATAAGTTTAACGGCCTCGGATACTTGTCCATACAGCCAATTCTTTAGTAATATTGTCTTTATTTCTGCATTAAAACGTTGATGTTAGACATTTTATTGCTTCGATGGAGTTTTTGGAGACAGTCGAAAGATTGAAGGAATGAAGAGAAGTCCCCAAGAAAGACGTGAACTGTTCGCGTTCCCGCGCAAAATTCACGGTCCACTTTTCTTGGTTACGACCCATACACCATGTTATTTCACCGAACTGTATATTGTTCACTAGCACGACACTTTGTTTCACCACTTTTACGACCCAAAAATCACTATAAACAATAAAAATTCGATAAAATAAACTGACTCCAAACGTATCTCACGAACTTCCGCCAAAAACCCATCGGC
This sequence comes from Anania crocealis, assembly GCA_949315895.1. Taxonomy (NCBI): domain Eukaryota; kingdom Metazoa; phylum Arthropoda; class Insecta; order Lepidoptera; family Crambidae; genus Anania; species Anania crocealis. The sequence goes on along the minus strand of OX438874.1, from coordinate 580,826 downwards.
GGTAAGACTATAGTTACCATAGACAACACTCATATGAATAGAACGGATGGTGCTTGTACATATATTTCAAAACGTGTTAAAATGATAATAATATGACCCTCCATTATGATATCAAGATGGAGGGACCAAACTGATAGACCACTTTCTGGGATGTTGTTTCTACTTATTTTTTATACCTTTTAGTTTTAATACCTTAACTCTACCTTAATAATATATATTTTGAATGTCTGAAACAAACATCTTTGAAAAGATATTGATTATACAAGTTGGTCCCTCCAAATTGACGATTTATTTTTTTATAAAGAGCAACTACAACATCTATTGTATAGAGATGGGTTTATGCCCAGGCACTTAGGGCATATTTGAATGCCCCGGTATTCAGAAGGTAATGGAGAAATGCCTGAGCATAAACACATTTCTACGATGGGTTTACGCCAAGAAATATTGGATATCTTGCATTAACACCCTCCGTGGTGGGGTAGAGTACCGGTTTTCAGGGCTGCGAAAGTACTTTTCTGTATTTTTTTCTGTTTTGGATGTTTCTGGTAACTTATTTGTTTATCATGTCCACAAAACAAGTACTTTAAGGTCAGAACAATGTATGTGATGTTGACTACATTTTTCTGTATAATATGCGGGTGCCTTCGTTGGCTCTGATTTCCACAATACGAGTGCTTCAAATAGATACTCACTTTGGGATAATATTTAAGAACCATGTATGTCATGTTGTCCACATTGTTTATTTGATGTAATATCTTTCAACGAGCAATACAAATACATCGTCTGAATCTTAGAAAATGTCGTTTTGTCCGTGTTTTCAGGCAATGAGAAACTGCTACAATATCATTAGAATGCTTTGAATGCATTAGAAAGGTTTTTGGCCACCATCTTCAAGCTTATAATAACTCAGGTTGAAAATCTGACAGTACCAAAACAGATTCCGTTCGAGTGCAGATGTTTTTTTTTCACTTTTTTTCAAGTTACTTTTCTCTCTTTCAAAAACTCCCAAAAACACAATACACCAAAAAAACAAGCAAAGCTCTATCACCTAGGTACTTTATGTATATGTCCGGGCGTAAACCCACATCTAAAGTAATGGTTAGGTTTCAAGTGCTACAATTACTTGTAACGATGGTACCACCTCGCTGACTTTCATGTAGATGCCGCGGTTGTTCTGCCCGATGTCGAAGTAGAAGTTCTTGTTGTCCACGCGCAGGTGCCGGCCCTCGGGCAGCTCGCCCTTGAAACTGAACGAACATGGCGGTCATACAAGGGTATACCACATTATACAGGGTGAAATTTTAACCACCTTCCAAATTTTAATATATTTAATATAATATATAATTATGAATAATATAATGAATGAATAAGATGCGAATCGCGTAAAAAAAGTGTTACCAGGCAACCGTATCAAAAAATTTTAGATTTTTTGCTGACATTTTCAAATTGCTTTATCTTGACATTTTTGTACTGGGCTATACCAAAAGAAAAAATACGTCATTTGTTTATTGTCTCGTAGATTGTTGTGTTAAATTTGGATTTGGAAGGTGGTTAAAATTTCATCCGGTATGACACAAAATTAAATTTAACTTAAGAGTCGTTGCGGTATGTAAGGTAGGGGGTATATTTATCAGATAGGCGTTCTATAGTACAATAAGTACTTACTCAAATAGTACTTACTTGATACTGAAAAAAAAATTGTGTCTAAATAACAGGATAAATCAATAGAGAACCTTACCGAGAATCGAACTCGGAATAAGCAAATGTGATTTAATACCGAAATACCACACCACTGCGTCTATGGAGATCGTTATAAAACAGCTTAATATACACGACATACATATAAAAAAACTTGTTCCTTTTGATATCCCATAACTCTAGGGTATTAAACAGACCATGGTAAAAAATCAAATTGCATATGAATTATTTTTCAATTATATATTTATTTTTTATTTTTGTTCACACAAAACAATTCTAAAAAGTCACGACTATTTATGTAAAACCCCCAAAAATTTTATAAATAAACTTTTGAATGAAAACGATTTACTCGTACCTACTTATCAATGAAACACCCACACACGTCAATGTTTTTTACAAGTTACGCTCTCCCGCTACTTTACTACATTTTTGTGTAAGTTTGCCAACGTCTCGCAAAACTAAGGATTCGCCATACTAGTTACATTTTTTAAAACAAATTTAACAAAAATTGATGTTTTACTCGAAACTATTGATTTTTGAACCACATGTTCTAGGGAGTATTATATTATTTTCACCCATAGAACATAACCTTTAAGTTATGGGATATCAAAAGGAACACGTTGTATAATTTTCGAATTGCGGTATTCAAAATTATATTTACAAATCCATAGAAAAAACCATATCAAACGACATTTACGCTAATATTATTAAGTTTCTATTTCCCAAATGTTGCGCCAAGGTTTAGAAGAAATAGAGAGACAGTAACATCAATACAAAACATCTAGGCGTATTTCAAATTATGAAACTAGAACCAATAAATGAATTGGTATTGCGGTTAAGTACGAGCCACGAGTTAAGTATAGGGAGCAAAATCAAGAATAAAATTATCTTACCTAAATATAAAAAAGCTCATTGTAGGGATACTTATTTTTGTAATCCCCAGAAAATAGAATGCATTCGCAAAATTGTTAAAATAGTGTCATCAATCATTATACCATTACAAAAAAGTTTTGCGTTGGGATTCAGATGGTCATTTTCATTCGTTAAAAAATTTAACCCTCTCAATTTTCCTTAATATTCTTGAAAGGGAAATAGTCAAAGACATTTTAAATCTAGGCTGTAACCTTACCATTTTTGTTCTTTTCAGCCTTCATTTATAGCTTATAGCATTGGCGGTAGCGTTTTGGTAGTATTAATATACCAAAGATAAGCCACGCTTCTGTTCAAAGCGGGTTTTTTAATCATTCCTACTACTGATGCACAGTAGAAAAATTGCTAGCTATTCTGTTAATACATCGTGGCACTAATCACATACCTCCGATAGCCATTTTTAAATACATCTCGTTGTACTTTTTTTTTAACTATACAGATATGAAGTGAAAGTCAGTTGAATATCTTATTAGTAAATAATTAATCTAAAATCTTCTTTAAAAAAAGAGTAAACTAGCCACTGTACGTAATTGTAAATTGAAAGTAAGTTAATATTTATATTTTATTTGAAAAGAAAAACCACTAAGAATAATAGTCAAGCGTACCTCTACAAGACTAGACACAGGACAAAGCTCTATAATCACTATAGAAAGAATACAGGGCTAAAGAAACTTGTGGCACAGCATAAACCCTTCGAATACGCCAAGAAGTTTTATAAATTTCGACTCGACAATACGTAATTTCACACCTAACGTTGCCGTGTTCCGACACACGCGACGACCTTTCGTAAATGCATGTAAAAGAAAAACACGAGTTAATAATTATATGCCAATTGCTCACGTCTCTTCATCTCGTCTGTGTGCGAAACTAAATCGATTCAAATCAAATTGCAAACATTCAATTGCACAGAGTTTAATCACAATCATTTAAAGAGAAACATTTTGGTTTTGAAAGGCTGATCAATGCAAAAATAAACGAGTAAGCAGACCTAAATTTATCGCATTTGCAAATAATTTTATTGAAAAAGTCTTAAGTCATCGTTTGCTTAGAATCCGTCTAAGACACAATTAAATTTCTATTGTCTCTGGATATGGCACATGTGAGAGGTTAATATAGAGATTAACAACTTAATAATCCTACTATAAAAGAGTATCTCCTTTTAAAATAAAATTAAAAGATTATCTTAATGTAATGACAAGCCCTCATTCTTAAGTTACAATTATCCATACTAATATGATAAATGCTGTCAAATCACTAATTACTAAATGACTGGATGGAATATAAATATTGACGAGTATATATAATGAGTACCTAATAATTTCTCAACACTGATTGATATATTTGAAACATAGTTAAAAAGTAGAAACGTAGACACACAATCAGTAAAAGAAAAACGTCGTGTCTTAATGAGCACCCGCTGAATGTGCTCTTTCAATTAAACTTTTAAGTCATGTAGTCATGAACATAAGACTGAATTTGCATTAGGGTGTGTATTAAAAAAAAATACATATAATTAAGGCCAAGTATTCTCAATCTTCCTCTAATTGTGCCCGATAAGTTTCGGGGGGAACACGTTGTTTTATTTTCTTTTGTTCTTTCGTTTCATTTTAACTTCATGTTACACTACGCTTCGAATACTTATTTAATCATGTTATGTACACTATTGTTGGATCACCGTCTAGTCTGTTACTTAGAACTTTAAATATGTATTAGCATTGACTGTTATCTGTTTGTGTACTTATACAAATAAATAAATAAATAAATAAAATTACTGATGAATGATTGTTTAAACCTAATATTTTAGCAAACCACTGCTTCGAAACAAGAGCGGGCTAGTCAGAGAAGTGTTTAAATTGACCACGGAATTGATCAACCTTTCAAAAACAGAACAATTCCATTGTAAAAGTCTGATAAAGCAGCCTTTCATAAATTAATTATAACTTATCCAACAATTACAATTCGTCTATAAAATTACAAATCAATTTTGACGGGAATTTAATTCATGAATGACATCAGTTTTGTAGGTAAGAAAACATGAAATATCTGAATATAGTTCCAAAACATAAATATCATGTAAATATTTTTAACACATATTATTTGGAACATATGCGAAAGTGCATAACGAATACATCAAGGAGCGTTTCCACCACGGCTTTTCAGGGTATAGAGAACTTTAATTTTTATACAAATGAGAAATGACAATTACGCCAACTCGACCGTCGCGTCTGCCGCTCTATTCCCCGCCTAGCTCTGGTTGAAAACGCATATTAAGAGTGTAATATTAAAATTTATGTAATACCATTAAGCTAAAATTGTCGACCTCCACATGTTGAGCATTAAATGTTAAGACACTTTGACTAAGACGAGAGCTTGTGGGAGTATCTAATATATTGCATGAGTGTTTGTTCAGTGTCGTGTAGTATGCGCTAGTGGCATTCAATATGCGTCTTACAAGATGCTTGAGTGTCGTATATTATGCGTAATTGTCGTGTAGCATACGTTAGTGTTAAGTTTAATTTTATATGCGTGAGTGTCACGTATTATGCGTGTGTGTCATGTTATATGTTAGCATGCGTGGTATTTAAGCAGAATACTTGAGTGTAGTTGGTCTAGTTATTAAAATACCGGACCAAGATCTCGGGGTCCCGGGCTCGATCCCCGGGTCGGACAACAAAGCTTCGAATTTTCGAGCATTTCTCGGGTTTGTGATTACCTGAATGTGGTAAGTGTGGTAACTTGAATACAATGATGTAGGCCTTTTTTCTGCAGTGGGATAATTATAGGCTGTTACTTTACTTTGAGTATAGATAGTGTAATATGCGTAGGTGACACGTATTTATGCGTGTGTGTAACTTATTATTAGTGTGTCATGCTATATGCGTGCGTGTAACTTAATATGCGTATCTGTCACGTACTTTTATCTAATTAAGCGTGTGTGTCACATACTATACGTGCGCTAGACTCACCCGCCGTCATCGGTCCCGAAGTCGTCCAGCAGGTCGGTGAGCGCGTCGCGGAACTCGATCATGCCCTGCGCCGGCAGCGCCACCTGGCTGCGGGGCCCGCCGCGCGTGATCGTCTGCGATACGCGAAGGAAACGACCGCGGGAGTTCTCTTTTAGATCCAAATAGTAACGTCGGTTGTCCTGTGAACAGGGGAACGTAGATTTAAAGGAAAGAAAGAAAATATATTTGACACAAAACAGAGAACACAAAACATTTAAAAAGGAAAAAAATGTGATGATTTGGGCATGGCTAGCACACAAAAAAATTGGTCAATTTGTTAAGCCTTTATTTAATTTAGGAAATCATTTCTAAACAACACCATTCTGAAAATGGTGGCAAAGGATCCGCATGCACCTATTATGAGGAACTTCTTGCGAACAATGACCGAGTTAGATGGTAATGCCTCTACTAGGTATTGTACGCGAGAGATGCCTCCCAGGTACATGATTAAATAAAAAATAAATGAATTCAATTGAATTAAGCATTTTGTAACTTGTCTTTTAGATATTTTATAACCTTATTATTATTTATTTATTTATTAAACAACAATGTTTAGAATATTAGGTTTTACAGGCATTTAAGACCCACAAAGACAACTAGTCGGTAATATTAGGGGTTAAAGTATGAAATTGCCGTTTTGTATAGACGAAATCGAGAAAAGTCATTTTTCCATACTAACAATTTTTTAGTTTTTTTTAAAAACGCCTGAACCGTTTTCGATGCAATTAAAGGTGAAAGTTAGATGGTTATAAAGCTACGCATTATAGTATTTAAATTTCTGAAAATCAAAGTATATAATACAAATATACTTAATTGAAGCAAGAAGGTCAGCTGACACATTGTAAGGGGTCTTTTCAACGACTTCCTTTGAAGTAATAGGCACTAGAGTATTGCATTTTTTTTTTAGTCAAAAGTTACTTTATTTAGTTTTTGATGCAATACAAAAAGAATTAATATGACTATACTTAAGAGCTATAAACAAAATAAAAAGTGGGAAAATAATCGGCGATTTCATAAATTAACCCCTATTATTTATAGTATATTAGTAATATTAATTTTGATTGCAAAATGATACTTCAATTTCAGCAGCTGATCTACATTGAAACAAATCATAAGGCAACAAACCGTAATCATAACTAAAGTAGAGGTTTATTTTTCTTACAGCATCACTAGATCGGGACCTAAATGAACAGTCAAATTTAAATTTTTATGCCAAAAGCAGCTCACAAGTAGCATCGCTAATGAACGAAACTGCATTTTTGCGCCACACAGGTGACCATAGTTAGGCCTCTGAATGTCAGCGTTACTGACACTCGAGAAGTACCACTGGAAGTCGACAGGCAGCAGCATAACTTTAAAACAGTCTACTTTCAACATTATCTCGGACTTGAGATTGCCGTCGTCGGGCACGTCGTCAGAAGTCTCTGAAGCTGGACATGTCCTCCCCCCTCCCTTCTCTCCTTCCAGGCACGAACCAATTTAAGCCAAAGCAAGACGGTGACTAACTTTAAGCATCATCTCGGACTTGAGCTTGCCGTCGTCGGGCACGTTGTCGGGGTTGGGCGGCCCCAGCGACGAGTAGTAGTCGCTGAAGCTGGACAAGTGGTCACGGAACTCGGCCGCCGTCGACATCGCCAGGAAGATCTGACTGCGGCGACCGTCCGCGCCGATCTGGGGACAATTTATTGTTGATATAGAAATTGTAATATTAATTTATCAAACGGTAATGTATGACCTAGATTTAGCTGTTATTTCAACCACATAATTCTGACCCTAGAGTTTACATTTGTGTCGTGTATCTGAAATTTGTATTCCATCTGTAAACGTGTCTGTTATAAGGGCCCTTATAAAGGGTGCCAGGTAAACAGTATTTAGAGCCGAAACCAACCTATAAAACTATGGCATAGTCAAAAACTTGCCATCGACATGTTACAAAATAAATATTTTCATAAAAAATAGTTCCTGGAAAAGACAAAAATTTTCAAAATGCTTGTATAAGACAGAATTTTCTATTCAACGAATCGTAAAATTAACGGCCAATAGTCATCCCGCGGCAGGGCAAATAAATGTGGACAAATGTGGACAACATCACATACATTGCTCTGATCCCAATTTGAATAACTATTTAAAGCACTCGTATTTTGGAAACCAGAAACAACGAAGGTACCACAAACACCCAGACCCGAGAAAATGTAGAAAAACACATTTTTTCTGCATTGACCCGTCCGGGAATCGAACCCGGGACCTCGGAGCAGGCGACACCTTGAAAACCGGTGTGTACGCCACTCCGCCACGGAGGTCGTCTAAATAATAATAATAAATTATTTTAGTAGGCACTAAAACTACCATAAAAATCAAGTACAGTAATTTTAAATTACATGTAGGTACACTGATATCCGCATATGTAACAGTATAGATTACATACGTTACAGAACTGGTCTACTCTTCAAGGGGCCATGTAATCATCAGTTATTTGATTCCGCACTAACAAAAGAAAGCGTTATAACACAGATACCATGTGGTGTAATACATTAGGTTGATTTAGCGCGTGGTAATCGGATATTTTGGTAGACAGTCCAACCTTGAGAGACACCACAGAGACAGCCTTGATATCTCTTTATTACCCGTTAATTCGATAAAATCCGCAAATATTTAGGTCGTCACCCGTTTATCAGATCGATTAATCCATCCAACTTTTAATGTTAAACATTCTACTTTCTGTAAAATGGTTGGAGAAAGGAAAAATAATATGATTGTCAATATATCAAAGCAATACGTCGTGTGGAGCTGGAACGCTAAAAGAAAAGCACCACCTCTGCTCTGTTTATGGGTATCGTAAGAGGCGACTAACAAAGTATTGCAAAAAGGAGACGGACAGCAGCGTCTTCCCTACACCTTTGACCATCGCTGCTCCTTTAAAGAGATTCGGTGGCCCAATTCCTTACAGCAAATACAGCTCGTTGACTCAGGTTTATTGATATATATTCAAATATCCCGTCGCACTAGGGAGATATACTTGGTAACTATTGAACATAACGCTTACTTACACCTTATTGCACTAAGGCTCCCCAATTAGTTGTCGAAGCTAAAATATGTTTATTTTCAGAAGGGAACGGTAGCGGTCAAGTAAATCAAAGATATTTTGGACGAGAGCTTTATGGGGCATGCCACAGGATGTTAGAAGAGTGCATTCCCTTTCGATTGAAATGATTAGTGAGTGGTGTTATTTGCACAGTAAAGATTATATTTCTCGCATTTGTTATAACAAGAAGATCTATGTTTAGGCATACTCCTTTTTAAGATAACGCCAGGTAATAACAATAACAAAAGTTATAGAAAGGTAGTAGTAAAATGCTAATAATTCGTTTAAACTTTGTAAACCGGAGGACCTAAGACGCTTCCTTGTTGAAGGAATCTGGGATCGCTAACTGCTTTTCAAAATTTTTACTAAAGAATTTCACAGCGGAGATCTGTAAAGAGCTACTTAAAAAGCATTTTAAGGACAAAATTCTTATAATTTGTAAAAAAAATAACTATTTAAAGAACTCTTTATTAGTTGACAGTGTCATACGCCGCTAAGAAGTCTATAAACACTTATCTCGTTACATGCTCGGACTAACAACCAGAATGTGTGTTCCAGTGTGACTTTCGGGTCAATGAGTTTTGTAATATCGTCAACCCATCTCGGATACGCGACGGGGAGGCTGGGTGAATGTGCCACCTTATGAGTTGTAGCTTAGCATGTACAGCATAAACCCTTTTAATGCCGATTCTAGTGCTGACAGACAAACTAACATTATATGATAAGAATTACAGAACTTGAAAAAGTATCTTTCATCATTATGAAAGGAAATTTTATCGGAAAAATCATTTAATTTTTGCTAAAACTGGGCAAGATGAGACTCTTTCATATTTTACTAAATTAATTTACACTTATTGATTGGTACTAATTTATAATAAAGTGCCTAATAATAACCTTCAATATTTCTACACCACTTGTGGCATAAGATGCTGAACATGTAATAAATTAAGATCTATTGTACCACGACTTTTTAAGTAATAAATTTTTTCATTTACATTTTAATTTTCAATCATTAAAATATCCTCTATTGGATTCAAGCAGCAGGATCTGAGAGGTCGTATTACATGAACGATTACCGTTCGCATTTCGCTCTTATCGGTCATAATAAAGATCAGCTGTGGCCTGTGTGTCATATCAGTGTTGTCAACGTAACAATCGACAGAGCCGACGCAACGACCAGATGCGTTTGATGGAAGATTTTTACATGTTTTTTTTTGCTACCGACGAGAAAGTGGGAAGGTCAATTCGAAGCGTATTTTTTTATGGATTCCACAAAAACCTTTTTACCAAGTTAGTCAGTTGTTCAAAGTTGGTCCTATTTAAATTTGCTTGAAGATATTACAATAATCAAAAACTTTCACAATGATTGGAACGACAATAAGAAATTTTGGTGAAGGAAGTTTTATGTTTTTTTGTTTAAAGTGACTTGTGCTGTTTGGGGTGGCGTCTCAAATGCAACCCTCCGTCTTCTTATACGCGTCGTAACAAGGGAGTAGAAGCACTGCCGGCAGAAGACAGGGCGACAACATATTTTCTCAACCATTAACTTAACTGAGATCGCCAACCCGCTTGCCAAGCATCGTAATTTTGTCAAAAACCTCTTTTGAAGAGGCCTTTGAGGCAGATGTAGGTGATGATGATAAAACGTCACTTGTCACAATCATAACAATGATTAAATTGTTAAAGGTTTTAGGTACAAATTTGTAGGTACATATTATGACAGCGCATACTATTACCAAACCTCGATGATTGATTGATTACGTACTATAAATAAAGTTAATAATTTAATTAAAAATGTACACAGAAATGTTTCTTATACTTGGAGTAAAATTCGGTATTACTGGCCAAATTGTATACTTTTAGGTAACCAGAAAATACTCAATGAATTTTAATTCCCTTGAGAGAGCCAAAGTATACGATCTTTGCGACATAAACGGCGGTATTTTCCTACATTATCCTAGAATTTAATTTTATTTACAGTAACAAGGGACCATAAACCTAATTCTTGATAACTCTTCGCGTTCTTGAGATACGGTCTTGACAGAGAGACGGACAGACGGACGTTAGAACGGACGGAAAACAAAGTGACCTTATGAGGGTTCCTTTTCTAAAAATATGTCTCCCAGACAACCTTCAAACATCCCTGAATAATTCGTCCTCTAGAAAAGGCAGACATGTTAAAGAGCGGCTCCTTTAGTCACCCGCGCATTTTCTTTTTTTCATATATTTATGGAACCAACCATAATATTTTAACGACAAGTAAACCTTCTTTAGTGAAATATGCTAATTGAATCAATTGATAATATGGTGAAATATAATAAAGTACGCGTGGGAAGGCGCGCGTGATCCAGCGAGTGGGAATTTGTTGCGGTTGGCAACAGCGGGAGTTGTCTACCTTTTCGAACAAAGACAAGTAAAATGTTTTCTAACACATTTAGATGAAAATTTATATAAATCGCATTGTTTCCTTAAATTTACGGGAACGGAATTTACTTAATCCGTATATTTGTATTTCAATTGATATGAATCAAAATAAATAAAAATCTTTATGTATAAAAAATAAGTATGTACTCAAGTAAACCCACCTAGGCGCTTTGGTAGGTATAGTGACAAGACTTAAATGAGAGCTATACGGATACTATTTATTCCGGAAAATCATACTGCATTTAAAAAGGTGGCTAAAGTATGAAGGATCAATAGTTTAACCGATTTAGAGATATGATATGGAATTTCTGGCTGGACTAAAAACTACTGATTTAGTTTTTGTCATATCTTAACTTGGTTGGAATTATTGTGTATAGACGATCAATGCTATCTAAATTTGACATAAATAATTACGGATAGCGATTGCTAATTTAAAAGTAGTGTGCATAATGAGAGCGATACAATGGTGAACGCGATATAGCCAGGAGTCTCTTTTTAATTAAGATTAAGATTTATGTTTATATACAAGGAGTTCAGTAATAAACTGTAATTTGCTAAAAATGCATTCTACAATGTCCCATGAACGAATATTCTGCTTAACGCAGTCTGAAACCTGGAACGGCAATATTCCATGCATCGCTTTCAGAAGCTTAAAGCTCAATGCAGCTGCAACGTTCTACAGTTCCCAAATCGCATGCTCGCTGCCCTGACGAAGGTAGCTAAGGTCACCGGGGTACGGGCGCTGAGCGGATTGCGCAACGATTCGCAGCCAACTTCATACATGCAATGTTACGTATGCAGTTTAAACTGTATATTAATTATTCGATACTAGCTGCCCGTCCCGGCTTCGCACGGATAAGCAAATTGCCCGTTTATGACCCTATACACGATTTTTCTAAAACCGATTTTTTTTATACAATTATCTATCATTTTTTTCCATAAAAACTTTCTCCTTAGTGCAGTCGATCGGAAGTTATGCGCAAACGTACATTTGGGTGGTTAATTGTTATTGTATGTTGTAACAATTAAATAAAAAGGTTTTTAAAAATGAACAAAAAAGAGATTATCACACCGATAATCAAAACCGTTGATTTCAAGACACGATTTGTTGAAATAAAACATGTATTACCGATTCTAACTCCCGTTAGCCCCAGATTCTACTGAAAAATGTTGGTAGCTAGAACAAGATGTTTTAATATGACGCATATTCACCTTAAAATTATGTAAAAATATAATTAAAATAATAAAAAACCTTATTTTTAGGAACAAACATTAGGTCTAAATAAAAAAACTTGAAATACCTTCATTACTATGTATACCTACCTACCTACTTCTTATGTGTTTTTAAACTACAGTAGCGATAAGTGTGAGATATTTACAACTTCCTGTTCTGTTTCAAAACCTAAAATAGATTCAAAACCTAACAGAGGTTACAGAGGTAAAGTTATTGTTTCGTTATTTTAATTTTCATCTAATAATCTCAGTGAATTGCTAAAAACATTTACTAAGCCGCTTCATTTTCACGGATTTTTTAATGACGTAAAAATATTTATAAGTTGAATGAACTGACAAAAGCACACCAGGATAAAAACTGGGGAATCTTATACAGTTCAAAGATGTGTGATTTTGAAACGTAGATGTACAGTATGATGTTCAGGCCACTGTACATAAACAAACCTGACAGCGCAACCAACTTCACTGAAATTCGTCGACACAAGTAATGACAATGAGTTCCGTATATGAAGAGCATTCATGGGCATAACGCAATATGGAGCTTCAAATCCTACTTGAGGCCGTCGAAAAGTTGTTTCATTAAAGGAAATATCAATTAACACATTCAATATTATTGTAAATACAAAAGTTGTTATAGAAAATCGCTCATATTTTTTCTTAGATTTCCAAAGCAATTACAGCTTTGCAATCAAACTTATCAAAAGACGCTTCATTACGTTTTAAGCTGTAGGTAGAATTGCATCACGTTGACCTCTGATTTTATTGATTTTACTACTAAACACGGACTGCGCATCTTCTATTGAGTCACCCTCGAGAGAAAGAGCGACACGATTAAATATTATCATCATAATAAATCAACTTTAAACTCAAAACTGACTTTTTGATGACACACTACTATTTTAACAATTCTTATGACCCAATAAAAGCTTTAAAAAAATATTATTAACTGACCAATCAGACTTTGAGGAAAGACACTGTCGCCTACTTTTTAGGGTTCCGTACCCAAAGGGTAAAAACAGGACCCTATTACTAAGACTTTGCTGTCTGTCCGTCTGCCTGTCACCAGGCTGTATCTCAAGAGCCGCGATAGCTAGACAGTTGAAATTTTCACAAATTATGTATTTCTGTTAAAAAACAAAATAAAATAAATATTTAAGGGGGGCTCCCATACAACAAACTCGTTATTTTGGCTTTTTTGGTACGGAACCCTTCTTGAACGAGTCGGACTCGCACTTGGCCGGTGTTATTAATATTAAATGAACTTTTTAGTTGTTGTGACGACCTGCCCCTTACTCTTGAATTTGATTTAAGTTCGATCTCGATTCGACCTAGCCAAAATCTGAACAAACTCAATCGAATCGAAATCAAAATCAAGTCAAGATCGATCTAAAATGGCGATCCGTTAAACATTTTCGGTTGATAACTTAATCACCATTGACTGAAAGGTTTAGGTTCACTTTTCAGAGTACCAAATCACTGATTCTCGACGTCGATTCGATTTTGATCGTAACTTGAACTTGTCAAGAGTAAGCCTGCCGGTTGGCGTAGTGGTACTGTGGTTTGCCTCCTACGCAAGGGTGACGGGTTATATTCCAGCTCGGGTCCAAGTCCTGCCTTCGGAAAGCACGCAAGCATTTTTTGCGTTTTCTATCGCAAAATGAAAGACTTTTAACAAATCCCTAAAGGCTTGGAAAACTCTTAAGAAGTTATAGATAACCATGGCATAATTAATTACCAGACACATAGAAATAATCTGTCGTAAAGCACAAGTATGTGCTTTGGCAGACGACCGGCTAACAACCATAGCACAAGAAGACCTCCGTTGTTATAATCCTTTTTAACGTATCCTTATATATAGATCTATGCATTTATTTCTAAAATAGTTCTTTAAGCAAATTGCTAGTATGTATTCAAAATACAATTACTTTAATATAAAATTCCGCTTACCGAGCGACTGCTCTGCTCTAACCATTGAGCTACCCAGACATTTAATATGTCGACGAATTTATTTGTCTTCACGTCGAAAATATTTTGCGAATAAATGTATTTTCAGTAGATCTATTCCCTTTATGACGAAATACATCATTGGCATACCTCTGCAACCTTGATGAACCGCCCCCTGCGATTCTGCTTCACGTCCAGGTAGAACCGCTTCGACTGGATCTGCAGCATCTTCGTCGCCAACTCCTGCTCCTGTGGCTGCTGACCTGCAACAACAAACATATATCTTTAAAAAAATAGTCTTTAAACACTTCCAAGCATGGGCGTAGCCAGCCATGGGCTCAGGGTGGGGCAGCAGTCTAAAATATGACTAGAAAACTATTCCCACGGTCTTACCCTGTTATTTTTTTCATACAAAAGGGTTACACCCCATAGCAACTTGTATCTCATCATCATCAGCCTATCGCAGTCCACAGCTGGACATACGCCTCTCCAGTTTCACGCCACTTAGGTCGATCCTCGGCTTCTCGCGTCTAGCTCCTGCCAGCCATCTTGTGCAAATCATCACTCCATCTGGCCTGAGGGCGTCCTACACTACGCTTGCCGAGACGCGGTCTCCACTCAAGAAAGTCGAGTGTGAAATTCCTATTCCTATTAAGTGTTGTAGTTGGTACCTAGATAATTTATTTTTTAGTTTTAATTATGTACCTTACAGGTCAGATCCAATGGGGCAAGCGCCCCACCCTGCCCCACCGTGGCTACGCCCATGCCTATAAGTTAGTTAGTAACGGCCTATATCATCCCACTGCAGGGCATAGGCCTCCATCATCGGTTCACATTACTATAGCAATGATGGGTACAGGAATGATCACCACGCTTGCCAAATGCGGGTTGCTACCAAGTATATATACTACTAGCTGATGCCCGCGGCTTCGCGCGCGTGGTATTTGATCTGTTACAAAGTTTTCGTCATGACTCAACCACCTCTCCTCCACTCTTTTGCTCCACTTCCTTTGCCTACGGTGCCGGGGGTGGCCATCTCGGGCGAGGTGGTGGTGGGCACTTAGTGGGAGCCGATACGTCGTTGCCGGCTTACCGGGGCCCGTTGATAGAATAGTTAATCTAAAAGGGGCCGATTTGTACTATCGTTTTAAGGATCCGGTGTTGGTTCTCCTAGCGTACCGTGGTCCCATCGAGCTCGCATCACATGTGTTTGTATTTACATGAAATAATTTGAAGCTTTAAAAACTGTCAATGCTGTAGTACAACAAACCATTCCAAGCAGCTTGCAAGGCTTTATTCGAATATGATCAACACGGGCGTAGAGCCCTGAAAGAAATGCCCCTGGTAAAAAACACATTCTTAGTTTCCAGTAGGTAAATCCATTTTTCTCGATCCTTATGCGTTAAAAAGGCGATTTTACAAAGACAATTTGCTTGCTTACTACGTATGGATAAAAGACCTAGATCGGACGGTGGACGACGACCTAGAAGGGGTAGTACCAACATCAACCAACACAAATAATAAACCACACAATTTTTGCACCGTTTTTCACCCCCTCAAATATTAAATTATTAAAAAAACATTACAAAATATATACAACATCTATACTAATATTATAAAGCTGAAGAGTTGGTTTGTTTGTTTGAACGCGCTAATCTTAGGAATTACTGGTTCGAATTGCAAAATTATTTTTGTGTTGGATAGTCCATTTATCGAGGAAGGCTTAAAGCTAAATATAACATCACACTGCGACTAATAATAGGAGCGGAGCATCAGTGAAAAATGTTGCAAAAATAATCGCGATCATTATAACAGTTGTACAACCAACACTAATTTTATTCTATACACTTTTTTAGATTTCCCTACATTTGTCTCCGTATAAACAAAAATGATTAAGTTCTAAATAATACCATGGTGTTTGTAAGCACTGATATTTATTTTCTGAATATGTAAATATAGATAAGACAGCCAATAGGAATATTCAAGTTTTGTCAAAATTTTCGTTACATAGCCTCCTTATTTCTTCGTCAACTTTGTCCTTCAGGGCGTATGGAATACGTCGTGGCTAGATGAAAATTGGTGTCACATTTTCTTTAAGCACTAATTGAGCTTTATAGTTTGATATACAAACAAGAGTTCAGACATTTTTCAACAATTTTAAGTTGTAGATAATTATTTACTAACTGAATTTTAACTAACTCCTCAAATTCTAACTCACAAGGATCCCGTGGAGCACATACATATAATATAATACGTTTTCCGATGTAATTCTGGGCTCAAAGATGTTATAAACGTGTATTTCCTTGTATCGATAATATCATTACATCTGTTCAGTTTTTTAAGTAAGAATCCAACCGTTAAATGAAGTTTTTGAATGTTTCGTCCTTGTCTAATGGTACTGAGTTCAATTTAGATGTCCTAAGGTTTGTTTGTGACCGACCTTTGCTCCTCAGTACCTCCTGCATACATGCTGGAATTGTTTCGTGCTGTCGAATTCAAACTCTGCAGTTTTAGTTTAAGCTGTGTTGTAATTTCCTGAAAGTTATGTTTTTCTTCAATCTCATTTTCCAACTGCGGGTCATCAGTGATATTATTATTTTTTTTAGTTGTATCTCTTCAAAGTTATTCTTGGTAATTTTGTACACTTGTCACACACTAATTAGAAATTTCTCGTAGGGTTTGTATCTGGCTGCCGAATTTTATATATAATGCAGCCTTAAATTGAAATTCGTGTACGTTTTAACTTAGTTAATTCATCCATTTCGGCGCCCATTATTAAATTCTAAAATAATACCATTCTATGTAAGAAATGATATTTAGTTTCTGATTGACACATTGAATGTCATAACAAACTAAGTGAAGTACAAATATGTAAAGAGTATGGATATGACGCGGAACCGAACAAACTTTGCCCCTATTTTTTATCCCCTTACAGATTAAATTTGCGAAAATCCTGAAAGACGTCATTCATAATTTCTAATCAGGTAGCTGGATACCAATTTTCATCGACTTAGCTTCAAAACTGACGGAGTTTCATACAAACTTATGGGGCCCTTTTTACCCCCCTTAGAGCCGGAATTTCCAAAATTCCTTTCTTAGTGCTCACCTACACTATAACAGGAAGCACGGCGAAAATTTTCAGATTTTAAATCCCAGTAGTTTGGGCTGTGCGTTGATATGTCAGTCAGTCAGTCATTAAATCAGTTTTCATTTTTATATATATAGACTAATATTATAGGTTGTCGTGTGATGCCGGTGCGTCAAAGTACGTCAGAAACAAAAACAAGTAAATTGGTAAAGCGCCGCGCACGGCATATACGAGGAGATGCGGGTTCGAGTCCCGCCTGAGACATAATTTATCAAATTATAATTGCAATTAGATTGCACAAAAATATCATATAATGTTGTTATGAACTTTGCTTCCCTTGGCCACAGATAATATAATACTACTAGTGCCTTGGCTTACTTGTCATCATAATATTCAACTGATGAAAGAGAGAGATGGTTCTCAATTTGACGTGCATATTTTATGTATGACCAACATAGATAATTAGTATAAGAACTATAACACATTCAAATACAAAAATTTCACTTAGAACGGTCAACCTTCTCACCTTTCCTGTAAAAATGGATGCATTTAAGGTAAAAAAATACCACAATATTTAATTGAGTGCAAAAATAACTTTGTTTTTCATAGTGTTTGTTGAAGGACAAAGTTATAAGTATATTAAAAAATGTGCTATTTTACAAAAAACTACCGGTTTGATCTCGTTCAAACCAATTTTCGTTGTAAGTTTTTGTTAAGATCTACATTATGTATTTTTATCAAAATGTTCACTTGCTTATTTTAAAAAGCTAGCTTAAAAGCTAGGACACCCATTTTACCACTTTGGAAGCGTCTATCTTCCAAACGTTAGACTTTTGGAAAAAAATGTTTTAGGAACCTCTATGTCATTTTAAAAGACCTATCCATAGATACCCTATACGCGCAGGTTAGAGTAAAAAAATGTTTATTTGTTTTAGTTCTATGTATGGGAAGCCCCCCTTAAATATCATTATTTTTTATTTTTTGTATGAGAATCGTAAAGCTGTCAACAGGGTACAGACATAGGGACAGACAGACAGACAGACAAACCGACAGACTTGACGAATCTATAAGGGTTCCGTTTTTTGCCATTCGGCTACGAAACTCTAATAAAAAAGAACACCCTAGTGTGGACACTGGAAACGCCCTCACCAAATAAGCACTTACTGGCAGTGCCGAATTAACCATTAAAGCTAAAAAGGCTGAAGCTTAGGGCGGCATAATTAGAGGGCGTCAAAATGGGCCAAAAAAATTATTAGTAGTGCAGTAAAAACAAAGTTTTGTTTTTATTAGCTTAGAAAAAGTTGTAAAAAAACCGGTCATGTGCGAGTCGGACTCGCGCACGAAGGGTTCCGTACCAAAAAGGCCAAAAAAACAAGGTTGTTGTATGGGAGCCCCCCTTAAATATTAATTTTATTTTGTTTTTAATATTTGTTGTTATTGCGGTAACAGAAACACATAATTTGTGAAAATTTCAACTGTCTAGCTATCGCGGCTCTTGAGACACAGCCTGGTGACAGAGCGACGGACAGACGGACAGACAGCGAAGTCTTAGTAATAGGGTTCCGTTTTTACCCTTTGGGTACGGAACCCTAAAAAGAAATTAACTGTATTAAGAACAGTGTATCTAATTTTAGAGGTCAGTAGGGGGCGGCAGAAAGTTTATAGCTTTGGGGCGGCAAATGTGTTGATTCAGCACTGCTTACTGGTGTAAGTGCTTACTTGGTGACGGCGTTTTTTACACTGATTGTGTTCCTACCTAATTTTTTATCATTTTTCTTCAAAGATATTATTATGACCAAGCATTAATCTTGAGCCGATTGCTATGATTTTTTCTGAAATCCTTTACGATCAACACCCCTTCAAGCGCTACGCCTATCGGGTATATCAGAGGATTCGCCACTATGGCCAAGCTTGGCAGACGGGTTGACGATCTCAATTTAGCTAATAGTGAAGACGCTGCTGACAGACTTTTTTCAAGAAGTACTACTTGAGTCGTCTTTTACAAACCTTTAAGATATAAATAAGTAATACTATTCTTACAACGCAAGGCTTAGGTACTTAGTAAATTAATATAAAATTTTGCTTTTTTTCCTGTACCTACTTAAACACAGCGTAACTTTTCTCAGGAATAAATAAAAGTCAGGAGGCTGCTGTTAGCGCGACGCCTCCGAGCATTTTGTTTTTGTTTACCTCTTCCTCTTTTGATTCGATGAAAATCAACAGGTTTCCTCTTATTTTTCACGGAATTCCTTCAACAAGATTTTTTCAAAACATATTTCCTTCGAATACTTAGTATAAAATTAACTCGTGTTTTTATGTTACACAGTACTAAAAACTTTGAAAGTAAATACGAGTATCAAAGAAGTACATTTAAAATCGCACTGTAGGTATATTCCTTTTATTTTGTCAATATTGTGTACCATGATATTAAAATAGATTCGTATGTAACTGTTTAAATCTCTTTTTAGAGCTTTACTTTGCTAGTATTATTTTATATTGTGGTTTTAATATACATAATAGGGGATAAAGTATGAAATTGCCGATTTTTACTGAAAATCAAAATTGTTTATTTTTTAATTTTTAACAAATTTATTTAATCAAAATAGTTACCATTATTATCTATACATTGCTGCCATCTAATAGGAAGGTCATTTATGCCTTTGTGACAGAACTCTGAGGATCTAGGCTGCACAAACTGTGTGAAAGCATTTTGTACTGCCTCCTGGGAAGAAAACTTCTTGTCACGTAGATATTTGTCCAAATCACGAAAAAAATGGTAGTCCGTTGGAGCATGGTCTGGCGAATACGGAGGATGTCGAATGGTTTCTAATTGCAGTTCCTGAAGGGTCAAAACGGTTTCTCGTGCTGTATGAGGTCTCGCGTTGTCATGGAGCAATAATGGTGAAGATCGATTCATGAGTCGGGGCTGTTTTACTGCTAGTTTTGCCATCATTGTTCGGAGTTCGGCACAATAGACATCTGCCGTTATAAATTGACCAGATCGGAGAAAACTATAGTGAATAACACCATGCTGAGACCACCAAACAGTTACCATTACCTTTTTATTGGTAAGTTTTGCTTTAGGACACTGTTGTGGCGTTTGACCTGGGGTCAGTCATTGCATTTTTCTTTACGGTTATCATAAAGAATCCACCTTTCATCACATGACACAATTCGATTTAATATTCCTTCATTTCTGTACCGATTCAACAAGGCAACACAAGTTTCAACACGCGTTTCTTTCTGCACATCAGTCAAATTATGAGGCACCCATTTTTCGTATTTTTTTATTTTATTGATTTGACGTAAATGAGTCAATATTGTGGGTAAGGTTACGTTAAACCATGCCGCTAATTCCTGGGTAGTTTGACTAGGATCGGCTTCCACCATCTCTCTTAATTCATCGTTAATCACTTGTGTGGGCGGTCTTCCTCGTGGCTCGTTCTTCAAGTCGAAGTTTCCATCACGAAAGCGTTTAAACCAAAATCGCACGGTGCGTTCATTAGCAGATCCCTCTCCAAACGCAACATTGATATTGCGGGCTGTTTCTGCCGCGTTACTTCCGCGTCGGAACTCGTATTCAAAAATCACTCGAATTTTCGCAGTATCCATCTTTCTTGTCTAAGTTAAATAACAAAAACAATTGAAAGTCGATATTCAAATGATTCACATTTTTTAAAAGAAGAACATCATAGAAACCATGTGAAAAAAGTTTCATTCGAAAACCTCAAACCATGAAGATTCTATGTCAATTCAAAGAACCTATTACAATAAAACGGCAATTTCATATTTTAATACCTAATATTATGGTTTAAAATACCGGTAATAATAATATAATATCGTTATAGCTGCTCGATGCGGATAATATTAATAAAGACAAGCGACATAATGAACGCTATAATTGCGACATTATATCATTAACATATGTTGTCTTTTTTAATTAGCAGCTTAATTTCTGTAAGCTGCTCAGTCAAAACATGTGACAGGTTCACAAGTGAGCTTGGAAAACTTCACATGACATTTGTATTTTAATAAACTCTGTTTATTTTGCGATTGATAGTACCTAGTTTTTGCTTGCTTAGTTTGCTCTTTTAACTTCTAAGGGCCACCGCGAGATGCTGAAGTAAGAAGCGTGGCGACCACCGGCGTCATCCGAAAGCGGTGAGTCTATATAAAATGTATCATAATTACGTTAGGTTATGTTTTGTTCGGACGGACCTATCACTGAAACTTTATATGGAAGGCTTTATTCAGTTAAACCGGGCGGAAATTTGGCGAGCGCTGCGTTCGCGAAGCCCCAGGCTCGCTCGCACCGGGGCGCATACTAGCGGGCGTGATCGGGTCAGTGTGGGGTGCAAAAGGCACCATACCAAATGGCGAACCCACCAGTGGTGGCGCCGCCGGAACCGGAAGTGCCGTGGCATGCCGGATCACGGTCGGGCTCCATTCTGGCAGGCCTGATCTGGGAGGGATCGAACAGCGTTCGTTTTGTAGCTGTGGCCCGTATGCCCGGGTCCCATAAGGCGCTGATGGATGATTGACTCATGACGCCCCCCTTTACTTTCTACAGGGCACTAGGGCACCGTGGCACAAACTTTAAGAACCTCTGGTCTAGTTGCTAGGGAAAAGTCTTTAAATAGAACATCTTCAACAGAATATTATTACACAATTTCCGCCTGTAATCGTTCAACATTTTCGGTGGAAAGATAAGGTAATAAAAATGGCTGCTGGATCCACGTGTATCACTTTATTACAAGTACTAACAGTTTACCGAACAAGGTTCCAGTGGATACATTTTCAAAATGGCGAAGTAAAGAGTGTCACAATTCGAACCGACTAACTTTTGCAGAGTTGATGGATTGCGGTCATCGGTTGTGTTAAAATAAGCAACACACCACTTCCTATACCCGGTGAGAAAAGGAATACTGCCAGAAGAAGACTGGCAGCGGCGTCTCCGCTCCACCGTTAGTCAAACTGCGACCATCAACCCGCCTGCCTCTCCTCTTTTTGGAGAGGCTTCGCTACTAGCAGTGGAATAATGAACAATCTGATTGCTGGATCTGCAAGGCTGATTTAAAAGGATTTTTTATTGTATACGATGAAGCTCACGTTTGGTCTCATTTAAATAAATAAAAAAGAACCCAAAGTTTGGTAAATAGAGTTTCTTTCTGACCCTATTTACCAAACTTTGGGTTCTTTTTTACTATACTAAAGAGGGTTAGACTTTAAAAACTATAAAAACCTTGAAAAAAAAATTCGTCAAAAAATAACCAATTTTGAGTCAGTGCCAAACAAGGAGGCGGTTCCTTGGAAGTGGCTTTGGTGTACGAGGCGGACAATAATCGTGAACCTATTCAAAATTGGTGACTTATTTTATGCTTTATAGATTAGGTAGGTACATAAATCCTTGAAAAAGTTTTACCCTCATATTATTGGTAAGATACTTTATTCCTTACACCAGGAGTATACCATGATTTAAAAACAGAACACTTCATTCCATTTTAAAAACTGAACAGTTAAAACGTATCTCGCATCCAATTATAAGTTCATAGTGAACGTAGCTTCATTGTTGCACTAACGCCCTACGGTGATGCCGGGGCCTAGGCCACACGTATCAAGGGAGATATCCCAGGCATTACCTAATGGAGCCCGAATCAATACTAGGGAATGAAGTCTTTGTTGCCAGCAGCCGCCCGGGTGATCCGTCTCGTTCGCATTGAACACTGGGCCGATGAAAACCTAAAGTTTGATTTTTACTTGCTGTGCCCTGCGGTTTTGCCTGCGTTAATATTAGTAAAATAACGTATAATCCATTAAAAGTAACTTATCTTTTGATTGATAAGATATTGCAAGAGATATTCAATAGCAGTTAGCTGAACAGATTTGTTTTAGAACAAATAAGATTACCATAAAAAATTGTACAGTGAGTCAACTTTAAATGACAGAAATGCAGTAGCAGACATTTTAATAGATCTTTTAAAGGGGTGTTTTTCCTTCATACATGATTTTTGCGTATCTTTCTCCAATGGCATTTGCCTAACTTAGATTTTTTTTTTTTTACAGCT
Organism: Anania crocealis; assembly: GCA_949315895.1. NCBI lineage: Eukaryota > Metazoa > Arthropoda > Insecta > Lepidoptera > Crambidae > Anania > Anania crocealis. The sequence continues at coordinate 557,357 of OX438874.1, read as the reverse complement.
TCAAGAGACTGTAGACCTGAGTACATGGTTTTAATTACAGCTCGATAGTAAGATGTACGGTCGAACGGAAACAAAGTTATCATCACATAACGATTCCATTTTTTCTTTATGTGGTTCTAGAACCCTAAAAAACAATACTAAGATGGCTAGGCTATTAGTAAAAGTAATTGAACAGACTCATAAGGATGTATTTGATTAGTCTAATTGACAAGATACGTGTATTGTTCATTTAACGTTCCTAATTACTTCTCTACAACTTGCTAATGTGATTTTCTGATCAATGCTGACATGAAACTGACGATGTCAATCTGCTAACTAACGTAATGAGTACCTCTAGAGTTAATTGATACGGGGTTTATACCTACCATGTACCTTAGTTTTTATGAGTACCGATAAGGTACATGGTATAAACCCCGCATCAATTAACTCTAGTGATAGTTACTATGGAAGTTTAAATCAGTAATGAGTAGGTACTATTTGACATACGCTATCGAGGTAACCATTGGTTCGGGAGTAATCATCATCTGACTGACTTTGAATCATTCATTCTTCTTACTAAGTGTCCCGCCTACTGCCATTTCATCCAGTTCAACTGTTGCTGCCCAAAATAAACCAATAAACGAAATTGTTATCCAAGTTGCATCAGAATTTTTAACAAACTACCACACTCATTGACTAGGCTTCACTTAAATATTTAAAAAAATATATTATTTGACTGGCTGAGGAACAAATGTTTTTACTCAGTCAAAGAATTCCTTGGGTGCAAAATTGACATTAATAATAAATTGTGTATTGTGTAACTTGATTATGATTTGAATTTGTATGTTGATTGTATTGGACTTCTAAGTGTATTGATTAATTGAATGTACCCATTTTAAACTTGCATGCTATAGTATAGATGGCTAAGTATGTAAAACTTTTTTGATCAAACATCTTTTATGTACCATAATATGGTTATTATTATTTAAAGCAAATAAATGAATCTTGAATCATCAATTCATAAATTCCGTAAAGAATGAATATTAAACAGGATAAAGTCGGAATATTTTTATTTTATTTTATTGTAGTTAATATCAAGCCTAAATAGTTTTACGATAATTTAATCCCGCCCTATTAAACTACATCGCTTCTCCGTACAATTCTCTTGATTCACGAGTTGTTAACTTTTTGTAAGTTTTGTTATTCTGGGGTAACATGAGAGATTTCAAAAATTTTGTTTTATGGGTAAGTAAATTAATCAATGAGGAATTCCTTACAGAGTTCAAGGGGTGATCCACATACTACAGACACTTGTAACTTTGTAACGGCTATTGCACTATAAATAACACCAACAGCGTAGCGTCGTCAAGACAATGAGTGTGTAATTAAATATGGACATAACGATGGCGATCGATGGCGGACTGCAACTGTGGGGTGGCGACTTGACGAGTCCAGCTCGATACCTTTCAAATATTTAACAGAAATTACGTTGATATACATGATTAGAATGTAGCACCGGCCTCGATAGAAATAGAACCACCCTAGGTGAATAAGAGAACTGCTAATAAAAGAGAACCACCCTTTAGTCGTATGAGTATAAACGGGAGCACTGCCAGAAAGACGGGCAGCGACATATTTTCTCCGCAATTTGCCAAATTTGAAACCCGCCCGCCAAGCGTGGCAATAATGGCGTAACTTCCTTTCGGGGATGATATTGAATCGAGACAACATAGCAAAATGCTTCTCTACATTTACTCTCTACAGTCTTCAAAAATGTATTTTATACTTCAACAAGAAACGTTAATTATGAGTACCTATCTATACTAATATTATAAAGCTGAAGAGTTTGTTTGTTTATTTGTTTGTTTGAACGCGCTAATCTCTGGAAGTACTGGTTCGATTTAAAAAAATATTTTTGCGTTGGATAGTCCATTTATCGAGGAAGGCTTTAGGCTATATAACATCACGCTGCGACCAATAGAAGCGAATCATAAGTAAAAAACGTTGCAAAAATAGTCGTGATCATAATAATAGAAATTGACGCGGACGAAGTCGGGGCAACAGCTAGTATTACATACAACTCTCGACGCGTTTTACCTCGTTTTCTTTCGTCGGATAAATCGAAGGTTAAAGGAGGTGAAGGGCCTCTAGTAAAGCGTAATCAAATGTCAGTCTCGTCTCCTATAGCGGATAAGTCCGTGCGTCAGTCATTGATATATCTGACGTGGTAAAACCACACACGACTACACACGCGAAAATGTTGCCGTTTCTTATAAATCATAAAATCTTTATTGTGGAACAACAGGTGAACATAGGGGTCATACTAATGATACTTAGAACTAGCCGTGTCCTGCCACAAGGGCGTACAATATTTCGAAGTAACAAAATTGCAATAAAATAATTTTTGCCTTAAAATAGAGCTTGAACATGCGAGTCAATAATACAGCTAATTAGTTTCGTCCGTAATAAATTCATTAATGGAATAATAACACTTGTCAATCAGATATTTATTAAGTTTTGTTTCAAAAATATTTATGTCACTAATGTCTCGTATGGATTTTGGTATTCGGTTAAAAATACAAGGAGCATTACAAAATATACTCTTGCTAAATAATATAATAATCTTCTGGCGCAGTACAGCCGATTACATAAATGACGAGTTCATTGACTTATCAGATTTGGTCAGGGTTCGTATCGTGAATGTTTGATACAGCAATGTCATGCGTTAAATGTATTGAATTCAAAAACAAATATTATGAATAATAGCTCATCGCCCTCGGCGGAACTACTCGTATAATACGGCTTGTTAGGTAAATAGTAGAGATGCGCCGAATAATGGTTTCACCGAATAACCGAATACCGAATACTATTCGGTTTAATCTTTACCGAACCGGATATTCAGCCGAATTATTCTGTTTACCATAATTTCATTGCTATGCTGCGTAAACAAGTTCTTACATGTCGCTACGGGCAATATGACGAGCATGTCATAGACTGATTGAAGATTTTAAAATTAAAATAAATGTTGACTACAATACATAATTAGTTTAAGAAATATTTTCATTTTTAAGTTGAAAATAAATGTTGACTTGAAGTTAAATTGATTTTATTTTATTAGCTTTATTCAACATATTTTTCATAGCACTTCTTTGACTTATAACAGAAGAAGTTGTGTCTGTTAGTTTTATATCGGGTAATGTAGCCAAGAAAATAGAATCGAATATATTCGGCACCAAAACTGAATAATTCGGCCGAATACAAATAGTGGAAAAGATGCCGAATACGCCGAATACCGAATACTAAACAAATATTCGGCGCATCTCAAGTAAATAGTATCACAAGCCGATACCAGGCTACGTTACCTTATACATATAAATACTCGTACTATGGTGAAGTCAAAAATTTGATATCATCATTTTAAAAACAAAAAAAATCGGAATTTTCTAATTATAGATTCTATGAAGAAAAAAAAGGTGATATCAAATATCTGACTTCACCATTGTATTTATAAGCATATGTTAACATAGGCTGGTTTAGGTTTATTTCACTTACACTGCCAAGATGTCGTACATAATGGTAACATAACGAAGGCTTCGTTTTTCAGGTGGTTGAAAATACACGGTGTATATTAAAATGTCTTACTAATCTTACTTAATATTATAAACTAGCTGTTGCCCGCGACTTCGTCCGCGTCAATTTCTATTATTATGATCACGACAATTTTTGCAACATTTTTCACTGATGCTTCGCTCCTATTGGTCGCAGCGTAGTGTTATATATAGCCTAAAGCCTTCCTCGATAAATGGACTAACTAACACAAAAATATTTTTTCAAATCGAACCAGTACATCCGGAGATTGGCGCGTTCAAACAAACAAACAAACTCTTCAGCTTTATAATATTAGTATATATGTGAATACTTTATTTGATATTTTAGCAACTTAATTGCACTTATAATATCAGTATATAAACTTGAAAAATTTTGTCTCAGGCGGGACTCGAACCCGCATCTCCTCGCATGCCGGGCGGGCGCCATACCATTAGGCCACCGAGACACTGCGACACGGCGCGAATTTTTCAAGCATATTCTTACGCTGTGAGCCAACGTTGCTTCATCAAATGTTAGGAGTTTGCACCCTTAACACCCGAAAGAAACATCTTTGCAGATGTTTGACAGTCAGTTAAGATGAAACAGCTATTTATATACTTTATTTGATATTTTAGCAACTTAATTGCACTTATAATATCAGTATATAAACTTGAAAAATTTTTTTTTCAAGTTTATATACTGCATGCGAGGAGATGCGGGTTCGAGTCCCGCCTGAGACAAAAAAAAAAAAAATTCAAGTTTATATACTGATATTATATATATGTGAATGTTTTATTGGGTGTTTGTTACTCAATCACGCCAAAACGGCTGAACAGATCTGCTTGAAATTTGGCAGTGAGATTGTATTTGGTAAGGGATAGCATATTAGGCTACTTGAAATCCCGGAAAAACGGTTTCCATTGGCTCACTATGTTTGTTTTTCGTATTGAAAGGAATCGAGATGGCTTTTTGCATAGTGTAGCTTACGTACGGTCAGGGTAAGTTAGTAAAAAAAAATACCTTGCTGCTTCGTTAACATGTCAATTATTAAAACTAAAACAATAAAATCAATTCGAATAATTACGACATAGAATTTTAATCAATTTTATATATTCATTAAATAGCAATTGCAGTGTTCCGGCAAAAAGGTCTCCGTCTCAGGATGTGTCATAGGCCGAGGTCCTGGCGGCCTCTTCAGACGGAGGCGAAAGTTTAAGAGTGCGCAGCAGTATTTATTACAAAAAAATACAATGTCGGAGCAGGTAAAGTGTCGATACAAAAAAAACTAAAAATCGTTTTAGTTTGTCTGATAGGAGGAGGGTGGTTATAACATAGATTAAGGTTTATCCGCGAACATAACCGCGGGCAATAGCTAGTCTACACTAATATTATCAAGAGGAAAGATTTGTATTTTTGCAAGTGTGAGTATGTTTGTAATGAATAAACTCAAAAACTATTGTGACGATTTTAAAAATTCTTTCCCCATTGGAAAGCTACATTCACCCTGAGTGACATAGGCTATGTTTATTGCTAGAAAAGATTAGGGATGATTAGGGGAGTGCGAAGCCGGGACGGGCCGCTACTCCGCTAGTAGTACTTAAATAATTTTGTGAATGCACAAAACTATTGGCCGAATAACATCGGTAAACGCGAACTTAATTAATCGATTCGTGCCGATTTGAACAGTTGCGGAATATGCGATACATTACAAATCGAACGCTCGTCCGGCACGATATTAATTATGCTACTTACCAACTCATTACTACTCGTAGTCGTACACTATAACTTACATTTATACAATCACTACCGCTTCCTATTAGGCTAGGGTATAAAAAGCCGATATATCAAAATATCGATATTTTTCAAAAAATAATCGATTTATATCGGCTATTTTTTTTTTTGATATATCGAAAACGAACACATGAATAAAAAATTATCTATAGTCTATGACCCGTTTGTGGTCTGAAATATTTAATATGTCAAGCTTCCTCGGTATCATCTGAAAGGGTTGCTTCGGTTGTTAATTTAACAGTTCCGGATTATAGGAGCAGACTGACAATTGACAGATGAGCACAAAAAAAGAGAGTGCTGCTGATGTTCATATCAGACGAATACTGGTTTCAATGATGGTTACTTTTAGACATTAAAATATTTTACAAATTTGTGATACTTAAAATAATATAATAAATATGTCATAGACTAGCGGACCCGACAGACGTTGTCCTGTCTTAACTATGAATATTGATTACGAAATAGTTTATTTAAAAAAAATATATATATCCATTGTTTATTATTATTAAGCTTTATGATTTACAACATTCTTTGTTTTTTTTCTGGCGGGTTTATAAATATTTTTGTTGGTATTCCGACACTGTAAGAGGCGACATATTACTGGCCATGTGCAAAATTTAGTTTTTTTTTTTTACGAGGATATTAGCAGCAAGCATTCTGTCAATGCTATGTCAAACGCCATACATCAAACAACTTTAAATTGTCAAAAGCGCTAAGGTTACATTACAAATAATTTAGTATGGTTATTAAGTTTTCTTAAATTTTCTAATTTCCCGCGCAATTTTATAATTTTTTTCTTTCTTAAGAACATTCTTTTGATACATTTGATAAAAATCGATACGATATATATCGATATATTTTATCTATTTGCCCATCCCTACTTCCTATTTCATTTAAGCTGATATTACACCATGTTTAGAAACTGTTTTTAAGCAAATAAATGGCTGGTGTAAAAAGAAACTACGAGTACAATTCCTTACACAAAAATTTCGTGTGTCCTTTGACTTGAACCCAAATCCTTCCGGCGTTAAAACACTCGACCACGGAGTTCATCAGATACCGGCTCCACATGAAAAGTGTAACCCTTTTCATGTGGAGCCGGCATCGGCACAAAAACAGAACAGCACCACGACTTCTATTCAGATTGCTCCTATTAAATAATTGTATTCATAAGTATAGGTCTATAGATACCATCCCCCTTATTCAGCTAACCAAATCGTATCACAATCGTAATTGAATAGCAGGTTTTTGACAGTTCTGGTATGGGCTAAATGCCAAAATCGTCCAATTCAATCACGATCGAACTGCAATTGAAATAGCTGAATAAGGCCCCATGTAAACAGAAAAATAATTATCGGAAAATAAATTTTTTTGAAAAGTTATTAATGGATTCATAAATACGAGGGCGGGTCAATAAGTCCGTGACTTTTTGAATTTCTGACCTCTTTACTGAAAAAGCAACACTACTCCTGTCAACAGGTATCTGTCAGTTGATTCCTATCAAAATTTGAACTTGCTGCGTCAGTTAGTTTGTGTTTGACAGCCATTTTTATCAGACTACCCAGTAATTTGAGGAAAAAATGGAAAAAGGTGAATTTCGTGTGCTTATTAAGCATTATTTTTTGCGAAAAAAAACCATTACCGAGACCAAGGCTAAGCTTGATAAATACTATGGGGACTCTGCACCATCGATTTCAATGGTAAAAAAGTGGTTTACTGAATTTCGTTGTGGCCGTAAAAGCACTGAAGATGCCGAACGTCCTGGACGCCCAGTTGAGGTCTCTACACCCGAAACAATCGAAAAAATTCACGATATGGTGTTGGCCGACCGACGATTGAAAGTGCAAGAGATTGTGGAAGCCGTAGGGATCTCGCATGGCTCAGTGGTTTCAATTTTAAAAGATCAATTGGGCATGAGAAAGCTTTCCGCAAGATGGGTGCCGCGTTTGCTCACAGTCGACCACAAACGCAATCGTGTAACAACTTCACAGGAAGGTTTGGCGTTGTTGAATTGCAATATGGAGGAGTTTTTGCGCCGTTTTGTAACCGTGGACGAAACATGGATCCATCACAACACACCAGAGACCAAACAACAGTCAAAACAGTGGGTTTCTAAGGGTGAATCGGCGCCAAAGAAGGCCAAGGCGGGTTTGTCAGCCAATAAAGTTATGGCGACTGTTTTTTGGGATGCACGTGGGATAATCCACATTGACTACCTTCAAAAGGGAAGAACAATCAATGGGGAATATTATACCAACTTATTGGACCGCTTCAATGACGATTTGAATAAAAACCGACCTCATTTGGCCAAAAAAAAAGTTCCTTTCCACCAAGACAATGCAAGGGTGCACACATGTGCAGTTGCCATGGCAAAATCCATGAATTGGGCTATGAATTGCTCCCTCATCCACCCTATTCTCCAGATTTGGCTCCAAGTGACTACTTTTTGTTCCCAAACCTGAAGAAATGGCTTGGTGGAAAAAGATTTGACTCCAATGATGAAGTCATCTCGCAAACAAAGGCCTATTTTGAGGACCTCGACAAATCATATTTTTTGGAAGGGATAAAAAAATTGGAGAAGCGTTGGACAAAGTGTATAGAGCTCAAGGGAGACTACGTTGAAAAATAAAATGATTTGTTTATCAAAAAATCTGTGTTTTATTCCAAAAGTCACGGACTTATTGACCCGCCCTCGTAACATTAACAAATGACGTCGCTATAAATTAACTAGGAATTAAATTAGGTAAGACACGCGGTCAATACGATTCAATTAACTGACCGACAATGTAACCAAACGTCAAGGGAAATCTTTCGATCTTTTTATCTCGATTACTTCAACTTAAGTGTTGAAACGATATCATGAATATTTTAATGTACTAGATGAGATTTTTGATGTTCTAGAGCCCTGTAAAGCAGCTGGTCCATGCATTCCAAAAAAACGCTGTACTATTTATTAAGAGGAAACACAAGGGCCGTTTTTCCATACACACGTAGTCCCCTGTTTCCTCCCTGGATAAAGCCAGTAGAGCAATAATTTTTATTACAAAAATCTATGGCCACTATTAGCATGTTTCTATGTTTTCTGTTTTTTCATAAATTAATTAATAAAAAAGATATGAGCCCTCAAAAATCGAAAAAATTCGCCAGATTTTCCGCTGTGTTCAAACATTCAGAAAATAAATTTGGCTAAATTTTAGAAAAAAAGGGAAACATACGAACACGGCCAAAGCCTTTCTTGAATTTTTAATGAAAAAAGTATTTAAATCGGTCTAGTTTTGGAAAAGTATCGGGGGACTCCGAAACGTTGATTTGGTGTGTTTTAGTAGGTATTTTCGGTCCAAGAAGCAGTTGTCTCTATCACACTCTGAGCAGAGCGACGAATTGGCGTGATTTTTTAAGTGGAGATAGTTGAAGGGAAAGAGAGTGACACAGGCTACTTTTTGTATCTTTCTAACCCACACTTACCTAAAATGGGGGGTGGAACTTTGTATGGAGCATTCCGCAATTTTCAAGGTAGAAAGCTAAAAATTGGTATGCGGACTATTTGTTACTAACAAAAAGATCGTGCATCATTTTTTGTTTGGGAATCCGCCCCCAACCTCTTAAAAGAGGGGGTGAAATTCTATTGTTACCCCGAATTTAATGCGAGCGAAGACGCAGGCAAAATCTAGTATCAATATAATTTATAGGCACACAAGTGTACGGATCCTGTACGCCTCGCTAATCTCAGCCCAATGAGGTTAATCGCCCTCTGTTACCGCGTGTTTACACAAGAGGTCAATTTTCGAAGAACGCCTCGATGATAACTCTTTGTTCTACTTTTCGCTGTTTATTGCTTCAATTTTATTGCCCAAAACTTTTTATTACAACAATCTATGCGTGATACTAATAGATTTAGCAAAGGCATAAACTACACAATACAAGAAGCGAACACAGTGATATTTGGTTCACCGTCGAATTCTATTTATGTAAAACAATCATATTACGAGTATGTAAAGCATCTTTATTCCTTGTAGAGCAATTTTATTCATAGATAAAATTAACCAATAGTGACCGGGTTTTTGCGCTGCTTCTCCTCGGCTCTAGCCCAGTCTTGTCCCGAAGCAGTGGTAGGTTTAAATATTGGGACGTATAAAAGCGCCTCCTGGGGCCTATTTGCAGAAATAAAACGGATATTAACTGATTTTAACCAACGAAATGCAGCCAACTTTGAATAGATACTTATATTGGCAGCTTACCTACTTAAGTTTTTGTCGGTTCAATTGTTTGTAAAGAGAGTTTAAATTATTGGTGGTTGTCAACCTTACTTCTCTACAAAATTAGACCAACTTTGTGGCAAACTCTATAAAACAAAAAAGCTTTACTAAATCGGTCCATCTGATTAAAAGTTATGCATGGTTATTAAAACATATATAGTTAATGCAAATGTAAGTAGAAACTGTCGCTAGTTCACAGGTCCCAGGTTCGTTCTCGGTCACCTTGATAACCGTTGCCTATGCTACTCATCGAGGTCGATTTGAAAACCGCCCTTTTTTTCGTCATTTGATGATATTCATCATCATCTTATCATCAGCCCATTGCTAAACTTGTATTTGCCATAATCGCCTCCCTTGGTTTGTAGATCGCAGTTTGACCATGTCACTCCCACAATTATTAATGTTTTAGTTTCGTTTTGAAACACAACTAGACAATACCAAATTATTTTAAAGAATCACTTTAAAAAAAAACATGTTTTCGAAATGAGACCTCTTTTCGACTGTCGGTAAAACCGGCTAGCGCGTGCAGAAGTGCACTTAACGGGGCCTCGCATATCGGTTTCTGATTAGCGCGGGATCGATACCAGCTCAACCGAACAGCACTGGAAGGCTGCATTCCAGGGGCCATTCGGAATGTTAAAAACCTTCTTTTAAAACTGTCTGGTATGATTCTCATCTTAAATGTTGTTTTACTGGAAAATTGATAACTTAACTTTCAGCAGTCGAGAATCTATTTTTAATAACAATTTTTACAAAAAGATAAAATAAGTTAAGCAAAATAGGGCATTTTTAGAATTCCATAGTCAAAAATAATTTCACCATGTCCATTAGTCTGTCCATCTATCTTTCCATTTAATGGCTTAAAAATAATTTCATTTATTTATTTTTATTTTTTAGAATTATGTCTCTCCTCTTTTTAATAATTACTTATCTGACTACTGAGATTCAGGCAATTCGCTTAGTTCAGCAGTCACCGTAAATTTTCGAGACCTTTGTAAATATTTATTATGTAATAAAGATTATTCTTATTCATATTTTTATTCTTATTTGTGACCTCTCGATTGTATGTTATTCCAGACACAATTAAAATCTATTGTTATCGCGACCGCCGGCGGTCTTATGATCCTGTAGGAGCAGACAGACAGACTCTCAAGTACTAGGAAGCTATTTAAACATAGACATGTATAATATTCACGACAACCTGTAAAATCCCTTTTAGCAAACAAAAAAAAACTTTAATGTCGGTCAACCCCGCAAAAATTTCATAAAGTAAAAAGAGATAAAAACCGATCTAAATACCTCCTACTTTCTATCGGCTAACGGCCGGTCCCAATAATCTATCTATCTTCAGTTTTGGCATATCGGAGATAGAAAACATCTTCTCTCTGATTTTGCCGTCCAGAGAAACAAAGACAGAAGTTGTTTTCTATCTTATTAGGATCGGCCGTAATTATATTCATGCTCAGTTTGTAATCTGTCAGTGTACCATATCAAATAAATAAATAAATGTTCAGCCTTCCTTGGCTCAAACGAAATCCTTTCTCAGTGCCGTGTGGTCGTAGCCTATATACAACCAGGCGGAACGCAGTATCGGTTTCCGATTAATGCAGAACCGTAGCCGGTTCATCCGGGACACGTTGTAATCAGAAAGACTGTGGCTGTCCACACAACATTTACACTAATACTAGCTGACCCTGGGAACTTCTTATCACCTCTAAATCATCATCATCAGCCAAACGCCACTGCTGGACATAGGCCTCCTCCAAATTTTCATTGCGAGGACCTGCTATTGGCTCTATGTTACTTATCTGTTTAAGTTATTATGCTGCATTAGGTGGACAACATCACATACATTGTTCTGATCCCAATTTGAATAACTATTTAAAGCAATCGTATTTTGGAAACCAGAAACAACGAAAGTACCACAAACACCCAGACCCGAGAAAATGTAGAAAAACTCATTTTTTCTACATTGACCCGTCCGGGATCGAACCCGGGACCTCGGAGCAGGCGACACCTTGAAAACCGGTGTGTACGCCACTCCGCTACGGAGGTCGTCAAGGTGTTGCTCTACTGACTATTAGATAAATTAAACACCTAATTTTTATTTATGTACCACAGGGAGATGCAGATAATCGTTCTCTCCAAGCAAGCCTTCTAAGACCAGCTTACTATGATGGTTTACCACGAGAATTTGAGGACCACGTTTCGGTTCCAAAAATCATCATGTGATACTCGTAGAATCGCTCAAGCTTTTTCAATAGCTTTTTGTCCAAGCACATGACATGCTAGGCGAACATCCGCGAACAACAGCGCGCAACGTTCGATTCGCAAGCGATCATTGATACTTAATTGCACAATCGGTTGGTAATTGTACCTATTATATCCCTCGATCGTGAGTTATTCCAGACACAATTGAAATCAATTGTTATCGTGGCACCCGAGTGCCTCCTGGGGGTTGAGGGATTATAGTGAAGTATTATGTGATATTTAGTAATCCATTACAACAGAGATTTTTCCTTTGCCTTTGTAAATGACTTTTTAAACGATACATTTGACATTGAACTAGTTTCATTGTTGTCGTTGTTCCATTCTTATATGAATTTCATGCGTCTTAAAATTGTAATTGCCTGCTAACATATAAAATTTTGCACATCACATGTAGGACATATCTACACCAGTGATAATAATATCCATGATATAAATGTGCCTCTACAATGGGAGTATTTAGTATAGTAACAGAAAGAGTTTGAGTGAGAGTCCTTTTTCTTCGATAAGCCGAAATAATAGTTAATGAATCACATACATCGTTTCGCTGATCGCAAAGTAATTTCCTTCAAAGCACTTGCTTTTTTGAAAATTAGAAAAAACGAAAGTACTATAAACATACAGTAATTCTTCCCGTTACCGAACCCGGGACATCAGAACTAGCGACCCCTTCAAAACCGGTGTTTAAGCTACTTAACCAAGGAGGTCGCATCCTCATTAAGGATAGACATAATTTCACCTCAGCTTTAAGGACTCTTTAGTATTCAGTTTCATCACAAGACTATTTCATTCAGAAAGTTACATGTCTCGACTTATTAGCAATTCGATAATTTCTCTGATGAGGAGGACCAAAATACTTATATATAGATTAAGATCAAGATGTTTGAAAGTTTATAGTCTGCAATAAAACTATGTGAAATATTGCAAGGATTACAGCTTTTTTTTAAAAACCACGTAAGTGGTTGGATACGTTGCTGACTATACAAACTACACCAGCACAGTATTAGAAATTTAGAATAAGACTTACCGGAGTCAAAATTGTTTCCTCCCGCGTCCATTCCTTGACCATGATATTCTGCGGAATCAAAGAAAACATTAACATTAGTTATTTGTAGTATAATGTTAGGTTTTATTTTTAAAAGTTACCTCAACGTGCAAATTGACAATTAAGAATAAAAATTGTTTCAAATTGTTGCAATCTACACGCCATGAAAATTTGAATGAAATTGATAATAAATAAAATCTATAAGATTATACAACACAACTCAATGTTATTTTTTACGATTTAAAAAAAACCAAAATAAAACACAAACATAACTTTATAAAAATATTTATTTCCATTACACAAAACATCCCCACGGTTATGTTAACAAGTTAATGAACACCTTCTCAGTTAAACCTAGTGTAAAGTACGACACAATGACACAACATGTATGGCCTTTTCCTTTCCTAGCCACTTTCCTTAGCAACATCCCTTTGCCTTATCCCAATTATTTTCCGGGCGGTGGAGCAGGGAAGCGACACAGATTCGATTTAATAATGACAGCTTCCTTATCGCCAGCCAAAGATTCCTTGAGGTCAGTGGGCCCGAGCAGGTGGTCAGCAAACTTCTTCAACAGTTCTTTTGATTTAAACTTACATAGTCACTTTGATGCTAAGAGACTGGGGACTCATATTACAAACAAGGTACATGATACAAAAAACAATCGGCTCTTATTAAGAGTTGGTTCTTACGGAGTTTCGACTATGTCTCTTGTTTTTCATGTGTCACGGACGAACTTCAGTGTCCATGGCGCTTGAATGCTTACGGAAGAATGACCATAAAATTTTAAATCTTTAAATTCTTATTCTTCTTGTGATGCTGTCAAAATATTTTTTTGTTATTCACTGGTAAGAATTACAAAAAATATTCTAAATATTGATTTAACTGATTCCTGCTGCTCTTGTTAATGTTCAGGATTTGCTAAGTGTTCAATCTTCAAGCTGTTCCCAAAAAAGTTGCTTTACTTCGAAATAGCCTTCGCATGTCACACTGCTTCTGGAGGTGCTTTTTCATTAAACTGACATAGGTATTTCACATACAAATGACTTTCTATGTGAAATTACTTCAGTTCCGTTTGTCCGAAGATTCTTATAAGGTCCACTACTCATTCTTGTCACTTATATTGGCGTACAATACAGTCTTTCACTCTAACACGCTCGTCGGTTAGATAGGATTAATGGTTTTGTGTCAGTGCTTATTTTGAATACTTCATCTTTCAACTCTTCACCGGTCCTTAGGATAATTATACGCCTAGAAAAAGGAAATTTTATTAAAATCTTATAAAAAGGTTATTATTCCAACAAAAAAGAACATATAATAGGTTCTAGTTTAGAAACAGATAAAGCATTAAGCAAGCTTCTACAGAACTACGATTTAACAAAAAACTTTTAAATACGAGTATGTAATCTTGTTAAACTTTTGTTCAAGTACCAATTCTTAAGTTAACAATTCACATCGCAAAAATTCTTTTCGAAAAAAAGTTTTACAAATTCATCACAATTTAAAATATAATACAATGAAGTTGCTATTTGTTTTCTAACATTAGAGGTAAGAAACCAGTTACTAACATAACCATGTGTGAAGTCATATCAGAAACCTGCCTATTTGCATTCAGTTCATGACTTGTGACTGTTTTTCCTTTAACAAGATTGACAAAGTGACTTAGCTTCTTGCGCCCCTTCTTATGACCTCCCAATATGAAATATCTGAAGCGTTGGAAAGGATTATATTTAACATATAATATAGCTTTGATTGTGGGACATGTAAGAACCCGGTTCTTACATACTCGTAAAAAGAATAACACTACCCCTTATCTTCTCATAGCTATCGTAGAGGCGACTAAAGGAGTCCCAAAGGCAGTTGGAGTGGTCTGTGTTCAGAAGACTTATATGTATAGACTGACTAGCTGACCCGCCAAACGTTGTTTTGCCATAAAAATGATTAAATTACTAAAATGGCTATTAAAAAATAGGGGTTGGTGATAAAAGGGTAAAAAATTAGGTTTGTATGTATTTTTAATGCCACATTATAGAAAAAAAAAAATTTTGTAAAAAAATTTTAAAAAAATTATTAAGGGTGAACAACCCTTATCACTAAGGGGTATGAAAAATAGATAGTAGCCGATTCTCAGACCAACTGAATATGCATATAAAATTTGGTAAAAATCAGTAAAGCCGTTACGGAGGAGTAAGGTAACTAACATTGTGACACGAGAATTTTATATATAAGATGATTATGAACTCGGAGTAGGCGAAAATACACTGAGTTAAAAGGTTTTGAGTGAGTTGCAATACAGAGATTTCAGTCTTATAAAAGAGCAGGTAATCCTCTTGAGTATGTTTAACGGTTAGTGCTCTTGGTAGGACGTTTATTGCAACCAACTTTTCAAGTTTTGTTCGTATAAACCGAATGACTAGGCATTTTCTTATTCTGCATTAGCACGCATTTAGCATTTGGTAAACTTTACATCTGTGTGGTGGCACCATTTAAAGAACAGAGTCACCCTACCCTTCTATAGGCGTCGTTAGAAACTAAAGAAGTACTGCGAAGAGAAGACGGGCAGCACCTTTTTCTATCATTAGCCAAACTGCCTGACAATTCGCCTGTTAAGCGTGGCGATTATGCCAAAATGCTCTAAAACAGACCTGTGTCCAAATGGAGGACAGTGGAATAATATAGGCTATTGATTATAATAATGAAACGAAACAAACGATGTCTTTAATTACATTGGCAGTTACCACAAACCGACGTAGTTTTGGCCCCAACGAAAGAATTCAACATTCAGGCTCTTATGCGTGCCGTACGCGTTTAGTTTTTAAGTAACCCAGCTGAAACCAAGCGAATGAACATGGCGCTTCTTTACGTAACGTATTTTTTCGCAACACGCTACATAACGTGAGGCCCTACTACGCAATGCGAATCTTGTTCATAAGGATCTGTCAGTCTCTTTCAGACACACTATGAATGAAAGAAGCAGGTACAGTAATATACAGACATTTTGTTGCGAATGCGAAGTAAGGCTCCTGAAAGCAAACAGCCTGAAGCACAAACTGGAGCATCGCACGCAATATTCGTTGCATATAATTGCATCCACTCCGCTCCATCACACCAAGTAATGAGCCCAGGTGCCGTGAGTTCGATTCTACGCGTCGATATAATCGCATCCAATTAGGGATTAATACGATATCATTCCCCATTCTAATTGATGTGATTGGTGATAATGGCTGCTTTTTCATAGCCCCATAGGTAATATATTTTATTGAAGGCTGTGCTCATCGAACAAACAGGTTCGATTGGATTATAGGATGCTTGGCATGTATCACACCCTTTTTTATTGCATGCAAATATGCATTTAGCAAAAAGCACATATGAAATTAAAAAAAAAATGACTGCTTTCTCCGGCTAATCTATGAGACGATGATTGATTTTAACAGGACTTTACTTTAAAAGGAGTAACTTAGGCTAGGTACTTTTGTGTAGGACGCTTCAATTTTATTTATTTTTATAGTTGATGTAAGATGTATAGATTTTCTTTTGTAGAACTAGACTTTTAGCTGTTTTATATACTGACGAACAAAGTAGAGTTTTTCAATTAATGTTTTTTTTGGCTTTTATGGTTCCGTACCCAAAGGGCTAAAACGGGACCCTATTACTAAGACTTCGCTGTCTGTCCGTCTGTCCGTCGCTCTGTCACCAGGCTGTATCTCAAGAACCGCGATAGCTAGACAGTTGAAATTTTCACAAATTATGTATTTCTGTTACCGCAATAACAACAAATACTAAAAACAAAATAATATAAATATTTGAGGGGGCTCCCATCAACAAACCCGTGTTTTTGGCCTTTTGGTACGGAACCCTTCGTGCGCGAGTCCGACTCGCACTTGACCGGTTTTTGTTTAATGTATCTATGACCACGCATAATTTTTAATCAGGTGGATAGATTTTAACGAATTTTAATTTCGTTTAAATTTGATTTAATTCTAAAAACAGCCTCAAAGTAAAGAAAAACATAGTTGACAGCTTCAAAACAAAAATTATTTTTCCAATTTTGAGTCGATTCCGAAACAAATAATCAATCATCCATCATGCACCGACACAAATTTTGAGGCTCATTTTACGCCTTTCGTCAATTACATTTATTGTAAAATATTTTACTTACAAAATATCTTGGTGGTAATCTTCTCAGATGTTTACGAAAGATGAATTGGGTACTTTAAAAGTTACTGAAGATACCAGGGACGCGTCTGTTTGTCACCGGGAGCCAATCAATCAATTTACTAGCACGACGGTGGCCATTTTGTTTCGCTGCAACCATTCATTATCTATTTACGCTAGTTGCTAGACTATTATCAGTTTTATTAATTGTTATAGCTAAACCGAGGTGAGTTGAAAGGAGACCTTCTACTTCGCCCTCCTGGGCCTGTAATGCAGAAACAAAACTGATTTTACTGATTTTAGACTATTTACCATAGCAGCCTGAATCTACAGATATAGTCAGTTACCACGTAAATCTCTTAAATTTCACCAAAAGTTAGTCGAATTTTAATCAAGAAGTTGTATATTCCTGAATATTTCACTAAATATATCATTCAAAACGTAGGTAAGCACACAAAAAGAAACACCATTGCGTAGTAAATTATTTATGACCAGATATTGCCGCTAGCTCGTCCACGACGCATGGAGTTTGAAATCTGACCTACCCCACGGGAACCGAACTTTTGCTGGGATTAAAGTAGCTTGTGCTATTCCATCCATTCCATCTATTTTTCTACCAAAATTCAACGAGATCCGTTCAGCTATACCGGCGCGATTGTGTTACAAACATCCATTGAAACTTTTGCATTTTAATATTAGTAAGTAATATAAAATATTAGTAAAACAAGATAGTAATAGGAAAGACGTCAGGATTACAATTAGCAAGAGCTAAGATTTTAAATAAGACTGAAGATAGGAAACGCTCTACTTTTGCAAAATCTCTGACTGAAAATTGGTGACTTGTGGTGCCAGCAATAAAAATAATAGCTCTACTACCCCTTTTCTTCCTATGGGTGTCATAAAAGGCGACAACAGTATAACCTACTGTCACCAAAAGCCCGTGTCCATACGTACGTAATTAGTATAATTTTGCGATTACTTTTGTGCTGTGCGTCAATTCTTTTTTTGGAAGAAAAGTTTTATATTGAGTATACATTTTTATGCTCTATAAACCATATTACATTCGCGGTTCAGTCACAGGTGACTGGAGCTGGAGCGGTCGCGACAAGCTGCGCGCGCGCAACCACCGCGCACTGATTAACAGTTTGGCGACCCGCGACGACCTCGCATACACTGGTCACTGATGTAATAAATTTATTAGAATTTCGATTGGCACTAACTGAAGAGTTACCCATATATCCTTGCTATTATTATAAATAAATTTTGGTCCAAATATAGATTAGACCATCAAAAAGGACAAAGGCTATTTTGTATCCCACGGTTGGACACAGATTTCATTCCAGGTGTGTAGTACGCGAGCATAACCGCGGATGAAAAGCTATTTTAAAAAAATGCGAATATCTGTTTGTCTATCTACCTTTTACCTTTACACGCTCAAACCGCTGAATCAATTTGGATTTGGTTCAGAAATAGTTTGTTGTCTGGGAAAGGACATTAAAATTTATAGATCTTATCATTCTTATCCTAGATTTTATCAATTGAGGGAGTGAACCTAGGATGAAAGATTATATGGGGAACCTATAATTTCTTACCAGAGATAGACTTCAAATTCATCTCCTAAAGAGATTGAAAGAGGAGTTAAAAAACGGCGATTACAAACATAACCTATTCTCACGCGAACAAAGTCGCGGGCAGAAAACTAGCAGTAGTGATTTGGACTCAGGTAGGTAGGTACTTCCACACTGACACCATCACTCACATTAAAATAATAATCAAGACACATGCAAACTTCAACTCAAGGCGAAGTAGGTACCTATTCAAGGTTATTCTTGTGAGTGCGCGAAATGTGTTGCGAAAGAGACCTTGCAAAAAAACCACGAGATTGACATCCATTTGGCCTTCCAACAAATTGGAGAGAATAAAAGCTAAAACGGTTTGTACAGATTCAAGAGACTTCATCATTGTATCCTTTGTTGGCAGGGGTTATTGACCTAGATCTAATCTCCAAAAATACCTATACAATATCCATTAGTTGGAATAAGAGACTTATTCACGGATTTGCCTCGCGTTTATTAGGATTATACATTTTATTTTAATTTATCAGAAGTCTGACGCCCCATTGGTCTAGTGGTTTTTAAGTACCGGGCCATGATCTCAGGGTTCTAGGTTCTGTACAGGAATCAACCAACAAGAGTTTCGAATTATCAAACATTGCTCGTGCTTGTGATCGTCAACCCGCATTTGGCAAGCGTGGTGAACATGTCTGTATCCATCATTGCTTTGGTAACTTGAATTCAATGATAGAGGCTTTGCTCCTGCAGTGGAATAATTACAGGACGTTACTTTACTTTCAAAAATCTATAAAAAAAATGTCATATAAATGTACCTACCTAGTATAAATGTACCTATAGTGTTCGCGTGTATTCAAGAAACGACTATACAATGGTTAATCCCTCGACCCCCAGGAGGCACTCGGGTTCCACGATAACAATTGATTTCAATTGTGTCTGGAATAACTCACGATCGAGGGATTAATTCAAGAAGCTTGAGTGCAATAATGTTTTGCAATCCACATTATTTGTGTATCCACAATTGATAGTCACGTCTGCAATCCTTAAACACACATCCATTGCCTTAATTACTGCTACGATCGCTTATCTGCCACACCCACTAAACCGCCTTTTTTCATTTTAACAAACATTTATACTGACGACATAACCAATAAATCATTACTGATAATTTAAAAAATGCGTCCCATATACCAGCCTTGTACTGTGCTAAAAATAGACTGTATCCATTCAACGAATATAGCTCTTCATCATAAAAAACGCGTAACGGACAAATAATTATTAAGAGGTTGATAACTACAATCTGAATTAAAGACAAAAGTTTTGTTCTTGAGAAGTATCAGAACGATGTGAAATAAACATATCAAATTCACGTGACCTTAAATAAAGATTTGTTTAATAGCAAGGACGGTGACTTTGGGATGTCAAAAAATCGCGCATTTTGACTGTTATGAGCGTTCGCCTCAGCAAAGGATGGGGGTCACAAATGAAAGGCCACTAATACCAGAGGAATCCAATAAGGCATGAGGCGAGACACTTTAGCGTCTTTATGTAAGTGGTTCAAGGCAGTTCATTGGCTGCGGACGGAATATCGCAAGCATACAACAGACGCGGCCCAGACGCGCAAAAAAGTGAAACCCGCGTTTTTTTCGTAACCGACCAAGACTCGAATACTTATTGGTCGGATCGACAGAACCGAACGCCGCCGAAGCTCGCCAGACGGGGGATTCCGATAATAAGCGAAGGTCTTAATTATTCTTACATGGCACTGGTCAAAGTGTAAGAGTTTTTTAAGTAGGTATAAAGTTATGTCTGCATGACGTCGATTTATCTTTGAATTAAATGATACGGATTGTTTTTACACTTGGTATTTCAATCGAGAATACTTTTAAATCTCATTTAGATTAAATGTTGCTTTGACTTAATAGTGAGCAGTTCAAAAGGTAGTCTACAAACAAAAGAACAAAGTACGCCAGTTTTTGGACGGCAAATAAGCTACACACAGCACATATACCTATGTGATAGTGTCCGCATGACCCTCTGGCCTCCAAATCACTGACTGACATGACGCACTATGCCCATCAATGTCGTCAGACTTGCGAATGTGTTACCCAATACGTTCGTTCAATGTACAGTAAGCCTTTTTGGATGTATTCGATGCATGCTACATGTCTCATCTTAAGTATTGCTTGCATTCCATTACTGGACACAGGTTTATCCAAAAGTAGGATTTCGCCATAATCCCCACGCATGGCGTTGAGAGAAGACGCCACTGCCCGTATTCTTCTGGTATTACTTCTTTTGACTTCTTTAGTCTCCTCTTTCAACACCCAAATATGTGCCGCTTTTTATTTTTCGGTCCATACGGCCCGTGCACTGCACGGCATGTTGTTCGTTATCTAATAGTATTGGTGTAACAAAGGAAATGTCCGTTTCATCGTCAGATGTTATCAACGCTACTTACATCTTCGTACTAAGCTGTAATCAGGTACAATTTTCAAGGTGCCTTTTAAAACATAGAAGTGCTTGCAAATATGTTATTAAACAAGTGGGAAAGAGGATGTGATCACTACAAACTCAGCATAGGTTTCCTATCTTCATCTTCACTAGTTGCCACCCAACCTCAATGACTATCTTGCGTATGTTTCCCAACGCGTTATGGGTCCTGATTAGCGCTAAATAAATTGGCACTTTTGCATGAACAATGACCATTGCCGAACCATGCGTAAAAGCAAAAAATTGAGAAGGGGAACATGTTACGATTATGCAATTATGTTTCAACCGCCGGCAATCATGCAGGAAAGGTGTTCAGTGTTTGTTACATGGTAAGATTATTTAAGAAACTAAATTTTTTTGATAAATCATGTTTAGGTAACTGACATGAGTTACATTACAGCAGAAGTACAACAGCAGAATGCTCGCAAGAATCACAAAACCTTCATATCGCTTAGGTAAAAAGTTTGATACCACTGGATGCAGGACCGCATTAAGTACCTACAATATATTGAGCGTCGGGTTGAGATAATCAGGCGGCGCCCCAAAAACCACCAAAAAACTTGATTATAAATGCGAAAGTTTAGAAGAATTGATAGAATCACGCTAGAACATATTCTGGACTGGATGGCACAGAGATAAATTGTTCAAAACCTTTCAAATCAATTGACGTATGATGGCGACAGCCTAGCGCATCCATGACCATGTGCACCCTCGGATTGAAGCGGCTCTGACTTGATGCAAATTACCAGTTTTAGTGATACCAGACTGAGTATGAAATGACGTCTGATGCTCCGGAATAAAAATATTTCGTCAGTCCATTGTCAATGATGAAATACTGATGGGAAACTGATTCTGCCGAAGTCAATGTAGTCGGACGTGTGACTAGCGTATATTCCATCAGTCCACCATCCTCCATCATTCTAGAACGATAGTGTCAATCGTGTGAATACACATTCATTGTTTTGTCATCAGCCAAAGTTTCTTTAGACTAATGGATCAGATTGATTAAATAACCTGAACCGAAAGGCATCATCAATTTAGGCTTCTTTCTATACAGGCAACGGGAATGTCAAACTAAGCTGATTATTCTGCCACTTTTGCTTCTACCTTTGCTGCCTCAATAAATAGAGGTCAGTCGTGATTGTCATCAAGTCTAGATTAGAGCTCCTAACAACAAAGGGTATGCACTCATGTCAACATGGGAATATATGTTATTATTATAATAGTAAACCGTGTAGTGTCAGCTCAAAAACAGAATGCTTTCTTTTTTGCTTTCAGTAGAAGACGGGAAGCAGCCTCCATCGAGGACCTCTCAAAGGCCTAGTGAGGCTTTCGGAAGCGGTTAGTGATTCGCGTTATAGCGGGATCCGCTTCGCCATTTTAAAATGGGAACAATGAGATATTTGTTTTTGAACGTTAGAACTGCACAAAACGACGTCCATCATGCGTTAACTAGTGCCAGGCCAGATATGACCAAGTCTCCATTAGGAGAGTCCTGTATCCAGGGCTGATGTAGGCCTATGATGAAGACGACGAATTATTGTGTGTAGCCACAGATCAGTGATCGAATTAGATAATGGCTGGCTTTAAAATGATAACTAGGCACTCTTGATAAATATCGGGCAAACCTAATCAAATACAATAACAAACAATCTTGATATTTTCATACCTTGGTTTGGACTTTTGGCTTCATTTGAAATACACAATTATATCAGGCAATTAATACGGAAACGACGTTCGTTATGTTTCTCCTGGCTGCCAATATGTAGTCTCCTGGCAGCCCTTTTATTCATCATCATCATCATATCAGCCGAACGACGCCCGCTGCTGGGCATAGGCCTCCCCCAAGGATCTCCACAACGATCGGTCATGTGCTGTCCGCATCCTGCGGCTTCCCGCGACCTTGACCAGATCGTCGGTCCACCTTGTAGGGGGCCTGCCCACGGAACGTCGTCCGGTACGTGGTCGCTATTCGAGAACCCGAGAGTGTCCCGCCCACTGCCACTTCAACGATGCAATCCTTCGAGCGATGTCGGTTGTTTTAGTTCTCCTGCGGATCTCATCATTTCTGAATCGATCGAGTAGGGAAATACCAAGCATCGCTCTCTCCATTGCTCGTTGGGTGATCTTGAGCCTCCTTATGAGACCCATAGTAAACAACCACGTCTCACTCCCATAGGCCCTTTTATTAGGTAATTTAATACTAATCTAGTAAAAATCATAAAGTTCTTTTGCAGCTGTCTAACAAAAATAAAAAAAGTGTTTATCGCAAGCCTTTTTTCTACAATAGCAAGATTGACCTTGAGTAAGATCTGAATCATAAAACTGACAGACATACATTACACATAATGGATAGAAACAAGTGTTCAGTTTTCATAGGAGTGCAAGTTTATTGCTGTTGTGCAATAGTATTTTGTGAATAAGGACTAATGTACAACATTCTCCACAGCCTTTTGGGCCTACAGGTTTTCTAAAATGACTGATAAGTTGTACATCTTTTTATAAACAATTGAGCCTTCTTACTATGATAATCATTTTACATTTTGTAAACTTTTGTTAAAAAATAAAGACATCATTCCATTACATTTCATTGCAATTACTACAATTTTCTTGTTTGATGCGCCATATATCAATATGTGAATCGAAAAATCGAATTCCGAGAGTGACAGTATGAAGGAACAGTACCAGCCCAGGCTTTCGTATTTTCGACCATATTCTTAGCCTTTACATAAACCAGGCAGATAGGTAGTTATTAAGGTCAAACACTTAATTAAAAAAAAGACATATTATAAATTATTGTCTTAGTTAAATAATTTGGAAATATGACTAAACCTTCGTTTAAACGTTTTAATGAGGCTTCAAACAACTGGAACCACATGCCCATTTTCCAATTCATTTGGTAAGTGCAACTCCCTCAATCAAGGCGCTTGCAACAGTGCGGAAATATTCGAAACTCATAATAAATAAGGTACATGGTATAAACCCCGAATCAAATAACTCGTGATAGTGACCATGAAAGTTTAAATTAGTATATGGTAAATATTACAGTTAGAGCAACCCTTTGTAAAGGGAAAAACTTCCTCAAGCTGAGTATTAAGAAATATTTTTAAAAGATGAGAAATCATTAAGCAATTCCACCAATAACTTATTTTATTACAGAAACATGTGCCTTAGTTAAGGTGAATAACCTAATACAATAGGTTGTCAATATAGAAATAGAATGGAAAAACAAATCTCATAGTAACCAGTGGTTTATAATTATCATTTTGCAAATATTAACAACATCTTCAACATCTTAACAAGCAAGTTCCACTCTTTTAAATGTTTAGCTTTTTCATTTGTACTAGACGGTAGGAACTGGGTTATAAATGAAAATGAAGAGTCGAAAGTGGATCAAAAGATTGGTTTCAATGGCTGCTGAAGCTGATAGTAACATATTTAATCAAATATAAGTCAGGTCTAACAGTCTGTTTCTACATCAATCTTTACTAATATAATAAAGCTGAAGAGTTTGTTTGTTTGTTTGAACGCGCTAATCTCAGGAAGTACAGGTTCAAATTGAAAATATATTTTTGTGTTAGATAGTCCATTCATCGAGGAAGGCTTTAGGCTATATAACATCACGATGCAACCAATAGAAGCAAAGCATCAGTGAAAAATGTTGCAAAAACAGGAAATTTATTCATATGATGGTATATGTGCCGAAAAGAGTCTTACCTGAAATAGACATTACCAATATCAACTGCATGGGCAGTGTGCAAGTTCCACTTGATGCAAATAACCTATGAATTATGGCATTAGTATGAAGAAAAAGGCGTCCGTTGCGTGCAATGCGTAAACGGTTCAAGTTACCCAAAATAAAATACTACCCATAGATATAAAAATACTAATAAAAATGAACAGATACTTTTAACACACAGATATTTTAATTATGAGGCCTGCAATTAAAGACTAACAAAACTACGACCAAAACATCCTTGGATATAACATATGAATGTCGGGTTCATCACATTGCCATAAAAGGTGCGTTCCGGTTTGAGAGATACTTCTGATGTGCATAAATAATAGGGGTTAAAGTTTTATCTGCCTAGCCATATTTTGAAGCTAGAATAACCTAAAACACACTCATTTAATTCCCTTTAACAACTGAATGAGAGCTACTCAGGTCATTACCTCCACCTCGAAAGCCAGGCTAGGGTTTGGTTTGGTAGGTATGTGTCAATTTGCTTACAAATATTTATTTCTTTATTTACTCATCACAAACACAGCAATATGATGTTGTTAGTTACTTAAAATCTTATAGACATAGCAGAAACATTAATTGAATAGGTACATTTTGTTTTTCTACGCAAATATGGTACCTTAATTGGTTTTTGATACAAATCCTACATCATCACATGTCTTAGCACAGCTTGTCACAAAATTTAGTAGGAAGATGCAGCCCAAGAAACTAAGTCAAACTTTCAAGCAGGTTTATTATTAAACAAGATTTTATTTCATGACATTATGGTCACACAATATACACATCTAAAACACAAAATATACTTACTGGCGTATCTGACTATAATAGCAAAAAAAGCAATCTCTTGACTGATGTGACAAGCAAACTTACTAAACAATCAGCTGATGCTTATGAACTTACCTTTTCAGGGTTATTTGACAGTTGCACACAAATAACTCACCCTTTGATGTCTTCTAACTGTATTCATAATCATATTCTTACTCAACATTGGCAGCTATAAAGCATTAGTCTGACTGCTGGGAAACTTGATATGCACTTTATTTGTAAATCTTGATGGCATTTCAAATCTTCAAACACAACACCAGCCCCAATAAGCAGTCAATCTCATCTAAACACTAAGAGCCTGTTTCTTTGTGTAAAGCACACTCTGTTGAACAAATCCTTTGTTCTGATTAATGTTTCTTTTGTGTTTAACACCAATACACCATAAATATCACTTTAATACCACTGAATCACATCCAAAACTTCAGGAGACACTCACAGATGGAACAAAGAACAACACATATGACGGGTATAACTGGCTTGCACAAGGAATTGGAGCTTCAGGGAAGGCGAGACGTGGCGTATATCTGAGTGTAATGAGATTAGGGTGGTCAGTGGGCGAGGCCGGAGCCGCGAAGGCCGGGAGCGGCTGCAGGCACGGCCACTGACCTGCCATGACGAGCGCTCAGCTGACGCGGCGGCAGCGGCCGTGGCGACGATATTAAGACGCGGACCTGGCGCCGGCTCGCGGTCCGCAGCGGGCCAGCAGAGCTCCCGCTGCCCCGGCCGCCGACAACGGCTCGCCCGCCGTCGAGAGGTCGCAGACAAAAAAATCGATAGGTCGTCAACCTCCGCCGGCGGTCGGTCGCAGCCGGTCCCGGGCGGGCTGTCGCGCCGCCGCCCGCTCTCCGGAGGCTCGGCCCACGCGAGGACCCCTCGAAGGCCTCACTATCCGCGTTATAGCGGGATCCGCTTCGCCATTTTGAAACGGGAACAATGAGATATTTACTTTTGAACGTTAGAACTGCACGGGACGACTTTTGAGACGTCTCACGGCCGCGGGGCAAAACGAGGCGCTTCCCGGACGCTTTCAAAGCGTGAATAAATACGTACTCTGACTAGTATTCCCCTCGTCTCCGCTGCCGATATCCGACATCTCAATCCACACCGAATTCTACAGGCGATCCGCCGATCTTTTGAAGACTATCGTCAACTCAAATTGTCTCTGGTAATCAAAGCCATCAAATGTAGGTTTTTTCCAGTGCACACTTTGGAACTAAAATATTGTTAAGCTTTTTTTAAAAGGACTGAAGTAATAATGAGGTCAATCAAACTTTGATATAAATATTAAGCATTTTTTATAAACAGTACTTCAACTCTGTATTATTATTATGGGGTAATAATCTTTCTAATGAAAGGAATATATTTTGTATCAAAGTGGTGCACCATAAAGTACTTTTTTGTTTTTTTAACAAGTCTATTTTGGTTTTGACATCCTTTGTCAGAAGCGGTACTATACAATCTCGCAATTTTGTCGTATCAAAGTTATCACTTCAAACACGTTTAATGCCCATTATTCGAGTGTAATTAACAGCAAAATACAAAACTGGTTGTATTTTGTATATTTTATGTGACAAATTAGCGTCGTTAACAGCGTAAAAACGTTGCGTTACTTCATAACGTTATTTGTCTATTGCTGACACTACATACAGAATCTTATTTTATTATACTCTAGTGGTTCTACTATCTGCTCTAATTTTAAGTGATTTCTGCACGTAATTTAGAGTTGTTTACAACCACTTAGACACCAACCAACCACAGTTAGATAAATATTATGAGTTATGATGATCATCACGAGTATCGTTTTAACACAATGATGTTAATGTTTTCAACCCGTTTTGTATTTCCATTAAAACTCTACGAAGTTTTAGAAATAGCGTTAGAACTTGAACAAAAGAGAAAATTAAGATAAGATCTACTTTTTGTTTCAACCTAAGGTTAAGATTCTGGTCTTAAAACAATAAGTTAAAGCTCCGTTAATTTTAAGTGCTTTAGTGCGAAAAGCGTTAAGTGCTTTTTTAAAACACTAGTCACCATTTATAAGCACAAATCACTATTCACCATAAAGTCGCATAAATGAAAGAACTTTCATGCTTTTAAGTACACCAGTTTTGTTCAGTATTATCTAACAAATATTTTTGATCGCAGATGTTTTTTTTGTATTACCATGTCGTAAATCAAGAAATTAGCAAAAAAACAAAACTAAAAGTCAATTATTTATTTATTTAATCTATGGAGTCAATAGACCTTGATCATGAACCTAATAGAATATTTAAATCCGTGACCTTGATATCCGTAGAAAGAGAATTGACAATGCAAAAAATTAAGTGTCACAATATTGTATCAGATACCTTTAAGCTAAAAATCGTTAATGGTTAAATAATTATTTTCAACTAACGTTAGTTATTTATCAATAATAATTATTTATTTATTTAAAAATCCATAAATAAAAATGCATTTTTTTAAAAGTTATTCACGTGACCCAAAACGGTCCTGCTGATTGATCGGGTACCTAATCGGGTTTATGATGACGTCATCTGCTTGTAAACCTCGTTTGCCTACTTGTGTCATATTAAATTAACTTCCCGAAATGTTTTAATTAGATTTTCCAATGTTAGTTATCCATTGTTTTGTGTGAATTCTTTGCAATATTTTACAAATTCTGTCAAGTACTTCTTCCATGGACAACGATTTGGTAAAATCAGACAGCAAAAGAAGGTTCGGGATCGGCTTCAATATGTGGCCGGCCACGCTGCCAAGTCATTAATATTTAATGTCTTTCAATCTTTCTTATTCTATGTATAAAAAAGAAATTCGTGTTAGTTACACCACGTCTTATAAGTCGAGAACGGCTGGACCGATTTTTATGATTTTGGTATTTTTGGATTTGTCTTAGGAAGTGTTTTAGGAGTAGGAATAGGTCAGGAATAGGTTAATAAATTAAGAAATTGTATTCTATTCCTATCACGCCATATTTAATAAGTAACAATGATATTTAAGACGTCAAAATACTATTTTCTGAGGCGATACGAAGTTCGTAGGGTCCGCTAGTAAATACAATAACACTTAAACATTATGCCTAAACATGGCTAACCTACTAAGTTTACACTTTTTAAAGATCAAATTAGTTCTATGCAAGAACGTTTATTAAAATCAGATAGATAGAAGCGCCTTTGTTGATATCTAATTTCTTTATCTTCATTTCTCACTTTTATTTGATTTATCTTCTTTACTGACTGAAACATTACAATTACAATAGGCTATTTGACTGGTTTTTGAAATCCATTTTATATTATTAAGTAGAGGTTGAAGAACCCAGTAAAAGTAGTTTTTTAAACTCTGGTAGATATTTGCTGAAAAATAACAAAATGAAAATTGAAAATGGAAATAGCGCACTTAAACGCTATTTTGTCAATATGGCGCTGCAATGGGGTCGGTGACATCACCTGCCTGTCTTGTGATCTGTAGCACATAATCATCTACTTACATACATTTGTTGCAAACAAATAACGAAAGTGCTATTGGATCTATATTTTAACAGTGACTTTAGACTTATGTAATAAAATGAGTTTCAAATGGTATGCAGTTTCAAAATGTATACATACCTCTATAAAAACTTCGGAAACTTCTTCTTACTTTCTTCCTCGTACTTTTGTCCGATCCGCTCTCCGCATGTCCTCGGTAATTTTGGTACGTGGTACTTTTAATCCCTCGTTTGCGATACAGTTGTTAGCGATCTATTTTAGCGGACTGTCAAAGACCTTATATGACGTCACACTGGGAGCGAGAGAAGCGCGGGTGGCGCGGACGCAGCTGGACGGAGCGGGGCGATAGACAGGCTCGGCAGACGGCATCGACTGCCAGGGCATAGCATACGCGCATACAACTTTGGTTGACTTCATAAATATTTATCGTAATAACTATTGTAACGACCAAGCAGTAAACTAATATTAACTTAGAACCTGTGTTCGTTATTTTACTTGTCCAAGCCTGGACACGGACAAAATCACTCGTCTGTGCAGGCCATAAAAGTACCGCATACAAATAGTCCCCCGAATTACCGAGGACATGCAGAGAGCGGACCGGACAAAAGTACGGGGGAGTCCCCGAATAAAATAGAACTCGTGTGACTAGGCGAAGCAACGCTTATGGCGGACTTTAATCTAAGAAAAGAAAGAAAGAAACATTTATTTGACACACATTAAACACACACAGAAACATTACAAATAAAAAAGTGTCAAAAAGGACTCCCGCTCAGCATATGTCGTGGCTGCTTAAGGCGTGCCACGACGCTGATATTCTGCGGGAGCCTAGAATTTAAATAAATAAAATAAAATAAAAAGATATAAACATAAAAATAGGAAAAAAACTGTACATAATATAACAAGACAATAATTTGACTTCACAAGAAACACATACAAATAACTAAACAAAAATAAATAAATAAAAACAGAAAAAAAGAGGAAAAAAAACAGAAAAACAAAATAAGTTGAGTTCGCGGTAAATCCGCGACGGACTTTTTATACGCGGAGCGTACTTTTTTCTCCGCCGCGGAGAAAAGTCCTTTTGTTGGCTATCATGATTATTTTCAGAATATCCGGCGGACGGAAGCGCAAACGGAAGTTTATCAGTTGTTGTCTTGGCGAGTACACGTACGTTCGTCTATTCAGTAAATAGAGTTGTGCGGATACCGACCCATATCGATATCGATAGTTCCATCCTAAGTTTCCAGCTATGTGAAGTTTAACATTATCAACATGGATAAATTCCTCGTTAGGTCGTCGTCAAATCCTAACCTTTCGAAGCGACAAGCCGACGAGTCAAATTCTGAATTTCGTACTGCAAAGCGACTGGCATTCGCCAGGTCAGTGGACAAAGGACGCCCTCAACATATATTCCATAAAAATAGCTTCGAACCACTCCAAACTGATGTTGACACCGATGCAGATTCAGTTTCGCAGGACTATGCAGCAGCTACAACGTATAAGAAGGCAAGTCACATACCACCTATTATTTTAAACATAGATAAAGAACTCACCCATGAGAAAATTCGAGCACTTGTATCAGGCTACACCAAAACATATCATATGCAATACCGAAGCAAGGGAAAGGTAGCAGTTTTTTGCCACTCAGCCGAAGGTCACAAAACTCTTAAAGAAGGGTTAAGGGATAAAAATATTCAATTCCTTACATACTCGAGGAAAGACGAGAGAACCCCTAAGCTAGTAATGCATGGCTTACCAGCTAGCTTACATCAACAAATACCAGATGAACTGGCAATAATGGGATTCATGGATACTTCAGTGGTGATGATGAAAACGAAGAAACCGGTAGAATGTCCGCCTTTTTTGGTTAAACTGGCTCCTGGAGCAGACGCGAAGAAGTTTCGTCAGATTAAATTCATTCTAAACTGCGTGGTGAATATCGCAAGGTACCGACCCAATCAAACTTTTGGCACTCAATGTTTCCGGTGCCAAGCCTTTGGTCATTCCTCCAGGAACTGCAACATGCCCCCACGTTGTGTGAAGTGTGTGAATCAGCATCCCGTGGGCGAGTGCCCAAAAACTAACCGCATTGAACCTGCTAAATGTGTAAACTGCAGCGAGGATCACCCAGCAAACTTTAAGGAATGTAGTGCAAGGTTGGCTTACGTTAAGCGCATTCGAGAGCAACAAGAACTCCAACGTAAGCCACGGAATCTGGCGATATCTGGAGCTGCTGTCTCCTGGGCTGATGTTGCTAAGCGCACTCAATATACGAAACCATCAATGCTCTTACCTAAGACAACCCAGTACACTGAAAAGGAACCATCCCCGTTTAACTCAGTATCGCAGTCTCAGAAACCAAATTATGATGTTAACACTAACGCTTCCAATGCAGAAGAAAATACAAATCTGAAAAATGACACTGTTACTGAAGAAATTCTTACAATCCTGACTGCAGTCAGGGACCTCAAAAGTAAATTTGTCACTTGCAAATCGATGCTTGACAAAGTTTTGTTAGTGCTGTCGCACCTTGGGCATTGTGTGTGAACATAACCTACTCAGGCTGTTATGCTGGAACGCTGATGGCGTTCGAGGCAAGATTCATGAACTTATGAATTTGGTGGGTGCGCTAAGTGTTGATATAGTGGCGATCAGTGAAACTAGGCTAACTTCAAATATTTCTCTATCAACTCCTGGGTACAAGCTTTATAGGCAGGATAAGACTGTTAACGCTCGCGGGCAGGGTGTTGCTGTATTGGTCAAGGAGAACATCGAACATAGTCTCGTTTTCTTACCCACTACTGAGCATCTTGAAGCCGTCGGAATAAAAATGTTAATATCAGGTAGGGAGCACATATTTATCTCTGCTTACCAATCTCCGAATCTAGAACTTAAAACTAGGGATCTTGACATATTATTAGCCCTAGCGCAGCGTGTTATTGTAATGGGGGATCTCAATGCAAACCATGATCTCTGGATGCCTGGCATTAGAAACACTCATGGTAACAAGCTGTTTGAGCATATGTTGGCATGCGACTTCACAATTCATGCAAGTGACACTCCAACCCTTGTTCATTATCGACCTGATCTTACCCCTACCAACCCTAATCTTGTTATATCACAAAACATAAATAATTTGAGTAAAATAGATGCGCTCAACTGCCTTTCGTCCAACCATTTGCCTCTATTGTTTTCACTAGAAGGTAATTACTGTAATAAACCGCCCATTCGTTACTTCAAATACGAAAATGCAGACTGGCGAAAGTTTCGCACATATCTAAATGACGAAATCACCTTAGATAGCCGGACCCTCAATACTAGTGAACTGATTGATGCGAACGTACATTATTTCAATAAATGTTTGGTTGAAGCTCGCGATCTTTGTGTACCCGTAGAAACAAAAATGGTGGAGAGGACCTTAAAGCTCCCATGGTACATTTGTAGACTCATTAAAACCAGAAATCGTTTACGTCGTGACCTACTAAGCGTGATTGACCTTGATACCAGGAAAGCTATTCGTCTTGAAATGAACTCACTTCAAAAAAAAAAAATCATCAAGTCTAAGATAGCAAAGTTCACGGATACTGTTTGGAACAAAAAACTGACCAAATTAAATAATCCTAAAAACGATATCTGGCGTTTAGTTAAGTCATTAAAAACAAAGTCTACCGTCATGCCTCCTCTGGTAAAAGAAGATGGAACCATGACCCGCGATACTTTCGAACAGTGCGAAGTTCTGGCTGACACTTTTAAATCAAACATGCTGCTTACCTCTAACTGGAGTGATCCTGAATTGGATACTGTGGTTCAAAATTCCATCATGGCCCTGAAGAAACCCAGTACTAATCTCCCTCCTCTCATTCACCCACATGAGCTGTGGACTCTTATCCGAAAACTGAAGCGACGTAAAGCACCTGGTGAGGACAATATTCATAATGCTTTGCTCAAAAATCTACCCCAGAAGGCTGTAATATATTTGTCAAAAATAATGAATGGTTGTTTTCGAGTTAGTTACTTCCCAGACACATGGAAATCCGCTAAAGTCGTTGCAATTAAGAAACCCAATAAGGATCAATCTATGCCTGTAAGCTATCGACCTATTAGCCTCCTACCAGTTTTAGGTAAGTTGTTTGAAGCAGCCATTCAAACACGCTTGCTCAAATTTGCCAACCGTGTGTTACCTGACGAACAATTTGGCTTTAGGCGTGCCCATTCCACAAACCACCAATTAGTCAGAGTAGCTGAGCACATATCCCATAGCTTCAACCTAAAACAGTCAACAGGAATGTTCCTACTTGATATAGAAAAGGCCTTCGACACTGTTTGGCACGAAGGTCTTCTTCATAAATTATTAACGCATAATATACCCATTGGGCTAGTAAAATTAATTCAGTCGTACCTTTTAAATCGCACCTTTAAGGTATTTATAGGAAATAGTTTTTCACAGCCTAAAAGCGTTACAACTGGTGTACCCCAAGGATCTATCCTTGGTCCTTTGCTTTTTATCCTGTACGTCTACGACATTCCTGTACAGACACGCACAACTCTTGCATGTTTTGCCGACGACACCGCATCTCTGACTTCATCTACAGATGAAGACCTTATTATTAGTAGATTGCAGTTGTCACTAGATAGCCTCAGAGCTTACTTCCAGAAGTGGAAACTTAAATTAAACGAGACAAAAACAGAGGCCATCTTATTCTCTCGTAAACGTAAGGTACCGAATAGAACCCTCAAAATAGGTACGTACTCAATCCCTTGGCAAAACTCAGTGAAGTACCTTGGAATCACCTTCGACAGGAAACTAAACTGGACTAAACATATAAACTACCTAAAAACGAAAGGCGCATCTGCTATGATAGGACTCAATCCCGTCTTTAATCGCCGTAGCCCTCTCAGCCACACTACAAAATTAAGAATGTACACTACCCTTATACGACCTTGTCTTACTTACGCTTGCCCCACATGGAACACCACTTGCTCTACAAATTACAAATCTCTTCAAGTAATTCAGAATAAAGCATTAAAGATAGCGTTTAATACGCCGTTTCGTACAAATTTACACAAATTACACGGTACTATAAATCTTTTACCGTTACGTGATTTTATTATAAAACTTACTCGTAAATTCTTTAATACCTCAAAAAATCATGGTAATACTCTTATTTCAAACATTGCACGTACTTAAAATACACGATCTACCTGTATCGACACTTATAGCACTTATCCTTACCCCATCACTATGCCTGACGTCGCCCATTGTTCATACGCGCTCGAACAAAACCCGCTACTGCGAATGTAACCATTGTGACTAGATCCCGCTTATAGTTGCTTTCTTACGGCGCAAGAGCTCAACTTCTTTTAGTGACGATTACCAACTATTGTTTTTTTACATATACCGCCGCTTATGTTATGTTATGTTAAATCTTCGCTGCTAAAATTATGTTTGTTTCTTAATCATTTCTATAGTATGAACTTTGAACTAAAAAGATCATAACCTATTATTTTACAGCAGTTATTAAATACTCGTAATGTTGTTATCAGTGAACAAATAAAACTTTGTGAACTAACATTTTCTATAAACTTACAAAGGTGTGTTTAGCCAAGTAAAGTAATGTTATTTCAAATGTAAGTATACATTTATGTTAGTTATAGTGTATGTACTTGTATCTTGTGTTTATTATTTAATAAAGAATTTTGAAAAGTAAAGTAAAAGTAAACGGAAGTCAAGACACGGCTTGAAGTTGATGTCACTTCAAGAGATGGCGCCACTGGACGAATTAATAAAAACAAGTTGCGCAGTCGTCTCGTGGTAAACGTTGTTGGACACCGCAGTGTTAATTTTGTCGTCACCTATTGTAGTAATTAATTAAATTATTGGATCTGTGATCGTGCCGTTTTAATCGTTCCAACACTTCGTCTGCGCAGGCCATTTAGAGCACTCGTATTTTGGAAATCAGAAACAACGAAGGTACATACCACTAACACCCAGAGCCAGACCCGAGAAAATCACTTTCTTAGTACATTGACCCGTCCGGGAATCTAACCCGGGCTATCGGAGCAGGGGAAGTGGTGGTGTTAATGGTTGAAAAAAATTATTCGTTAAAAGTAAATTCGTTGCAGTCATCGAACAGAGACGGTTCTGAATTTTTCACATTTTTGGTTTATTGCATAAATCGTCATGTTATTTTGTGTTTTATCGATTGATGACCCTTTTTTGAAAAAAAGGTACTAAATGCCTGAGATATAGGGTAGAATATAGACGTATTTGATTCTGCGAGCGTAGTACAACGCCCGACTAAAGAATGCGTCCGTGTTTGGCGGACGGCACCCGTCCCCCGCACCCCGCTCACCGTGGCGGATCACAAGTTTCGTTCTTGTTCTACGGAAACACGCACATATCATTCGCAGCAAGTATTAAGATAATTTTCTAATAGTTTTTAAAATAACACCAGTTTATATGTATGTGTTTAACTCGAATAAAGTAAAAATATTAAGTGTGGTCCAAACGAATGTTAGCGTTGGTGAAAAATGATGCTTTATGTACGGATCTAGATCAAATAATATTGGTCAATATTAACGATGGTATAGAAAAATCTGAAAAGGAGTTAACACATTTTATGGGTAAAAGCATATCATAATATTTAATTGCTTTACTAAGACTTTTTATGTTGTTTATTTATTACTTAAGATTTAATTTACTTATCCACCGTACAGCGATGGTTTGTCAAACTCGTCGTTGTTCCTAAGGATCAAACCTTTTTTTATCGTATTTCGATTTTGAGGTTAACACGGTGAAAAATATATTAATAGTATTTATTTGTGTCACTACACATCCTTGTTAGTCGTGTATATTTTTCTTGACGGAATTAATTATCCGTCATTATTCTATGGACAATTCGTGGACGTATTGTACGATCCGTCATTTTTCTACGGATAGATGCTAGTTGAATATGACGATGATGTTGATATCCGACATTATTCAAGGGTATTTATTTTACATCCGTCGTTGTTCATTTAAAAATAGAGTTATTGTGATATTTTTTTCACAATAATTTGTTGTTACTATTAGCATCACGCTATTTTAAAATAATTGTCAATGAATATTTGCAAATAGTTGTAGTTTAGGGATTTATTCTATTAAAAGGTAATTGCACAGCATACAACCTTGATAAGGCCAAACATTTTTTTCAATCGTGATGATCCGAGTCATTGAGTGAGTTGTGTTGTTAGAAAATAGAGGAAAGTTTCGAGTTTGATTTCCGAGCGTACATTTGTAAAATTACATATTCTAAGTATCTATTGAATGTACATGGTGTATGTTAAATTGAGTGAAGGTAATGGTGCTACAAATTTGCTTTAATGTTTTTGCTTTATCCTACCTAGCAACTGCTTTTTGTTTTCTGCGGAGCAGACATGTGAATTGCCGTTACCACATGAAGTAGTATAATATTCTCAACTCAGCAAATGCAAGATATATAGAATGATATTCAAGAACCACCAGTCACATACCATCAAGATGAGTCAATTGCAGCAGTTTCCGTTCCTGAACAAAATGAAGATCCTTTGATGCCTGTAGATGGAATGACTACTGCTAGGGCAATTGATTACCCTCTATCAGAAACCTCATAGGTCAATAATAACATTAGATCTTAAACGCCGTTGATACCCAAGCGCACAACTCTCGGCGTACGCAACATAATACTCCACTTTCTCTCTTTTTACCTAATATATTATTTGGTATGTCACGGTCGGAGCGAAACATATTATACCTACTGTTACATAACTCTGTGTCTAAGACGTCGTTTTGCAACCATGTTTCTGTGATTAGAACTACATCATAATAATGTCAAAAAAAAAACTATTAAACACATTTTGATAAAATACCTTTAACGTTGCATGTTTGCTAAACACGGTTGCATAGTACCTACATGTATTTTATGAATTGAGTTGACAGTGGTGACTGTAGGGCTTAGGGTTAAGAGTACTAAATACAACCTCTTAAAATAACAGAAACTTTGCAAAACTGATTGACTGTAAAAAGTACTGCACTTCAGTGTAATAACACCACATACAGGTATGAGTTGGATGTATAATTTATAAGTGATTTTACGTTTAGATTGTGTGATGTAATGAACAATTTTCCCTGTAATAATATTCCATATTTTTTGCCCATTTCATAAATACGCACGATAACAGAATGCACAAAACGAAGAACTTGCTCTTATTAAAGTATAACAAAGTCATACACTAATGTAAAAAAACAACAGATCTTACTATTTAACGGAGGTCTAAAGAATCCAAAGTGCGAATAGTAGACAAACTTTGTTTATTCAGACGAAAATCTTTCCATCACGTACCCAGACATATCGGAATTGGGCGAACACGACCTTTTTCTCTTTTGTTCTTATGAAGGAGCTTACTACTAGACGTCAGGAGCTCGTTTATAAAGAATCTCTTTGGTTCGCCTGGAATACCCATATTGAATGTTCTGGAGCCCTTCTTGGCATGATCTGCTGACAGAATGATATCTCGCAGAAAAGGAGAGTTTTATATATATTATTTATTTATTCATTTAATTCAGGCAATAGATTATGAAATATAGACCCATAAAATAAATATCTTAAAGACTAACATACACACAATATAACACATAACGCTTCGAACCCCACCCCCCAAGCAACAACCGGTTGTTGAGATAACAATTGATTTTAATTGTGTCTGGAATAACTCACGGTCGAAAGGTTAACTACGAACCACAAACTTATTTACGACCACAGTTTTTAGTTACCATTTATTGTATATATTATGTATTTCAATAGTTTATATATATTATATAAATATACTGTTATTTCATAAAAATTTTTGTAATCTGCTTTTGAAAAATAGTGCTGCAAAATAGTACCGTAAAAAAAAAACGTCCCCTTTTATATTAGGTATTCACGTAATATTTTCCTTAAGATTATCCAAAGAGGTTCTTTAAGTTTTGTAGTTGTAAGAATTTGATTTATAAAACCTATTTCTTGTGCCTTAACTGATGTAACTGATATTCAAATATTTTTTTTAAATTATGAATGTTTGTTATTTCATTTTCTAGACCTACATATTTCATAACCGCCCATAAAGTTATAGTAAATATCCCTAGAGTATTGACGGAAAGTATCATCCGTCATGAAAAAAAAACTCAAACTCCATACAATAACGTCGGTTAATTACATACGCCAAATTATACTCCAGAGAATAACGACTGATGTGACTTTTTACGAAAACTATACATTTTAGGAATTTGTGTTGTAACTCACATTAAAAAAGACCTCATACAAAATAACTTGTCCAAATTTCACGTTAATTGAATTACTAGTTTAAAAAATATGGAGTAAAATTCTATACAAAATCTTTGCAAGGCTCTCCTGTAAAGTTGGTAAATTGCAGATCCGTCTTTGTTCTACGACTGCGACGGTTAATGGTTGAATAAAAATATCGATATTTTTAATGGTTAAAAATATCAGTTGATAAATTTACCTGTACTTGAATATGGTTGAAAATATCAGTTGATATTTTTATTCAGATATATTATTTTGATATTTTTACTTATAGTTGAATATGGTTGTAAATATCAGTTGATATTTTTATGCAAATACATTATTTTGATATTTTTATACGTAGTTGAATATAGTTGAAAATATTTGATAAGTTTATGCAGATACATTTTTTTGATATTTTTCACAGTAGTTAAATATAGTATTACGCGTTTATTTTTATAGATTTACTTAATGAATTTGAACATCAATTATCATCAATCATCGTTATCATCATCATGATCATCTTCATCATCACCACTATCATCATCATCATCACCATTATCATCATTATCACCACAATGATCATCATCATTATAATCACAATTATCATCATGCTCATCATCATCATCATGATCACTATCATCATCACATGATCACAATGATCATCATCATCATCATGATCATTATCATCATCACATGATTACTATCATCATTATCACAATGATCATCATCATCACAATTATCATCATCATGATGATGATGATAGAGATCATGAATTATTATGATGATGATGATGATCATTGTGATGATGAGCAGGATGTTGATAATGATGAACATTGTGATGATGATGATGATGATGATTCAATGAACTTGAACAATGCGTAGGAGCCTAAAGTTCAATACGCCGAGTAACATCATTCTTCCTTATGCTAATGGAATAGAGTTCTATTTTATTGCAACTGTAACTACTTGTGTGACTCGCAAATTTTATCGCATTATTATTACACCTCGTCTCAATCACGCTCCACTCGTATCCTAAATAATGCATTCAAATTTAGGTTCTAATCCGTTTACTTAATAGCTTAAGTTAACTTACTCAATAAAAGAATAAAGGAGATGTCCCAAATTGTATGGAGGCCAGGCCCAGAACCTGTACACACCACCAAAAGATAGACCAATACACCTACAAGATTTTGTTATTATCCAATTCTTTTAAAATAGCTTCATAAAGTGGTTCAAATAAAGAGATAAGTAAGAAAATAGCAATACAAAACCATCATGGCGGAAGATAACATTTTGATGACGTCTGTCAGTTTTGGCAGTTTCAAAATAGCGCATCTAGGAGTCGAGTGCCATCGCTTGCTGTAGTAACCACAAACATTATGAAAGTAATGTGTCGATCAATACCAAATCCATAAAACGAAAAAGAGGTTGTTTTAATAAACTTAATTTAACACGCGAAAGCAGAACAAAAACTTGAAGTGAATGATTATGCCAAAGTGACAAGGGGTATCTGACAGCTACTGACATTTAAAGTTTTTTTAGATTGACGCCATCTCGGAATGACTAATGGAGTTTGATAAATTATTCGATCTTATTTGTTTTTGAACCACTAAATTATACGTTAAATAAATTTATATGTATTTTTCCCAGAAACAGTATTTTTTTCTTGATTTTTCAAAATGGTGTACCATGTCTGGGCCTATTATGGGACATCTCCTTTATCAGAAAGATTGGATATGATATTTTTATTCTTTGCGGACTAACGTTATAAATATTCATTAGGTAATTTTATCAATCAATCAAAAACAAGTTTTAGTTGCATTTAATTATCAATGGCTCAAATGAATATTTTTATTCGATAAGGTTAACAATATTTATTGAATAAATGTGATATTTTTTTTATTAGTTAATTTTAACTGATAATAGATATATTCACCATCTCTAGGGGACACCTTGAAAACTGGTGTGTGCGCCACTCCGACACTATGTTTATGAATTATCCAATAAATCTTAATATAATAATATTTTTTTATGTGTTTTTGTCATTGTCATAAATTA
This sequence comes from Anania crocealis, assembly GCA_949315895.1. NCBI lineage: Eukaryota > Metazoa > Arthropoda > Insecta > Lepidoptera > Crambidae > Anania > Anania crocealis. Next base: position 516,802 of record OX438874.1, on the reverse strand, counting down.
TGGTGTTAGGGTTGTACCGACTAGTCGGCAATATTTGTAGTCGGCGACTAGTCGGCTGAAACGGCTGACTAGTCGGCCCGTTTTTTGCTCGTATTATATACCTAAGAATTGATGAAATTGAAATCTTTACTGTTATTATTTTTTATTAGAAATACAAAATCAATTTTACAATGTACAAAATCAATTTCAGTGCAATTTAGAACAGCTTAGGAAATTAGGAACCATTCGTTCGATACATTAAATAATTGGGCTTAGATCCAGACATTAAACAAGTAACAAAAAAAAATCAAAAATTGTCTACCTATAATTTTATTAAGCTTACAACTTACATATTGGAATACTTCTCTTGACCTAATAATAATGAACTAGAAGTACCAGATATAAAAATTTATAAAAAACTTCTTAATGTGACAACAGAAAGTTAAAATAAATAAAAATTCTACTACACTACAAACGAAGAATTAAGATGACAATCAGATAAAAGAAGGCACTTATCATAAAAAATGGCAATACAGTGTGATTAGAGCATGTTACTCTAAAGCAATAATCGGCTTAGCCGACTAGTCGGTCGTTTTGTAGCCGACTAAGTAGTCGGCTAGTCGGCCAAAGTGAAGTCGGCCCATCTCTGTGTTTACCCATACCCATACCCCCAACAATACTTTGATTGTTTACCCAAGGAATTTTTATACTACCTTACCAAAATATTACCTTACGACACCATCTGTTCGAATAGTATGAACTCAGTTTGTTTAAATAATAAATAAATAATTTGCAATAATAATTAGTTAGTGCTTGTTTCTCTACCATTTTATTAAGAAAACGAATCGAATGGGGTCCGTACGGAATCCGTTCAAGTCTGTGCCACCACTTTCTTAACTCTTTACTTGTAAGTACTCTTTTGTAACTATAAGGAGGAGGGTGTGTTTCGACTGACGCGGAGAGGAGCGGAGAGGAGCTTAGCGGTGCATGAATTGACCATTTGGACGTGTAAAAGCGCCTCCTGGGGCCTATTTGCAGAAATAAAACTGATTTTAACCAATCACAATGCCCTAAATCTCCGCCCCGCTTCAGTGGAAACATTGTGATTGGTCAATTCATGCATCGCTCAGCTCCTCTCCGCGTCTGTGGAATCGCACCCATACTCTTTCGCTCCGCTCGGTACGCTTATCCTCAGTGGATATCCCTCCGATATGCCAAAACTGAAGATAGATAGATTATTGGGACCGGCCGTTAGATACAGATTCGTCTAGTTTGGCCAAGGAAGTTTTACATAGAGTTTGGCATGGAGACAGTCTCCATGTAGTTTGGCAATAAATATATTGTATTGTTGTTACTTTGGCAGGGTACTAAAGTGTACAGCGACGTATTGATTGATCCTGAGGGTACAATTAAGTATAATGTTAATGTCAATAAAAAATAAATAAAAAAATGTGTGCGTGTACTAGTGTACACACGTAAGAAGTGAAACTTCTTTATGGCCTTATTTTTCGAAAAATGATCTACATGCAACTTTCCAGAAATTGGTTAAATAAAGTTAAATTAGATAAAGTTTATTGCGTAATAAATAAATAAATAAATAAATAAATCAATCAATCAATTAATTATTTCACTTTACCTTTTTGCTATCGTCTGAACCAACCGTGGTAGGGGCAAGAAAAAGATGGCGCGTTACCGAAAAATGTGACGCTGTGACGCGCAACCGAAAAACGTGACGGTAATTTTTTTTCCAACGCCGATAATAAAGTTTCACTTCAATAAAATTAAAATAATTTATTTCAGGCAGTGCCCATATTACAGTGTTAAATAATTACACCAAGAACTAATAAAAAAAATTATAATAATTTATATGAGTGTCTTTGACTAGGTGGACGTGCGTCCAATGCTGCATTATAGCACTGTCCACGTCCAATCTCGCCGCAACACTCTGTAGGAGGTTGTTGGAGCTGCCCCGCACACGGTAAATCAGGGATGCTATGCGCTTTCGTACAATAGCCCCAAAGCTGTCTACTCCAGCTTCTGCTAGCATCCTCGAAGCACTGCAGTGACGTCGCAGCCCCATCAACATACTAAATGCGTCATTATATTGGGTGCGCAGGACCCTGTATGCTCTTTGGGGGTAATGTGTCCACAAGCTGCAAGTGTACAAAGAGTTACAGTAGGCTTTAAAAAGAGTAATTTTAACCTGTTTAGTACAGCGAGCAAACCTGCGAGCAAGCATATTAGCCCTAACGCACAGGGCTCTACGCTCCCGCTCCAAATCCAGGTCATCCTTGAGCGACTCGGTGACCCAATGTCCCAAGTACTTGAACTTGCTTGAGAGGAGTGCCATTAAGCCTAACAGTAGGGACTTTGTAGATTTTGTTTTTCGCTTTAAAAACTAGCAACTCACTCTTAGTTGTGTTGTACCTGAGACCGTGGGCCTCCGCATATCGCTCATAAACTTAAAATTAAATTTTTACTACTATTTTCTTCGACTATTTCATCCTGTGATGGGGTATTTACAATTATTAAAATGACTTCCATTTTTAATTAATATGTAGGTATGCCAGATATTTTTTCTTTCGAAAAAAAAACCGAAGTGAAGATTGTATTTTGGTATATAATTTAATAGGATTATTATTACAAAATTCCGATACACAAGGCACAGCATATTGCTGAATTCCAAATAGCTAGATCCTATTTTAAATTAACGGGCGAATAAAAATGAATATCATTCTGAATGAAGTAGTTCTGGAGAGAATAAAACAACACTTAATATTACAAATGACTATAATTTTGTCACAATTTTTCCATACAATGTTAATAACTTTTTACCTTACCACTATTTATAATACATTACTTAACCGTTATTATGTTGTATTTCATTATTTAAAATTCTTCCTGTTTAATTTCTAATTACATTCCACGGAGTCATTTTCAGATGAGACATTAATTATTATTTACTTTAAATTAAAACTCACGAAAGTCCTCATACAAAGTTAAAAGTAATTTTGAAAAACGTCCTCGAGTACTTTATGATACACTATGATGTAATTCGATTAGATCTTATTATACTAAAAATATTTTTTTTTGCTTAGTCCACTACGAGAAGTATCGTTAAAAACTGTACAAACATATCAACTTAGTGTTACGGCTAGCGTAAATATAACGGACACGCACCGGCCTCGGCCGAGCGGGAACATGCGGCATCGCTCAACAGTGACAATAGTGTATACTCATTCATAGTAATAATAGTGATTAAGGTATGAATTAAATTGTACTTTAAACGCGCGCGCGGGGCGCGGCGTGCGGGCCCCGGGGCCCCTTGCGTACGTCCGCGGGCCCCGGGGCCGCGCCGCCCCCGCCGTAGAAACAAGCACCGTATCCAAATGCGAGCCGGCCGCCGCGACGGGCCGCCGGCGAATAACAAGCGAGTACAAATATAATAATTACTAATAATTAAGTATCAATAAAATTGAGCTAGGACCGAACTCCGTCGCCTGCGAGTCAACTATCATGATTCGGCACTCGGATATCGCAGATCTCTGCGCGCACTCGCCACATCGCCGACGACACATACATTTACCACTAAACGTCTACTCGAAAAGTCTATTTTACATCGATGTGAGGTCGCGAAAACGTGCCTACCTCCGACTCGAGACGAGGCGGAGGGTCAGGCGACGCGCTCAGTCGACAGTTTATTGCTTCCATTAGACTACATGTTACGTTATTGCTCGTAGTTCCTGCATCGGTGTGTTTGGCACGACAATACTGCGATATCGAACACTATGCGAGTGAGAGCCGACGGAGCGAGGGAGTGGGGGGGGTTTGTGGGGTGGGGGGGGGGGCACAAGCGACACTAATTCACAACCAAGCGACGCGCGCGGCGCCTTCGTACACCTACCGCCGCCGCCCGCGCCCGCACGCGTCCGCACGGGTCCGCACGGGTCCGCACGCGTCCGCCCGCGGGCGGCGGCGCTGCTTCGACTTCAGTGCGGGCTCGTGCGTCGTGCGACTACTGACACCCGCGTCCGCCGGCAGCGAGCAGCGGCCGCCGGCCTCCTCTTCCGGATTCACGAGTATCAACACAAAAACAGAATTAATGTTCAAATAATTACATAACAATAATTGTACTAGGTTTTAATATTAGAGATAGATTTTAAAATTTTATAATATTGCCACCGGTTAGAATGAATTTTACAAAAATATACATACTGTACAGATAGTTGAGCGACTCGATGCATGCACCGGTCGCCCGGCGCGGCGGACGCGTGGCGAGCGTGGCGAGCGTGGCGAGCGTGGCGAGCGTGGCGCACGCGGCCGCCGCGCCGTCGCTTACACTAACTCGTTGATAGAGACTTACGCTACCTAGGGCCGACCCGACACTACACTGACCGGGGCCGCTCGTCCGCCGCAGAACAACGACGACCCGACATACAATCGGACCTGGATAACTCAACTGAGAACTACGACAATAAACACTAAATACGCCACGGACGCGTGTCATATAAACTTACGCCACATTACACTACTGAATTAGTCGGTTTTACGCGTCTCCTGTATAAAATAATCTGGCACGTATTATCCCCGCATTTAAATGGACGCCCGCTCTCATCTGGGACTAGGTATAGTGCTGTCGAATCGTTTTAGACTCTAAATAAAGGGTTCGGAAGATTTGACAGCAGATATGACAGTACACGATGTAAGAGAAAACGTTCTCAGAGACCGGGCTCGACTAATTGAATAGTTAGCGTGCAGCAGAAGCGATCACAAGTATTCGAGTAGGCCGTCGTTTTCATCATTTAACACGATGAGATTACTCTGCAGAACCTATCGACGTTTAATGATGTTGCTGTGATCGGAAATATATTTATTAGCAACCGCAGCCTAATATCCTGCGTTGCGTTCGTTGGCCGACTAAAAGAAACATCGAACGTGAAACTGGGTAACTAATCCGACGCCCAAACAATCTTAAATGGACCGACGCCAATTCGCTTGAGATCATCGCGTCGCTCGACTTAGTGTTCTCTATGGTTAGAGCACTAACAAAACGATCAAATCACAGGCAACATCACTAATAAGAAACTTAACAGCATCATACATTAGACGGTCACGGGGCGGTCGTTCAACATTACAAATTCATTCACTGGCCATTCCGACTAAACATAACGATGAAAGTGATACAATCGATGAAGACATCCTCGTGAGAAGTGCAAGTCATTGTAAAAATAACTTTTAAGATAAAATATCACAGACTTAAATTATTGTAAGTACACAGTTAATGCCTACGGTAGTTTGATGCGTTCGGAGTGAACGACGGCCGCGCGATCGCCTTCGTAATCACACGCAAAAAGCAATATAGAAATACAAAATGTAGATTTAAATAAAAACATAATATCAAAAGCGTAATAAAGCACTCGTTATGTACAACCGGGTCGCGGAGGCTGCGCCGCTCACAGGCGGCATTATAGAGGTTCTTCATCCTTTTTTTATACTGTGTTAATTAAAGATTACGCAGTTTTGAGATTTTATAGTCACGTCATAAAGAGTTAGTTGTGTCGAGGTTTCTATTGTGCACCCCCGAGCAATTGACACTTACAAAGCTTTTGTTCTTTCACGACACTTTCCTTTTAATTGGTATAAAATTAATTGCACCTCGTGTGGATATGGAGACAAGGTTAGAGGTTTGCCGATGTGTTTTCAATTGAACCGTTTAAATAAATGCACGATCATATGAAAACAATAATAAAGCTACTGAAATCGGTGAACCATTGCAATCAAATACGTCAAGTACCTTCTATTTGTAGGAAGTTTCCATGCGAGCCTGTGAACGGCGAGCGAACGTTACGCGAGCCGGCGAACGTTCGCGGGCGGCAGCGGCGACGCACGCTCTCGACACGCGCGAACATCACATATTGGTAAATTTACAATAGCACACTGTGTATATCCTCCTAATGTAATTTTAAGTACATAAAACATATTTTTCCTCCCGCTGCCGCCGGAGACCTCTGGCGCACACTCTCAATACAAAAATCAGTAACACTAAACACAACTGCGCGAGGCACACAAAAAAAAATCATTTTATAAATATAAATATAAAATAATAAAATCTTAAGCAATCTTAAATACCCTGTTGATTTATTTTCTTTAAACTTATAATTTTTTTCCGTTCTGAAAGAAGAAACGAGCACATCGTCTGCAGACGGCTGCGGCCGCGCCACGTGGTCACTCTGTGATTACAACAATCTATCATTCAAAAATTACAAACAAATTAAACGAATGAAACTTGGCATACGTCATAGACCTTATTCTGTACGAGGTCCTTTTCGTATAGAAGAAGACCTATGAGTTAATTGCAACATCATGTATCATCATATATCTCTTTTACTCGTATAAGTCACGAGTCTAGACACTTGTTCAGTGTCCATGATATCAGAGTGTCAGTAGTTTTACCAGTGTGATAGTGGTATTTTTATACTTAGTAGTAGATAGATGTATAAACAACCGCTCAAAGTAATAAATATATATGACTTCTGATATTTTGCGGTTTATATTTCATTGACACGATATGAATTATTATTTGTTTTTATTATAAGTACAGATTTGCGTACTTATTTTAAATAAGACAAAATCTTTAGGAAAACATTTTTTTTACTGTTTGTATCATTTGCCGAGCTTTAAAATCTAATTCTGTTTTGATTCTAAATTTGCCAATCACAGGGTAACCGCGCCAGGGCGGCCGCGCGACCCCCGGCGACGCCGACTCTTCTCGCCGCAGCCGGCGACACTCCCCCTACAATATAAATTCTTTCCAGTAAACCTAGCATTAACGTATATGTCTTTATTACGTATGTTATTTCGTTTCTTAGCCTATATTTAAGATTTTTTAATTTTATTTACCGTTTGTGCAAAGAAATGAATCGATTTCACTAATTATAAGAATTTTGTACAAGATTTATGAAAACCACCCCTCCCGAACGAAACGTCAACATAATAAAGACCCGCGCGACGGCGAGCAGAAGCCGCGATGGCGCGCGTAATAAAATATAGGTTACAAAATCTTATGTAAAATTATGCTATCACTAGCGATCCGAAGCTATGAACCGATCGGTAACACTCGTCCCTGCCGGCGCACGAGACACTTAACATGTATAAAAAATGCTAAATTCAATTATAAATAGCGCCACACTCGTGACGGAACTAAACCTAAATAAAAAAAGTATACATCGTCCATCTCGTAGGCCGTTCTTGTGACTTAGATAAAAAAAATATGTTAAATTCGAGCGAAGCGCGGGTGGGGGGCGGCGGGGGGCCGGGGGCCGCTAACTACACGAGACTTTTGACTAGCCGACACGAATTAGTGACTAGAAACGCGAAACACTTCATTGGCAAGACTTTTAAACGAAACTGCGGCATCACCTCTCCGAGCTAAAGGGGTAAGTATTCGAGTCGGTCGGGAGGTGACCCCCTCCCCCTGCCCCCCGCCCCCCGCCCCCCGCACGCGCGACCCACGGAGACCTTAACCTGTGATGTATCTAGCGATCGGTTAAACAAAACACGCGATGGATCCAAAAACAAAATACATACAATATTTACAAATAAACCCTACAAATTAAGCTCATCAGTTTGAAAAAGATTAAATTACATCACTAACGATCGCTTTACAAAAAGTTTTTGCAATGACTATACGAAACCGCCATTCGAGTAACATCAGTCCAATTTCGCTACTTACTCTACGCCTGCGTCCGCGCCACCATCTGTCGGGGTTCAGTGAACCGGTACAATCTCTGAGTGTAACTTATTCAATACAAAAACGTAATTAATCATTACAAATTGTACACCTGTCAAGTAACAGCTAAGACAATTAACAGGATTAAAACAATATCTGGAAATAAACGCTTTCGGAAGTCGATTGCACACAGCATCACCGCTTAGGAACTTTTCTTATTAGTCTATGTTTCGCTATACCATCGCGTCCAAACGTGGACATAACAAAAAGTAAACATAACAAGCGAATTTGTGACTTAACACATCTGTGACATCTGATGATTCGACTGACAATGATATGAAATAAATCCTCAGTGGATCTGCATAAAGGCATTACCCATTCGTTCCACGTTTTGTCCCGAAAGGTTCCTGAACTGTGTCGCTATGTGTTACAATGACACACCTCCCAGCGATGCGAGCACCGGCACTCCTTACTGCGTTGGGGTGAGAAGCCGGCCGCCCCACTGGGAACTCAATCAGATCACACAAAACCAGGAACCCCCGTATTTCTCTAGCTAAATTTATACAAAAAAATCTTCCCTAGCGGCCGGCTACTCGTCACCCGTTGCATATAAGACGTTCAACTCCGAATACGCAAAACCACGGACACCCCAACTTAGTTTCGATACAATAAATCTATTTCAATTAAAAAATTCTAAAAGTTACGTTACTGATAGTTTCTTAGGTCTATGACGTCAAGTTCATCGACCTCATCTCTCTCATACGATGCGTACGTTTAGCGAACAATACCGTATGTAAAATATTTACAAATGAAATGTATTTCAAATCGATCCAGAGGCCTTAATCCGTGACACAATGTCCGTATATTCGATTGCATCTATCTCTCACTCATCTCATCTTAGAGTATCTGAAAGAGACAGTCATATCCGTGTATATGTGCTTCGTTTTGCGGAATAGGGTTTCAGAGGCGATCGTATTCTCATTACGGATCGTTTTCGAGTTTGGCGTATTCGTAGTCGGCCTGGGGGCGCTAACAGAAGCCGCCGAAGCCCACTGCGGGCGCGGCGGGGGGTCCTGCGGGTCCTGCGGGTGCTGCGGGTACAGCGGGTACTGCGGGTGCTGCGGGTGCTGCGGGCGCGGCGGGCGGCGGCAGGAGGCGCGGCTGCAACAAGCGCACGGTCAGCGCGAACTCCGCCGCGCGCTACGGCGGCCCTAGAAACTACACACAGACCTCACGTTATTTATCTGAAGTAGTACACACTCGTAGACAAATCTTTGCGAGACGCGAATTACAAAATTGTTTCATCTTTAGAGCATTGAAGTCGTTATTACACATTTAAATGGGTAAACTTTTATAGAATAAATGAAAGTTCAGGACTGTTGAATAGACTCCGACCAACCAATAATCTACACCTTGGAATGAATGAAAGATTGCCGCTTATTTCTATTCAACACGTACTTTGCAAACTTTCAGGTACAAGCCGACTAAAGCATGTGACTATTCATGTTCGTAATACAATTCTAAACTTCAAATAAGCAATTATCATTGTACCATAATTAATACCATTATATGGCGCACATAACAATATATTCACGACTAATGCAAATTGGTAACTTTTTTGACACTTATTTTCCAAATTTTTGTCCTGTGTTTCTTTGTTATTCGTCAAATAAATATTACTTCTTTTCTTACAATAGCATTTTATCTTTATTTTGCATTGTACTACAAACTTTCAAGTGGTTTAATAATTGCTATTGTTTAACATATTATTATGTACCTTTGTATAGTTCACTGACTTTAGTTTTTGGTTTATCTTTAAAATGTGCAATAACCAGTAAATAACCAAGTGACGATCTAAACTTTGTAATAAGCGTCTCAACTAAAACTAGAAACAATTTAAAAAAAAGGCCATCTGTCCAAGAATATTTACAACATTTTCCATGGAGGAGGATTGACATAGTGTTAATAAACAATAGTGTGCATTTTCTAAGTAAGCAAATGAAACGTAAGTTTTCTATTTAGTTATCTTACTCCGTAGATGTCGCCACGGGAGAACAGTAGCTTAATATTTTATTTTACACGGGAGAATAGCAGCTTTTAATATTTTATTCAACTATTGACTCAACGTGCTATTCTTTATGACGCTGTGCTCTTTTTTTTAAATGATACTTCCATAAAATCACAATAACCTTGCATTAAAATGTCCACTGTCGTTGATCTAGTGGTTTGAAAACCAGGCCAAGATCTTGGTGTCCCGGGTTCGATCCCCTGGTCTGGCAACAAAAAGTTTCGAATTTTCGAACGTCACTCGGGTTTGTGATCACCAACCCGCATTTGGCAAGCGGTGATTATGCCTGTACCCATCATTGCTATGGTAACTTAATTTTGACGATGGAGACCTTTGCCCTGCAGTGGGCGCGTAGAGCGCGTGCAGTGTGTGTGGGTACCTGCTGCGGGTAGTAGGGCGCGTTGTAGGGCGCGTAGGGCGCGTGCAGTGTGTGTGGGTACCTGCTGCGGGTAGTAGGGCGCGTAGGGCGCGTGCAGTGTGTGTGGGTACCTGCTGCGGGTAGTAGGGCGCGTTGTAGGGCGCGTAGGGCGCGTGCAGTGTGTGTGGGTACCTGCTGCGGGTAGTAGGGCGCGTAGGGCGCGTGCAGTGTGTGTGGGTACCTGCTGCGGGTAGTAGGGCGCGTTGTAGGGCGCGTAGGGCGCGTGCAGTGTGTGTGGGTACCTGCTGCGGGTAGTAGGGCGCGTTGTAGGGCGCGTAGGGCGCGTGCAGTGTGTGTGGGTACCTGCTGCGGGTAGTAGGGCGCGTTGTAGGGCGCGTAGGGCGCGTGCACGGCGGGCACGGCGGCCACGGGCGAGTACCCGTACTGCCAGTCGGACAGGTAGCCGGGCGTGGGCCGCATCACCGCCGCGCCCCAGCCGCCGCCGTAGCCCACGAACGGCGCGCCGTATCTAACAACACACACAACGATATATACTCAATTGCGTGCACAACATACATACCAATAAGCACTGCATACCCTGCCTGCTACATCAACTAAATAGGATACCAATCCCTGCAATACTCCTATGGTTAAGTTTTTAAAACCTAGATACTGCATACCCTACCCAGGCCCCCAATTCCGCTAATTTACTAATGGCTCAATATAATCGCAATTGCATCTCAATTTTGTATTTTGACACATTTATTAAGGTAGTAATGTCAAAATATACGATTGCGATGCAATTACGATTCCATTGAGCCATTTGTAAATTAGCGGAATTGGGGCCCAGAACTGCTGTGCACGCCCCTGAATATACAAGGTGTTTAAAAAAATCGAGTAATGCCTGAAATGTCATAGATAGTGAAAGAAACTGAAATGACTGGCGCTGTCCTTTTTGTTCTAGCTGTTATGGTTTCGGAAAGAACTTATATCGTTTTTTTTTTAAATATCGATATGAATTTATCGTAATTTCCACACTGATCTGACGATTGACGACCTTCTTTGACGACCATTTGGATCAGCGGTAGTTAACGCTGCTTCTGAGCCATGGGTCGCGGGTTCGATCCCCGCACAGTACAAATATTTGTGTGCATGAACATGTCTGTTTGTACTGGTCTGGGTGTTTTCTATGTATTATAAGTAAGTATTTACAAAAAAAAAAAAGTATATAAGTAAGTTTATCGGTTGTCTAGTACCCCATACGACAGGGTACTTAATAGTACCTTAATTTGGGACTAGATGGTCTTAAATATTTATTTATTTTATGATCTATTAGCTTTGCGAGTCAATAACCTCATAAATCATAGATAAATAATTAAGAATTTTCAGTTCAGAATACTACTTTATCTACATTAAGTGCCTATTTTGCACATAACACGTAATATTACATGCCAAATTCATTTACATTATGTTAATGTAAAAAAAAACCTTGCTAGAAGTTCGAGTTCAATTTTAGCGCTGCTGTCGTGGTCTCGCAGAACAGAAATAAGAAGGTGTGACTGGTGAAATACTTTTGGCAATCGTATGGTTAAAAAAATGTGCTACAGAAATAAACACATTTTTTAACCCTTTCCACGCCACGCTTTTTTCCGGAATTCGTGTCCCTAACGCCACGGCCTTCTGAGACATAAATTAGAGTAGTGCAGCACACTAACTTATTGAGGCTACAAATATGTTTCGCTTCGAATTACAATCAAGGTTTTACTTAAATATGGAACGAATGAAGCATTTTGGACTATATTTAAGATGATTCAATACATTGATTAGAACGCAATAAATGTATATCACAGGAAATTCCTTGCCCATCACTATTTGTCTGTTATATCCATAAACGTAGAATATAATAGACGGACAAAGCCTGCGAGATAGAAGAAAACCTCTTATGGAAATCTAGCAAGATAGAAAAAGAAAACAAATCTTTTCGTTTTGTGACCTGTCGTATTTGACAGAGTGACATCCAGTGGCATATGCGATATAAGGTTCAACATTTTATGTAATTATCTAGTGCATCGTAGATTATCTAAAGTAAATACAGTTTTATCTAACAATGGTCACATGTTCTGTGAGTGCCTGTGGAGTCAACCACAAAAATAATCCAGTAAATTGCTCATTTCACAGGTAAATACGTAGAAAGTCGTCATCGTAAAAACGCGTTATTTTTGTTCAATTTGATCTTGTTGTTAAGTTGTAAATACTCGTATAAAATTATTTCAATCCACTTGTTCATTTTAATATTTTGTATAGATAAAGTTCTATGTATTGATTATTTACATTATTTTGGTGGATAAATAATTTATCGAAATATTTTACATGTACGCTAGAGCTTGACTCAAATTTATCGATACTATTGTCGACTTAAATGTTTCCGGAGAAATTTGATGTTATTTTACGTTTAGCGTCTCAAATGAATGTCAACTTAACAATGTGAAGAAGGAAACTGTAAGAAATCACATAACTAAGATAATCTTGTTTAAAAGTCAATAATCAGTGTTTGATACATCAGAATGTAAATGTTTATTCAGATTTTGTTTACTTGTTCTTTTTCACTTACTGCCATTGATAAGCTCACACGGCACAGCAGATGACAAGGGAAAATCTTTTGAAGAAATAAATAAAGAAACTAATTAACAATGGCTGTTATTTTTTTTATGAATTAAGACTGTTTATTTATAATTATATGTAAAAAATATACTCACCGGGCACATTTATCTGCCCACTATTATAGTTGTAAGAAGTGAGGGCGGTTAGGTATGCCGCAAAGTAGGTGCATAATCTCGAGATAAAAACAGTGTGACAGTAAACATTATTTTCCAAACGACAAACTGCAATTATTATCGATAGTCTAAAAATGTTAAAGGTACGTCACTAGTTAACACACACATTGACAAATCAAAACTGGTCACGCATTATCGGGCTGTCAGTGGATCTACTTGTATCCTATATCTATGGTTATATCAGACTTTGGCGTACCTATCAGTAACAAAGTCTTTCAAGTTTTAGTGAGGGGACTACTTCCGGTTTACCTAAACATCGACAAGTTTGTAACTAAACATTATCTAGTAATACCAAAATTTGGAAGTACTTGTAATGTATTTCAATTTTAAAAGGGTCATTGAAAACGTTAATTTCTGGTATTTACACTTGAAGTTTGGCAAACATGTAATATTGAAGTGAAAAATAAAAAGGATTTTTTATTTATAATTGAAACACTGGAATCCTAATCATACTTTCCCCTATTATATTTCAAAAAATTCCCTCCCCCCCAAAAATTAGAGCAATTGCAAATTAACTAGTTTGTGTGTTGTAGTAGTAAAAGGTTGTGGTTATTTTTTTTACAATTGATCGAGACTGTGATTCGAGATTATCTCCTTAATAATGGCCATGCATGGAGGAAAGGGTTTCTATTTTTACCCTAATTCAATTTTGACTATCGGGGTATTATAGGGTTGGTGGTGATGACTCGATCTTACTGAATTACTCAATTTAGTCAGTATGTGAATTATTCAGTAAACTAGTTGTTTTAATAAATAATACAGTTTAAACTTTCACATATTTCTAGTAGTAGCCCGGTGTCGGTTTTATCTAAGACTTTATTGATGCCGGGTTCGATTCGCGATCGGGTCTTAAGGAAGTTTTTTTTTTACATTGCTTCATGTCATAATATTCTATGAGACAAAAACGATAAACGTCATCCGATACTTATCAGAAACATCTGTGAGTGAGAATAAATGACTCTTTGATCTAAATTGTCTAAAGCAGTTATAATAAATAAACATGATGAACCTAACTATTATGCCTGTTGAATGTTTAAATTTAAATCGTCACTTTCAAAGTCACTTTCGGCTTCTCCCTCCAATATTCTAATTAATTCCTCAGTAGTAGTCATTTTTGTAGTAAGAAACACGAACCGACTGACACGATATAATAATACTAACAAATATGTCATTATTATGTAGGGTATCTTTCAAAAAAATAATACTCAAAATACCTTCACTTCACATCACTAAATAAATTGTACTAGAAGCATCCATCGTCTCTGACGTCACATCCTGTCTGATATATCAGAATTTGGCGTTTATGACGATTGTTAAGTAAAATATATCATAAATGAAATCTGATTTGTACTATGATTTCGCATAAAATAATATTTATCATGAATAACCTGGTAATTAAGTCATTCCTAAGTATCAAATGAAATAAAAAGACTTACACTTCGAGGTAAATATGACTATAATAGAAGCGATAAATTATGTGTTGGTAACGTCACTATTGCTCACATTTATCAGACATTGGCGCTAGACATGAAGGTAAATATCCGTAAAGTTTTTACCATAAAAAGGGTTTTTGTTTATTAAAAATTCAAGTAAAAAAATTTAAGGATATTTAGCAATTGCACCTTTATTTTATTACTTAGATATGAAATGTTTGAAAATACCTACACTACAAAATACGTGAGCGCGACGGTTCGTCAGGCCCGTACTGTCACGCGGTGCGCATAGGCGCTCCGTGCTAGGCGATCGATGAATATCGAATCATAAATTACGAACTACTAAGCCTTAACAAGTGCACTGCTAATTTACTCACCCGTTATTAGTGTATGGGGGCGTGGAGTAGGCGCCGTAGGGCCCGTACAGCGCAGGCGCATATTCCGCCAGCGCCGGCGCCGCCGCCGCCTCCGCGCCGCCGCCGCCGCCGCCGCCGCCCGCGGCCGGGCCCCCGCCGCCGCCCGCCTGCCCCTCCGCTATCGAGGGGATCTGGTCCACGAGGGACTCCAGCCCCGAGAGGGACTTGGATGCTACGTCCTGTGGTTTGGGCTTAGGCGTGCCCGGTCCACCGTACTCGCCGGGCGATTCTGGAAGCGGGATTACGAATTGTTAGTTCAGCTGCGCTGGGGTTTGACTGAAAGGAGAACCCTATTTTTGGGCCCGACGTTACAACAATAAAAATTATGCAAAAAAATCCCTTTTATTTTACTTGCCTAATTCTCCAAAAAATAGTTTAATTGGCAATGGACAAGTGGAGAAAATGGATAAAATACATATTGTTTTTAATACTTAAACAGTCTCTGTAAACCGTTTTACACACATTTAATTAATACGTGACTATCTCCGTAAACGCTCTGTCACTTCATAGAGCGGGGCTTTTAACGTTTTAATCGATTTGGAATAAATTGATTCATAGTAATAATTCTTTACAATTGCATTTTTTAGGGAATAAGCTAAATAATTCGTTTTAAAAGACTGATACAAATATAAAAAACTTAAAGAATGTAATTAACATTTTTTCCACGAGCTTTGCAGTTCAATAAGTAATCATTGATAAAACAATTGAACATTTTGAATAGTTCAATTCCTCATGTAACAGGGTGCACTATTATTAAGAATATCAGCTGACAATGACAATTAATTGTCATTTGTCATTCACTACAATTCACTCACATTTCGTTTCGTATATAAAGTGGTTTGTATTTTTGTATTTTTCTCACTGCTCTGCTTAAGTGCTCTGTTTACTATCTATATTGCCGAGTAAACTGAAACTAAAAATCCTTGAATAAAAACTTTAGAGCAGTAACCTAAAAAGCGAATGGTTGTGAATATGAATCCCACTTAAGGCAATCATAGTTTTAGTTCAAAGAATTGAATTTCAATACATAGTGTATAAGTATTTGATTTTTGTCAAAGTTTGCGTGGATAGGTATTGTTCCTTTTGGCCATAGTCAATTGTAACCATAAACAACAATGCTAAGATGTTTATTCAATTCAAATAATTTATTGTATTCTATAATGTTACAAAGGTGTTAAAAGTACTTAAATATAGTTCATTATAGACCCTGTTCAGGCACAGCAATATAAATGTTAGTAGACAGAGAGGATAACGCCATAATAATAGGGGTTAAAGTATGAAATTGCCGATTTGTACTGAAAATCAAAATTGTTTATTTTTTAATTTTTAACAAATTTATTTAATCAAAATAGTTACCATTATTATCTATACATTGCTGCCATCTAATAGGAAGGTCATTTATGCCTTTGTGATAGAACTCTGAGGATCTAGACTGCACAAACTGTGTGAAAGCATTTTGTACTGCCTCCTGGGAAGAAAACTTCTTGTCACGTAGATAATTGTCCAAATCACGAAAAAAATGGTAGTCCGTTGGAGCAAGGTCTGGCGAATACGGAGGATGTCGAATGGTTTCTAATTGCAGTTCCTGAAGGGTCAAAACGGTTTCTCGTGCTGTATGAGGTCTCGCGTTGTCATGGAGCAATAATTGTGAAGATCGATTCATGAGTCGGGGCTGTTTTACTGCTAGTTTTGCCAACATTGTTCAGAGTTCGGCACATAGACATCTGCCGTTATTAATTGACCAGATTGGAGAAAACTTTAGTGAATAACACCATGTTGAGACTGCCAAACAGTTACCATTACCTTTTTATTGGTAAGTTTTGCTTTAGGACACTGTTGTGGCGTTTGACCTGGGGTCAGCCATTGCATTTTTCTTTTACGGTTATCATAAAGAATCCACTTTTCATCACATGTCACAATTCGATTTAATATTCCCTCATTTCTGTACCGATTCAACAAGGCAACACAAGTTTCAACACGCGTTTCTTTCTGAACATCAGTCAAATCATGAGGCACCCATTTTTCGTATTTTTTTATCTTATTAATTTGACGCAAATGAGTCAATATTGTGGGTAAGGTTACGTTAAACCATGCCGCTAATTCCTGGGTAGTTTGACTAGGATCGGCTTCCACCATCTCTCTTAATTCATCGATAATCACCTGCGTGGGCGGTCTTCCTCGTGGCTCGTTCTTCAAGTCGAAGTTTCCATTAGGAAAGCGTTTAAACCAAAATCGCACGGTGCGTTCATTAGCAGATCCCTCTCCAAACGCAACATTGATATTGCGGGCTGTTTCTGCCGCGTTACTTCCGCATCGGAACTCGTATTCTAAAATCACTCGAATTTTCGCAGTATCCATCTTTCTTGTCTAAGTTAAATAACAAAAACAATTAAAAGTCGATATTCAAATGTTTCACATTTTTTAAAAGAAGAACATCATAGAAACCATGTGAAAAAAGTTTCATTCGAAAACCTCAAACCATGAAGATTCTATGTCAATTCAAAGAACCTATTACAATAAAACGGCAATTTCATATTTTAACCCCTAATACTTGTTATTACACATAAACATTTAGTTACTAATTTTAAATTAAAAAAAATCATTTTTAAATATGTAGAGCCAACTTTATGCTAATCTTATTATATAAAAGAAAACCACTTATTATAGTCCTTAAAATATAGCTTGATTAGAATGACAGTTCTCACTGAAAGAGACGACGTAACTTTGTACCAGCATCACACAAGTGAAACACATTTGCACATGAAAAAATATTGGTAACTGGCAAGTTAATGTTATGTAGGTAGTTTATTTGTTGTAAATAAGTGGGTATACCTACATCTTTTCTGTAGGAAGCCTTTATGGGTCAGTCACAAATATACGTCTTACCGTGAACCCGTGTTTCATTTCAATATAGAACAAATAGCGACGAAGATAGGATTTTTTTTCTCTCAGCCTGTGTATCGCGTTGCGTGGAATTACAATATGTCTTCGGGTGGAAGAATCAATGAATTCGATGTGGTCAACGGATATTGGGCCCTGTATTGTGATCGGCTACAGATGTACTTTTTGGTGAACGTCACGGAGGAAAAATTAAAAGTGCCTACGTTGATTTCATTTATTGGTGAGGCAGGTTACGAACTAATGGTGAACTTATGTAGCCCTAAGAAGCCTAGTGAAATGAGTTATACTAAATTATGCAGCGTCATTTACTTCCAACACCATCAATTTTATCTGAACATTATAAGTTTCGTCAATGTCGCCAGAGGGCAGGGCAGACGGTGTCTGAATTTGTAACGGAATTAAAGAAGTTGTCTCGGTTTTGTGAATTTGGTGTAAATTTAAATGAAAACCTACGAGATCAATTTGTGTGTGGGTTACTTAAGGACGAAATGCGTTTGCGGCTATTTTCGGAGGACAAAATCGACTTTGCAAGGGCGGTTAACGTTGCCGCCAACATCGAGAGGGCGGAACGGGATGCCCAGTGTGGAAGCGAGTTCACGGGAGAACTAGCCTTTGCACCAGCTACGTGTTAAGGGAGAATGCGGGATATGTGGTGGAAATCGCCACAGAACTAGCGACTGTCGATTCCGCAACTATGTATGCGATCGATGTGGCGAGCGTGGTCATTTAAAGCGCGTATGTAAACAAGGTCAGAAAAAGGAAGCATTCAACAAGTACGAGAATGTACGAGGCGTCCCGCCTCGAACGACGTCGGGCGGCGGCGGCCGCAGCGACTCCCGCGTCGTGCGAGGGCCGCGCCGCCAGCACTCGCGAGGCGAGGGAAGGGCACTCTACACCGTGAGGAAAGAACCTAAGGGTTTTTATTCCGAAAACCAGGAAGCATCTGAATGTGAGGAAGAGGAAATTGTGGTTATGCAAATGTCCCTAAACGAGTACAAACCGGTAAGAATGTCGCTGCTGGTGGATAATATACCTTTAGTAATGGTAATAGATACGGGTTCGGCTATCTCATGTTTTAGTCGCAAAATGTTGATGGTACCTTTAGCAGAATTCCGTTAGTTTCGAGTAATTTAAAATTATCTTTTTATGACGGTAGTCAAATTTAATCAGTAGGGTATATTGAAGTCAAAGTTCAATATAAAGATGTAAATCGTATATTGGATTTATATGTTATTGATAACGGTACTACATGTTTATTAGGTAGGCAGTGGCTTACTGAATTACAAATAGACGTACCTAAGTTTCATTTAAATAAAATAGGCACAGCGAAACCGAACAGTATTGATGTGTGTAACGAAATTTATTGCAGATATAAAGAGCTATTTGATGGGAGCCTGGGACGTTTCACCGGTGGAAGGGCCACACTCCGTATACGTGCTGGCGCGACGCCGCTGTCGCCGAGCGCGGCCGGTTCCGTACGCTCTGCGCGCGCGCTGATGCAGAGCTCGACGAGATGCTGCGTAAAGGCGTCATCGAGCCAGTTGACTGTTCGGACTGGGCGTCTCCACTAGTGGTTGCAAGTAAGGCGGATGGGGGTATACGCTTAGGCGCAGATTACAAAGTGACTTTGAACCAGGTTTTACACGTCGACAAGTATTCCGTTCCTAAAATAGACGACTTGCTTTCTATGTTAAAAGGCAGTAAATATTATAGCAAAATTGATTTATCTCAGGCTTACAACCAGATTGAATTAGATGAAACAAGAAAATACACAGTAATAAATACACATCGCGGTCTTTTTATGTATAATAGGTTAGTTTATGGTCTGTCACCAAGCCCAGGTATTTTTCAACGAATAATGAGTAATCTTTTTACGGATCTATCAAACGTCGTGGTCTTTTTAGACGATATTTTAATTTTTGGGGATCAAAAATCGCATATAGAAACTTTAAATAAGGTTCTAGACCGTTTGACAGCAGTAGGTTTGAAAATAAAGAAAGAAAAGTGTACCTTTTTTGCTGATAGTGTGACCTATTTAGGATATGTCATCAGTGAAAGTGGTATCAGCGTAGACAGCAAAAAAGTAAAGGCCATATCGAGAATAACAGACCCTAAAAACGTATCCGAACTTAGATCTTTCTTAGGGATGGTGAATTTTTACGGTAAATTTATTAAAAGTATGAGTTACCACGGAGGACCCTTATACGATTTGTTAAAGAAAAATTCGGAATGGACTTGGGGTAAAACCGAAAAACAAGCATTTGAAACTATTAAAATAATGTCAGTATATAAACTTGAAAAATTTTTTTTCAAGTTTATATACTGACATTATAAGTGCAATTAAGTTGCTAAAATATCATATAAACTATTAAAATAATGTTAAGTAACACAGATACGTTAGATCATTACGACGAATCAAAACATTTGATAACATTTGATATTGACGAGTGATGCGAGCGCGCGCGGGGTCGGCGGGTGCTGGCGCAGCGTGCGGCGGGCGGCGGCGGAACGGAATTACACTCAGATACACAAAGAGGCATTAGCGATTGTATATGCAGTTAGGAAATTTCATCAATACCTGTTTGGCAGATCGTTTACGCTGCGAACAGATCATGAACCTTTGATAAGTATATTTAATCCCGCTGCTGCCGTACCATGTATGACAGCGGCTCGTTTACAAAGGTGGGCGTTAATTCTTTCAGCCGATGCCCTGTCTAGGATGATAGCCTCGTACAAACAAAATTAAACGGGACGAAAAAGACGAGTGTCTTGAACAAACTTATTTACATTTCGCATCGGAAGCCTTTCTTTTAGATTAAAAAAATATAAAGACGGAAACAAATAAAGATCTTATTGTAAGTCGAGTTAGAGTTTATATAAAAGACGGCTGGCCTGGGTCGTTAGAAATAAAGGAACTTGAACCTTACTACAGTAGGAGAACAGAGTTATACCTCGAATTAGGCTGTATTATGTGGGGTCATAGAGTAATAGTGCCCAGCAGGTGTGGGGACATAGTTTTAAATGAATTACACGACTCGCACATGGGGGTGGTGAAGACTAACCCCCGTATTTATAAACAAGTAAAAGTAATTACTTGACTACAAGTAATTACTTGAGACAATTAGTATGCCTTAATCAAGAAATTACTAGAAGTTATAACTACCAAAAGTTAGCATTTTCAGGCAAATAATATGACTATTAATGGTGACCAATTTCTTTCACTTAAGCACTAGGTATGAACACTTTAAGTTATGACTTTCTTAAGCAATAAGTAATTACTTCTTTATAAATACGGGGGTAAAAGCATAGCCCGCAGCTACGTTTAGTGGTCGGGCATCGACGAGGCGGCGCAGCGCGACGGCAGCGCGCCGCCAGCACGCGCCGCGCCCCCGGCACTGGCCGGGTCGGCGCTGGGTTCGCCTGCACATTGATTTCTTAGGACCCATTGAAGGCTCCACTCACTTAGTCATCGTAGATGCGTGGTCGAAATGAATGGAAACCGCCAGAATGGCTAGGACGACAGCTGGTAATGTTAACAGAAAATTAAGAGAAATATGTTCGCGTTTAGGCATACCGAACAGATCGTTTCTGACAACGGTCCCCCGTTTTCTAGTGAGGTGTTTAGGAAATTCTTAACAGACAAACACACATTTTCAGCACCTCACCCTGCGTCGAACGGGGCGGCCAAAAGTGCCGTAAAAATATGCAAAAAGATCATTAAAAAAGCGTCGATAGAAAGAGTGGACGTGGATACTGCGCTATGTAGGTCACTGTTGGTGTACAGAAACACAGAACACAGTAAGACAGGTGAGAGCCCGGCCTGCAGCAGGCCGCCGGCAGCAGGCCGCAGGCGAGCGCCAGCGGGCGGGGCGCGCGGGGGACGAAGTCTACTACCGCACCAAAAGTGGGCGCGGCGTAAGGTTATCCAGCGTTTAGGTGAAACCGATTATACGTTACGGGCAGAGGATAGTAAGCTTTTACATAGGCGTATCGATCGAATACGGAAATCTAAAGATTGTAATCTGTGCGGGGGATACCCCTATTCGAGCGATGACACCTTTGCAACACAATCGGAGACTAGGGCCGAGTCGACCGACTCGGTGCCGCCGAGTTCAGACGCGCGAGAGGCCCAAAACATAGATCCAGGCCATTCCATCGGTGAACGCCGGTATCCCGTACGTATTCGTACTAAACCCATAAGATATGGCATAGATATAGAATAATAAGTTCCTATTGTTAAATTTAGTGTCAAGATTTTTCTTTAAAGCAATTTATATTCAGTTAAGTATTATATTTAGTTATTAGAGTAAATTATGTACTCTCATTTATCTTTGGTTCAAACTGTGTAATACTAGATATAATATTTATGTCTTTCAATGTAATTTAGGTCTTGCTATATACTAAGGAAGAAGGTGTAATGTAGGTAGTTTATTTGTTATAAATATACGTCTTACCGTGAACCCGTGTTTCATTTCAATATAGAACAGTTAAGAATAATTTTTTTATACATTGCTCTACATATTAATCAATTTAATTATATAAAACAGGTATTTTAAATTAAAGACATTAAAATAATTCAGTCACAGAAATTACACCTAACTTGAAAAGACGTCTTTACAAGGTTACGTCATTTTTCATAATGGCTAGTGATGAGGTAAAATGGTCAAATCGAAATCGACAGACTAACAGTATTTCAAAATCGAAGTTATGCAACATAAATGTTACAAATGATTTAATGACCATTGGTTGATGCTAAGAACATCAAATTGCAATTATTAATAGTTTACGAAAAAATTATTAAATTCTATATACGATAAAAAAAAAACTAATAGATTTTCATGATTGTTACAATTATTCTTATAATGATCACGACACTGACTTACTGTTGAATCTGAATATATCTGATTTTCATTTTATTTTATTCGCCATAAGTGTTTTTTTTTCGTTTGATCAGTCGAGTCAGTCGCCTCAGTTTGACAGGTGTCATTCTAATCAAGCTATATTTTAAGGGCTATAGTCGAGAACGGCTGGACCGATTTGTATAATTTTGGTCTTTTTAGATTTGTCTTCTTCGGGAATAGCATAAAAACTATTAAAACATTAGAAAATTAGCGTAAAAATATCTACCGAGGAACTGTTTTTCCTCGTGCATCTATCCAACGTCGTCATATTTGCTGACAATGACATTTAAGACGTCAAAGTCAAACACTATTCTGAGGCGCTACGAAGATCGCGGGGTCCGCTAGTTATACATAATGGCCTGCGCAGAAGAGGGATTTTTATCCACGGACTTTTCTGTCCGCTAATATAGATCGCTTACAACTGTATCGAGTAACGCAAACGAGGGATTAAAAGCACAAAAAGTTTCTTGTATTATCTTGTACCGACGACATGCAGAGAGCGGGGGAGTCCGAAAAAAAATAGAACTCGTGTGACTAGGTGAAACAACGCACATGGCGGACTTTAGTCCGCGTTGTGCGCTCGAGAGTGACGTACGACGATAAACGGACAAATGATCGCACACCGTGTGCGTTGAGATCGCGGTTAATCCGCGGCGTACTTTTTATTCGCGGAGCGTACTTTTTCTCTGCCGCGGAGGAAAGTCCGTCGTGTGCGCAGGTCATAATGGTTTCATAAGGTGGGCTTTCGTTCCTCAGGCAGTCACAAATGCACGGTGTGTGTGTGTGTGTGTGTGTGTGTGTGTGTGTGTGTGTGTGTAGCGTGTAGCGTGCGGCACGTACCGGGCGCGTGGTGGTGCGGCGTGTGCGGCGCGTCGGGCGGCCGGAAGCCCGGCGCCGGGGAGAACGCGCCCGCCCCGCCGCCCGCCCCCACCCCGCCCGCCGTCACCCCGCCCGCGCTCGGGGGCGTCGACCTGGACACACAAATACAGTTTAATGATTTCAAAAAATTACACTTAAAGATCACGACTGACTACATAGTTTGTTTGTTACAGATTTTGAATGAATGGGCTTTCTGCTTTACAAAATCGCTGTCTATGGTAAAAGTAATTGACAGACTTTGTAAAATATTGGAAATAAAGGACACATAAACAATGGATACTATTATTATAGGAAAATATTATCAAAACATTTTGAAAAGCTACTAAAACACAAGTAGGCAAACGAAGTTATCAAGCAGGTGACGTCATCATAAACTCGACCAATCAGAAGCGTTTCGTGTCACGTGACAAACGTTTAAATAAATGCATTTTTAATTCTGGATTTATATCGTTTATTATTTTCAACTTCCGTTACTAAATAACCATTTTTAAACTCATAATATAAGCTGATAATAGTAACACGCACTTTATTTTTCGCATTATCAAATAGCCTATTACGGTTGTTAAAAATGGCTATTCTAATGTACAAAAACTACCGGTTTGATCTTGTTTTAACTAATTTTCGTTGAAAGTATTTATTAAAATCTACATTATGTATTTTTTTCAAAATTTTCACTTGCTTAGTTTAAAAGTTAGAGTGGGGGGGGGCACCCATTTTACCATACTGGCAAGCATCTATCTTTCAAATGTTAGACATTTGGAAATAATAGTTCTAGGAACCTCTATGTCATTTTAAAAGACCTATCCATACAAATAGGTTTAAGTAAAAAAAAACTTGTTTTAGTTCTATGTATGGGAAGCCCCCCTTATATATCATTATTTTTTGTATAGAATCGTAAAGCGGTCAACAGGATACACCTACCTACCAAGTTTCAATTGTGTATTACTAATACTTTCAGAACAAAGTGGCTGTGACATACGGACGGACAGACAGACTTGACGAAACTATAAGGGTTCCGTTTTTTTTGCCATTCGGCTACGGAACTCTAAAAATGACATAACAAACGATTGAACTATCGTAAGCTTATGTCATTTTCATACATTTGACATCTACTCGTCTAGCGAAAACGATATTAGAAAAACATTTGTCTAAGACCGCTGTTCTGTTAGCACGGAAAAACTTGCTACAATTGGGTATTGGCACTTCATCCTATTCATATACATACTTAACTTTCACGATCTGTTTAATTTTATTCAATTTCAATTCAATTGAATTCAATTTTGTGTGGCAATAATAAACTATCACGACAATATTTAGGTGCTAGTATTTAGGTTTAAGTGTCTGGCATGTTTAAGTGACAACAACAATGCGACTTGAGTTATTAAATAGTTCTTTGCTACTTTTTTTTTGTTAATTAGTTTATTTTAAATTCATTGTAATCTTTTAATCTTTCTTTTAGATGTCGCCAAGTTTTTTGTGTAAGCTGTATTTACTTGTAAAGGCATATATTTTAATAATGTTTTTTTTCTATGTTTGTAAAATTGTATAATTATATGTCGTTGGTAAATCTGATTCTAAAAAATAAAAATAAAAAAAATATTATTAATTTTATACAAACGTGAACACAGATGAAATCTATAATATAAAAATGAATCGCTGAATGTGTTGCTAAGCGCAAATCTCGAGAACAGCTGAACCGATTTCGCTAATTCCTTTTTTATAATATTCCTCGAAGTACGAGGATGGTTCTTACACAGAAATTTTTTTTGAAAATTGCCTGAAAAAGTAAAAAAAGCAACACTTTTCTATACTCCCGTACAAACATAAGATTTTCCGACCCCGCCATATTTTTGATGACAATGACATTTAACTCATTTAAGACGTCAAAATCTTATATCTGAGGAGATACGAAGTTCGCGGGGTCCGCTAGTTTATAATAAAACACAATACAATACTACTAGCAGTTTCGTAATAATAGTTAATGCATAGTGATATAACGGAAAAATTACGTGGTTGTTTATCTTAAGCAGACTCCCGTAACTATTAAAGCTAGTAGAACAAAATGTATTCTATGTTAAAATTGCAATACAATTACAAACACTAACGGAAATTACTGATATAAATTATTTAAAAAATATGTAATATAAAAATATCACTGACCTATTAAAATTGCTAGGATACATGGAGGGATGCTGATGTAGCTGGTCTAACCGTGGACTTTCAGATAGGCCGTTACCTGAAATAATAAATTACAAATATAATAATGAGTAATGATTATTATTCTTATTCTAATTAGGTAGTGTCATTTACTGGTAAAGTGGTTAAGGCTTGGGTTGCAATTTAAGCGAATTTTTTTTTATTTTGTTTCATATTAAAAACTATATTGAGTTTTTTTGCCACAATTTTAAATGATAAGCTCTTAAAAATAAGGTTTATATTTAATTTTTAAATTTAAGTTCAGAAATCATTAATTGTAAATTAGTAATAACATGGTTGTGGCAAGAAGTAATTAACTTTGTTTTTTAGCTTTAAAAAAAACGCTGGGTGTTAAAAACATAATTAAAGTAAAAGTAAACTTTATTATTAGGGGTTAAAGTATGAAATTGCCGTTTTGTATGGACGAAATCGAGAAAAGTCATTTTTCCATACTAAATTTTTTTTAGTTTTTTTAAATACGCCTGAACCGCTTTCGATGCAATTAAAGGTGAAAGTTAGATGGTTATAAAGCTACGCATTATAGTATTCAAATTTCTGAAAATCAAAGTATATAATACAAATATACTTAATTGAAGCAAGAAGGTCAGCTGACACATTGTAAGGGGTCTTTTCAACGACTTCCTTTGAAGTAATAGGCACTAGTATTGCATTTGTTTTTTAGTCAAAAGTTACTTTATTTAGTTTTTGATACAATAAAACAAAGAATTACGCAATAATATGACTATACTTAAGAGCTATAAACAAAATAAAAAGTGGGAAAATAATCGGCAATTTCATACTTTAACCCCTATTATTACTACGCCACTACGTTTTTTTCTTTGCTACTATATTATTTAATAAATTTATTGTTAGTTAAAAATGATGGTGTTCCTTGCTATTATGCAAGAGAAGTGCGGGAGCACCCAAAATCAAACTTTCCCCAGAAGATGGATTGGGCGTGCTGGGTTCATACCCTGGCCGGCACGTTCACCAAAGTTAGAGAAGTTCATTAACTGACTTGTCAACATTTTGTTTCGGTCACATAATTACTGGTAGTAAGTCGACCGCGACGTTATAGTCGTCAGGTGTACGTACCGATGGCGGGGCGGTCCCGCTGGTAGTGGTAGTGGTCCTTCTCGTGCGGCGCGGACGGGCTGTGCTGCAGGTGGTGCGGGTGCGGGTGCGGCAGGTGCGGCGGGTGCGGGTGCGGCGGGTGCGGGTAGGGCAGGCGCTCCTGCTCGTACAGCGCGCCGAACGAGCCCGCCGGGGACAGCTCGCTGGGGCCCGCCGCACCCTGCGACAGAAACACGAGAATGAGTTGTAAGTTACATTGTTACAAGTATAAAACGGCATTCGTTAATACGTTTAAGAGGACTACTAGAGCTAAGTACAGCCCCCGATTGATTTAATACCATTACTTCTAAAAAAATCAATTCTCAATAAAATAGAACAATATCATTTTAGCAAATTATCTAAGTATTTATTGCATCACAGTTAACTTTTCATCTCGAATTTGACGCTAACGCCAAAAGCGGCCGCTTTTAGCAATAATGTACTAACAACAGCACGTCAACCTACCAAAAAACGTCAAATGTTCTCAATTCATATTGTTTTCTACTTGTTGGACTTAAAGTTGAAAATCAACTTTATGGGTAGGTGGACATGCCGTTGTCACAATACCAGAATGAAAAGCAGTCAACACTAACAGTCATTCAATATAATATTCATTCATAAGAGCCCATATAATTGCGTTACACTCCAGCTGAATGCGTACCAAGGCGTTGTACAAAATAAAAATATCTGTAATATTAAATCCCTGAACTCTGAGCAGAACGAACCAAAAATTCCTGTATGCTTTTTTACATACTAAAGCAATATGTTCCCGAAATGTTAACTCCTTGCTCAAAAGAACTACTAAATCTCTTACCTCTTCTACTCTCACCATTGGTGTGTTGTCAACGCCGTAACTGTTTCGAGTATAAACTTATAGCGCACTTAGACGTATTAGGGGTTAAAATATGAAATTGCCGTTTTATTGTAATAGGTTCTTTAAATTGACATAGAATTGAATATTCGAGGTTTGAGGTTTTCGAATGAAACTTTTTTCACATGGTTTCTATGATGTTCTTCTTTTAAAAAATGTGAAACATTTGAATATCGACTTTCAATTGTTTTTGTTATTTAACTTAGACAAGAAAGATGGATACTACGAAAATTCGGGTGATTTTTGAATACGAGTTCCGACGCGGAAGTAACGCGGCAGAAACAGCCCGCAATATCAATGTTGCGTTTGGAGAGGGATCTGCTAATGAACGCAACGTGCGATTTTGGTTTAAACGCTTTCGTGATGGAAACTTCGACTTGAAGAACGAGCCACGAGAAAGACCGCCCACACAGGTGATTAACGATGAATTAAGAGAGATGGTGGAAGCCGATCCTAGTCAAACTACCCAGGAATTAGCGGCATGGTTTAACGTAACCTTACCCACAATATTGACTCATTTGCGTCAAATCAATAAAATAAAAAAATACGAAAAATGGGTGCCTCATGATTTGACTGATGTTCAGAAAGAAACGCGTGTTGAAACTTGTGTTGCCTTGTTGAATCGGTACAGAAATGAAGGAATATTAAATCGAATTGTGACATGTGATGAAAAGTGGATTCTTTATGATAACCGTAAAAGAAAAATGCAATGGCTGACCCCAGGTCAAACGCCACAACAGTATCCTAAAGCAAAACTTACCAATAAAAAGGTAATGGTAACTGTTTGGTGGTCTCAGCATGGTGTTATTTACT
This sequence comes from Anania crocealis, assembly GCA_949315895.1. Taxonomy (NCBI): domain Eukaryota; kingdom Metazoa; phylum Arthropoda; class Insecta; order Lepidoptera; family Crambidae; genus Anania; species Anania crocealis. The sequence goes on along the minus strand of OX438874.1, from coordinate 488,311 downwards.
ATAGTTTTCTCCGATCTGGTCAATCAATAACGGCAGATGTCTATTGTGCCGAACTCCGAACCATGTTGGCAAAACTAGCAGAAAACAGCCCCGACTCATGAATCGATCTTCACCATTATTGCTCCATGACAACGCGAGACCTCATACAGCACGAGAAACAGTTTTGACCCTTCAGGAACTGCAATTAGAAACCATTCGACATCCTCCGTATTCGCCAGACCTTGTTCCAACGGACTACTATTTTTTTCGTGATTTGGACAATTATCTACGTGACAAGAAGTTTTCTTCCCAGGAGGCAGTACATTTTGTACTGCCTTCACACAGTTTGTGCAGTCTAGATCCTCAGAGTTCTATCACAAAGGCATAAATGACCTTCCTATTAGATGGCAGCATTGTATAGATAATAATGGTAGCTATTTTGATTAAATAAATTTGTTAAAAATTAAAAAATAATCAATTTTGATTTTCAGTACAAATCGTCAATTTTCATACTGTAACCCCTATTATTAAACTCTAGTATATTTTCTTTACTCCAAGCCACTACTCTATCTATGTCCTCCTGTAACCTTTTCCCATCTACTCAAGTTTAGATTGACAAACTAGAACTGTATCATTTTAACAAATTACCTCTAATATTTATTTAATCACAGTAAACTTTAATTTAGTTGTTTATAAAGTCGACTTTGTCGCTAACGCCAAAAGCGACCCATTTCAGCAATAGTGTACAATACGAAAGAATGCCAGAATGAATGTTCTAGTTTTCTGAGGATTGATTTTGTTTAGAAGAAATTCAATTAAATCAATTAAAGGCAGCACATAGCTCTAGTAGTCCTCTCAATAGAAAACAATTAACTGATTCGCATCACCATGGATCACATGATTAATTACTCGTATTTACTTGATTTTAGATGCTTTCATCTTCTGGACAGTGAACCTTTTAAAAATGTACTGATTTAAGCTCACGTCATCACTATCGCAAAAGTTAATTAATTACCTTGTGTTTTATAAGTTTCTAATTCAATAGCCATGGATAACGGAGAATGGCGCTAACTATAATGGCGGAAAGTCATACAAAATAAAGTACCTATATGGTACGTATCTCACAAATTTTACAAAATGTATTTTAAATGCGAAAAGGAAAATGACCATTCGTGGTATCGCTAAAGTCTGAGTTGTGTCACTACATTATGACGCCTATAATTCATGTTTTGAATTATAATAATTGGTAGGAATAATAAGGAATCGTAACATCCCAGGACAAATACATAATATTAAATAAAAAGATTTTGTTATGTTTCTACTCTGGAAGTCGGAAGTTGTACAAAATATGTAGTGTTGCGATTTCATATTTGATTTAAATAGATTTTTTCATATCGATAAAACCAACCGAAATAAAACCTAATACGAATTAAATTATCAAAAAAATTATAGCCATATTCTTTTTACAGATAGGCAATAGTGAAAATCAAATAAAACCCTTAAAAGTATGAACAAACGTGAATTAGAGATGGGTTTTTGCCTGGGTATTTAAGGACAAATTGAATAAATGCCCAATAAACGTCCATTAACGCCCAATAAAATTCCTATAACAGGGCATTTATTTTAATTGTAAATCATCACAAATTATTACATGATAGTATGTTCAAATTACTTAAAATTGTTTTTTTTTTCGTAAAGTGAAACGAAGTTAATGCCCATTTTGCTCAGCCTGGTTTAAACCCTCTGACAATCTCTAAACGTGACCTATTTAAACATCAAAGAACATTTAATCAGTTTTGAAATCGGGTAATCGGACTCGGTTAAATAATCGATTTTATTATCTATGTTGGCAGCACTAAATATCAGCTTATCTGTACCGGCCAATGGACTTGTTTGTATCCAAATGCCATGTTTTATCTGTCTGTCATGTCAGTCATGTTCGATAGAGGAAACGCTTACAGTTTGTTTTAAACGTGCTAATAATTGTTATTCGTTATCTAGTAATTACGTACCAATTCCATTTTAAGTGTAAAGTGGTCGTGAGATAGAGACTCCATTAGTTAAGTTAATTATGGAAAATCCAGTTCGAAGGTGCATTAATTGTTCTCTTCGATTACGGCATTTGAGTTCGCGTTCCTTAAGCAACGTTAATGATGCTATCTACAATACTCTTACATCTTGGATTTCACCCACACCAGTAAGTAATTTTCGGCTAATTGAAAATCATTGAATTTCAAAGCACAGCGATCATTGTACGATACGAGAACATACAACATAGGTTCTTTCGTCTAATGTGTATGATGGTTCGCGCTCCGGACAACAAAGCTAGGCGATTGCAGATTCGAATCCCGCAAGGGGTGAATGTTTGTGTGACAGGCACAAGCATTTTGTATCTAAGCCTCGGGTGTTTATTTAATATGGTTATTCATGAATACGTTTATCTTCTACGAGCTTTGCCTAGTGTGTGATTGATGGAAGAATTAATTTACATAGTCAGGTCATAAGTTCTGTCGCACAATAAAAACTTTTGAATTTAGAATGCTGGCCACAAAAAAGATAATGAATTCGAATTTCGAATTTTTCTTGAAAATAAAAATGTGTACTTTTTAGAATTTTCCTCATTTTTAAATATGGAGTGGACACTTTAAGAAGACCGTGTCGCGGTTATTGCGTTGCATCGTTGCGGTTACGCGCCAAATCAGATTTTCGACTTACTGAAAAATTTGAATATAACCAAAAGATTTGTTTATCAATATTATATCAATATTATTATTTTATTTATATCGTACCATAAAACGATACAATGAAGACTCTAGTGTAGATGACAGGTCAAGAAGTGGTCGCCCTCGCTCTGTTAGGACTCCAACAGTGATAAAAGCTGTGAAGGCGCGAATTCAAAGAAATCACATACGTAAGCAGAAACTGTTGGCCCTTCAGATGGGGTTAACCAGGACCACGGTGAAAAGGGTGTTAAATGAAGACTTAGGGCTTAGGGCATATCGAAGAAAAACAGGACATCGTTTGGAAGCTCGTTTAATGGACCTGAGACTGAAGAGATGCCGCTCTTTGCTGTAGCGGTACGCGGGAACAAAAATCATCGGAAAATTATTTTTTCGGATGAAAAAATTTTCACCGTGGAAGAGAGCTACAACAAACAAAATGATAAGGTGTACGCACACAGTAGTGAAGAAGCGAGCAACGTCATTTTCCATCGTCGCTCATGGTTTGGTTGGGAGTCTCTTATTGGGGCTTAACTGAGGTACATTTTTGTGAGAAAGGCGTAAAAACTAATGCGTTGTGTGTCAAAATACAGTCCTCAAGAACCTTGTGGAACCTGTTTCTCATACCATGTTTAATAACAGGCACTGGGTATTCCAACAAGATTCCGCGCCAGCTCATAGAGCGAAAAGCACGACTTCATCCGGCACGAAGACTGGCCCTTCTCCAGTCCAGATTTGAGTCCGTTAGATTACAAGATATGGCAACACTTCGAGGAAAAGGCCTGCTCAAAGCCTCATCCTGATTTGGAGTCACTCAAGGCATCCTCGATTAAGGCAGCCGCCTATATATTAACATGGACCTCGTTCGTGCTGCGATAGACGACCGGCCGCGCAGATTGAAGGCCTGTATTCAAAATCGCGGGGGTCATTTTGAATAAACTTTATTACCATATGATCCTATGTTTTATTAAGTTCATTTTGCTATATAAATGGTTGCATAAATAATAAACATGTCTAAATTATTTCATATTACACGTGTGACAGAACTTATGACCTGACTAGGTATATAATATGTATTTTAAGTTAATTATTTGATGTAGATATTCCTTCCTTGTTTTTGACAGCTGTAATTGTGATGCCAGTTTGGAACGCGCGCCTGTTCGCTGGCCCCGGGCGGGGGCCGGCCTGTCGCCGCGTCGCGTGGCGCGCGCCGGTGGGGGCTATCGCTAGTGAATTTGCCACTAGAGGCGCTAGTGTCGCGTGAGGTCCAATATCATTCACTTTGTACTGGTTTTAGCGGAATTTGTTGCATAAATTATAATTTCTTTAATTTACCTGCTGGAAAGTGATCTCCTTCGTAAAATATTGCAAATATGAATTATTTGGCGATTAATGTGAACGCTTTAAAAGCGGAATTAAGAAAAAGCGCAAATATAGGTGGCCTCAAGAGCGACTATTTCAGAAGTTAGTTTGTTGATATCAAGATAGTTATTTATAAACAATATAACCCTAAATAGATTCAAGATATAACACTTTGTTTCGGCGCCAATCGCCTTTGACAACTATACCTCCGGACCTCAGTCTACAGTGGCGCCAACTGGTGAGCAAAGAAACGGTAGTCCCCATTGAGACGGGTCCTCGTATTTTTTTGTATTTGTTGCGCTCCGAATAATAATTATGGTTAACCGAAGTTGTCGTAAATTAGCATAACCATTTTTTTCACCTTTGGCTCTATCAAGTTATGCAAGTAATAAAAATCTTCTGTTGACATTCTTGTGAAGTTATTAATTGTGTCTTCTATCACTTCAAACTGCATATCTCTTATAAGTGTCACTCCATACTGCATTCTTTTTCGGTACAGCTCTTTTATCCACCAAAGCACTTTTCGTTTCTCTTTTTTCTTTTTAGGGTTCCGTACCCATAAGGTAAAAACGGGACTCTATTACTAAGACTTCGCTGTCTGTCCGTCTGTCCGTTTGTCCGTCGCCCTGTCACCAGGCTGTATCTCAAGAGCCGCGATAGCTAGACAGTTGAAATTTTCACAAATTATGTATTTCTGTTACCGCTATACCATCAAATACTAAAAACAAAATAAAATAAATATTTAAGGCGGCTTCCCATACAAAATAAAACGTTTTTTTTGCCGTTTTGGTACGGGACCCTTCGTGCGCGAGTCCGACTCGTACTTGGCTGGTTTTATTTATAATGCTGTGTATAATTACAAAAGCTACTGCTGCTCGTACACGACTAGCTTCCGATGAACGGTCAGACACCGGAACAGTAGCCACGCGCGCCGCGCGCTTAGTTGATATACTTCAAACCTTCGCGCGGGCTCGTAGCGCCAGGAGCGCGAACTCGATACGCAGCTCTATACTAACTTGGTCATTCTCCTTTGTAATAGGGGTTAAAGTATGAAATTGCCGATTATTTTCCCACTTTTTATTTTGTCTATAGCTCTTAAGTATAGTCATATTATTGCGTAATTCTTTTTGTATTGTATCAAAAACTAAATAAAGTAACTTTTGACTAAAAAAAAAATGCAATACTCTAGTGCCTATTACTTCAAAGGAAGTCCTTGAAAAGACCCCTTACAATGTGTCAGCTGACCTTCTTGCTTCAATTAAGTATATTTGTATTATATACTTTGATTTTCAGAAATATAAATACTATAATGCGTAGCTTTATAACCATCTAACTTTCACCTTTAATTGCATCAAAAACGGTTCAGGCGTTTTAAAAAAAACTAAAAAATTGTTAGTATGGAAAAATGACTTTTCTCGATTTCGTACATACAAAACGGCAATTTCATACTTTAACCCCTAATATATGTTATAACATAATTATCACAGAATGGTTGAACAAATTTAAATGGAAATTCAGTACAGGGATAAATCCTAGAATATTATTTTCACACCTAAAAATAGAATAGTTGCCGCGGGATAATTTCCGGACAATTTGGAAAACATACACGTTAAAAAATAAAAACTAGATAAAAAATCTCATGCAAATCAACCTTGTGTATGTCATCGTCAAATTGTAAACTTTGTCAGTTCATAATTGAACGTTAGTTAGTTTATAATCCCAGACGATCTCACAATCGTTAATACCTTTCATAAAAAAATTTAGACAATGTGATTAATATCACATATAACTTAATTTTTGATCCCAAAATACAAAATAACTATTGATTAAAAATTAACGTCGAAATCAGGAGCAAAGAAGGTGCCACAAAGACTCAAACCTGAGAAAATGTACAAAAAAGTTTCTTGTGCGTCGAACCGATTGCTATAACTTTACTGTTCAGTCAGTAGTAGTCGTCGAGCGAGTCTGCGCTGGGGCTGGGCGGGGGTAGTGGGGCCGGTACCTTGCTGTAGTCGTCGAGCGAGTCTGCGCTGGGGCTGGGCGGGGGTAGTGGGGCCGGTACCTTGCTGTAGTCGTCGAGCGAGTCTGCGCTGGGGCTGGGCGGGGGTAGTGGGGCCGGTACCTTGCTGTAGTCGTCGAGCGAGTCTGCGCTGGGGCTGGGCGGGGGTAGTGGGGCCGGTACCTTGCTGTAGTCGTCGAGCGAGTCTGCGCTGGGGCTGGGCGGGGGTAGTGGGGCCGGTACCTTGCTGTAGTCGTCGAGCGAGTCTGCGCTGGGGCTGGGCGGGGGTAGTGGGGCCGGTACCTTGCTGTAGTCGTCGAGCGAGTCTGCGCTGGGGCTGGGCGGGGGTAGTGGGGCCGGTACCTTGCTGTAGTCGTCGAGCGAGTCTGCGCTGGGGCTGGGCGGGGGTAGTGGGGCCGGTACCTTGCTGTAGTCGTCGAGCGAGTCTGCGCTGGGGCTGGGCGGGGGTAGTGGGGCCGGTACCTTGCTGTAGTCGTCGAGCGAGTCTGCGCTGGGGCTGGGCGGGGGTAGTGGGGCCGGTACCTTGCTGTAGTCGTCGAGCGAGTCTGCGCTGGGGCTGGGCGGGGGTAGTGGGGCCGGTACCTTGCTGTAGTCGTCGAGCGAGTCTGCGCTGGGGCTGGGCGGGGGTAGTGGGGCCGGTACCTTGCTGTAGTCGTCGAGCGAGTCTGCGCTGGGGCTGGGCGGGGGTAGTGGGGCCGGTACCTTGCTGTAGTCGTCGAGCGAGTCTGCGCTGGGGCTGGGCGGGGGTAGTGGGGCCGGTACCTTGCTGTAGTCGTCGAGCGAGTCTGCGCTGGGGCTGGGCGAGGGCGCGGGCGGCTCGAAGTCGAGCGCGAGGGCGGGGGAGGGCGCGGGCGAGGAGATGGCGGCGCCGATGTCTGAAGACAACTCGGCCGCGAACCCGCCCCCGCCCCCGCCCCCGCCCCCGCCGCCGCTCGTGCTGCCGCCGCTGCCGGATGTGTTGCTGCCGCTGCCGCCCTACGACATGACCACGCAATAAGTACAATGCAATGTGAGACGCCGGGATATGGAATGAAAGATGCGATTATGTTGAACGACACGATAATATTTTCTTAAATGAATACTTACCTAAGCTTATATACTAACTTACGTACTAATGTGGAGTTAGGTGACTCACACACTATAGCAAATTTATTCTGATAGATAAGTTTATAGATAACTTTATCATGTAAAAGAACAAATTTCAAACACGTGTCGTTACACGTAGTCTAAACTTTGAGAAAACAAAAAGTAACAAGCAAAATCGATTTTCTTTTGGCAATAATCACATATTTTATACATTGCCGTCTCTATTGTTTACTAACCGCGCGAGTTACTTACGAGGGCGACGTACTAAACGTCACAAAGCTAAGAAACTATTGGAATTATAATGAACTCTTAGAAAACATAATTAAAATTTTAATTCTATCAACTTTACAAATATTAGACGACCATTTGGATCAGCGGTAGTTAACGCTGCTTCTGAGCCATGGGTCGCGGGTTCGATCCCCGCACAGTACAAATATTTGTGTGCATGAACATGTCTGTTTGTACTGGTCTGGGTGTTTTCTATGTATTATAAGTATGTATTTACAAAAAAAAAAAAAAAAGTATATAAGTAAGTTTATCGGTTGTCTAGTACCCCATACGACAGGGTACTTAATAGTACCTTAATTTGGGACTAGATGGCTCTGTGTGGCCCAGTGTGGCATGTCTTAAATATTTATTTATTTATTTATTTATTTATTTATCACGTTTCCTCCTTTCCTAAATTCTTTTAGAGGGAGCTTACAAGTTTCATGATGCAAAAATTGTTTTATGTTGACTGTTTAGTCTACTATGTGACTGGTTGGTTCTTTTTTACACCGTGATGTTTATTGTACAACATCAAACACATAAAAATATTTAAACATGGAAAATGAAATTCAAGCTTTTCTACACTAAATCCACAAACCCGCTTGTTTTACTAAAATCACATGACTATTTCACTTTGATAGATTTTATTGTCGAAGAGTTATTGTCTTGAGTTTTGTAAAGCAAAGTGATTCAAAATATAATATATACCGTGCATTTTGAACTTCCTGAAAGCCCACGTTATATAAACACTATGTATAACATCTTGAAAATGTTTCTTTTTTAAAAAAAAAAGTCTTAGAAAGATACGAAATATTTATTTATTTATTTATTTATTTATTTATTTTAGGAAGATTTCCAGCTTAAATATTTACAATGAATAACAACATATTACTTATTCTATACCTATTACAAATCTCCACATGTGAATATTCAAGTAGGTAACAAACTCAATATTGATTCTTCATTTTGAAGCATGCTGTGGCGCACACGGACTTATCTGTGTAAGGTTTATTCATCCAGGACCCAGCCGAAGCAAAATATCGTGCGTGTGACAGCATGATTCAAAATGAACAGTCTTATTTCTTAAAATTTTCTAAGATTATTTAATAAATATAAATATAAAAGGAACACTGCCAAGACAACATAATATGTAATAACATAACCTGGGTTTCGTCTGTCAGGTGGTCAAAAATGCGCGGTGTAAGTATATATTACTATCGAAGAGTCATCCTAGATGAATGTTATTCGTTAAGGCGAGATTAGCGGTGGCATACCTGCGCGTAGGGCGCGGGCGACTCGTGCTGGCTGTAGGGCGTGTGCGCGGGCGACGGCGTGTAGCTGTGCAGCGCCGCCGGGGACGCCGCCGGGAACGCCGCCGCCGCCGCCCCGCCGCCGCCGCCGCCGCCGCCGCCCCCGCCCCCAGCGCCCGGCGAGCGGGAGTACGGCCGGGATACGGGAGCCTGGACGACACATACATAACGTACACATCAAAAAGCGGTATTGCGGGGTATTGGACATAACATTTCTGCTTTTTCATCAGCGTGTGCTGCTGATAGAAGATCAGAAATGTGCAGTCCATATACCTAGGATCTTACTCTTTCTTGTTGCAATATTTACAATCAAAACTTAAAAGTTTACGGGGTTTGCCCGCGACTATGATACGTGCAATCGAATCAAAACGTCGGGAGGATAAATCACTATTTAACTTTAATTAACTAATTCGGTTGCAGTGTTGAGTCCAAAATACATACATTAATTATAGTCACTTCACGTAGAAAATATAGTCAAATATCGCCTAAATGTATTATTATTTCTATTAAAACAGATAATCTCTAAAATCTGTTCGTCTTACATACACGGTCCCATTCAAAAATGTTACTGCAAACAGTCAAAATTTAACTTTATGCAGATACTGTCAAAAATCTCAGAATGTTGTCACACACAGCTTAGTTTTTTTTTAAATCTTTATTTATTTATAGAGGGTTTTATAAAACTATTATCATGCCTAAAGTGATATTGAAATAAATGCTGGTAACAGAGTGAATGGTGCGCTGCACGCCTTTGTGAATAGCCAGAAGATTTCTATGAAAGCTCGTCTGGCTGTGCATAGAGGGGTGTTGGTTCCAACACTCATGTACGGAAGTGAAAGTTGGGTATGGCAGAAAAAGCATGAAAGTAGAATAAATGCAGTAGAAATGGAGCGCTAAAAAGTATGTTAGGAGTGAAATTGAGTGACAGGATAAGAAATAGTGTGATAAGAGAACGTTGTGGTGTGAAAGAAGATATTGTAGCAAGGATTGCGAAAGGGATGCTTAGATGGTTTGGGCATGTAGAGAGGATGAATGAGAGAAGAATGACTAGACAGATCTACAAGACGAGTGTGAAAGGGAACGTTGGAAGAGGAAGGCCTAGATGAACTTATCACGATCAAATCGGAGATGTTCTGAAGAAAGGTCAGGTCAAGAGTACTCTAAACCGACCAGCACGCATGAAATGATTGATGAATGTGGAAGAAGCGAAAGATGTATGCCAGGATCGTAGAAAGTGGGAGGCCTTGGTCTCTGCCTACCCCGTTGGGAAGGAGGCGTGATAATATGTATGTATGTATGTATGTATTATCATGCCACCCTCATAGTAGATACACTTTTATTATAATTTTTATCTACGCTTATGGCCTATTTGTATTATCTTGTACAGTGCTCTGGCTTCCCCAGATAATGGTTGGGCGAAGACACTGTTGAAAAATCCCGTATCTAATTTATTGAGATTATATTTGTTACTAATATTATAAAGCTGAAGAGTTTGTTTGTTTGTTTGAACGCGCTAATCTCCGGAAGTACTGGAGAAGACTTGAATAGTCCGTTTATTGAGGAAGGCTTTAGGCTATATAACATCACGCTGCGACCAATAGGAGCGAAGCATGAGTGAAAAATGTGGCAAGAATAATCGCGTTCATAATAACAGAAATTGACGCGGACGAAGGGCAACAGCTAGTTTGTTATAAAATTCAGCTCTTTCGGCTTCAATCCGAGCACACTCTGCCATAATATGAAATACGTCTTCCAAGTGGCCACATTCTCTACAATTAGGAGATTCTACCTTCCCCATTAAGTAGGCAAAGCTATTCAATGGTATGTGACCAGATCGAAGCCATGAATGAACGAACGAAACGAAATGAAACGAACAGTTGGATGGTTTATACCATATTTTTTTTGTTAGAGATCTCTCATAAAAGTTTGCCTCATAACAATGCGTATAAGATTTGCAAAAAAAGGTAAACAATTCAGTAGAATGACTTCAGTGGATGCTTCCTTTGCTAATTTATCCGCCTCTTTATTGCCAAATAGACCAACATGAGCAGGGATCCACTGCAATCTGACAGCTACATTCCTTTCGGCCAAATCATCTACGGTCTTCAGAATATTGTATACTATCGACACAGTCTATAAAACCATACAGTCGTCCGACGCCTTTGATCTCATGGAAAATGCCGACAACGTCTAGACAGTATCGCGACGGCCAGGGTTGTCACAAGTAAACAATATACACCGTGCTTTTTGAACCACCTGGAAAACGAATCCCACGTTATTGGACCATTATGTATAACATCATGGCAGTGATATTTATTTTTTTAATTATAAATAATTTTTGAAAAATTTTAATTTTTGATTCAGACTTTTAATTATTCAATTCATTTATTTATTTCAGGCAACTTAGCATGAAAGCCCATAATAATAAAGTGTTAGTAAAATCAATAATAATAGTGTTAGTAACAAATATTATAATATAAAAACTTAAACAATACGACTAAACTAGGGATTTATGTTTCACGCTGTGACGCGCCCGGACGTATTATTTTGCTGCGGCAAGGTCTCGGTTGAATGAACCTTACACAGCTACATCTGTGTTCGTCACAGCGTGTTTCAAAATAAATAGCTGAACCGATATTTAATATTTTTTAATATAAAAATATTTTGGTAAAAAAAAAATTAATAACACTGCCAAGATGTTTAAATGGTTACATAACGTGGGCTTCGTTTTACAGGTAGTTAAAAATTCACCGTATATAAAAATATTTATTTATTGAAGATAAACACTCGAAATTAGCACCCTAATGAATCTCAAAATTGACACCCATTCAAATTATAAAAAAATACGTCCGCCATCTTGGATTTTAAAAAGGATGGCATTTTGATAATCAGCACCCCAATAAACCTGAAAATTAACACCCGTATCAAATTATGAAAAAATACGTCCGCCATCTTGGATTTTAAAAAGGATGGGTTTTTGGTAATCATCCCCCCAATTAACCTCAAAATAGACAACTATATATATTATTAAAAAAAATTACGTCCACCATCTTGAAATTCACCCATAGTGAATATTAAAAAAATCCGCCATCTTAAATCAATTATTATGTAGACGTTTTTTTCTTTATCAGCATTCCAATAAAGCTTGGAAAGCATCGTTATCATTTTGAAATAAAAATAAACAAACACTTATGCCCTACCTACACCAATCAGATATTTTTTTACCGTTTACACAATACACCATTTAAATTAACAAATATAAAATAATTAAAAAAACAAACACTGTTAGCCCTGAATGCTGTGTCCCGTACTAACATAGTTTTGTTCGCAGTTCGGGCTCGGCTTTCCCGCCCCTCGCCCCTCACACCCCGCACAATTCTCCTGTCTAGACGTCTTCGTCGGACGACTGTATGGTTTAATAGACTGTGCTATCGGTGTTCCTCGAAAATTCGAGGTACATCGAGCCAGTGCTGTAGGGGACTCTTTGTATCCGTCAATATAACATACTGACATTGATGGTTGAGAGACGCGAGAAAAAAGCTGTATCCTCACCTGCTGCACACTAGGCTCGCGGTAGAGCGGCGAGTGCGAGTAGCGCGGCGTGTGCGCGGGGCTGGGCGTGTTGTAGGCGGGCGACGAGTACGCGCCCGCCGCCGCGCCCGCCGCCGCCGCCGCCGCCGCCGCCGCGCCCGCCCCGCGCGCCGCCGGCGACCCGTAGCCGCCCGCGCGCGGCGGGGAGGGCGCCGAGAACGCCGCCGGGCTCGACGGGTACTGCTGGGGCGCAAACAATATGCTTTATTTGTGATGAGCAGGTTAATTAGATGACTGACAAAACAGGATGACTTTTCATCGCGGTCGAAATCTTTTACCTGATACATTGAGCGCCATGGGGGTCACCGGTGACCTCCAAACGATATAATTTTAATTGTGTCTAGTACTTCGGCAGTAAAAGGCTTAAAGACGTTAAATTTCGTATTTAGAGCCCATTTATAAAGTGAAAAAATTTAGGTTAAATTTCACCCGAAAATTTTTTTCGCAAAATAGTTTTCAATGTTTACGGTCCTAAGCGTGTGAAGGTATGGTATAAAATCAACAACTTATGAATAGTATAGTAATGAATGAATGAGATGCGCATCGCGTAAAAAAAGTGTTGCTAGGAGGCCGTATCAACATTTTAGAGTTTTGGCGGATATTTTCCTTTATATGTATTGTCATTTTTTTGTACTGGGCTATACCAAAGAAAAAAAATACGTCATTTGTGTTTTGTTTCGTAGATTGATGTATTAAAATTTTGAAGGTGTTTAAAATTTCATCCTGTACTTAATGTTTAAGCTATGGTTCATATAGGTAATTATACTAAATTAAATTAAATAACATTTTAAAATGAATTTTTTTACTTGTAAACGTTGATCTATGAAATTTAAATAGCTTGTTGCATAATAGTCAACCTTTAGGCCTTTATTTTGTGTGCTAACACATAAACAATACTTGTTAATATTCGTATCTGTCATATACAACGTGTTCCTTTTGATATCCCATAACCCTAAGTTTATGTTTTATAGGTAAAAATAATGTAAAACGCCCTAGAACATGTGGTTCAAAAGTCAATAGTTTCGAATATAACATCAATTTTAGTTAAATTTGTTCAAAAAATTTTTTTGCGAGACGTTGGCAAACTTACACTAAAGTGTAGTAGTAAAGTAGCGGGAGAGCGTAACTTGTAAAAAACATTGACGTGTGTGGGTGTTTCATTGATAAGTAGGTACGAGTAAATCGGTTTTATTCAAAAGTTCTTTCATAACAAGGTAAGGGTGTTTTACATAAACAGTCATGACTTTATAGAATTATTTTGTATGAAAAAATTAAACAAAAAAAAATTAATAATTGAAAAATAATTCGTATTATGCAATTTGATTCTTTACAATGGTCTGTTTAATACCCTAGAGTTATGAGATATCAAAAGGAACACGTTGTATTCATTGTTAGAATAATATCAAAGAGTTGGATTTAAGATTAACATGGAAAACACGAAAATCACACGGAATATTAACATCGTACCCGTTTCAGATTATATTGGGAACACTATATACTTGAAGAAATTGACTATGGTGTATACTTGTGATAGATAATGTAAATATCCCTGGCAGTCCAAATTAAATAAATAAATAGATATACTTTATTTGATATTTTAGCAACTTAATTGCACTTATAATATCAGTATATAAATACTTTATTTGATATTTTAGCAACTTAATTGCACTAATAATATCAGTATATAAACTTGAAAAATTGAGGAGATGCGGGTTCGAGTCACGCCCGACACAAAAAAAAATTTTTCAAGTTTATATACAAATAAATAGATAGTCCAGTTAGAAAAGTCCAATTTCGAGACAAGAGATGTCTCATCAAAACTAATTTGGATATCCATCGAGCTTTCGGGAAGTTACGAAAAACCCTTGCGTCTAAATTACCTCAATGTCTCAAGACGTAAGTCTTTGAACAGTGATGACTTGTGGAATACTTTGGAAACGTGGTCGCTTAATGCTAACGTGTTTCTGTGGTACGCGTATATTGGACATGGACACGCATACGGCTCCTGTAAAGCCGCGTACGGACAGCTCGTACATTAATACGCTTAGTTTACGCGTGTCTTGGAACGCCATTTTCGTACTTGCAACTATGCGTCGATTTGGGGAACGCGTTTCATTCGTACCAATTGAGACTAAAAGTCGTACAGCGGGCAATGGAGATGCTTGGTGTATCCCTGCGTGAGTAAAGCTGCGTATCCATTTGGAGATAAAGGTCGCGCGACTCGTGTCCCGCAAGACGTCGGGCGACTTAACGCGACGTTGCCACACTTCTCTCGACGTGTACTGCGTACGTACCTGCGGCTGCGGCGTGGGCGGCGCGGGCGAGTAGGGCTGCGGCTGCGGCGCGGGCGAGTAGGGCTGCGAGCGCGGCGAGGCGTACACGGCGCGCGGCGAGGGGTGCGGGTAGGGCGCGGGCGAGCCGTAGCCGCGGCCCAGCACGCCCGCCACGTCCAGCGCGCCCGCCTCCAGCGACCCGCCTGCACACACACACCATGACTAAGTAGGTACACACTTAGAGCGTGGGTTGACGAGCCGGGTTATACACAACCCGTCGTCGGGTCGTTGCCGATTACGCGTGTCGACGAGCACGGCTTATGAATACACCATCACAGCCTATCGAAGCTAACTGACGATCGGACGTAGACATGATTTAAAACCGGCTCGTCAACGCACGCCCTTAGTCAGTTCGGCAGTATTCGTCGAACAGCATAGCCGACCCGAAGTAATTACTATAATAATTGTTCAGCTTGTACCGATTGAGTAGTTCGTTCAGGTCGACATATCGTTCGATTTGGCAGAACTTGAGGATCGAAAAAACCGAACTGTAGCGACTCTACTTACGTTCGGCTCAGCTTCGGTCTTGAAAACTTGCAAAAACTAACAACATCCTCGTTTCACATTTTGAGCTGAACTAAATTTTAAGCCGAGCTTCGTCGGAAACTCGTAAATAAACAAGGCAGTACAATCCTCAGATCAATTAAATCTTTATAAAACGAATAATTTTATAATAAAAATTACGTTGAATTTATTTTCCAAATTAATATTCTTACAAACATTAATTTATAAAACATGTGCTGACGAGTTGTCTTTTCCATTGTCTCTATTGTATAATCAATCTTTAAGCTCTGGAATCTTTCCTGACTCTTGGAAGCGTGCACATATCGTTCCAATATTTAAAAATGGCGATAGGTCTTTGTGTAAAAATTACAGACCAATCAGCATCTTATCTTGTGGTCCGAAACTTTTCGAATCCATTATCTATGATAGTATTTACCCGCATATTCGTCCAATGCTCTCCGACCGCCAACATGGATTTGTAAGAAATAAATCTACAATAACCAATCTGTTAGAGTATAAAAACTACTTATGTGAGGCCTTTGCTGGGAATGTTCAGGTGGACTCTATTTATACGGACTTTTCAAAAGCCTTCGACAAGGTAAATCATGACCTACTTTGCCTGAAACTAGAATCCCTAGGTATACATGTACATTACTTCGCTGGATTGTATCATACTTATCTCGTAGAAGTCAGCTAGTTGCCCTGAAGGGAGAGATTTCAGAACCAGCATACGTTACTTCCGGCGTGCCACAGGGATCACATTTGGGCCCTTTGTTCTTCAATGTATTTATCAATGACCTGATTGATAATATCAAGATAATGTCTATTGTACGCTGACGATCTCAAAATTTATTCTTCTATCAGTGGTTGCCATGATGCGGAAGCTCTTGAACATGACCTAAATGCAATCTATCTATGTTGTCTAGAAAATCGGATGTTCTTAACAACTGAAAGTTCTTCGGTATTTACCGACAAATGTTTTGTCTTAACATTTACTAGAAAGAGTAACAAAATAAGTTTTGCTTACTTATTGAATGGTGAAATCTTGACTCGACAAAGAAAAACCAACGATCTAGGCATAGTTTTTGATAAAAAGTTATCCCTTAGAGACCATTATGAACACGTGTTTAAAAAGGGGTCAAGGATGTTGGGATTCATAATGCGGAACTCAAAAAAATTTAAAAACCCTCGCACTCTTGTCTACCTTTATTACACTCTTGTGAGAAGCAATCTAGAATATGGGGCAACTATTTGGTCACCTTTCTATGCAGTTCACTCTAACCGTATTGAATCCCTACAAAAAAAGTTTCTAAAAGTTCTTTCGTTCAGACAGGGCCTTCTTAGGAAACTACCGACCTATAAAGATAGATTAGCAAAATTTAAGAAGTCTCTTGGGACGTTAAAAAGTGTAGTGTTATGAGAGCATCATCTTACCCATGTGGTCCGCGGTGGGCGTCGGCGCGGGCGCGGGCCCCGGCTGGTAGTAGGGCGCGCCGTCCTGCAGGTGCTGCGGGTGCTGCGGGTGCTGCGAGTGCTGCGAGTGCTGCGGGTGCTGCGGGTGCTGCGGGTGGTGCTGGTACAGCAGCCCCTGCGGGAAGTCGCCGCCGTGCTGCAGGTACTGCTCGTGCGGGAGGGTCTGCAGCGACGACATCGCCGGCTGCATCATTGCGTTCGCCTGGCACCGAGGGAAGCCAAATTATAACCAACTAGATGACCCGCCAAACGCTGTTTTGTCATATGTAGTGTGTTGTACGGTCGACCAAGAAAGAGTTTCGACATAATGTCATGGGTAAGTAGAATAACGATAAGGTTAAACTCATGTACTTATGACGTATTAGTTCCAGTAGCAGCCAGAATATTTTTGCATGAGAAAATCAACCCTGTTTTTCTATGACGCACGAATGATTTTCAACCTTAGGGTGGTAGGTCGCTTTCTTGACCGATCATACACCCACCCCCACACTTCGATACCTAACCTAGTATATAAACGTGGATGGATAAGGATCAAAGAGATAAAAGGAAGATAAAGTTTCATAGTTAACATTTGCAGTATTATCCTATATGTTCCTCTACGAAAATTAATCGTGTATTTTAGCTATTTTCGCAAGGTGGGAAGCCAAATTATAACCAACTAGATGACCCGCCAAACGCTGTTTTGTCATATGTAGTGTGTTGTACGGTCGACCAAGAAAAAGTTTCGACAAAATGTCATGTGTAAGTAGAATAACGATAAGGTTAAACTCATGTACTTATGACGTATTAGTTCCAGTAGCAGCCAGAATATTTTTGCATGAGAAAATCAACCCTGTTTTTCTATGACGCACGAATGATTTTCAACCTTAGGGTGGTAGGTCGCTTTCTTGACCGATCATAAACCCACCCCCACACTTCGATACCTAACCTAGTATATAAACGTGGATGGATAAGGATCAAAGAGATAAAAGGAAGATAAAGTTTCATAGTTAACATTTGCAGTATTATCCTATATGTTCCTCTACGAAAATTAATCGTGTATTTTAGCTATTTTCGCAAGGTGTATTGCGCGGTAGTTTGTGAGAGATACCATAAGAGTGTAACATATTTTGTAACCTATGGAATACAATAATTCTTTGATACACCTAATACGTCATATTATTAAATTTTCACATTTTCCTTTAGACTAGGATGTCCTAACAAGAGAGTTTGCATGGCTGTTGCCTGGTAATGGACCCAAGGACACGAGGCAAAGATACATTGAAGTACTTTTGTAATATTTTATCTCATTGTAAATGAACATCATGTTTTTATGAGAATAAATGTCTTTAAACCTTACTCGTACAAAGAAAGAAGTTACTGACCTGCTGCTGCTGTTGTTGTTGCTGTTGTTGCTGCTGCTGCTGCTGCTGCTGTTGTTGTTGCTGCTGCTGTTGTTGCTGCAGTAGGAACTGCTGCTCCTCGGGCCTGATCTTCTTCGGCCGGCCCCTCTTCTTCTTCGGGGGCTGTTCCCCGGTGGGGTCGAGCACGGGGGCGGCGCGGGGCGCGCGGGGCGCGCGCGGCGCGGGCGGGGCCGTCTCCCCGTTCTCCAGCTTCACCTTCTTGGGCCGCCCGCGCTTCTTCTTGAGCGGTACTTCCGTGCCGTCCTCGAGTATGATTGTGTCGCCTGGTTCTGGCTCCATCGTCAGTCTGCCGACGGTCGGACGGTCATGTTGCGACTTTCGGATGTACATAGCGCGAGGATATTTTAAGAGCACAGTAATGTTTTTGATATGAGCAATAATGCTACTATTGGTGCGTTTTGTGTATGGAATATAAATAACAACACGGACTTTTGGTGTCAATGGAAATAAAAATGCATTATTTTTGTCATTATTGTGCTATTAAAATAACTTTTTGATTGCAAAGCAATCACAACCGAGGCATTTGTATATTATACTGTTTCAAGTCTTTTTTGTATTTGTTTTTTTTTATTTCAAGTCTTTGTAAATAACATTAATATGTATATTCTGAAAATGAAATTTTAAGAGCTGACTAATGAAGAACATGTCGAATCTAATACAATATCATAAGATAAACAATTTATTTACCCAAAATGTACAACTTCTTGAAATTTTACGTTGATGTACCAACAACAACAACAACCAATTATGTACTTGCAACTTTATCTATAAGAGAGAGCTTTCGTTTCGTAAATAGCTGTTAGCCTGTGTGTGTAATTGAAACCAAAATTGCTACTTTTAGAATTATTATTCGTGGTATACTTAAGAAAGGTATCACAGTATTTACGATCGCCTAAAGACAATCTCCCACTAGAAAAACCAGGTGTCTATAAGATTGACTGCAGTTGCGGAAGTTCATACATCGGCCAAACTAAACGCACAGTGGCTTGCCGGATGAAGGAACATATTAAAGCGGTCAAGAAAAACGACACACTAAAGTCAGCCATCGCTGAACACCTTATACACTCGGGTCCTAACCACTGGATTGAGTTTCACAACGCACAGATAATTTCTTCAGAACAGCACTATATACCAAGAATGGTCAGAGAAGCGATTGAAATTACCAAATACAAAAATTACAATCGCGAAGATGGCTTTAAATTATCTAGTGTATGGAATCCAGTGTTTCGAATTTGCGGTAACCGAAGAAAACCAAAAAATACTGTGTCACGATCGGATACTGTAAGTGTTGTGTGTCGAGAACAAAAGTGTAAAAATAGTGAGTTGTCAAACGGTGGTACCAGTGTCGTGTGTAATAAAAGACTACGACGGAGGGTAGATCGATTTGTCTGCTCTTAACAGCTACCCACCCGCAGATACAACAGTTCTCCCGTGATCATGGCGCTTGCAACAGTACCGAAATATCGGAAACTCATAATAAATAAGATACATGGTATAAATCCCGAATTTAATAACTAGTATTATTCGTGGTTTTTGCGGTATTTATTATATTATTATAAGCACATGCTGTAATGATATAATCACAACTTAATAACGATTTGTCTTTTGTAATAGACGAGAATTGTATACACAATAAGTACCGCCTCATTAAGTCCGCAAAGATGGTTGCGTTTTATAAATACGGCGTACACACTTTATGCATACATGTAAAAAAATGTTAAATCACCAAAAGATTGATCAAAGTAATTATACATATATTTTTATTAATCTAATATGTGTAAAGGACTAGGATTAAAAACATCTACAAACGGGTTCCAGCCACGGTAGCAATCGCACACTTCTATACAGAGGTGATCCCTCGCTAGCCTCTGGGCGGTCTCTCTCAGAGGGCACATCAGCATGGTTAAGTTTTCCGGGGACATGTCAGCTTCAATAAACAAACTGTACAAATCGCAACACTTCTCTATCAGCAACAGCGCGCTATCGATGACAATTTCGTCATTTCCCTGTGCCCGTTCGTACTCGCAAATGTGAATATTTTCCAAAGTGGTACATTTACTAAGAGCTTCAAAAAGAATCTCATATTCAATATCTTCCAAAGTCATTTTGACGTTTTTCAAGCGTTTAGCTAACTCTATAGACTTGGACAGGGCCGTGGTGTAGCCGCGGAAGACGCCCAGCCGTCCACGTTTCTCCACGTAAATGTCCAACGTTTCTAGGTTACAGCACTGTGAGAATAGAATATGGAAAAAGTCATCTCTAATGCAGATGTTGCTTAGACGCAGAAAGGTAAGATTACCCAGCGTTTTGGAGCTTCGCGTCAAGCGTATGGGACGGTTGCATCTGATGACTGCGCCATCTTTCCTACAAAAGTCGGTCAGAGTGACTTTATCGGGCAGATCATCTATTAGCTTTTCGAAACCTTCACAGGCGTCGATGCAGTACCAGCGGCTCGGGGCATTCGTTATGTTCATTTTAACCCTGCTGTGCATGCAAATGAATAACGGAAAGTAATCTTGAAACTCTATTAGTAATTTCTTCATAAATTCATCATCGAACGTTGTTGTTGCCTTATTCCAAGCCTTGAAAACTATATTCCCATCCAACATGAAATCTATAGGCAGACTTGGACTGACCTCGACTTGCAAATCCCTGCAATTGACCGAAAATAATGACTTGAACATTGGTGAAACATATATAAGGATCTTCTCTAAGTACATGATGTAGATGTATTCCACTTGCTTAAAATCTAAGTTGGAGATACCACGTAAACATTTTGCAGTTTTGTGCGTGACCCGGCAATCGCGGAATATATAGGAAAGCTTCGAGAAGTTGATCGTGTAGTGATCTGTATGATTCAAAGGCACATCTTCATCTTCCGAGTCCCAAAAATCCTTGTAATTATCGGCAACAGTCACACGTAGATCCAGAATCATCGTGACCCCTTCCAGGAACATCAGAGGAGCGTCAGAGTCGACAAGATCGAACACAACAAAGTGTATATTGACCAACTCTTTCGACTTAAACATATCTCTGCACTCATCCCAAACTCCGTCTCTCCTGCTTTTCCGCGGGCACTTGAAGAAATTCATGCTGATGTTTTTTAAGTACCGGGGACATATTTCTATAAAGTCATCGAGATAGATATCGGTAAATGTGACGTCTAGAGTTTCCAGATGGATGAAGTTGCTGATGTGTGGTTTTAACCATTGCGTGTTGATGTCGGGTACTCGGCTTAGGTTCAGTTCTCTGACATGGTGTCCCAGGGCTATGAATATATCTCGTCCGAGGAATCTGACCGCGGCCGCGGCGCCGCGGGTAAGGTTAAGCCTCTTCACGTGTCGCGGCGTAAACAACTCCCTAATACCGCTGCAACTGTCGTACGCGTTTATTTTAGACTTTATATCTAAATAATTCAATATCAATATTCCTAATTCGACGGGTAAATCTAAAAATATCATTGTACAAGTTTGATAAAATAAATGTTTATAGATTTTTTCTGTACATGTTTACAAATAATATTGAAATGGTAACGTCAGTGTTACATTGACTTGTGTCAGTTTTTTTGTCTTGTCTGGGTTTAATGTTCTAGTTTTTGTCAGCCAGCAAAAAGTTTCACTTTTATTTAAATTTTCAATAACAGGTACGTGATATTGGAAATTTTAGTGCGTTATTAACGAAAGGATTTGTACGAATGTGTTTAAAAACGCAGAAAAAAGATTAACATCATTGACTTACTAAGCGAGATAAGCACAAATTTGACTGCATTTGGCTTTTAGGCATATGTGTGTCTTATGAAAATTAAATTTGTTCAAAATATACTATACTAACAATTTTTTTATAAAATTGTATTTAAATGATTTTTATGTATTTCTTAAGACTTAAATGATTTTAAACTTTCGCGATATGAACACATATTATTTATAGTACACTAACGGGTCGTTATCGCCTTAAATATTATCAGTCGGCCTGTGACCACGGCTTGGTGCAATCCAGTCGAAACGTCGGGTAAATAAATAGGTATTTATACCTTCATAATATTTAACGCGAAAATAAAGTCTTTATTCTAAAGTCTTTATACTAAAGTCTTAAGACTTTATTTTAATTTTAAATGACATTGATAATGTAATTTCTCAAATCAAAGATTAAATCGACAAAAAGTATGAAGTCGTAAGTTTAGAAACTAATTATTGCTGCAAATTAACTGAGCGATTTTGTCTACCATGTCGTTGGGCAAAGACACAAATGACGGATCAGTCATCAAAACAATTATTCCTCGTTTCAAAAGCGATCGTCTGCTTGTTACATTACATAGAACGGCAAAAATTTTGTTTTTTTCAGTTTAACTTTTTTATATGCCTGTACTGCTATCTTTTCTATGACAACCTGTAGGTAAACAGTACTACAAGAAAAAACCAGCCCATGTTTACTATTGCTAAGTAAAAAATCTTATTATATCAGCATTTTGAAAATTTTCCTCATCTATACTATACTAAACTCAATAATTCCGGAAACATTTTGTATGAAGCTATAAACAGTTCATTTGTGTGTTTATGAAATAAACGATTTCATTTTTGTTTCTATTTAAGCTGTTATTTTCATGATACAACATTTTTACTTTGCCATAGTAATTATTACATTCGTATTAACAGAGATCCTGCTTATACAAGTAGTAGCATAAATCCGTCACCCGGTATATAAGGCTCCTACACACAATGCCGGCGGCGAGACCCTCGGGCACGCCCAGGGCAATATACCACGTAGCCCCGTGGTTGTTTATTTATTTCTCTATTTCAAATTTGTACACAAACAGGTCACTGCAATTTACAGAGCCAATTAACAAAAAATATATCATGTAACATGAAAGAGGTCCAAAATCAGTGCACACAGCATGATTATTATTATTTAGCTGTGATTTCATCCCATGAACGGGGATCTCGCGTTTCCAGCCGCCTTTGCCGCCGGCATAGTGTGTAATATGTATATATAATATGTGGCTTAACAGTTGAAACGTGTGACAACTGTCAACGGGCGCGGCTGTGGCCGCAGTTTTAATATATAACGCAGTGCTTGTCGGTGGGAGCTGTACAGTGTAGCCGGAGACAGTGCCTCGGAAAGATTACCTATGTCATTAATTTTTGAGTTACGTAGTTACTACAGATTTTATACTTTACTATTTTATTATACAAAGAAATAGTATTTTTTTAAATAAAAAATGCAATTAATATTAAATAAAAATTTGCAGGGAATGGGCCTCTAACACGGAATTTAAGATCAATAAAATTAAAATCAATCGGGGCAGCACATACCTCTAGTTGTCCCCTTAATATAAAAACTGTAAAGTTGTTTAGGATGTATGTAACTCAATTATGGCAACACGGCTGAATAGATCTAGATGAAAAGACTGGAATAGCACATAGGTTACTTGTTATCCCGAAAAAGTTATTTCACGGTTCACGATCCGTAGCAAATTCCACGCGTAAAGTCGCGGGCAGCGGTTATATTTTTATTATTCCCCTCCAAAGCCCGCGCTAGTAACAAACGCGAGTCTATCTAAATCGTGTAGGTATTTTCTATCGAGCTAGCATTCTATCATTCATTTGTGATGGCTAATTACCAATAATCGGATTAGGTAGTGCAATTCTGCGGTATTTTAAGACGAAATTTTAACATGGACATGCCAATCGCACTGGATTATAATTTCGATACGAGCTGGTCATATTCAAGATTAGTACTAACAGCCTATAATCATCCCACTGCAGGGAAAACGTCTATATCATTGAATTCAAGTTACCACAGTAATGATGGGAATTTGAGATTAATATCGTTTAAACGATATTGCAAATTGGTTTGCTATTTTTACGCGGCTGAATTGGCCGCCGTAATGTTGTTTATTTCAAACTCAACTGTTTTTTTTATAAAATGTATTAACTTTTTATTCTCTATATTTTATCAGAGAAATTATTAACATCTAAAATTTATTACTTGTTAAATACGTGTTTTCTTTTAATAACTTCTAATTATCGAAATCCCCGATCCCGCGGTCGCGGTCGTATCCGTACTAACATAATGTTCGAGGTTAACCGTAAATTTCTCTAGCCGCCCCTCGCACAGCTACCACTGGAAGGTTCCATCACCGACAAGCCCGTCTATCCGTGTAAGTCACCTGTGCTGGGGGTACCTGCGTATCTCGAGCTCCTCCTGCGGGCGGCGCGACGTCGTGTCCGGGAACACGAGCTCGGCCTCGTCCACGTGCGGCACGAGCCCGTTCAGGTAGTCGCGGAACTTCTTCAGCGCCGCGTAGAACGGCACCTTGTCCGCCGCCCGCGGCAGCTGGGCGCAGCGGGCCGACGACGAGGGCATCACCCACATGTACTGAGGGGCAAAAGGAGATATATTATATAAATCGTCGCTTAAGTTCTAACACCTCTCACCTCACCTCGTCGCCGAAGTCATATTTTGACCAAATAAAGTAAGTAGTAAAAGTAACAGCCTATAATCATCCCAATGCAGGGAAAAGGCCTCTATCATTGAATTCAAGTTACCATTGCAATGATGGGTGTACTGGCATAATCACCACGCTTGCCAAATGCGGGTTGGTGATCACAAACCCGAGCAACGTTCGAAAATTCGAAACCTTTTTGTTGCCCGACCCGGGATTCGAACCTGGGACCCCCAGATCTTGGCCCGGTATTTAAGCTACTAGACCAACGGGTTTGATATGCGTAACGTTATTTTAACCAAATAACGTTATGCATATCAAATAAATCAAATTTCAAAATAGGATTAATTCCTTTTTTGAAATTTAATGTGTTTGCCAAAATGACACAGTATTTTTATTCGTATATTAAATAACCTTAACTCTATAAGGTTGTTATATCCAAAATAAATTAGTTTTTTTGCTCTCCTGAAAAGTTGCTTATTTGACATCCGCGGTGTAAGAACTTAAAAGCGACGATATATTTTTATATACAATGGGCTTGCTCTTGACTACATACTTAACTATACGGTTAAGAAGAAGCCTACGATGGAGCGAGCTTACCCAGAGGTACTGGTTCTCCCACACACCAGCGGAACACAGAAAAACTGTTCGGCGCTAGACTCCGGCAGGAGGTTGGTAGCATCCAGGCAGCCTCTTACGAAGCCTACCACCGCAGAAGCTATCTGTTAGAGGCCGTGTTTAGATAGCTACAGAACTATGTACGTACATAATGCTAGCACAGACACGATATCCCGGACCAGTCGGAACCATCGCGTGCAACCATTGAGATTTATGCCCAGCACTAATGTGTGATCGGAAAGCGCGAGTGACGGGGCCCGATCGCCAGTCGATCGCCGGGCACTAAGATAATTGTGGTCTTGAAGTAAAAAGAGAATTTACAGTAAAAACTATTTTATTTAATACTCTCGTAGTCAGGCTACCCTACAGCCGCAAAATAATTGTTTATAAGTAAAAACTTGCGTAGTGTAGCGTGGTCACAACTCACAGGTAGACCATGTTCGTGACTACAAACAACATGACACAACATTTTAGTACATTATAGATATAGGTATTTTTGCTTATATGATACTAGCTATTGCCCGCAACTACGTCCGCCTCAATTTCTGTTATCGCGATTTTTTTTTTTTAAATAACATATTCTAAAGCCTTCCTCGATAAATGGACTATCCAACACAAAAATATTTTTTCAATTCGAACTAGTAGTTCCAGAGATTAGCGCGTTCAAATATACAAACAGACTCTTCAGCTTTATAATATTAGTAAGTATAGATTTTATTTATTTTTCTTACTTTTTAATGTTAGGGTTTGACTTTTCAGAACCCTCCTTAACCATTAACAGGAACGACCTGTGTGTAGTCACCCCTCTGCAGGGCAAAGGCCTCCATCATAGAATTCAAATTACCACAGCAATGATGGGTTCAGGCATAATCACCACTCTTAACAAATGCTTGGTTGGTGATAACAAACCCAAGCAATGTTGGAAAATTTAAAAATCCTTGCCTGAGCCGACTTGGCTTACACAAGCCACTAGACCAACGAGGCTTATATCTCAACAGCTAGCTGTTGCCCGCGACTTCGTCTGCGTCAATTTCTGTTATTATGATCACGATTATTTTTGCAAAATTTTTCACTGATGCTTCGCTCCTATTGGTCGCAGCGTGATGTTATATAGCCTAAAGCCTTCCTCGATAAATGGACTATCCACACAAAAAAAAATTTTCAATTCGAACCAGTACTTCCGGAGATTAGCGCGTTCAAACAAACAAACAAACTCTTCAGCTTTATATTAGTATATAGATAATGAACAACTCACCGTGTTAGTCCCGGCTATGGTGTCCGGCTGCTTCCCGAAGCAGAAGTCCTTCTTGCCCGAGAACACCTCGTAGATGAGCTTCCCGTTGAAGACGGCCACCTTCGGGCGGAAGGTCTGCAGCTTCTCCAGCAGCACGGCCGAGCCCTCCTTGATCTCGCGCCGCGTGAGGTCCGCCGAGCCCTTCGTCGCGCGCGGGACCATGTTCGTGAAGCCGATGCCGAAGTTCAGCAGCTGGAAGGTTAACAGAGGAAACGGGTTGAACAAATGATGTAAGTACGGTTGCCATCTCTGATTAGAAGAAATATTAATTTTTAGAGGTAGCAAGGGGGGAGATTATATAAAGTGTACTGACTTATAAAAAGAGT
Organism: Anania crocealis; assembly: GCA_949315895.1. Lineage (NCBI taxonomy): Eukaryota > Metazoa > Arthropoda > Insecta > Lepidoptera > Crambidae > Anania > Anania crocealis. The sequence continues at coordinate 461,583 of OX438874.1, read as the reverse complement.
ATCATTCACTAAAAAAAAAGGACTTTAACAAATGGTGTCATTGGGTTGCCAACTTCGATTAGAAGAAATATCTGCTTGCGAAAGAAGTAAATAATGAGTACGGACTTATAATAAGGGTATCATTTGTTTAAAGATGAAAAAGGTTTATCGTAGGTACTTTTAGCATATTAGAAGTAAATATGGTTACTATAATTAGGTATGCATCACACATGACTAGCATATTCTAGTTAGAAAAAAAACTACACTGCATCAACTAAGAATTAAGGATAATTTAATAATAATGATGTATTTATAGTAGAATAGAACAGAATAGAATAGTCGTAGTTTCATTCATTTCATAGTTCATAGTGGCCTCCGATCTTCAATTTGTCATTTGTTATACCCCATTTAAGTACAAGCCTCTCCAAACGGAGGATTTAAAAATGTTATGTAGACAATTAGTTTAAAGTAAGGATCATCATAGCTACGTATGTTTTACTTTATAATTGATTTGTCTTTTTGGTTATACTAACAATATACAATACTGATTTAGATAAAGTCAGATTAAAATCAGTGTGTTTAAAATTACTGCCTTCGTTATGGACAGTCTTAATTCTAACATTAAAAAACAAACAGAATTACACAAACTCAGTTGTAAAAGGCAACGCGACTGGCTAGAACGCCGCCATTAGTCTGACATAATCTAGTGATCATTATCTACCCACAATCAAACAATTATTTTAATTAAGCAAAATGTGATTCAAGAACGATTAATTAGCTGTGCGCCGGTTAATTGCGCGGTAATGGGATATCATTTAGCGCGTTCTTATCGGCTCACAAAATGTCAATGTGTAAGTAACAGCCTATAATCATCCCACTGCAGGGAAAAGGCCTCCATCATTGAATTCAAGTTACCACTGCAATGATGGGTGTACTGGCATAATCACCACGCTTGCCAAATGCGGGTTGTGATCACAAACCCGAGCAACGTTCAAAATTCGAAACTTCTTTGTTGCCCCACCCGGGGATCGAACCTGGAACCCCGTGATCTTGGCCCGGTATTTAAAACACTAGACCATCGGGGCGTTATTTAAACCACTATAGTCTAAGATCCCACCATACAACGACCTTCACCGAGCTGTTTAATTGATTAAATTTTTTTTATATACAAATAAATATGCCAAAAAATATATTGCAAATGGGTTGCCTAAAAATTTCAGTCCAGAGTAGAATTTTTAAAATTTGACAACCGTATTTCATGACTTTTTTTTGCATTCAACCGTATACCACCGTGTTCATAAATGAATAATATTTATTTGTATTTAACTTTATTTAATTAACCAGACCGGTGCAAGTTACTAGTTCGATTTACCTGTTTATATCTGCCTACTCAAGAGTTGTGACGGGAAAAAAATAGTCAACCTAACGTTTGCATATTCTTTGGGCTTCATATTTTCGATTGGTATGAAATTTGTCTATTAACCAAACGAGAAAAAAAAAATTAAAATATAAAAAAAAATTTAATTAATCATACTCTGGACTGAATTTTTTTAGTCAACCCATTTGCAATATATTTTTTGGCATATTTATTTGTATATAAAAAACTTTTCATCCAATAAACAGCTCGTTGAAGGTCGTTGTATGGTGGGATCTTAGACTACTAGACCAACGGGGCGTTGTCAATGTTAATATTAATGTGTAGTCGAGTCGAGTGTGGGGCGCGAGAAGTGTGAATAGTTCCCATGCTCTATATTACGTTCTAGTTACAGTACGTGTGTCTAAATAGTTTCATTATGGAGAATGAGGGAAAAATTTCATAGTAGCAGTGTATCAGATAAATCAGTTCTAGTTATTAAACCTAAACTTTGGGGTCTATATTTTAAAGACGTAAAAATGTATAGTATGCACACTAGCTTTTTGCATGGGCTCTACCAGCGTCATGTTAAATACCGCGCGGGCGGAAACTTGTGTCCAGCAGTGGGATACAAAATTACCCATCTCCTATCTCAAGGTCTTATCTATTTATATTAAATTTTAACAAAATCCGTTTAGTAGATCAGGCGTAACAGCGTTCCTACGGACAGAAAGAGTTCCTTTTCCATCTATAAATATTATAACCAAAACGAGGCTATTTATTTATTTATTTATTTTATTTTAAAGGAAGACCAACAGCTACATAAAACACAGTAGTAAAACAAACGAGGCTATGTAAGGAAGTTAACATAGCCTCGTTTTGGTTTGTTGTATACTTATTACCAAGCACCCTGTATAGATATTTGGCATATAGGAGTACAAACACGGCGAGACATTAGAAGAAATATTTTAATACTTCGAACAAACAATCAGGCCCCCAATTCCGCTAATTTACAAATGGCTCAATAGAATCGCGATTGTATATTTTGACACATTTAATATGGTAGTATTGTCAAAATATACGATTACGATGCCATTGCGATTATATTAAGCCATTTGTAAATTAGCAGAATTGGGGCCCAGGTAACAGCGATAAGCGATGTACAGAACATTTTAACTATTGGTATGTAATACTGTTTACCTAACATCCTGTACAGATATTCAGCCTATGAGCACGCTGGGCAATGAAATAGGACAATACTTAGAAAATATTTTGATGCTCCAAACAAGTATTTGGTTAAAGCGATTGTGTTATACAGAGCATTTTATTAACATTCTCACTGTTGGTGTTACATCGAAACTATGAGTTTCACACGCAGTTTCCTCAGTGGTGATATATCAGCAGTCAATTATGTGGCTTTAAGAAGTGTCCTACTATACACAGGACATATTAAATATATTAGTATAAGGTGTATTTCATTCTCGTTCGAGACTAATGAGTGAGGCAAACTCGTAGATTAAAATGCATGACACCCACCCTTAGACATGCAGTGCGATAATCTTAGCGCAAATGTGATAACAGACTTCGTCAAAGCTAATGTAACAGCAATTAATACCCGATTGGTATTTATTCTCTTTTAAGGCTGACACTATAGTCCATAAAATATAGCTTGATTAGAATGACACCTGTCAAACTGAGGTGATTAGTGACGGGACTGACTCAACTGATCAAACGAAAAAAAACAGTTATGGCGAATAAAATAAAACGAAAATCAGATATATTAAGATTTAACAGTAAGTCAGTAGCGTGATCATTATCAGAATAATTGGAACAATCATGGAAAATCAATTAGATTTTTTTTATTGCATATAGAATCTATTAAATGTGTAAATTTTTCGTAAACTTTAATAATTGCAATTTGATGTTCTTAGCATCAACCAATACTCATTAAATCATTTGTAACATTTTGTTACATTACTTCGATTTTGAAATGTTGTTAGTCTGTCGATTTCGATTTGTCCATTTTACGTCATATCTAGCGATTATCAAAAATGACGTAACCTTGTAAAAACGTCTTTTAAAGTTAGGTGTGATTTTTGAGACTGGATTATTTTAATGCTTTTAACTTTAAATATCTATTTAATATAATTAAATTGATTAATATGTACAGCAATGTAAAAAAAATAAATTCTTAACATGCCAGTTAACAATATTTTTTCGTGTGCAAAAGTGTTTCACTTGTGTGATGCTGGTACAAAGTTACGTCGTCTTTTTCAGTGAGAACTGTCATTCTAATCAAACTATATTTTAAAGACTATAGCGGCTGCCAAACAAAAAGCTTTCAAAAAGCCGAGACAACATCGGTCGACGTGATGGGTGAGACATACGTTATCATAGACAAGCACAGCGACGAATCGTATTTTTTTATTTATTTATTTAGACTTTATTGCACAAATATAAAAAACGTACAAAAGGTGGACTTAATGCCATGTGGCATTCTCTACCAGTCGACCAGTTAATAATTAATCGTATTTATGCAAGGGCTAAACAGGCATAAGGGACAAACCTTTGTGCAGGGGATGTCTGATAGAAGAAGAAGCACCAGAACACATGATGGTACACTGCAACCACGTAAGCTAATAACGGACGGAATCCCTTGGGGAACCAGAGTTCATACAATAGGTACTCAGTGATATACTAGGCCTTATGGGTTTCTGGACAGCCTAAAATGGTTTGTATTACGTACATACGTGAGTAAAACGTACATGACTTAAAGGGAGAATGATACTAATGTAAGGGAACCCAAACGTTCCGTGGGTGTTCATTCGGTGAAAATGTTTTTCTGTCACTAATTTTGTAGCTGGCTTTTTTATTTGACGTCTGGACGTACAGACATCAAATAAAAAAGCCAGATACACTATCAGCAAACGTAATAAAAATCGTTGGAAAAACCGAATAGGTCGTTAGTATGTTTTGTGTTTGCAGTAGACATTTGTTATAGTAGTAACAGCCTATAATCATCCCACTGCAGGGAAAAGGCCTCCATCATTGAATTCAAGTTACCACAGCAATGATGGGTGTACTGACATAATCACCACGCTTGCCAAATGCGGGTTGGTGATAACAAAACCGAGCAACGTTCGAAAATTCGAAACTTTTTTGTTGGCCGACCCGGGATTCGAACCTGGGACCCCGAGATCTTGGCCCGGTATTTAAACCACTAGACCAACGGTGCGTTTTGATATACTATAACAATATGTATGATGAAGTTGTTATGAGTTACAAACCTTGTAGTCCTCGTCGGCGCTCATCTGCTCCCTGGTGAGGCCGGAGAGGTAGAGGCACTTCCAGAAGTGGTTCCCGGGGCCCGCGTAGTGGTGCCCCTTGTACGCCGCGAACAGGCCCGGGTTGATGCCGATCTGGGGAAAAAGCAGCCCATGATCAGCCATTATGTTATGACGACCTCCGTGGCGGAGTGGCGTACACACCGGTTTTCAAGGTGTCGCCTGCTCCGAGGTCCCGGGTTCGATTCCCGGACGGGTCAATGTAGAAAAAATGCGTTTTTCTACATTTTCTCGGGTCTGGGTGTTTGTGGGACCTTCGTTGTTTCTGGTTTCCAAAATATGAATGCTTTAAATAGTTATTCAAATTGGGATCAGAACAATGTATGTGATGTTGTCCACATTTATTTATTTATTTATTTATTCTACAGAGAACTTACATTATACCGACAGAATAGAAATTGAAAATACAATCAATGAATTTTACTGATTTCAACTTTCAAGGTCACTATCACTATAGTTATTTGATTCGGGATGTACCGGGATTACCATGTATGTTATTTATTATGAATTACCGATATTTCGGCACTGTTGCAATAGCCATGACTCCCCTTGAAGAGTTCTCCCATTATCATGGCGCTTGCAACAGTGCCGAAATATCGGAAACTCATAATAAATAAGATACATGGTAATCCCGGTACATCACGAATCAAATAACTACATATAATTAATTTTACCTTCTCGTTTAGGACGAGATGAAATTTATGTTAGTATCAAGATAGACGAGATGAAATTTATGTTAGTATCAAGATAGAAAGAAAATAACATTCTACTATCTCGCTCGTTAGGCTGACAATTAGGATTGAATTTCTTAGGTCGATTCTCGTCACAAGCTTACAATTGTCTCAAAGCAGTGGTAAGATGACATATTGGAACCTGTAAAAGCTAAATAGTAAATATTGGGATATGTAACCAAAGCCTGATTGGTGGTAGTAGGTTTGATTTCCAATCAGATCAATTTAAGAAACGAGCTTTTCTAAAATGTCTTGGGTACTGAAGATGAGGGTGGGTGATTCGGAAGGCAGGTTAAGCCGATTTCCCGTCTTCTGTCACAAGACTTCCAAGTCGTAAAAATAAGTCGCGTCAGCGACTCTGCTTGGAAACCTCTGTCAACAGACTACTTGCAAAAATAAATAATAAAAGCCGAGGGTATCCCAATGTGATTGATTGAGTGGAAACAGAAAGTTGATTCGACAGCTATTACAATAAATTCGTGCGATAATAGTATTTACGACCACCGCCATATTTCACGTATGACATTAATCACGGCAATAAAATCATGTTAACGTAATGTAGTCCATATTATAATAATTTATTTACTTCAAATTACATAATTGCTTTGCAATGCCGTTATTTGAATTTCCATGAATAATATAATTGTATTTTAATAAATGGTTATAATTTTAAATTGCATTAAAATATACATGAATACAGTTAATATAGAATTAATCGTGTATGAATTAACACGAGATATTATTAATGTTGTATTATGAAAATTCTCATGTTGTTTTATACAAATCATTCATACCATACTTCATTCAATTCAGTTTCGGCATATCGAAAATAGAAAACATCTTCTGTCTCTGATTTTGCCGTCCAGAGAAAAAAAGACATAAGTTCTTTTCTATCTCCGATATGCCAAAACTGAAGATAGAAAGGTTATTAGGACCGGCCGTTAAAGAAGAAGCAGATTCTTATTTTGGCTTTTAAGAAGATATAGTTCTTTAATTGTTGATTACATAAAAGGGTGTAAAGTCAATCTACATATTGAAATAAACTACCAATTAGGCTTATACGTGGGTAACACTGAAAATGTTTAGAACTGGCCAGTTAGAAACATTGCTAATGAAAACTTTTTTTGTGAATTGGCGGCAAATCTAAAACTCTTGTTATACGTGAAAATGAACCTAATGCGAGAAAATTTTCGGTCAATGATTTATTATGACTTTCGTTGTGGGCTTACTCAACAACAAAGCTATGATAGGCTGCGATTAGAATTTCTTAATGAAGCCCCATCTCGTGCTGCTATTTACAATTGGTTTAACGAGTTTAAGCGTGGACGTAGCAATCTCAATGATGATCCGCGTGAGGGACGTCCTTTAACAGCGACTACTGAAGATAACATCAGTGCTGTGCGACGCATGATAGAGAAAGATAAGAGAGTGACCTATCAGCAGATACGGGCAAGCCTAGGCATTGGTACGAGTCAAGTTAAAAAAATATTACACGAACATTTAGCCGTCAGGAAACTTTTGTACCAGATGGATTCCCCATACTTTAACCGAAGACCAGAAACACCTTCGCATGGACTGGTGTCGCCAAATGTTAGATAAGTGCGGTGACTCAAATGCTGTATTTGACATCGTCACAGGTGATGAAAGCTGGATATATTGCTACGAACCTAAAACCAAAAGACAATCAGCTCAGTGGTTGTTTCCTTTCGAGGATCGGCCAACTAAGGTAAAGAAAGGAAGGAGTCAAGGAAAAAAGATGATTGCCTCATTCTTTGGTCGGAAAGGACAGTTGTGCTAGAAGATGGAAGGACAGTTACTGTAGACTGGTGTGTTTGCCTGTTGTCTTGGAAAAAATTCGACAGCAGCGCCCTCGAAGCAGGATCTTCCTTCACCACGACAATGCTTCAGCGCACTCCGCAAAACGGACTGTTGAATATTTGACTATGGCAGATGTCGAGATAATGAGTCATCAACCATACAGTCCTGACCTGGCGCGCTGCGACTTTCATTTATTCCCAAGAACTAAATATAAAATTCGAGGTGAAAATTCTGAAGATGCGGTGAAAGCGTACGAAAGGAAGAATGGGCCCACTGCTTTTCTCAATGGTTCCATCGAATGCGACGATATGTAGAGAGGAACGGAAATTACTTCGAAAAACAATAAAAGTATTGGCAACTTTCTACATTAAGCCGTTTTTCATTTTCTAAACATTTTCAGTGTTACCTAGGTACTATATATATTTGGTCCTATGACCTACCACTGTCCAAAAGTTAATATAATTTTAGTTATTGGGCTGTTAAATATTTCTTTAATAGATAAATAATCAAATTTTTCCCCTAATCAAACTCTGACTTGGACGGAAACACTAAAAAAAAGCAGTAACAAAAACTTTGTTTTTTGCTAAAGATGCCTTTATCATGAAAGCCAACTCTCTAATTGTAATCGTGTAATTCACCCATTAATTTGTTAAATGTTTATTACCGCAGCAAGCAGCCAAGGTACGAGAATAATTAAAATAATGCTGTTAGCTGCACGAAATCAATACAATGGAATTATTAAGGAAAAGATCGATCAAATATTCCCTTTCAAACTATTATCATTTTATGGCTAAATTATTAAGTCAAAAACAAATAATTTATATCAATTTCATGCTTATTTATTGGCCTGGCTTTTGTTACAGATAAATTGACTGAAACTACCTAAACCTATACCTCACCGGATGATGACACGGCCGGTCCTTAACCTATCTATCCTTAGTTTTGGCATATCGGAGATAGAAAACAACTTCTGTCTTTGTTTCTCTGAAAGGTATAATCAGGGATAGAAACTGTTTCCATCGACATCTTTCAAGACTACGTGCAAGTATTTAGGTTTAAGTGTCTGGCATGGTTAAGTGACAACAACAATGCGACTTGAGTTATTAAATATTTCTTTGCTACTTTTATTTTTGTTAATTAGTTTATTTTAAATTCATTGTAATCTTTTAATCTTTCTTTTAGATGTCGCCAAGTTTTTTGTGTAAGCTGTATTTACCTGTAAAGGCATATATTTTAATAATGTATTTTTTATATGTTTGTAAAATTGTAAAATTATATGTCGTTGGTAAATCTAATTCAATAAAATAAAATAAAATCTCCGAAATGTCAAAACTGGCGATGGATTGATTATTGGGACCGGCCATAAGATGCTTGTAAATTAAGCAGCGCGGTTAAGTCAAGAATCAATATGCTATCAAAGCAAGTTGTACACAAATTCTTGCTGTATGCTCTTCTCCAAGTGCGACAAAACACTACCGAGTATCTGAGAGTGGGCGAAGTAGTGTGACGGACGAAGCTTAGCTAAGGAGCTAAGGCCATACTCTCTCACTTTACCAATATGTATTAAAGTATCTTGAAGATGATGAAAAGTCACCTGAATATTACGCATATGATTAGTATAGTAATAGAGGTTATATGTTGGGATGCGATCATACTCACAATGATGATGTCCAGGTTCTCTGCGAGGTGGTCGGGCAGCGTGCGGCGCGCCACCTCCTCCTCGCTCATGCCGTTGAAGCGGTCGTGCTTCTTGCGCTCCTTCACCGGCCGCGGCGCGCCGTCTAGGATGCCGTCAGCCTTGATCTCCATGCTGGAACAAGTGGACATGCTCCTTTAGCGTTCAAGAACGAATACAGGGTACAATCAACTTTATAATATTGGTTAATGCGGTATCTTATGCCGGGAAATTTTGCCATTATATCGCTTAATGACTTAGCCAACACCAACTTATTTATTTATTATTATTTATCTGTTGCAGAATGTAAAAGTTACAAACGTAACAAAATCCTGTAAGGGGGTAACAAAGCATATACATAGTTAAAAAACATAACTTGTAGGTCTAAAACATGGTTCAAAAGCTACCTCAAATAGATATTTTACTTTAGGACTAAACTAATAGCCTTATTTTATTTGATATTTTAGCAATTAAATTGCAACTATAATATCAGTGTATAAACGTGAAAAATTATGTCTCAGGCGGGACTCGAACCCGCATCTCATCTCTTAACTGACTGTCAAACATCTGCAAAGATGTTTCTTTCGGGTGTTAAGGGTGAAAACTCCTAACATTTGATGTACTCGTAGTAACGCTAGCTTACAGCGTTAAGAATGTGCTTGAAAAATTCGCGCCGAGTCGCAGTGTCTCGGTGGCTTAATGGCATAGCGCCCGCCCGGCATGCGAGGAGATGCGGGTTCAAGTCCCGCCTGAGACATAATTTTTCAAGTTTATTAGCTTAGGGAACGTAATTTATAAGTAATGAACGAACAACTTTGAAACAGCATAACATTAGGGTCTTATTACCGTTGTAGTTCGATTCTTTATCTGAAGTTTTGGCAAACCAACATTTTATTAATTTGCTCTCGTCTAAACGTAGTACTGAAAGATCAGCCAGGTAAAATAAAAACTGTTCTCGGGTATTTTGTAGAAACATAATGTTAATTCCTTGACTCAATCAAAATCATAACAACTTGTGTGACTGTTGTTGTGGTGGCTGTTAGCATATTCACAATTCTTCTTGTTTAAGTGACCACTTTTAGGTTATAAATATAGTGTTATTAAAAAAAAGATAAACAGGTTTAAGCCTTGTCTAATTTTAGGACGACTAATTTGAAAATATGCATCCATGATATTAGTTAAGTGATATGTCAAACAACTCTAATTGGCCGTCTTATAATTAGACACGGTTTAAACATTGTTTTATTTTTTTGTATTAACACTGATTCGATTCCCGGACGGGTCAATGTAGAAAAAATGTGTTTTTCTACATTTTCTCGGGTCTGGGTGTTTGTGGTACCTTCGTTGTTTCTGGTTTCCAAAATACGAATGCTTTAAATAGTTATTCAAATTGGGATCAGAACAATGTATGTGATGTCCACATTTATTTATTTATTTATTTACTGATAGTGTTTGTCAATTGACTGTACCCTCTTTAATATGAATAAAAAAGTGATTATTAAACTATCTATTATTTTAGATATCAGAACATTACATATTTACGTCAGCCTGGACACCAAACGTTCCAGATTTCGTCATTAGCTGGATGAATGTAGACTTTGGCCGATTTTTTTGTATCTGGGACTGTTTCGAGTCTCGTCATGTGGGCGGCGAGGAACACGTGGGCCCGTATCACAGAACGTTGCTCCGTTATTGTGACCATTCCAAGAACGTATGACGTTTAACGCTTTCTTCAAAACTAAAAAACTTATAGTTAAAAATCTGTCAACTACTCTGAAAAACATTTACTAATTTTCTTGTATCTACGGTCTCAGTTACAATACAATATGGTCATAAATTCCGAAGATACCATCTATTTGTATAAAATGCTGTATATATATGGCGTAAACGCTCAGAATAATTTTGATAAGAAGTTTCTAGTGTACGCCTTCATTTCAGTTCGTAATGCTGTTACCAGTAACCAAACTTAGACGGAACCTGCATCCCAAATACCGGAATTTCGGTGAGCCACGTCGATGGGAACCCAAATCTCAAGGTTACCCAAAAACTAGTTTTACAATTGAGTCGAGTGTGTTAATACGGGCGTTAATATTGGCACGGTTCTTTCTCTTGCGATTTATCCGCCCGCATGCCGGCAGGCTCGGACGAGTACAAGGAAACGCAACAAGGAAGAGGAAAGATGTGGCCAATTAATGATAATTTCAGTAGGTACGCGGCTAACAGTTACTAGGTCGGGTTTATGGTCGCGTTGTAAAACTTTATTAAATCTAGCCTAAAGGCCTGCATTTAAATAATCTGAGTATACAATTGTAGATTGTGATCTGAGATAGAGCACGCACGCGTAGATGATACTAGTGCTATTTAGCAGTTAATTATAACCGTTGTTCTGTCGGCATGGTTGCCACTGATTACTGGAGTAGTGCGCTCAATAAGTATTATTTATGTGAAAAAAGATTAGCCTCTAGAGGTATTAATATGAACATAAAGCAATTTTATAACTATTGGTGCGTCTTAACGAGAACAAATACAGTAAGATTTGAGTAAATGATGGCGGAAAGGTTTTGAAATGGCAACATCGCAAAGGGTTTAGGAAGCGGGTGGCGCGAAACCGATTGTCGTGGAGATCTGTAGGGGAGACCTAATCCAGCGGTGGGCGTATAATAGTTATTTGTTATACAAGAGTGCAAAGTTCCTTTTTAACCGCGTGCTCAACTTTGATAACCGAGCAAGCAAAGGATTCTAAAATTAGAATCCTGAGCGTTAGCGAGGGAATTAAAAGAGCACAGGTGAAAAATCTTTGCACTCGAGTGCAACACGTAATTTTTCATCCCCCTTAGCGAGGAAATGACTAAATGCAAAATAAAACATTTATACAATCACAAGATACTTTTATTTCAGTTTAGATTGCAAGCGCAAAGCAAATTGAAAACAAAAGTACACCAAGGAGGTTAAGAGTCTGAGTTTTTAACAAATATAAAAAAAGGTGTATGATAAATACGGCACCATGGGGATGAAAGTAAATAGGCTTAATGATGTTTTGAAATCACATACCTATTTAGTGCACGCGATGTTCTAAATTCAAATTTACTTTAACCTTAAGCGGGTAATAACTACTTTTCCGCTCAGATATCGAATAACAAAAATACCATTTCCGAGGTGGGGGATGAAAAGAAAATTTTTTAGTGGTTTAAACTGAGATATTATAGTCTAACCCCCGTATTTATAAAGAAGTAATTACTTGTTGCTTAAGAAAGTGTTCATACCTAGTGCTTAAGTGAACGAAATTAATCACAATTAATAGTCATATTATTTGGCTGAAAATGCAAACTTTTGGTAGTTATAACTTCTAGTAATTTCTTGATTAAGGCATACAAATTGTCTCTCAAGTAATTACTTGTGGTCAAGTAATTACTTTTACTTGTTTAAATACGGGGGTTAATCTCGGTTATTACATTCCAAATAACATATGCTTATATCCAGTCCGTCAGCCAGTCAACCGAAGGCACATGCAAGAGCTAGTCACAAATACTCTTTACAAAAGGCTACCTGGCTTCAAACGTGAGTTGTGACCTGCGCAAAGGTGGCAAAGGTGTGCTAACAAAACGAGAGCCCCGCAGGTAGTGATGCGCTCGGTATGCCACGGTCGATGAGGAACTTTTTTGTTTATCGATAGTTCGTATCGACAGAAATTAATAAAAGTATCGAGTGCACCTATAATTTATTAACATTTAAATAGGCTATTCACAAATAAGCGGGTTGTATTATTTAATACTAGTTTTTTACCGCAGCTCTGACAGAGAGAGTTATTTTTCCGTTTATAATATTAGTAGGATTGTTCATTGTAATTTAAAGTAGGTATACACCGTGAAATTTTAGTGGTTGTTTTCCCGCAGTAAAATGATTCTAACTTAGTAGTACAATAGATTTGTGCAGTTTTTTTTTATTCAAATAAAAAAATAGCAGTTTCACGATTGTGATAAACGAAACTCGAAAGCAACCTCGAACCAATGGTACCAGCCGCGCCGCAGCCGGTCACCGGCCGGGGTCATTGCCCTCGCGCGGTGCAGTTTATGCTGTATTACTTAGTGCGTAGAGCTTCTTTTGCTTTGAACATTGATTTCGTGCGGCAAACAGTACCCAACCACGTCACATTTTGTAAAGATACTATCGTATCTCACGCTTTTGAGTTGATGATTATTTTTTTGATTAATTGAGAACAACGATATCTTTATTTTCACAAAATAACTCGCACGATTCGATGGTGCTACTAAAGGTAAATCGTTCTGTTGCGGGAAAACAACCACTAAAATTTCACGGTGTATAGATTAGGACTTACTTTTAGAATTATACTAGTATGTAACTTGTTTATTTTTAAAATTGTTTACTTGTAAAAATTTTGAATGAAGAGATCGCTTTTAGCGATTAAACTGCCAAACTTGTGTATTGTTCTCTAAAACATCGACCGTTTTATAGGTTATTTCATTTAATATTTCTTGTAGCATAATACTGAATACTAAAATATTTAATCGAAACATGAATCATGGTTGCGACAGGTCGAAGAATGAATCGAAACGTCGGGAAGGTAAATCCCTTTTTATGTTAAGTTTTATTAAGCTTTTTTTATGCACATTTTAAGGCAATAAATTGTGCGATGATGACGCTGTCATGTTTCCTATCGATATAAAACACCGACAACTGAGCGTCACTTGGCGCAAGGCTGCGTTGCTTTCACGGCAAGCTGTGCACCTGTGCCTATACTACATCCACCACACTGTACTCGCGTTAATGCAAAATATTTCACCTTATTAATTCAAGGCTGCTATTTAGCACGGTACGTACGTACACCTTCATTTTGTTTTTTTATTATTGCAAATTATTCTTTCTCATTCAGGCGTCGACGCTTCGGTCTAGGGTGCATCAGGCGGTCATTGTGCATTACTTTAAGATTACGGATGATTATGATTGAATTCGAGAAGTTAAACAAACAACAATAAGGTATTTAACACCATTGACAAATAATGCTAAAACCATAATATCAACTTCTTCAAGTTTAAAACTCATTTGAGGTCTGAAAATCCGGATTCATTTCAAATACTTTTAAGGTTGTAAGACTTTTAAATCATGATGAGACAGAAAAAACACTGTCCCATACAAATGTGACACTGCAAAAAGTCTACGATTGAACAAAGTACCTACTGTCATCTTAGTCATGTGTCATGTCAAATTCAATACTTTAATACCTTGAATTTAGGATAGTGTCAGACATCGGAACGAGCACCCAAAAGTTCAAGTGTACGCTATTGCGTCTTAGTTTTTTTTATATGAACGTTTGATATCGATAAATATAGTGTCTTTTTTTTTCACGGTAAACCTTGACCTCATAGTTTTCGAATTCTTTGAGAAATATATGTCAGCAATTAAATATAAGACTATAGAAAATATACAGAATGCATCACTGGTGTGTCGAGATGCATTGAATCATCTCAAGTGGGATTTCATCGAAGGAATGGTATCCCAATTAACACTCGGAATTTAATTGCACAAAAAAACAATCTGTTAAAACGATTTTAGTATCAATTAGTGTCTTAAAATTTTGAAACACGTGGACTGCTAAGAAAAAAGACTTTTTTTAAACACGTGTGGACTGGTAGCGAATAAACTTGCTAATAAACAAATCAATGCAAATGACTTAGCACGGACTTCCTAAAGTTGTATGTCGAAACATTTTAATGGTCCGTCAAAACAAAAAAACATAAAAGCTAGACTGTATTTTTGCACTCTCATTCGATAGCGCGTACTACTGACTACTTGTGCTACTCATGATGATGAAACTTAAGCGTAACACGTATTTTAAGAATTACATAGGTACTTTACTATAAAGAAGCAACCGCTACAGGATTTTAGGTAAGCGGCTAAATTTTTTTAGTTTAAAATTTACCTTTATTTTGAGTTATCCAACTTAATATGAGTCAGTGCAGTCATAGTTGTTGGTAGTGTTGCCAGGCGTCCGGATAAAGCAGGACATAGGTAGGCTTTTTGATATCGTGTCCGGCCAAAATTAACGCTGTCCGGCTTATCCGGCTTTTGTTAGGCTTTTTACATTTCGCAAACGAGCGAGCACCGAGCCGACTGTCGGTCGCTCTCGCATTTACAAAGAGTTATGATAATAATTTTTCGTACCTATTGATACTGAGATCATCAATCATCATCATAGGGTGTCCGGCCTAACCAAATGTCAGGCCAAACTGGTTGGTCTGTCCGGCTATTAGGTTTGGCGACCTGGCAACCCTAGTTGTTGGTGATATTGTTTAGCACTGACTTAAAAAATCAGTGAAAATAAGACAAATCTATACTAATATTATAAAGCTGAAGAGTTTGTTTGTTTGTTTGTTTGAACGCGCTAATCTCCGGAAATACTGGTTCGATTTGAAAAAATCTTTTTGAGTTAGATAGTCCATTTATCGAGGAAGGCTTTAAGCTATATAACATCACGCTGCGACCAATAGGAGCGAAGCATCAGTGAAAAATGTTGCAACAATAATCGCGTTCATAATAACAGAAATTGACGCGGACGAAGTCGCGGGCAACAGCTAGTGGAAACTAAAATAGAATTTCGTCATCCGAACTACTCGTACTTTCTTCAGCAAAAACTTTCGATTTCGTTTCGGATCTATGAGTTAATTTATGCCAGTTTATTCTTATTGGACAGAACACGGCTCCTTTAAAAATTCCATTTCTAGGTAGTTACATTTAAACATATAAATTAGTGATATTAGCATAGAAAAACAACTAAATTAAACATGCGTTAGGTATGGTTTTATGTTAGTCTCCATCATATAATATTCTAATATTAAATCATGTGTTTGTTAACATCAAGCTATTCTAGAACGGCTTGACCGATTTATATGATAACGTGTATTTTTGGTAGGTTTGAGAATAGGTCAAGGTTAATTTGTAACCCGGTAAACTACGGTTGCCTTAGGATATAAACAAAGATTTTTGGCGACCATTTGGGTCAGCGGTACTTAACGCTGCTTCTGAGCCATGGGTCGCGGGTTCGATCCCCGCACATCTATACTAATATTATAAAGCTGAAGAGTTTGTTTGTTTGTTTGTTTGTTTGAACGCGCTAATCTCAGGAAGTACTGGTTCGATTTGAAAAATTCTTTTTGTGTTGGATAGTCCATTTATCGAGGAAGGCTTTAGGCTATATAACATCACGCTGCGACCAATAGGAGCGAAGCAGCAGTGAAAAATGTTGCGAAAACGGGGAAAATTATTCATATCATTTGACGCGGACGAAGTCGCGGGCAACAGCTAGTTACAAATATTTGTGTGCATGAACATTGTCTGTTTGTACTGGTCTGGGTGTTTTTTATGTATTATAAGTATGTATTTACAAAAAAAAAGTATATAAGTAAGTTTATCGGTTGTCTAGTACCCCATACGACAGGGTACTTAATAGTACCTTAATTTGGGACTAGAGATGGCTCAGTGTGGCCCAGTGAGGCATGTCTTAAATATTTATTTATTATTTATTTATTTAAAGATATCTCGGAAAACAGCGAATAAAGTTATAAAAAGGAATTGTTTTGATTTGAATTAAAGCAAATATTAATAATAATAATTTTTTACCCGCATTTGTCAAGAGTGGTGATAATACCTGCTCCCATTATAGCTATGGTAACTTGAATTCAATCAGTTAAAATCAGTTTTATTTCTGCAAATAGGCCCCAGGAGGCGATTTACACGTCCCAATTTAAACCTACCACTGCTTCGGGACAAGTCTGGGCTAGTGCCGAGAAGAAACTTGTCCGCCTCTTTTTAAATACATTTTTACAAGGTAAGGTGAGTTTTAAAAGGTTTAAGCAAGTACGAGCTGGGACAATTTAATGCCATACATTTCTATCATTTAAATAATCATTGACAGTGTAATAGCCCTTTTTCATTAAAATTACTTTGACATACGATTTAAGTTTATGAACAATGATGACTATAGGTAATAGGACGTTACTTTTAACTCTCGGACCTTGTCGTAATTACAAAGGCTCCTTCGCCAGTCGCAACTGATATCACTGTCAGGAGCAGTTCTGTTATTAGGGCAAGGTCAAACAGATAACATTTAAGTTGCGTCTGTTGTGTTACGGCGCAGTAGCTAACATTTGCAATATAACATAGACAATGCGTAATAATTGTCCCTCATCATTATATCGGCCTGTTACAGATGTCATCATCATCATCATCACCAAACCTCTACCATTTGAGCATAAAAATAAACTATTCCACTAAAATCTTTTCGAAATACATTTGAAAGTATTATCATCAAAATTTTAAAATCGATTAACAATCGACTTTTTCATCATGTAATGGTTTTTCGTAACAAACACACTATATATTAATTAGAAACCGAACCCAAAAAAAAAATTTGAAACTTTTTATAAGCGTAATAAATAGTAAAAAGAGGTGGCCGAGTTCAATGTTTATTTTTATTTTTTTATGTATAGCTAGGGCTATTATGGCTAGCACGAGAAGCCTAGCGACTGCTTGTTATTCCACATTACCCACTGTTATCTAGCATTCCGTTTCCACCTTGATCCGATTATTTCTCTGGGATTTTTGGCTCGCGATAGTGCCTCGGTTCCGGTACCGAAATATCCGTCGACGTAAACAGTGCGATGCGCGCGCGGCATTTTCTCCTGATGAATTCGCTCGCGGTACACCACCTCCCCACTGAACTTGGCCCGATGTGGCTTGACCAGAATGTACTAGGTACTGTGATGAACAGTTGTTTTTATTGATGTAAAATATAAGAGTAGATCACAATGCCGGCACTTTAAAACAATAACACCACTTCTCTTTACATGGGCGTCGTAAGAGGCGACTAAGAGCCAAGCCACACAAAACCGCACCGCAAGCATTTTGTATGGTGAGAGGCGATGGAGCAGCGTTTTGTCTCCATTATAGCTAACTCACCTGCCCGGAGTGGCTGCAACGTTTGTAGCCTACTAATTACTTACAATTTAAGGTTGACATTATAATTACTAAATTTTCGCTCGAGTGTATTACACGTAATATTGTGTAGACGAAAATCTGTGCCCAAGAGTATCCTATGTCCTTTCTCAAGATCTAACCTATCTTCGTAACAAATTGGGTCATGTAGTTTGGTCATAAAAGCGTAACCCAGAGAGTCACTTTCCCATTTATATCAGTAAGGATATAGTTATTAATAGAATCTTTGTAATTAACTGTCAGGTAAATAGGAGGACAGCATCGCGGGAACGCCGCAAGGACACCTTTCAAATGTCACATGTCCACCGCGAGCGTGGTCGCAGCGCGCCAAGAAAAGCCATTGCATAAGCCTCGACACTTTCCATTCGCGGCGCATTGTCGCTGCGCACGCGCTGCGCTTGCGACGCACACCGATAATTACTTCTTACTCGACGCTTATGGAAACTAATAGTCATCAGTACCTACAGTCATCAACGACCCAAAAATGTCCATTACCATATGAGCCAATGAACAAGTAATCACTACGTGAGCGTCCACTGAGACATTTGGGTGCTGTTTTAACTTAGTGACATTCAATTGTAAGAATTAATAAGTAAATAAAAATGTCCTGACACAAAAGTAGTAACTGTTCAAAACTTCAAAGCATTTGTTTCGTGGAAGCCACTCCACTACGGAGAAGTGCGCGTAAGCTTAAAGATTCAAGGAGGTATGACACGTTTAATTGTGGACATTACGAAGTGTCATTATGGTATGGGACTATGAATCCAGTTATTTTTTCTATTATGGTCATCAAAAATTATAACCATGTTGCGGATTGATACAAAGACTGCAGCCTTATCAAAAAAGTGAAGAACATAGGTATTTGCTTCTTTTGAAATGCGGATTTCAATCTGCACTTTGCAATACTTAATTCATTATTATTAAGATACATAGTATCATTTTAAAGACTATATTTTAATACTAATCTCAGTTATACAGGCACCATTTTGCATGAAAATATTAAATATATTTTCAAAATGCTGATATCATAATATTAGGGGTTAAAATATGACATTGCCGTTTTATTGTAATAGGTTTTTTGAATTGACATAGAATCTTCATGGTTTGAGGTTTTCGAATGAAACTTTTTTCACATGGTTTCTATGATGTTCTTCTTTTAAAAAATGTGAAACATTTGAATATCGACTTTCAATTGTTTTTGGTATTTAACTTAGACAAGAAAGATGGATACTGCGAAAATTCGAGTAATTTTTGAATACGAGTTCCGACGCGGAAGTAACGCGGCAGAAACAGCCCGCAATATCAATGTTGCGTTTGGAGAGGGATCTGCTAATGAACGCACCGATTTTGGTTTTGGTTTAAACGCTTTCGTGATGGAAACTTCGACTTGAAGAACGAGCCACGAGGAAGACCGCCCACACAGGTGATTAACGATGAATTAAGAGAGATGGTGGAAGCCGATCCTAGTCAAACTACCCAGGGATTAGCGGCAGGGTTTAACGTAACCTTACCCACAATATTGACTCATTTGCGTCAAATCAATAAAATAAAAAAATACGAAAAATGGGTGCCTCATGATTTGACTGATGTGCAGAAAGAAACGCGTGTTGAAACTTGTGTTGCCTTTTTGAATCGGTACAGAAATGAAGGAATATTAAATCGAATTGTGACATGTGATGAAAAGTGGATTCTTTATGATAACCGTAAAAGAAAAATGCAATGGCTGACCCCAGGTCAAACGCCACAACAGTGTCCTAAATCAAAACTTACCAATAAAAAGGTAATGGTAACTGTTTGGTAGTCTCAGCATGGTGTTATTCACTAAAGTTTTCTCCAATCTGGTCAATCAATAACGGCAGATGTCTATTGTGCCGAACTCTGAACAATGTTGGCAAAAATCAGAAATAAAACAGCCCCGACTCATGAATCGATCTTCACCATTATTGCTCCATGACAACGCGAGACCTCATACAGCACGAGAAACCGTTTTGACCCTTCAGGAACTGCAATTAGAAACCATTCGACATCCTCCGTATTCGCCAGACCTTGCTCCAACGGACTACCATTTTTTTCGTGATTTGGACAATTATCTACGTGACAAGAAGTTTTCTTCCCAGGAGGCAGTACAAAATGCTTTCACACAGTTTGTGCAGTCTAGATCCTCAGAGTTCTATCACAAAGGCATAAATGACCTTCCTATTAGATGGCAGCAATGTATAGATAATAATGGTAACTATTTTGATTAAATAAATTTGTTAAAATTTAAAAAATAAACAATTTTGATTTTCAGTACAAATCGGCAATTTCATACTTTAACCCCTACTATTATTGATTTCGTCATAGTTTTCAAAATGATATAACACCCTGTATAATATTGACAGAAAAGTATCTTTTCATATTTTAAGATTTACATCGAACCTTTGACTAAAGTCTAAAGGATTGCAATAATTCAGTGATAAATAACAGACAGTTAAAACTTCAATCCCATCAAAAACATGGCAGTGAAATGACTGAAATGAGAGACATGTAAATATTACTTGGATGATCCAAGAAATATTATGATAATATGCTTTCAGTCAGGGGTGACATAATTGAAAAAATATAAAACGTCCAGCCCGTGTGATTTATTTAAATTCCTTTTAGATGTATCTTTCGGTAGATTTTTTTAAATGCGTAGTTTACCTACCAATAATTAATGCAGTAAATACTAATAGTACTTTATTATGTGGTAAATCAATTGGAAAATTTAGGCAAATATTTTATTCGTTATGTGTTATATTAGCGCGATGCACGGAGCTGGGTAAATTTATTACACCTAACTGCAAGAGGCGGGGGCAACAACCCGCCGAAGGCCGCCGTATCGCGGTGACAGCGCACCCCTGCCGCCCGCCGGCCCAACGGGAAAACGCGAGGCTTTGCCAGATTGTATACATATAAGATATATACACTTTATATTTACTTATACGAATAAGTGCTATAGACACAAGTGAAGAAAAAATAAACTCAAAGGTTTGTTACCCCTGCCCACCTGACAAATTGGGAAAATGGGAAATAAGATGTCGTGTGTCATGGATGTAAGAAACAACGTCTTGATGAGACGCTCGAGAGTTAAAATTCTGTCATATGCAAGTACATAGGACGTAGCCCGGTGAGCGGAAAGTTTTGGGTTCGTGTCCCATCTAAGGCAGTAAACTTTGTAAATTCGAATTTTTCTTACCAGCAAACAAAAATTCGCTATATTTACAAATGTAGCAGTGTGGTACGATTATAATAGAATTAAAGTAAGTTCAAGTTTTTGTAAAAGTAATAGATTTAAGGTAAGTAGAAGTTGGCAAGCCTACAAGGCAAAAGTTCCCTATAAATAAAGAGGAAAAAACGTAACAAACATCTATCTATTCCGAGTTACGGTTCAAAGAATACCATAATTTTGGAAACTCTCATCCAAGAGCTTCAATCTCGCTTGCAAACACACAATCACACACACAAGTGCGCCCAGCCTAGCCGCCATCTTCAGTAACATGACGTCACATCAAGCACACATTGTCAAAGGCATGCTTCAATTCACTTGTTTTTACTTTTTACAGTAACACAACAGCGCCTACCTTCAGTTAAAATCAGGTAAAAATCAGTTTTATTTCTCCAGGAGGCGCTTTTACACGTCCCAATATACGCTACCACTGTTGGGACAAGTGCGGGCTAGTATCGAGAAGAAGCAGCGAACGAAACTAGGTCACTATTGTCAGCCTCTTTTTAAATAAATATGTTTACAAAAGATATTTGCCAGTGCGAGCTAGGAATTTAAAGCCATACATTCCTATCATTTATTATAATCACTTATAGTATAATAGCCTTTTTTATTAATTACTAGCGGACCCCTCGAACGTCGTTTCGCCTCAGAATAGTAATCGAATACTATTTCCCAATTTTCGCAGTCTGAAACCTGGATCAGTACATCGTTATTTCTGGTATTGAAATTGTGTACGTTCATCCGTAGCAAAACCAGGAACTATACAAATAGCATCGTTGTATACTTCATACATTACAAGGACATGAAGGGAAATGCGATAAAAAGGCAACGGTTGGTGAACGAATATGGGGTAACTCCAGGTTCTGACAGACTAGCCTTTACCCGCGTTTTTCTTAGCTACAATAGGGTTACCCTTCAGGAAAAGTGCAATCTTAGTGTCATTCGAGAAGAGAGGCGATAAAAAGGCAACGGTTGGTGAACGAATATGGGGTAACTCCAGGTTCTGACAGACTAGCCTTTACCCGCGTTTTTCTTAGCTAAAATAGGGTTACCCTTCAGGAAAAGTGCAATCTTAGTGTCATTCGAGAAGAGAGTAGCTTTCTATCGTAGTTTAGTAGATAGATAGAGACTGCAACTTACAATACTAACAAACAAACAATGTTATTTGGTCGCCATCACGACTTGGATAATATTTGTTTCTAAAGCGGCATCCAGTAGAGTGGGAAATGGCATCAATGGCATAATTAAGCAGAGTCCGAAAGGAATCATTGAAGTAGACGTAAATCAAGATGGTCATCTAAAACAACTCGTCCTTCAAGACAGAACTAGGAACTAAAATCCCAGTACTCACGGCATTCGAAAGGCCACGGCCGAGCCTCAGTGCAAATATTAGCCCTGGGGGGACTAATTATAAGGCATCGCGAGGGGGGATGACTGCCAGAGTGCAGAACGACGACAGAACGCGTGCGCAGTGTTGCGTATAATTCATAAATTGCACCTATTATTTATGGAGACCTAATTACAGGGTATGAGGAGCCTATCCATGCATGCAAATCCGACCAAGTTCAAAGATAAATGAATTATGTATTTGTTACTTGGCCCGTTTACCATCGTATGTGTATGCGATCATTACCAATCTTTCGCAAGCCTATCAAAACTAATTAACAATTCTTTTTTCCTTATTCACACTACAAACTACAGTTGTTGTTTCTGTTGATAATACTTGAAAAACTATTAGAAATCTCTGAAAGAGCTTTAGGTGGTTGAAATATAGGAAAAAAGTGGATAGACATCTATGTTTTCAGACTATTGTGTGCATTTCATTTCCCCATTAGGGTTTTTGTGCATAATTATAAAAGCAACTTTCATGTACTACGTATACGCATCACCTACTTGAAAAATATGCAATCTACTGAGAACTATCCGTTATGACAGCAGATTTCAAAATGAAAAACACTATGTGTGTAATGGCTTGTACTGTCTGTGTGGGAAAGTCAGGTGCCAATCACTATTACTCGATGTGTTGATTTCAATGATGGACGATCTCGACTGCTAGTGGAAGACGACGTTATAGTCTACTAGTCTGTACAAGTCACTTTCAAGTCTATACTATAGACTATCATCAAACAGGTTAATAGGCGCGGGTGTATGACGCAACATATGACGTCACGTTGCGCAAATCCAAAAATACAAATGATGAAGGATTCGTTCACGCAATTGTGGAATCCTAGCGTTATACAACTCGTTGGGATGGGAGTTCGGTACTACATTGCAAAATCCGAAGCCGTACAGAATCAACTTGAGCAGAAGTATTGTTTAATTTTCCAGTTCGGTTTAATTTTAGATCGTTTGAACTTGAGTTTACGTCTTTAGGGAAAAGGGAGAAACCACTACGGCATAGTGCTTCACCTACTCGTGGTACCTACATTTTTCCATGTGGCGAAGTGGATGCCCCACATTGCAACTCGATTACCTTTATATTCAGCTCTATCCATTTCTCCCGATCATGCCGAAATGACAACATTAGTTCAGGAGACAGGTGAATGAACCAAACTCACAAATTCCGGCTTTATCTTTTTCTTAAATTATTCTAGCACGCTATTTACGTTAGGTAACCCTCTACATTTTAATCCTAAATGAATCAAATACAGATCCTACTACTCTTTCTTCGTTGTTTTATAAATGCAGCGTTATCAATGGAGACGTGTGAACCAACCAATGCGAAACGACTGCGTGTTGTGTACGATTTAGGATGCGATTTACTGCAGCGTGATCACTTGATAACATTTAGGTACGTTACGATTTCGATTTCCTACAAATTGTTTAATGTAATAAGCACTTCATCAATTAGGTAGAGGTCTGCCTTTTCTTGGTAGCTATCGCCTCAAAATGCTATACTTAGATGGTATTATTTTATAAGACTATATTGTTACTAGCAGACCCGGCAAACGTTGTTTTGCCATAAAAATGATTAAATTACCAAAATGGCTAACAAAAAATAGGGGTTGGTGGTAAAAGGGTAAAAATTTAGGGTTGTATATATTTTATAAAATTTTAATATTTTACTACCCTACTCCTACCCTACCCCTACCCTACCCTACTTGTGAATCTAAACCATTCCCAGATCCCCTTGAACACACACAAAAAATTTCATCAAAATTGGTCCAGTCGTTTAGGAGGAGTTCAGTCACATACACACGCACACAAGAAATATATATATTAAGATATCCTGGAGCAAGGTGCGTATTAACCGGTCGTCTGTCTAAAGACAGATCCGTACCATATGGCAATTGATAATGACCACAATAGTGACAGAGTTTCATTCAAGCGCTGCTTATTCTCGGCATTAGCCCACACTTGTCCTAAAGAAGTGGTAGGTTTAATTATTGGGACGTGTAAAAGCAACTTCTCGGGCCTATAAGCGGAAATAAAACTGATTTTACTGATGACTATTCTTTCGTAAGTATGCAACCCTTCGTATGCGAAGGGATTGATGCCAATTGACTGAATTTTAAACCATTTTTTTTTTGCTACGTTATATGACGTCGTCGATCCAGGAGCCGTCCAGTGACGTGCCACATGACGGCGGCCGGCGGTGGCGGCAAGTGGGTCGGCGTTAATTCGGGCGGGGTCACCGGCCGCACGCACTAATTGTGTCGCACTGCACCGGCACATCGACGCACACCGCCATCCCACCCTCGCCGGTAGGGTTTTTAGTAATGCTAACATTTGGTATAGTTACCTTCGTCAGTCAAAGGTAGCGTTAATAGTACCTACAGTAACGATACTTGTTTACATGAGGTCAAGATGTAATTAACGGTAAACGTTATGCTACTATAAGCAATGGAAACATTACCAAATGCACAATAGAAGTTACTTAATTTTTTTTTTTCATTTCGATAATCACTTAAATAAAATGCCAAAACCTTATTAGGTAACTGCAACTATCATAATTAATTTTATAAAAATTAATACCACGTTTAAAACGTTGGTTTAAACGAAAATAACGAGTCAATTTAGTAACGTTAACCAGCCCTGCCCACCGGACGTTACTGCTCAACACTAACCCAACATACAATGGCAGCCGGAATACGTTCCATTGCATTTGCAGGGAACTACTGAACTACGAGGGCTGTTAAGTTTCTAAGTAAGCTTGGATGCATTTCAGAATTTAGTTCTAAACCGGAATCAGAGATGGTGTTGAAAGTCTATTGAGTCTCACTTTCAGTAAGATTTAAGTTAGTATCAAGTGAGTTTACAAGGCCTATAATTAACTAGTTTTAGCCACTACCTAACGGCAATATTTTTGAGATTCGATCATTTAGGTTTTGTATCGATCGGCCCGAAAGATCGTATGTACTCGATTCGACTCTAAAAGCGCATAGGATCGGTGCATCATTGCCGTGAGTGCTCCTTACTAGTCTATCCTATTTTATTATTTTATTAAGTTTACAACAAAGATTCCAACTTAGCGGTCTCTGAAAATAAAGATATTCGTTGGTATGGTAAACGTTCGCGATATAAAGGTGCCTATACTACTTTGTTATTTAGAAATTAGAAATAGTTTAATTTAAAATTATCATTTTTTTTCATTTGCCTTTAAATAACCTTTTAATAGAACTTATCTATGTATTAAAAAAAGGTAAAAGATCCGCCAAAAAAGTTACGGATACGAATATTAGGCACATCACTAGTTTAAATTTTTTTTTTGACAACCTTATGTTAAGTTTCCAACTAAATAGGTTTCATAGCCTGGTTCTCTGGACCTGACACCGAGTAGGTATACCCGCTGCAACTAGCACTTAACATCACTGAAGCCATCCCAGCGAGGCGACCGAGGATCGATAGTCGCATGTGCTCCGTGTGCTGATTCTCTCTGGACTCGAGAGCCGAGTACCTGCCTACTTGGTGTTACGAAAGCCCTTATTTGCTATCACAGCAGGGGCAGCTTAAATAATCAATGCTAACTCTATTTTTAATGGAAGAATAAAAAGGAGCTTTTTAATATGCATAATTCGTAAACAAAAACTATTTCCTTTGCACTTCTTTGGATTTAGTGACGTAAGTAAATTAAAAGTAAGGAACAGCCTATAATCATCCCACTGCAGGGAAAAGGCCTCCATCATTGAATTCAAGTTACCACTGCAATGATGGGAACTGGCATAATCACCACGCTTGCCAAATGCGGGTTGGTGATCACAAACCCGAGCAACGTTCGAAAATTCGAAACTTTTTGTTGCCCGACCCGGGGATCGAACCTGGGACCCCGAGATCTTGGCCCGGTATTTAAACCACTAGACCAACGGGGCGTTGTTTAGTTACGTACAAACAAATATTAATAACAATTATTGACTGTACTTTATTTGATATTTTAGCAATTAAATTGCAATTATAATATCAGTATATAAACTTGAAAAATTATGTCTCAGGCGGGAATTATGTCCCTGTGCCTGTGCCTGTGCCTGTGCCTGATATTATAATTATTGACTGTATTTACTCTAATGTGAGCAATAGTGTTTATATCCATTCATCAGCCAAGTTGACAAATACAATTAAAAATTGTATGCACCGTGTTTCGTTTGAAATATTACCGCACCATCTATAGTTTATTTCAGATATCTCTACAAAGTTACTACCTACTTAGATCTTGGTTACGGCAGCCGCGGTAGCCGCGAGCCCAAAACAGTTTTGACCCGGCCTTGCCTCACAAGTAGACCTTGCCATGCAAAAAGGGCAGATAATCACAATCTTTACTTCCTTACTAATATTATAATCAAGCTGTTGCCCGCGACTTCGTCCGCGTCAATTTCTGTTATTATTATGATCACGACTATTTTTGTAACATTTTTCACTGATGCTTCGCTCCTACTTATTTGGTCGCAGCGTGATGTTATATAGCCTAAAGCCTTCCTCGGTAAATGGACTATCTTTTCAATCCGAACCAGTACTTCCTGAGATTAGCGCGTTCAAACAAACAAACAAACAAACCCTTCAGCTTTATAATATTTTAAGTATAGATAAGGAAGTATCCACGTCTGTCCGTTACGCTTTCACGGCTAAACTAAGGAACCAATTTTGACAAAATTTAGTACAAAGATAGGTCAGACCTTCAGAAAGAACATAGGCTATATTGTATCCCACTGCTGGGCATAGGTTTCCACTTGCGCGATGTAACATAACATGTAGTTCACTCGGGAAAAAGTTACTTTATGTATGTAATTAGTAAGCGCCACGTGTTAATACAAGTCGCTCTAGGTATTTAAAAGTAACAGCTTATAATCATCCCACTGCAGGGAAAAAGGCCTCCATCATTGAATTCAAGTTACCACAGCAATGATGGGTGTACTGGCATAATCACCACGCTTGCCAATTCGGGTTGGTGATCACAAACCCGAGCAACATTCGAAAATTCGAAACTTTTTGTTGCCCGACCCGGGATTCGAACCTAGGACCCCGCGATCTTGGCCCGGTATTTAAACCACTAGACCAACGGGGCGTAGGTATTCAAGCCACCGTAAAATTGCAAACTTCTTCAGTTCATTAGACTTCGATGGATTACAAATTACAATCTAACTTAAACTTGCCGACCGTTAGTTTATAGTCTCACGGGTTGTTTTGTAAACTGACATATCTCACAATTTCACGGTGGCGTAAATACCTAGAGCGACTTGTATTAACACGTGGCGCTTACTAACGAGGTAAATAATACTACAAACATTTTATTATTTACCATTGATATGATAAGAAAAATAAACAGCGAAATTCTTAATATCAGTCCCACCGGGTCATCGACTGCACTTTGCACGTGACACTACTCACCGTGATTGAATAAGTGTATATATATTTAAGTGAATGAAGTATAGTTTTTATTGTAACAATAATATTTACATTGTCAGGTAGGCACTACTTGAATGAACGTGTTGAAAGCACGCCAATAGCTCTTTTAAACTATCTTAAATCTTGTTTTGAAATATTCTTATGGATTATTGTATTGTATATCTTGCCGAGCCGTTTTCTGCGTGGGCGAATCAAAGGAAAATAAAGTGTCCGAAAAATACTGGCTTAAAATTATTATCATAAATAATAGGGGTTAAAGTATGAAATTGCCGATTATTTTCCCACTTTTTATTTTGTTTATAGCTCTTAAGTATAGTCATATTATTGCGTAATTCTTTTTGTATTGTACCAAAAACTAAATAAAGTAACTTTTGACTAAAAAAAAAATGCAATACTAGTGCCTATTACTTCAAAGGAAGTCGTTGAAAAGACCCCTTACAATCTGTCAGCTGACCTTGCTTCAAATAAGTATATTTCTATTATATACTTTGATTTTCAGAAATTTAAATACTATAATGCGCAGCTTTATAACTATATGGTAGGTTTAAATTGGGACGTGTAAAAGCGCCTCCTAGGGCCTATTTGCAGAAATAAAACTGATTTTAACTGATTTTTTAACTGATCTAACTTTCTCCTTTAATTGCATCGAAAACGGTTGAGGCGTTTTTAAAATAACTAAAAAATTGTTAGTATGGAAAAATTGCTTTTCTCGATTTCGTCCATACAAAACGGCAATTTCATTCTTTAACCCCTAATAGATATCGTTTATCTGTGACACAAATAGATCATGATAAGCCAAAAATAGTGATACATGATAGCAACGAAAACGTCCTACGTATGTACAAAGTGCGCTATAAATATCGTTAATGAACAGGTGCAATATGCTAGGTGCGTCGCGAGTTGCAATTTATAGAGCAGTGGCCGAAAATCATTCGATCGTTTCGGCTTTTACGCCACATAGAGCATTAGAATTTATTTTGTTCTAGACCAATATAGACCGGTGCTTTTGAACTGATATCCTTTTAACTGTTTCCTAATTTATAGACTTTATCACAAAAATTAGACACAAATTTCAATAAACAAATAACAGACCATAATAATATCTCGGACCGAGATTTTAGAGTTCTGGATTCGATCCCCGGGTCTCGGTCTCGATGCTTTTGAACTGATGTCTTTTTAACAGTTTCCTAATTTATAGACTTATCCCACAAATCAGACTCAAATTTCAATAAACAAACAACAGACCATAATATCTCGGACCGAGATCTCAGAGCTCTGGATTCGATCCCCTGGTCTCGGTCTCGGTCTCGGGTCGAACAAGAGTTTGGAATGTTCGAACATTGCTCGGGTTAGTTATCAATGATCACCAACCCGCATTAAGCAGGCGTGGTGATAACGCCTGTATCCATCATTGCTGTGATAACTTGAATTCAATGATGAAGGACTTTGCACTGCAATGGGACTTATAGTCCGTTACTTTACTTTACGGCCTTAAAATCCCTAGCAGCCGATAAAAATGATTGGTTTATTATAATCTAGTGTTGCCGTATCGATACTATCGGTTTTATTTGCAACGATACTATCGATAGTTTGATAATAACGAAATACAATACTATCGATAGTATCGATAGTATTGAACTCAATCGATAGTATTGCCTTGTCCTGTGCTATCGATAGTATCAATACTATCGATTGTATCAATACTATCAGTAGGCCGATCGATAGGGTACATGATTTTCGATTAAAACAATCCATAGTTTTACTATAGATAGTTTGGCAACACTATTATAATCAAAGAAGATTTTAGACTTTAGCTTAAAAGCTCTTCGTAAACAGGAGTAACGAAGTAACTGAGTTGAATATCATCATTTATAGTAGAAAATAGGTGACACAAATATAATTTTCGTCTACTCGGCCGAGAGTGCCGAAACCCAGCGTGGCCGTGCCTCCGCCGCGTGCTGCGGTGTCGGCAGACACTTTTTACTGTCGCCGAGATCGATAAATCTCGAGCTAGCGCGCTGTCACGGTCGACTTGCGCGAACGTTGACTTTCCACTATATTCGTTAACGAAACAATTAGCTCAACAGTTATTTTCAAGTGTGGACGAAACTGTGGCAAACTTTAATTTCCCAACTCTGAAACTGGGCTCTTCAAAACCTATACTCGCCGTAGACCGTGTGTATTTCTATTGCGAGTTCAATGGACGGTGGAACAAGATGTAGGCACGTGTATTTAGGGTTATTATTTTGATATTCAGCAACGTGTATGATATTAAACATCTGTTATCAACACGTCCGATATTGTCAGATGCTAGGACGATGATATAATAGTGATCTTTCTATTTAAGGTCAATTGGATGTGTTCATTGCATCATGAATTATTTACACACAAATTTAAAAGCAAATTTGTATAAATATGTTATGGAAATAGCGATTTCAAAAAATATAGGCCACATAATGAATGGCAGCCTCGCGGAAGACAATAGGAGTGGAAGACCAGACCGTTCTCGATGTATGAATATGATGAAGGAGAGCACTCAAATGTACCTAGCAGACGCTGAACGGCACAGAGAACTCTTGGTAAATGGCGTTCTCCGTTCCGAAGCGAGAAACACCCTCAGTCACGATCACAAGGGGACGGCTAAGAACTAGGATCGCAAGGACCTATTTATTGGTATAAAACTTTTTTGTTGAAAGTAAACACTGGCTAGAAATAAAATGAGGCATCCTAATTTTTCGCTAAACAAATAAAACTTAAAGTACCAATTATACACAGGTTCTCAACGGCCTTCTTTGATAACCTTGGTTTTAGCATAAGGTTACATTGAAAATTAGAATTACCCTGAATGTGGCTAAAATGATGTTACCTTATCATCCAACACACACACAACTCTATTTCATTGTCAAACAAGTGAATAAAACAACTGAGAGCTATACACACACATTAACCCTAAATTTTTTATTGTTTTATTTGCAACTGAAAACTTTTTCTTTAGAAATTTTACCCTGTTTTAGAATTGGAGAATTTGATCACATTTTTCATCACATGACTCCATCACATCTGTACAGTACTGGACACAAAAAACTCTCTAGAAGGTGTTTGGTGAACACAATGGCGAACATATTATAGTAGAGAGAAGCAGACCCTGCCCGTCTTCTTCCAGCAGTACTTCTTTAGTAGCCTCTTAATTACGACATCATGGACATGATGGGTGTGAGTAGGGTTGCGAATCGTACTATAAGGGTACTCTACAAACGAACACTGAATAGAGGACGCTAAAAATGTTCTCATTTACACAATGCCTACTATGCTAGTGCCAGACACGCATACACGATGCCAAAAATCTCACTTCAAAAATGCAAAAGGTCCCAAAAAATAATACTTTTCTATGATTGCGTACCTAAAGGCTAAAAATGTGACCCTATTACTAAGACTCCACTGTCCGTCATGTATCTCATGAACCGTGATAGCTTAACAGTTGAACATTTCACATATGCTATACAATTTGTTGCTGCTATAACACAAATACACTATGCTAAAATATTTTAGTGGGACACCCAAACGTTGTTGTCAGCAGCCACAGGTGTGCGGTACCTAGATGTCTCGTAAAGAATGAAGAATTGAACAATGGAGCCTCACTCACCCGTTCTCGTCCTTGAGCTTCTTCTTCCGACCCCGCTTCTTGGGCTGGGCGAGCATCATCTGCGGCGGGTGCAGCATGTGCGGGTGCGGCTCGAGGTGCGCGTGCGGCGCGTGGTGCGGCGCGCCCAGCATCGCGCACATCGCCTCCTCCTCCACGAACGAGTACGGGTCCTCGCACTCGCGCTTTATGCCGTTGTACATGTCCTCGTCCCGCTTGGCGTAGTGTTGCTGCTGGACAACATTTTATTATCAGAACAACCTTATTGACGCTACACAGAACGAGTTGAAAGAACGCCAATCATGTGAATTCTTTTGACGAAAGAAACCAATTACAGCGCTCACCTACAAACATTTGCTTATAACTTCTGTGGCCCCGCCTGCCACACCTACATCGCCTTCCTAACCTTTTCCCATGTTCTGTGGTCTAGCTAGAAGATTGAACACCTGGCCTAGATCTCTGAGTCAAGCAACAAGAGTTCAGAATTTCATCTTACTGATGATTGATGATCGGTCAAGTGGTTTAAATACTGAGCCAAGATCTTTGGGTTGGGCAAATCAAGTTTCAAATTTTCAAACAATGCTCGGGTTTGTGAGCACCAACCCGCATTTAGCAAGCTTATAATCATTATTGATATGGTAACTTGAATTCAATAAAGGCCTTTGCCCTGCAGAGAGATGAATGTAGGCTGTTACTTTACTTTTAGGTAATCTTACTAATATTATAAATGTGAAAGTTTGGATGGATGTTTGTTAAAGAATCACACCAAAGCGGCTGAACACATCTGGTTGAAATTTGAACAGTCTAAAATAACACATTAGCTACTTGTTATAAAATTTTAGTTTCCTGTGGAATAAACATGTTTGTTTCTCATATTGAAATGGATACTTGCAGACATTCCAAATAAACCATGCCCCGTGCTGTCACTTTCGAATCAGTGTACAGTCAGCTGCAAAAGTATGTAAACACTTTTTGGTTTTACAATCTTATGTCGTTGTATTAAGAGTCATCATTAGACAGAAGTGTACTGTACATGTGGGTTTAGGCTACAGCTAAGAGGCAGCAGTTCTAACTCCGTAAATGCTGTAAAAGTCCTGAGAGAGATTCACAAATTACTATAGCAACGGATGGATCACCAACCTGATGATGCTGGCTCATATCGTAAGGCGCTTCGGGCTCCCGCTTGAACCCGTACGGCTCGGAGTACTTCGCGAAAGGGAAGTGGTGGTAGGTGTCGGGGTGCTGCTGGTGGGCCGGGTGCTGCTGGTGCTGCTGGTGCTGCACGTGCGGCGGCAGCGGCTGGTGGTGCGCGGGGTGCGCGGGCGGCGGCTCGAAGTGCCGGTAGTCGTCGGGCTCGGGGTAGGCGCGCATCAGCGGCTCGTAGGGCGGCTCCGGCACGTCGGGCACGTCAGGCACGTCCGGCACGTCGGGCACGTCGGGCACGTCGGGCACGTCGGGCGTGGGCGGCGCGTCGGTCGCGTCGGGCGGGTCGGGCGCGGGCGGCGTGGGCGGCGCAGGCGGCGCGGGCGAGCCCTCCGCGCTGGAGGGCTTGCGGCGCGCCGCCTCGCCGCTGTTGCTCGTCTCGTACCCGTCGTCTTGGTTCTCCGTCGGCTTCGGCTTATCGTCGCCCTCCTCCCTGTAAAAGCAAAGAGTGAGGTCAGACCGTAGAGGCGAGGCGACTTGCAGAACTACCGGAACACGACATACTCAGTGATTCTAAAGCAAGTAGATAGGTGTAAAGCTCTTGTTTTGTGGTACTATGAACAACGGTGGTACTAGAAACACCCAGACCCTAGACTAGACCATAACATAGAGGGTTTTCGAAAATTGTCCCGTCCGGGGACCCAACCCTGATCCTCAAGGTCTCGACCACTAAAGTAGTCAAATAAATTTAAAAAAATATATCAAGAAATACGACAAAAACAATATTACGTTTGCCGATATCTCGACATACTAAATCAATAATTCATATTTAGCGGAAAGAATGAATAATAAACCACATGTTCATTTCATTAATATTTATTTACTTTTAATGATACTACGGCCCATGACGACGAGATAAAAATTAAAATAAATAAATATTAACTTACGAGGTGACACTTTTAAAGCTGGTTTAACACATACATAAATACGAGTGAGAAAATTACTATAATTGTTAGCTAAGGTATATAATTGCTGCGGAATAAGGATTGGAATCGTGGAGTTTACTGCACTCTATGTCTATTAGCGTAAAAGTAACAATCCCATTGTTGTAGTGGTGCAGTTGACACAAGGATCCAAGGTTCGATTCTCGATCAAGTCAATTTAGGAAAAGATCTTTTCTAAATCCGATTAAGCCTGGAGCCCTGGAAGGGGCGAGTGACATTTATCCTGCTTTAGACACTTCAAGAGATCGCGTAGAAATCACGTCAATTGTAACTAGCGGCTAAAACTCTGATACAGACTAGTTTACCCTTGGCAGGTCAACCATAAGGCAAGATGAAACTTGGAATTAAAAAATAAGTTCAAGTTAATTCTTGTCGGGTCCCATATAGTACAAGTGCGCGACTGGGTTAGCGGAATTAAGCATTTTATCACCCATAGGACGAGAAAGTGTGTTGCTATTCTAGTTGACCAACATAATTGGCAAACATACCATGTATGGCAAAGTTTAATTAAAAATTAACGCTTCTCTGACCCAATAACGAGGTAAAAGCAGCAACCTTTTGACAGAGCAAGCGTGGTTCACGACAGCATCAGTTCCGACCTAATCCCGCATAGAGTTTAAAAAAAAATGCATGCTCTACGAGTCTCTCGCAAAAGTAATTTCCGAACGGCGATTCCCGAATCAGAGGCCTTACTACGCAACACGACACCCGTATTTACGTAACTATCTGTCCCTTTCATATACTCTGACACATTAGTATGAGTGAGCGAGACAGATAGAGACGAATATACGGCCATTGGGTTGCAGAGTAAGGCTCCCGAATCAGATGTTTTGGGCACCCGAGGAAGGGTTTAGAGTTTAGCGGTCCGCGCCGCGGCGTCAGCATCACCCGAGTGTTGCCCCATGAATAATTGATTTGACCAAACGCGGCGAGACGGACCAGTCAGCTGATCGGCCGCATCTATTTTAAGTATTCATCGGGCGCATTATGCCACATGTAATAAACATAAACGACGCATTCAACGAGTCCATTCATAAAACTGCTCACTTGAATTATTGCCGACTATTATTGGACCCGATATAGTAAACAAGACGTAAGTAGTGTATGAAACTATGTAAATAATGTCGCTAACCATTGCACGTTATGGCAGTAATTACATATTAATGTTTGTTTTTATAATTCGCTGGTTAAATTAACACCGAGGGATCGTTGGCTTAATGAACTGGAGGCGTGGTAATCGTTTGATTGTTATACTTCGATTTCACTTACGTTATTGTAACAATAACGATACAATTATCCTTTTAACGATTACATTAAGATATCCGTTAACAACAATAAAATAAAACATTTAATTTTTTAATCTGAAGTAGCATTACCAATAAATAAAAAACTTTGTAATACATTGGTTTTGAGCTTGTTTTTAGTTGTAATTTCTTCGTCGAATATAGTAAGCTGGGGCGCTGGGCCCTTATTCAGCTATTTCAATTGTAGTTCAATCGTGATTGAATTGTGCGATTTTGACATTTAGCCCATACCAGAACTGTCAAAAACCTGCTATTCAATTACGATTGTGATAAGATTTGGTTAGCTGATTTAGGGGCCTGGATCAAAAACAACTGTTTGCGGCAGAAATGATGATGTCAAGGAACAGTTTCTCCTTATAGAGAAGATAAAAAAATACCACAAGAGTTAACTACGAGTATTACGGCGTTTCTAGTTTCTACCCATGTAACTTATTTATTATTAACATTTAAATTAGGAAAATGGGTAAGAATACGTGGCGTCTAGGTGGTTCGAAATCGAAAATAATACAATATAACAACAATTTTAAATTTTGAACTTCTTTAAATCAATGTTTGACACCAACCCTTCTTGAATATAATAAGTCAAGTTATAATGAAAGTAATATACTATTTAAATTAGTTAAAAAATATTAAAAAAACAATTAAATATAAATAAACTTTACCATTGAGTAGCTATGGAAGAGCAAAAGTAAAAAGCAGATAGATATCATATCCAAGACCAATAATGCTTACTATAGTCATGAATTATGCAGTAGCCCTTTCCTCAAAATCACTTTGACAATGATTTAAGTGAATATACAGGGAGTTATGGGAGGCCTATTTCCAGCAGTGGACGTCATTTGGCCGAGATTGGCATGAAAGAAATTCCCACTTTACGCAGTCTCAAACCTGGAACGGCAAGTTTATCCGGTAAATCTACCCCGCCCAGGGAACTACACAAGTGGGCATTAAGTACCCCCAAGATACTGTTGCTATAGCTCTGCAAAATAGCCTAGTTGTTGGTAGCTTCAAAGGACGTGTCCCGTATGACCTATACCAAAATTATCGATCTGGTTAGACGCTAACCGTGTTCCCCGGGGAGCCGACTGCCGAGGCGTCCATGACCTGAACTACACAGCATTCGCGTCCTTCTGTACAGCCGGGGCCTCAAATGAGCGGCGCTATCTAGGCGCAACGCGCCAAATTCAGCTCAATGAAGATTGTTTTGTTTAAAGCCTATGGGCTCGTATTGTTGCCAATTTCTATGTAGTTGTATTTGATCATATTTTTGACCAGGTGGTTGTTTCCAAAACACGATTTCAAAAACTTTTGTCGATAGAAATTAATCTCAAAGTAGCCTCTGAAAATACATAAATTACCATTTTTCTCAGCAGTCCGTATAACAATGATAATAAAATTTTTGTATATTGTATAAATTTTGATATGTTGCTTAAGCAAATGGCTGATATAGATTTTTAATAAAATGGCAATTTTAAATTGCACAACGAATTTTGTTGTTTGGCACTTAGGCCCTTCTATTCCAAACGCTTTTTCTCTGTCACTCCTACGGGAATCGACAGTGATCGTTGCGGCACGTTGCAAAGAAATTCAAAGACGAAGGTTCGAATTGAACATTTATTTTTGTGTTGGATAGTCCATTAATCGAGGAAGGCTTTTATTAGGCTATATAACATCACGCTGCAGCGCTGCGACCAATAGGAGCGAAGCATTATTGAAAAATGATTCAAAAACGGGAAAAAATATTGATATTAATCGCGATCATAACAGAAATTGACGCTGACGAAGTCGCGGGCAACAGCTAGTTAGACATAAATTGGTACATCAATTAGTGTTCAATATTTGGTTCGTCATACATTTTGTTTTCGAAACATTTCAATTAATTAACATTAATACACATCCTATTCCTCCTGGACACGTCATGTAAGTACACATACTTAAAATTATGCTAATTAAATCTGAACTGTCACTTATTTCGACTGTGTATGTCTATACATAGTCGTAAATGGCACAAATTTTGGTCCCATTGTCATTATCTACATATTCATATTATGTACTACCGGGGCACGTAAGCTACAAACTAAAATAATGTTCAGTAAATCGGAATAGGTGTGAGAAAGAAGACTCTTTCGCACACACTTTATTAACCTACATTTTAATTTTTTTGTGTAATTTACAAACATTATCTTTCTTTAAAAACCCTCCAAGCAAAACATTTTGAAGATATATTCGCGCACAGACATTGGTTTTTTTTTTAAATAAATTTTGTTGTAGTAGCACATACCTAAATGGCTGTGTCAATTTACATACAGAATGAAATTTTAACCACTTTCCAAAATTTTTATATGTGTTCAATATCGTATTTAGAGTCTATTTATGAAGAAAAAATTGTAAATATTTTTCGCGACATTGTTTTCAATTTCTACGGTCCCAGACCTGTTAAAGTATAAAGGGAAAATCGAAAACTTATGAATAGTATTGTAATGAATGAATGAGATGCATATCGCTTAAAAAAAGTGTTACTAGGATGCCGTATCAAAAATTTTTGATTTTTGGCGGACATTTTCTAAGTGCCTTATCTTGACATTTTTGTACTGGGCTACCAAAAGAAAAAATACGTCATTTGATTTTTGCCTCGTAGATTGCTGTATTAAAATTTGGAAAGTGGTTAAAATTTCACCCTGTATTTGGATTAGGACTAGTATCCTCTAATCACTTACATAATCAGCTTAGGCCATCGCCAATTGCTATCGAGTTGAAAAAAAATTAAAATTTCTGAAAACCGACTTATGTCTTCTAACAAAACTACACAAGCAGAATAGGTTCAAACCTAGCGTCTTTATCCTGCGACATTTCAAAATAGCTGATGATGCAATCGAAAAGCGCCAAAACCACAACACTGCATATAACATAAGGACATACATATTTCATTACCCGCTAAACTAACCATCCTTTCAAGGCACTCGAGGACTGGGCGCCGCGCCGCGCTATGCTTGACCTTGAGGAGTGTGTGCCTCATTACAGATGCTAATTATATTTATTTAGTAAACGGTGACTTTGTTGTGTTGTGACAAAGATATTCATCCAAGGTCCCGGTATAATCAATCGGTCATGTCATTGATGAAGAGTCCGCTGAAGCTGTGGTCACACAGCAGGCGATGGAATGTGTCGAGAAAGAGCAATTGGGGCTATCGCTAGTGAATTTGCCACTAGAGGCGCTTGTGTCGCGTGAGGTCCAATATCATTCACTTTCCACTGGTTTTAGCTGAATTTGTTGCATAAATTATAATTTCTTTAATTTACCTGCTGGAAAGTGATCTCCTTCGTAAAATATCGCAAATATGGATTATTTGGCGATTAATGTGAACGCTTTAAAAGCGGAATTACGAAAAAGCGCAAAAATAGGCGGCCTCAAGAGCAACTATTTCAGAAGTTAGTTTGTTGATATCAAGATAGTTATTTATAAACAATATAACCTTAATTAGATTCAAGATATAACACTTTGTTTCGGCGCCAATCGCCTTTGACAGCTATACCTCCGGACCTCAGTCTACAGTGGCGCCAACTGGTGAGCAAAGAAACGGTAGTCCCCATTGAATATTAATTCGCAACAGTTGAATGTTAATGTCGCTGTATACAGTTAGTAATGTGATTATGAAAGCTCTGAAACCACCCTGTCCAGAACATCAGCGGATTAACCGCTATGCGTCCCGTTACTTACTTTCCGCTGCTTGAGATTTAAGAGACTGTTGTGCATTATACGTAAAACATCTCGGAGCCCAGGCAAAGTCACATTAGTATGTTTTTTTTTTTACATTTACTTACAACTCTTCAAGACCTAGCACCGTGCGTGGCAACAAAGGTTTAATTTCTATCTATATACTAATATTATATAGCTGGAGAGTTTGTTTGTTTGTTTGTTTGAACGCGCTAATCTCAGGTACGGGTTCGATTTGAAAAAATCTTTTTCTGTTGGATAGTCTATTTATTGAGAAAGGCTTAAGGCTATATAACATCACGCTGCGACCAATAGGAGCGAAGCAGCAGTGAAAAGTGTTGCGAAAACGGGGAAAATTATTCATATCATTCGACGCGGACGAAGTCGCGGGCAACAGCTAGTCTTCAATATGATTGCTTGCAATCGTGATTGAAAGTAATGTTTTGGAGGTACATCGTCTCTACATTATATTTATAAAAAAGAAACAAAGGAATCTAATATCATTAGAAAACAACATTAATATGTAAAGTAACTTGTGTTCGAATTGAGTTTCCTTCAAATACGTAATACTTCCTCGTCAATATCACTAATTTCTTATGACTGTCTTTTAAACAGAAAGCCATACTGTTCTCAAGTGTTTAACTGTTTAATGTTAAGTAGTTGAAGGCAATTCTAAGTTTCATATAAAAAAAACATTACACGTACGAAAAATTATTAATAAATTTTACACCAATTCAATGTATGATTTTTAGGTTTAAGGCGTTAAAATTAAATGCGGCAAACACTACATACATTTTAATGAGTAACTATTTCAAGTACTCGTATTATGGGAATCAGAAACTACGAAGGTACCACAAACCAGTTTTTACGCCAATCCGCGACGTAGGTTGTCAATAGAATAAATTAAAAAGGCATAAAAGGGATGAAATGTGCCTTGGATTGGATTTAATTCAAACGTAATAACAATACGTAATAACTGAAAATCTTGTAATCATCCCGCTACTTTCCCCGCCGGGGTAAAAACGCGGCTCTATGAGCTGTGTAGGTACGGTAACACGATCCGGCGATCATGTAGGTCGTGAAAAAGTCCGCACTGACGCCTCGGGATATTCGGTGCCGACTAGCTCTGTACAGACACTATTTTCTTCCACCACCTCAAATTTCATAGCGATATAAAACAAGTTTAAAGAGCTGCAGCAATAAAACCGTTTCTGCTTTAATGAACACAGATAATTATTATGAATATTTCAGAAATATCGACTCCCTTGGTTGGTAACTGCCTTGGTTGGTAACTGAAATAATCAAAGACGTGCGTCTCACATAATACGTCTTCGCAAAGGCAACAATAGGGAGTCGCACGTAGGACCAAATGATGTATGCACAAAGGAAAAATTTTAACAGATGCAGTTGGAAACTTAATTGCACAAAAACTAAACAAAAGGAGAAGAAAACTCTGCAGAGGTTAGAATGTGAACTATGAGTGCAAAGTTTAGGCATTATTAATTATGTATGCGCTAGTTCGCTTTCGAAGGCTAAGGAGACTTACGCGTGTACGGCATCATTGTTAAGTTTGTAAATAGGAAATACACAATAAATAAGAAAGAGCACATCAATACCATGAACCGTCGGTTTAGCAACCAATCTAGAAATGCCAGCCAATATTTCACGAAATAAAAACTGTCGTTTGAAAGTAAGTCAGATATTGAGTTATCCCTGTCTATACTTCAGCGAGAGTGGTCCAAAAACCCAGACAATCAGAAAAGCTTGACTTATGCATCCTCGCCAGACTAAAGTGATAGGCCCGAGGAGAATTTTACAAGAAAAATTCTAATTGGATTCAATTCATAGATTGGACAGTGCAAAACGCGAGATGAATGATAATCAAAAGTACCTACAACTGAAGTTTAATAAGAAAAAATCCTCCACTAAAACATTCTGAGTCATTTGGAATTTACTCTGACAACAAAACACAAAGAACACACCTTAGATATCATTTGCCTTTTTTATTTGTCTCCATTATACCACCTAGGCATATCTTGTAGGTGAATGTGACGCGGTCTGAGCCCTCAGTATGCCCCTATGTGCGCTCGTGTTGCGATTTGTGGCTTGCTGTAAAGGCCTCGCGGTTGCCCATAAACGCCGCAAGTTTGATAAAAAAAATAGCACAAGTAGATTCGATCAAAGCTGCTTTCTAACATACCTATTATGGTAGGGCGATTTGATCGATTTTTGAACGACGTCATATTTATTGAGTACGCATTCAAAAAGATCATAATGTATTTTTCTAAAGCAATACAGGAATATTCGGGGTTATTATAATAGACGTCTCAGACGTAGAATCAGTCAGGGCATTTTTGTAGGACTTTCCGGATGTCTGATGTCTGATGATGACGAATGAAGATACAGATATTCTGGTAGAGGTAGGAAACTATCAAAAGTTAGAGAAAAGGTGGCGGAACCCCCAAAGTGAGCTATACATTATACGCTTAGTAGGCATAATACGAGTAATTAAATACAAACACACACCATGGTTGGATAAGGCCAATACTGCGTAGTAAAATAAAATATTTTTTTGTTTTTTTTTTCCGAAAATATGTCCCAGGCAGGAGGTGCTTTTTCGTTTCGTTTAGTGCGATTGTTCCTGAATATATCAATGTAGCCAATAATTTTACACACGGCCAACATGCGACGTGAAGTTTGTAAGACGTGTCACGTGGTTACTTTAAGTTTTAAAGAGGTTGCATTATTGTTTGAACTTTGTCGATATAATTTTTTCGCATCTATGTGTTACATCCACGTTGTTTATATTTAGTCAACGATCTTTCACGGTAATTTCTAATGTGATCCGAACAATTGGTGTATTGCTGCCGGTGATGCCTGATGACGCGTTCGATTTCGAATGGTGCAAGAGCGCAATGCAAGACGCGAGTCGTCGACCCAGTTGCTGAGATAACACGCGTGATATTGACTCGCCGATTAGCGGCGCGTTAGTCACGCCGCTTATCACGCCTTATCACGAGCGGGCAGCTGCCCGACACGGTCCACTACTGGGGCCTGCGTTTCTAAATGTTACAATGTTTAATCAAGAAACTGGCTACATCAATCATTTCAGAGGTCAAATCGCACCAGCACCACACGAGCGCCCATCCAATGCGGGACATCAGACGTACATTTGCCAATGCAAAGGTTACGCTACGCCTCCGCCGAGGTCGGAACGACTATTTGACACGAAAGATAACGTAAGGTTGATATTGACAAAAACGAAACAACATGACAGCTGACAAGTGTCGTTTTTAGACAGCTTCAAACGTAGTCAGGATAGTACGGCAAGAAGCCGTTGAAAAAAAAAAGGTTGTATTATGGACGATGTTTTGTCAGACCAGTCTATTTCTTTCCATATTAAAAATTGGTTTCTCTAGCCTCCCACAAGAACTAGAAATTAAATTCCATAATTATGTTCAATTGGTCACACACGCACATACAAAAATCATAAATCAAAATGATTTGTACATAGAAAGAACAATGTTCTCGTGATAAGGAGAAGAAGCTTCAGTAAACGGTTAGTGTTTAAATAAAAAGATATTGGTCTGAATTCCACCTAGAAGTAGATCAATGCAAAAACAACGCTTTTAGACTATAAAAATGTGTCTATCTTTGACTTCCGAGTAGAACGTAGCGTCTCGACCGGTTTATTAATAAACGTCTCCTTGCTGTCCTTTGGCGACATGAAAATTCATGAAGCCTTCATTACTGGCTTCTTTAGGCGCGTCGGCCGCTTTGATAGCTTTTGCAAGCACTATCGAGCAGTTTCATCATAGTCGCACATCCTCCGACGCAACCGTCGACAGACGAGCAAACTGGATTTAAGGCTACGTTCCACCTGATTGGTTCACCAAAACTAAAAGCTTGCGGGGAGATGATTATATGTTAATTTCGTATACTCGTACGTAATAGATTTGCATTCTAATTCGAGTAATTGCGCCTAATTGCCTCGCTTATCGTCTAAACTAATCCATTAGGTGCATAAGCTTCATTTTAACTGAATGGTAAAACTGACGGTTTGTTACCTAACAGAGCCTACGAACGAGTAATGTCGTTTGAATGGTAACAATTCGTTTTTGTAATTGATTCCTTGAATGATCTTAATACGTATGTTGGCCTCTTTTAACACTTTTAAGTCGCTATCAAAGCAGTTTTCAGATAATTCACGCAGAAAGACCTTGGTTCATCCACATGATTGCGAGAATAGTGGTTTCTAAATGAATGGCAAATAAATTATATATTTATTTATCTAGTTTGACTTATGTAGTTTTCAATAGTACGTTGAAAAAGAAGCATGCAGTTAGTGTATGTTTTAAGTATTTACAATAATTTATTGATTTCACTTCAAGCAGTAACTTATTAGGTATAACAATTTCTAGATTTGTGTAGAGATTTTCATGTTAAATACTAATTTAACTTAAATTTAAAAGTTAAAAGTTTAATTTTCATGTTAAATTCTATGAGCCTCTACCCGAGTGAAGCAATGCCGATGCTGGCTGAGGTGATCGCGTATACCTATCAAACTAGAAGGAATTTAAACGCATAAAGGAATTCCGAGCAGCTCATATCACCTTCAAACAATTACCTACATACAATTAAACTGATACATAGTAGGGTTGCCGTATAACAATATGAATTTTTTACTCGTAACGTAGATGTAATTTCCAAATGTTTTTTTATAATTGCTTATTTATATTATTATAGGTAATATAGGTATAGGTATTAGTAGCAAGGACACATTCACAAAGCCAAATCACGTCTTAAAATATATAAAGCATCGATCTAATTCAGGAAAACTCGGAGCGTGCTCATCGTCACAAACATCAACCACACTAGAATTAGGCAGTACTGGCCTGTATACCCGATATAGACTAGCTACGCACATAGCTTGGCAACAATACAATCGACCTTATGCACACGGAATACATGCGAGTATCGCTCCAACGAGGAAAACTGAGGCAAGCCACACAAAGCACCCTGCGGAACGCCTCGTCCTGAAACCGAATGTACGGATATAAGGCCTTGTATACTCACACAAAACGGAACAGCACCTAACCGACCTCTACTGTACCTATGTGCAGACTAGCTAGGCACTATGTATATCGACCGTGCCAGTGGATTCTATTCATGAACGTAGAAAGGTTTAGAGAAACAAGGAATTTCAAAGATTTTTGACTGACACAGGAGCTTAGAGAACTAAATGGAATGTCTTTAGCGAGGTTGTTTTGACTATGCTATTACGTATCAACGAGACGAGGCAGCCCTATAGCAAAAAACTGGTCAAGGGAGAGTCGGACAGCATACGGTGGGTTCTAAAGCTTACTATCATCAGTTGAAGATCTTATTATTATATAGTATTATATATAGTACTTATAGAATTCATCAGGTTCATCATCAATGTCCTGGCGGCGGAGTATAATAATATTTTAGTTTTTTGTGTATCAATGACAGCAAGCCCGTCTCACATCACACCTGACCAGTTTCATATTATACTGTTTTTACAACTGAAACAGTTAGCACAGGCTTTACATTGTAAGCTAAATTTGACGTTTGCGTACAATATAGTTTTTTCGGATCCTACCCTTTTTCTGCACCCATACGCGCGTCAAAGTTTGACAAAGATTTATCTAACCACAAATTTTGCAAATAAACATTTTGACTAATAATAATATTTAAAGTGTAATAATAGAAAAAAAACTAGGAAACCGTTTTGAGGACAATTCTAAATAAATGCTCAGACAGAAAAAAAAGTTTATAAGTTTCACGTTATTTATTTAAGGCATGGCATAAATGTTAGTATATTGTT
Organism: Anania crocealis; assembly: GCA_949315895.1. NCBI lineage: Eukaryota > Metazoa > Arthropoda > Insecta > Lepidoptera > Crambidae > Anania > Anania crocealis. The sequence goes on along the minus strand of OX438874.1, from coordinate 416,935 downwards.
GACTAATTAATATTTTAGTTTCTTCTTGCTTGACTTCATGTCGATTTTTTTTTAAACCAAAAATGGTTTTACGCTTAAGAGTTTCGGAATCTAAATACGGTAGAATATCCAAATTATCATTGTGTTCATTCATGACACCACCACTGTGAATGTCTAAAGATAGTATTTTTTTAACACTTTTACCTAGATTGCCATATCGACGAAGGTATATTTTGAGATTCTTCTTTTTTATAAGTTAATGGACCCTAAAAGTATCTGAAAACCCATCGATTGTTATTGACGAACCTAAAGTGAGTCTGAAATGAGCATTACGACATAACCTGCATTAACGTCTAGTCTTGCTCAGAATCAGAACTGGCTAGTCAGTGATGCCCATCTAGTTATATCGATTTTACAGTTCATCTTTATTAAAAATGATTCGACTTTAAGCTTTTCTCTTCCCTAGTCAACGTACGCCTTACCATGTAACCCTTAATGCGGGGCAACCAAACCGTTTTAAATCATGCTACACACACCCCAAACTAAAAGCCCTTACTCGGAATTCCGGAAAAGCTATAGGTATTTATACATGGGATTCAAATTCCCAACCCACTCAGACAAGCGAGCTCCCATTGCTCTATCGATAAGAGTATCAAATAGTATAAATGTGGTAACTCTACCGATACTATCAAATCGCGATAGTCACGCACTACGCTATAGAATTGACCATCAAAATTGAACACAAGATATAGTTGTTAGTTATTAACAGAATTACCATGAGATAAATCCAAAGTAAAAATCACATAGCACAATTTTGATGCCGCCGGTAGAGAAATACGTAAACGTAGAATTTTAGGAATCTATGACAGTTTTTACTTGCTCTCGCGCATCAAAACACTAAGAGGGAACACAACCTGCACATTCAAATATCACTGAGTTTGTAGCCATGACCTAATATAGTTTGGTTCTATGGATGCCGCCGATAGAGAAATACGTACTACGTAGAATTTTAGGAATCTATGACCGAGTTTTTACTTGCTCTCGCGCGTCAAAACACTAAGAGGCAACACAACCTGCACATTCAAATATCACTGAGTTTGTAGCCAAGACCTAACATAGTATGGTTCTATGAATTGGTTTATCATTATCAGCTTAGATCAGTCTGCAGAACACAGGCCTGGCCGGCATGGTCTAGCTTAAACTGAGTACGAAATAGTGCCACAGTCGATGTCCTTACTGTCAAGGTCAAAAGCGTTTGTATCGATATAGTTACCATCGATAATTCGACATCACTAGCTCGTGATACGACTATGTCAAATGTCAAGGGTAGGGTTAGCAGCGTCTTGCGGCCACTCGCCTAGTAAATCGACTCATTGTTTTTGTACCGCATTAAACGTTGATTATAATAAGGAGTTTCATAATTATAATTTTATAATTCATTTATTCACCTCAAATTTGTGATACAAAATAGGTGATACCTTTATGGAAGCAGTTGGTAGTGCCTGTCACTACCTTTTTAAGACATCAGTAATTTTTAATCGAGACGTCATGTTGACTTGGATATAACATCTTGCTCATCCGACGGGTTGACGATCGCAGTTTACCCTAAAGCAGAGAAAAGACGTTCACGCCCGTTTTGTTCTGGCGGTACTAAATCGCTCGCCTTTTTCATAGGAAAAAAAAAAGAATGGTGTTATTTTACTTTAGGCCGTCTACACAAGGCATGCTTAAGATTGTACCCGGTATTAAGTTTTTACACTAATACAACTACCTACACTAATTTTGATGAATTTTGGCATAGAGATAGATGGGTCATGGGACCTTAGAAATTGACAAACTGCTTTTAGTTATTTTCCCAACAAAAATAAGCCAATGTGCCCAATTCAAAGCGTTACAGTATCGTTATAATAACATACAAATAAAATTACTACACCATTCATTCTATGGCTTTGAATTGACAATCTCCTTTTTGTCAGTAAAATCAACTAATGATAATATGAATTCCTTATAAATTGAAAGGCAAAGACGACTCACAGATCTATATTGATTCTATAAGTAGAAAGTCGATCATATATTTTGCGACATTATTTATAAAGTAGGATAAACGTAATTGGTTACCTGCACGCTCGGTTTCTTACCAAGGAGGTGGACAACAATCGTCTGATAGAATAGGGCTACGGTTACCGACACAAGGGGAGCTTACCAGTAAGTGGCCTATCATTATTAATATTATAGTTGGTGTTACGAATACGAGACCGGGATGGGTTTGATGTAAAAACTTTTCAGTTTTTCTCACTCTGGTCAGTCTCCTTTTTTTTAGGCTGTCAATTTTGTGAAACATGTAACGTGTTCATCGTCGTCGTGTAAACACAGAAATACACAGATGCATAAAAAAACACGAAAAAAAGGTTCAAATATCGACAAACATAATAATGTAGTTGTGGGTGCACGGTGGGTGGACTCCGGTCTGTGCAAAACTGCAAATTCCTCATCATCTAATAAAATAAGTCATTTGAGTTTAGTGCCAAACGCGACACATTTTATCGCCTGGTTACCCTTTAAATTGTGCAACGAAAACAAAACAGTTAATAAATAGACTATTTACTACCCGATTGTGTTTCATAAGGATATTTTTAATTATTCAAAGGACAAACGCCAATCAGCGTTCGTAAATTTAGAAAACAGGAATTACTAAGTTTGGGGCGTGATAAATACAAACACACGCTAAAGAGCATGTAGTGTTTATAATAATGAGAATTATGGAATAACATGACGGCCGTTGTCATAAACGTAATTTATAGCAGAATTTTTAGGTAATTCCGAGTAAGTTCCATGACTTTTTTTATTTATTTATTTACTTTAATTTTTGTCACAACTAACATCTTTTTTGTAATTTGTACTGTCAAATATTATCGTGTGATTATTGCAGTTTTTTTTTTCATTTTAATTCCTAGTAAAAAACCATTAAAAATATAACATTATGCAATCTTGCTTAGTAGAAATAACAATTAAACAATATGATAATAATCTCAATAACAATAAACGCCTACCTATGCCTATGTCCTATTTATCTGTAGACGACCATTTGGATCAGCGGTAGTAAACGCTGCTTCTGAGCCATGGGTCGCGGGTTCGATCCCCGCACAGTACAAATATTTGTGTGCATGAACATGTCTGTTTGTACTGTTCTGGATGTTTTCTATGTATTATAAGTATATATTTAGAAAAAAAAAGTATATAAGCACGTTTATCGGTTGTCTAGTACCCCATACGACAGGCTACTAAATAGTAGCTTAATTTGGGACTAGATGGCTCTGTGTGGCCCAGTGAGGCATGTCCTAAATATTTATTTATTTATTTATCTGTTAAAACTATTGCTTAGTTAATTTACTTTTGTTAAAGTTTTGTGAATTAATATTTTAATTTTGTTTTTTCTTAAGTTTAGGTTTCTAAAACCTCTCATTTTATTTCAATAGTGTAACTGCCATCTATTTATAACATTTTATTATTAGGTAGGAGTTTTATATTTTAATGTTGCAATGTCTTGTCAGGGCCATGTTGCTGAACCATGTATTTTGTTAAGATGTTTTTGTACTAACATGTGGCATTAAATATTATGACTATGACTACGCCTATAGGCGTCTTTAGATAAAGAGCAGTCCTGGGGCACTTGCAATCTAAAGGTTCAATAGAAAAAGAGCATTTAGTTTTCGCAAACACGAAAACGATTGTCGACCCGGGACCGGGACTGATGCCTTACTCTGTAACACGAAGCAAGTATTTACGGATACATCTGTCTCTTTCAGATACTTTAAGACATTGGTATGAGTGATAGGGACAGATATATTCGAATATTCGGACATTGTGGTTCGGAGTAAGGCCTCTGGCGCGATAGCGTGCTGCGCGGCCGTCGGTACCGCGGCCGAGTTACTTCTGAAAGATGGCGGCGAAACGCACTCTCCGCGTTTTGCAATAGTGTGCATTCGTGCACAATACTTAAACACTGCTAGGAGGGACTATGCATTTTCTACTTGTAACACATTTGAAACGGCTTGTGCTCTTCAAAAACACCCAACCCGGAATCGCATACTACTACGGGAAATATTAATTTAGAGATTTTGTGGTAATCGTGTAAAATTTATAATACAACTCTAATAAGGCGTAAGAGGCTATTACAGGTATAACTGTTAATTAACTATTAAGTTTATTAGTGCAGTCTACAGCAGAAAAATATAATCTTCGGCTTGAACTTTATCCTAAAGAAAAGACATGATCGAAACATTATAAACCAAAATAGATATTGAAAGAAAACCTAGCAGCTGCAACCTACATATGACCACAAAAAAAACCTAAGCATACGAATTTTAATTGTGTTTAAAATATAATTTGATTGATCATCCTACACAGCTCTGACTTGGGGCGGAAAGTCGGCCGAAGATTGGGGTACAACCTCAGATCATATAAAGAAGGAGATATGAAATTACTCGTAAATCCTTAGCGAACCCGTGTCTCCGAATTATTTATGTGTGCAACGCAACTACAATAACACTGTTGTAAGCATAAGGAACACAATATATCAATTTACAACGGTCATTGGATGGATGGATGGATGTTTTCACTATATAATTCGTTGCGGTGTGCAATAATTCTGTTTGCCCATATTGGATTCGCACGCGCCACGCCCCCATTTCATATCTATTTCTTTATATGATCTGAGGGTACAACAATACAACTGTCCATTGCCGACATTGGCGGAATCTGTGGCTCGGGCCAAAACACTGCTGTCGCCATCCATATGTCAAATAAAAGAAGATGTTTCAATTTGACATTATTTGCTATATTACTGTCATCTGACATAGGTATCTATCTATAAAGTGCTGTTTGTTAGTCTCGCTAAATCTCGAGAACGGCTGGACCGATTTGGCTAATTTTGGTCTTGAAATATTTGTGGTAGTCCAGGGAAGGTTTAAACGATGAGAAAATATGGAAAAAAATTGCAATCTACATCAAATTTTAGCGAAGGGTCAGTTTTAATGATGTTAGGATAGGTGGTACGAAGTACACCGGATCATCTAGTTACTTACTAAACTTTACAAAAAAATATCCGACAAAAAGCGTAAAATAAGTTACTTTCCTTAGTTAGTTTGTTACTAGTGCTTGACAATTGTCAGTAATTGCTTGTTTGGTACCGACACAAACTGGGTGGCAAAAACTTTCCTACCCTTTCTTTGGGGTGTTTTTTTGTTTTTATAATCTAAATGGGATCAAAATCAAACCACGACGACAGGGGGCGACAATCAGATTATTAAAATTGCTCTATCAAAATAAATAAACGGGTGAAATAATATCTTTCGTAATACGTAACAAATTTTTAATCCCCTAGAACGGGAGCAATGGCACATGGTTCCCTTTGTAGCAAGTGTGGCGAGCCTCACGATAATAAATTATGTACCATTCTGTAATCCTATAATAACGTAGCTTGTGTTTTCAACTTAGAGCAATCGTAAACAAAGAACTCACCTCTACAATCCGACGGTAAAAAGAGGAGGTCATCAATTTTAAACGTATTTTCATATAGGTAGGTGAGGGCTAGCCGCAATTGTATTCCGAAAGCATTCGCGCAGCGGTTTGACTGTCAGTACTTGAACCGTGAATCATTGTAATATGGCTCATGTACTGAATGCCAATAAAATATAATTCTATCAAGCATTATACCTACCTATATGGTTAAATGTTTTTTTATGTTTTTATTGTTTGTTTATGGAAATGGATTATTGTCATCTTATGAATAAATTAATTGAATTTAATTGATATAATTCGTATAGAACACACGACAGCACATTAGGCTAGCTAGATATACATCGAGGCATCTTAATGCTATAAACATAGGAGCGAGTTAGCAACACAAACGTCTAGCTTATGGCCTGCGCAGACGACGGACTTTTCTCCGCAGCGGAGAAAAAAGTACGCTCCGCGAATAAAAAAGTCCGCCGCGGATGTACCGCGAACTCAACGCACACGGTGTCCGATCATTTGTATCGACGTGCATACGTACTTCACTCTCGAGCGCACAACAAGTCCGCCATGCATGTGCGTTGCTTCGGCTAGTCACACGAGTTCTATTTTTTTCGGGGACTCCCCCGTACTTTTGTCCGGTCCGCTCTCTGCATGTCCTCGGTAACTCGGGGGACTTTTTGTACGCGGTACTTTTAATCCCTGGTTTGCGTTACTCGATACAGTTTTAAGCGATCTATTTTAGCGGACAAAAAATCTCGCGGACAAAAAATCTCGCGGACAAAAATCCCTCGTTTGCGCAGGCCATTAATGTGTTGACTACTGTGCATCCCTACTAATGTTATAAATGTGGATGTGAGTTTGTTTGTTACGCTTTAACTCATAAACTACTGAACCCATTTCAATCAAATTTAGAACAAAGATAGATTAGATCCTAAAAAGGACATAGGCTATTATATATCCAGTTAAAAAGCAGTGGGATTCCGGTGAAATACCCGCGCGACATAATGTGTATGGTGCTTGCAAATTGGAACACCTAGTTCTATCTCTTCTCCTCCTATGAGTCTCGTCGTGACAGAAGTACTGCTAGAGGAAGACGGGCCGCAGCGTTTCCTCTCTATCACTGGCAAACCTAAAATCTTTCTTTTGTCCTGCAGTCGACTGATGTCAGCTAATGGGGGCTATCGCTAGTGAATTTGCCACTAGAGGCGCTAGTGTTGCGTGAGGTCCAATATCATTCACTTTTCACTGGTTTTAGCGGAATTTGTTGCATAAATTATAATTTCTTTAATTTACCTGCTGGAAAGTGATCTCCTTCGTAAAATATCGCAATATGGATTATTTGGCAATTAATGTGAACGCTTTAAAAGCGGAATTAAGAAAAAGTGCAAAAATAGGCGGCCTCAAGAGCAACTATTTCAGAAGTTAGTTTGTTGATCAAGATAGTTATTTATAAACAATATAACCTTAATTAGATTCAAGATATAACACTTTGTTTCGGCGCCAATCGCCTTTGACAGCTATACCTCCGGACCTCAGTCTACAGTGGCGCCAACTGGTGAGCAAAGAAACGGTAGTCCCCATTGTGATGATGATGATGGTGATGATAAATATTTACGAGATTTGGGATTTCGATAATCAGAAAAGTTTTTTTAAGCTAAAGACACATTTATAAATAAAAAGAAAATACCACCCTTAAGAGAGGGCTGCCCTTAAAAGGGGAAGTTTTGAAAAATTGTACTTAAGCTAACACAACTGTTTCACTATACATTTATAGATTTCTCTAATTTTTTCAACATTTCTTGACACTTGCGGCCCACGCGGCCAAGAGTGTATGAAGCCGCATTGCTCCGAAGTCTACCTTAAGATTTTATATGCAAATAACAGAATTTTTAAAATTTTATGACCATCACAAATTATTTTATAATATGATGCCAAAAAAATTGGTGATTATGGTAAATTTCTCAGTTCTGAGTCCAGCAGTGGACTAATATGGGCTGCTGATGATACCAATTTGGTATAAGTTCAAGGGTTCAAACCTACCAGAGGTAACCAACATTTTTCTATTTACTCCAATTTCAAACTGGTGTAAAACTTTCCTGCAAATTATAAGTAACTAACTAACTAACACTAAGGAGAGACCTATGTCCAGCAGTAGGCGTCGTTTCATTGAGATGATGATCTAACTAACTGATACATATAATGACTTCTTTAACTTTATATTAATTTTTTTTCAGAATTCAGAGAACTTCCATTTTCATCGCAAACAGATCAGTGGTTGAGAAGCACATATAATATAGAAACAAATAACATAAACATTGAAATAATAACTATCATTTACATAAATAAAATACTTTAAAAGCTTAAGAGATCTAGAGCACTAAGGCACTTTTATTTTTTAAGTAATTTGAAAGATTACCTACACATTAAACAAATTAAATATTCATTTCATAAAGATTTGCCATTCAGGTGACTGCTGCTCTTGTAAGCATAAAATTACCGATTAAAGATTACCAATTTAATAGCTTAGATATCAAAATATTTATGACATAACTGTTTAAGAAGAAATCAATTTATCGGGATGTTTAATGTAAAATGCCTGACTAGAACAAACTAGGAAACAGACAAATTATACTTCAATACACTTTGTATTGAAGCACATATAAAGAACCAATTAAAAAAACTTTTCAACACAAATACCTATGAAAATAATGACACGGTACTAGTTCAAGAAGTTGGACAATGTAAAGCTCCTTTTAAAACAAATTGGGTTCAGTAGGCAGTTGATACCATTTATCACTACAAATCATTCCTTTGAAGTTATTTAAGGCCTCATCTTCTTAACAAGGATGATCTGAGTTTTATTTGCTGTCTATTAAAACACTCTGATGTGAGACGAGACAAAGTTCTTTGCGTTCCATGGATTCACTGTGCGGATGCCGGGTTCATCGTGTGACAGAAAAAGAAACTCCGAGTAGCTCCCGGGACTTGTGACATGGGTGTAGGTTTAAGGGGGCCCTTTCTGACGTACATCAACACTCACCTTCACTACTCATGTTCTTTCTGAAGCAAATCTACAAACCCCTACCCTTTCCTGACCTAAGACCAGAAATGGAATAATGGGCAGTCTACCACAATAAACCAACACGGTTGTCTTTAAATTGAATTATTATTAAATTACTTTCATATCAGTTAGAAATATGTATATGAAATAAATATGTGATGTCATAGTTCACTACTGCACTTATATAGATAATATGTATATTACTCATATACCTACTTCTATTTATGCATATTGAAGTGACAACTACCCAATACAAATCCCTTGTAAAACAAGATAAGCATGGGTAATAATTAAGCATCAATTAGCCAAATCATAAACTTATCTGCTGAAGATTTACTATGTGACATGCAGAGATTAAACATTTCTCATATGAGGTACCAATAAAGATCTCATTGTTAGGTTTTAAGTCATTTTTCTGCACCTAAAGGATTTTTAGTTGATGAATTGGAACTTTTCAAGTAAAAAGAATTTCCAAATACAGATAGTTGATAAGTAACTTGTCAGTTTATAGCTATAATAACTATGTTTAACACATTCCGTAGTAGTAGAGGATTATAGGTTATGTTGCAAGTCAGTCGTTGCGCACACAGAAATATTGGCTTGGCACTATGCCTACTTTCATCTTTACATTTATGCCTATGAAGCAGTTCCGTTAACATTGGTGATTAGAATTCAGTTAGGCTCAGATTAATATATTTTACAATGTCAAAAAAAAAGATTTTAGTTAAAATGTTAACAAATGAATCATAACAACCACGGAACTGTTTTTTTGTCACTCAATGAAAGATTATTTAAAGTGTACCTGGGTACTGTCACGTGGGTGGGTTGAGCTTAAAACCATAGAAAAGGCAAAATAATAAACAATATATCATATAGAAAATTTGTGTGAAAGCTTAGGTCACATGGAAGGGATGTCTTAACAAACTTGACATGAAAAAATAATTAGTGCCCTTGCTCATTAATTTTCATATTGTATAACACATTACCTAAAGGAAATTTTGATAAAAACATTGTACCTAGTTTATCTTGATATAATTTAAGAATTATTTGGAAATAACAGCTCAGAATTATGAGATCTTAGGATTTCTATAATAATATTATGTTGAGAATTTGTCCTATATGACAATTAATTTTATGCATATTTGTTTATGCACGGGTACACAATTTTTGAGTGTTTGAAACAGGACAGTGCTATTACAATAAACCTTGGATATTAAATTAACTTTTTCCCTATAGGAACAATACTGTGCACTAAAGGGTGATAGCTAATAGTAGGTACCTAAAAACAACTATTTTAAACAGTTTATAACTGAACTCAGCCAATTCATTGTTAACATGTGATATTACATGATTAATTTTTCAGAATTTATCAACATTTTACCAACAACATTGATTGTACTTGCCACAAATTTATTATTCTGTTGTTTGAAAAACAATGGAACTTTACTAAGCTTCAAATTAGCATAGTATGTAAATATTTCAACTAGGCAAGTTACACAACTGATAGAATCACTTCTTAAACACCAAGAACTTGTTTCATTACATTGAACAATACATTTTCAGTGTCCTAATTTATCAAGATGATGTAGCGGTACAATAATTGCAAGAAGAATAAACAACATCACCTGATCATGAGGATGTTTGTGTTCACATGGGTCTCAGCCACTAGCACGGAGACACTTTCACTAAGAAAGACACACAATCACATCCAATGCTAATGCTCACTGTTTGATGAGCAATAAACTTGTGATTGCAGCCGAGACAACAAATGTTTCACACACACACCATCCCGCCTCTCAAGCGCCCTCACTTTGTCCACACAAGAGTTTATTATACACTCTGAACACTGAAAAACAGCACAAAATCCTCTTGGAATGCTTCTTCTTACTATTGTAACCGCCGGAGCGTTTTTATGCAACTCCTGTGCTTCAAATCACAACCTAACCTCAAAATGAACACACTAAAATTAACAATTGACAATCACAGATGTTTTGAATCCACTATTTACAACATGACATCACGCCTGCACGATTGTCGTACGAAAATTATCTAAGAACGCGAGAGGAGGCCGAGTGAGACCACCAGTATGGATTTATGGGCAAAATGCTTTGTTTGAGTAGGTACGTACTCGCAGCCTTCACTGCACGTAGCTATAGATAGGTAGGCGCGTACGTTAGGTATGTGTAGTGCATGGCGTATATGCACCTAGCCATAATTCACTCGGGCGTTTCGTGAGCGCCACGACGAGCCAGAGGACGGAGCCCGCGCCTCTCGCGCCGCCCCCAAGACAAAGGGCAACGCGACAGGTTTCATGCGCTCCGCAAAAACTGTAAACACGATTCTGATTTACGAGCCCGGCCGTGCAGTCCGAGTCATTCATACAGGGTCGGGAGTCACCGCGGCGCGACTAGTGCGGGCTGCGAGCGGAGGCGGTCACGCTCGGCCGCCGCGCCGCGAGATCGTATCGACGGCGCCCTGCCCGCGGAGCCGCGACGTCGCTGTGTCCTCGCCTCGCTCGCGCTCGCGGACGATGCGACCGTTTCGAAATGGCGCAACGCGACGGGGCCGTGACGCTGCACGAGTGAGAGAATGTCCGCCTAAGCGAGAACCGAGCGGACGGGACGTTTCGCAACCTCGGACGGGCTCACGGGGACCGAAATAATCCTGCGACGTAAGACCACGGGCGGAGCGCCGCTTGAGAGCGGGAGTTGAGGATGCGATACTCACGGCCTGGCCGCTCGCAGCGGGTCAGCAGCGCCGGCGTCCATGGCGCGCCCAGGCCCTGGCCGCGGCCGGGCTCCGGGCGGTCGCCCGAGCGACGCAACACTCTCCAATCTCACTCAAAACGCGACGAGGAACACCGTCGCACCATTTCGACGACACTGCACAACGACCGCGGCGCTTCTATACGCGTATAAACACTTCGCGAACGGTGTTTTGTTACATCGGTTGACTTTTCTTTGAAAAATCAATATACATTTTCCCAGAGTTTAGAGATACGGACGAGTCGATGTCCAGCGCAGGTTAGGTGCGTGAAGTTTGCAAGCTTTTTTAGCGCACCGGTGTTACCAACATTTTTTTGCCCATTTTTTGTTTTAGGTGTTGTGATTTTTTTTACTGATTTGTGATGCACTTCGGACCAGTCTGCGCTAGGTTGGGTCTTTCACAATACTCCCGTTCTATCATGCGCGCACAGTGGCGCCAAAGTTTAACTCGCTTGCGTCGTGTCGTGCTCGTGTGTGATAGCGAATAAGACTGTTTGGTCGTCCATGTGTTTTAATTATTCTTTAGTGCGTTACATTTAGCATATTTAATTAATACGCACTTGGAACAGCAAATTTTTATAAGAGGTTTGATAATAAAACAAACGATAACCATTGCAAAGTATATTAGTGTGTTTCGATTTTATTTAATTAATTATTTTGATTACTATTTACAGTAGATATGTACATAATAAATATTATGATAGCTGCAAGTCGCCTCGTCTGCGATGACTGTACGATTCAGGGTTAAGTTGGAGGAGTTGAATCTCACTTTAAACAAAAAAAGTGAAGAGATCACACCTCCACTTAATCCTTCACGCGTTGTATCTTCTTCAAGGGTTCTCTGGTGTGACTTGATAGACGGAGCACGTGAACTGTAGCGCAGCGGCTCCACGCGTGAGCTGGAAAGATAGATCTGGCAGCAATTGATCACAAACTGTCAAGATCCCCTGTCCAACTCAGACGTGAAGCCTTATTGAGTGTTGATACGTAGCCGCACACTGAAAAATAAAACAAAAGTAATGAATAACTGAAATATGACCGATGTGTGTTTGTACTGTGTGACAATCGGAGTGTACGCGCTCAAAGTGGAGTCACGCAGCTCGCTATCACCGCTCAAAAAGGTGCGGCTAACGTTCTCTGATAAGAACACCGCTTTTCCCTGTCGCGTCAACGATCCTACATAGCTCAGTAGCGAATGTACTAGCAATTTGAAACAGCATATTTAGAGGATAATTCGACGTACATACGAGTCGCGCGACCTGCGAATCACATGAAACGAACAAACACATGTGCCATTGGACCACCATATGTCATTACGTAATCATAATATTTCTGTGTTAACAGGGACATTCGGTTGCTTAACATTTGGACTAATTAATTAATGAATGTGCGTTTTTAATTCGTATTAAAAGTACATAATAGTACAATATCTTTAACACCTTATCTTACTGCCACGTCAGCATTAGTTGGTACAAGACTAGAAATGGCCGCTAATTCAAACGTTTTTGACTCAGTTGCTAATTTAAAGTATTCACTTAATCTATAAACAAAAGGAACGACACTTAAACCAGCCAAAAAATGTGATGTAACCTGATCCGAAGTTACCCTGATGATCACGGCGCGACCAGAATTAGGGAAAAAATCACTTGAACACGCGGGGACATCGGACAGTCAATCGTAAACACAGCTCACAGTTCGATAGAGACCCGATCGATTGATGGGCTCATATTTATACTTTCGATGATATCTCCAGATACCATATCAGAGAGGCGCACGAGGTACGAATGTCCACCATGATCATGATAAGATTCGACAGAACGGGAAATCGATTGGTCCCCGCCGTCCATATCAGTCGCGCAAACACTCCACTCCACCAATCGGCAAGGCATCGGTGATAAGGTAGCTGCCGGAGCGACAGCAGGGCGCAGACCCGCCGCGGGACCGGGGCCGCCGCCACCACGTACCCATCTGCTGGCTGCGACGACGCCACAATCACTGCTTGCATTGTTTACACTTTAGATACACCTTTATTACGTTATATCTAATGTGACAGATAACTTCACTATTCTCCGTAACTGGATGCATTAGAAATTATTCAAATCAGAAAACATGTGGGCTATGACTTGAAATACTCACAAAACGTGTTGGTTACAGCTAAATCACATAGTTGTACTATTTATAAACATTTGATATCGAAAGAGGAAGTTTAATTGTATTCTACTTCTACGAATAATTCACAAAACATTTAAGATTTTAATATCGCTATTTAATTTAAAACAAGTTATGACTTAGCAGATGTAATGTAGGCGTAATAAAACTCAACTAGGCTAGGATACGTGATACGTGGAAGAATTTCGACATGATAGATAAGGTGACAAAGACGCATATCAAACGGTGTCATTTGATAAGGAGCGAGGTGTGCGCTTACTGGAACACTTATAGACAGGTGTAATACAACCACTCGAAAACTTCAAACATTACTCGTAGTGTTAAGAATCCATCTTTTCTATACATGAATTAATAAACGTAACGCTCGATTTGTATTTTCTCTTTTGCTGATCCAGTGGCATAATTACTAGGAACTACCTACAAGTTATCTAATTACTCATACATATATAAAACTTACCTGCCAACATTGACGACAATGTTCCTGATTGTGCTAAATATAGTCTCATATTATCTAGAAACAGCTACACCTACCTACCTAATAGGTACTGTAACGTAGATAGTGTAATATTTAACTTTGGTTCGATTCTAACGTGAATTTGTTTTAAGGTTAATGTGTACATGCGTCACTATAAAGGTATTTGTTGTTCATTTTAAACAACAATCTGTTACAAATAAATAGAGCATTGTGCAAACTGAAAATGGATAGGAATTCAAAAAGAAATTTCATCTGCAAAAGTTTTTTTTTCTGCTTAGATTAAGGAGTCGAACGAAAGTGTAGTCTGTCATTGCGGGCAGAAGTTTGGAGCATTAGCAGAGGTGGGCCCAGCCCCAGTGCCCGCCAGCGTGGAGGGCAGTAAGCCCCGAAGGGGGCGCGGGAGAGACGCGCCGGTGGGCGGCCCGCCTGGCGGCCCGGTCGCGGCCGTGAACCGAAACTTCGGAAACTTCTGCCGTATTGTGTTTACATTGAACTTTGTTATGTGGGTTAAAGTTAAGCTAGAGTTCAACGGCGTATGTGGCGCTCGTTTTACTCAATTGCAAAGTTGACTCTCAAGTTTGTAGTATCGATTTTCATCTCATGTTTATCAAATGTTTCAAGGTTGTTTCTGTCGATGGAACTTTTGCATGTGTGGAGACTGTCTGCCTGTTGCGATGGGTACGTCTAGGTAGACTCATCTTAAGGTAAACGGATCTTTCACTGATCTAGAATTAATCCAAATTAAGTATATCTTCTTGGCCTTATTTATAAATAACTTAGCAAATATAGCAAAACATAACTCTTTCTGGTATTGAATAAAGCGTGTACATTGTACCTTACTGTGTGCTGAAATTAATGAACAAAATCAAACCAAATTATATTATCAACAAGTTGTAATGATTTTATTTTCCATCCCCAAATTTAAAGACGAAAGTCTTCTACGAGTGCGTGTTATCCTTTATATAACCGTGCAGAGAACGTGGACATTCACGATAAGTACGGCTAGAAAAAGAACCAATTTCTTAACAAGCAGAGGTGGTGTTGAGAGGAGATCAAAGAGAAGACCGCGACTATGAAAGCTACCATTGTAATTAGAAAGGCTTATGGATTACTAGCATATCTATTGTAAAACAAACATATTATGGTCAAACTCTGATGTCGTAAATTATATTATTTTACAAAAGGTTCCTGAATCGAAGAACAGTGTTCACAGAACTACATATTATTCACTTACGATAGACATTTTGCAAGTTTGACCCCTTACCTTGATCTCTTGTATTACATTAATAAACTAATCATTATTATCATAAAAAATACAAATTTAAGTTCATAAATTCATGACTTAGTCGAAGGTTTTGTATGATACCTACAGTGATTTAATTGAATGATTACTACCATAAGAGTTATTTATTATCTACTTGTTTTTTCTAACTCTTACTTTGAATCTCTACTAGGTACCTACCCTTTACCTTGTTGCGTTACCTTCTATAGGTATCTTCTAAAAATTTTCGATGTTCAGCACTCTTTAATGCGTCTGGTGATCAAAGTTCCGTGTTCATGGCGCTTGAAACAGTGCTGTAACATCGGTAAGTCATAAAAAAGCTAGTTTTATGGAATCTTAATTCGCCTCTTTGTCGTCTCCATTCAGTGTTTTGTCGCTTACTATAGTTAGGCAGGAGTACATTTTGAAAATAATAATATTATCTATTGCCTAATTGACGCCACTTTGCTTTAATTACATTGCTTTAAGATCTCCTTGTACTGGGCTTGATCTCCAGGTCAGACAACGAGAATTTCGAATTTTTGATCATTGCACGGGCTTGTGATCAACAACAACAATACGCATTATGTCTGTACCCGTCATTTCTATGGTAACTTGAATTGAATTATGAAGGCGTTTAGCTCGCAGTGGGATAATTTTAGACTTTTACTGTACTTTCATAATTTTATAGATTTAAAATAGAGCAGACTGCAAACCAATAAAATGATTGTTTAAAGTTTTTACAACAGGAGATAATTTCTGTCGATTTCCGTGTCAATAAAATCAAAGTTGTTGTTCGGCTAGGAGCTGATTAGGTGAGTAAGTATATAAGTAAATACCTGAATTTATAGATTTACTTGTCTTGATACCTATTCACTCTATCTTTTGTTTACGACGAACTTTTCTTACATTCTATATTTAACGCTTTATCAGTCTTTGAAGTTAAAAAAGTTAAGATTATAAGACGTTACTTATTAGAATAAATAAATATTTTCAATCACCAAAATTGACGTCGAAAAAGCTCACGACCGAACACCGTGTAGGTACTTCTGTGGTAGGCCCTTAAGATCAAAGCCTGGGAAATACCAGCAGTTGATTCAAACTATGTACCTACGGCAGATGCAGTACCTACTCACGCCTGATCTGCAGCCGGGACAACTACGAGCTTCAGTGTGGCTGTGGGCTTGCACCAAGGTTCAGCGCTTGGTCCTTACCTCTCCTGATTATAATCGATGCTCTGACATCGGACATATACAGAAAGGCCCCTTGGTGTATGCTCTTTGCGAACGATATTGTGCTTGTTGCTAAAGAGGCCCTGGAGGTCCAGAACAGACTAGATTAATGGCGACATTAGGCTGGAGAACGTTGGTGTAAAAGTCAGTAGAACCAAAACAGAGTAGGTATCTGATCTGCGACTTTGACAGTCTCTCCAGTGCTTTGCCGATAAAACTTGACGGAATGTCCTCATCAGTCTGTTCCGATTTTCGGTACCTCAGGTCTCTCGTACAGAACGACGGTAATATTGATCGGGACGTCAAGCATAGAATCAATGCAGGCTGGATGAAATGGAGGCAGGTCACCGCAACAACATGCCCTTATCCGTTATTAGACCTGCCTTAATTCAATTCAATTCATTTAATTATCACATGATAATCCATTTCAAGATAGGTACAAATAATATAAAATGTAAATATAAAATTAAACACACTAAAAATATATTTTATTGACAGTCAGTAAATGAACCATATTACAATGGTTCAAGTACTGACAGTCAAAAAAACGTTCCGCGAATGCGTTAAGAATTTTGTACGGATCGAAATGCTGGGCTGCTAAGAAGACGGATGAGCAGTGAATGCATGCAGCAAAAATGAGAATGTTAAGATGGATGTTTGGGGTTACATACAAGAATGGACAAGATAAGGAATGAGTTTATACGAGAAAGTGGCATCAGTTACCGAAAAAAAGATGATGGGTTATCGTCTGTCTTGGTACGGTGATGTAATGAGAAGAGAGAAAGTCATGTAACTAAAAGAGTGATGAGTATAAATGTCTGTCTGAGTATAAAATGGCTGTTATGAAAGAGGCCGACCGAAAAAGAGATGGATGGCCTGTGTGAAACAAGATATGAGTGTGAAAGGAGTGGATGATTCAGTGACGAGTGATAGAATAGAGTGGAAGAGAAAAACATGTGGCGTACTTACATTTATTATTATATTATAAACATACTATAATGATGATGAAACATTTCAAGAAGTGAAAAATAAAGAAAATAAAACCTATTGGAAAATCTGTCTACTATAGAGATAGGTACGAGTACGTTTCAGTGCCATCTTAAATTGGACCGATTCGCTGTCCAATGAATCATATTAGATACATAACAAATTGATTTTAAATTGTTTTATCTTCAGGACAGTGAATCTTAAATATTACCTCAACTATTAAGATTACACTTTATGTGACTACCTAATCTATATAAAAAAGTCGTGTTTAGTTACACCACATATAACTCGAGAAAGGCTAGACCGATTTTTAAGATTTTTTTGTTTTTACCGTCGAAAAGTTACGTTTAAAATAAAAAGTATTTCTTCATAAATTTTTTAACCACGTCATATTAAAATTTGATGACAAAGATATTAAGACGCCAAAATCAAATATTAACTTAACTTACTCTGAGGCGATACGAAGTTCGCGAGGTCCGCTAGTTTATTAATACTAGCTGTTGCCCGCGACTTCGTACCTACGCGTCAATTTCTGTTATCATGATCGCGATTATTTTTGCAACATTTTTCACTGATGCTTCGCTCCTATTGGTCGCAGCGTGATGTTATATAGCCTAAAGCCTTTTTCGATAAATGGACTATCCAACACAAAAATAATTTTTCAATTCTAACCAGTACTTCCGGAGATTAGCGCGTTCAAACAAACAAACAAACTCTTCAGTTTTATAATAATAGGGGTTAAAGTATGAAATTGCCGATTATTTCATAAAGAAATTGTCATATTATTGCGTAATTCTTTTTGTATTGTATCAAAAACTAAATAAAATAACTTTTGACTAAAAAAAAAATGCAATACTAGTGCCTATTACTTCAAAGGAAGTCGTTGAAAAGACCCCTTACAATGTGTCAGCTGTCCTTCTTGCTTCAATTAAGTATATTTGTATTATAGACTTTGATTTTCAGAAATTTTAAATCTATAATTCGTAGCTTTATAACCATCTAACTTTCACCTTTAATTGCATCGAAAACGGTTCAGGCGTTTTTAAAAAAAACTAAAAAAATTTTAGTATGGAAAAATGACTTTTCTCGATTTCGTCCATACAAAACGGCAATTTCATACTTTAACCCCTAATATTAGTATAGATGAATAAAAACTCACAAAGTTAAAATACTTATACTCACACAGACCTCAAACTAGTGAATGTTATAATTAATTAGCAAGTTTCGCAAATCTGCGCGTGGGCAGACGACCGATGCCCTCCGCCCTCTGGTCTGCGCAAGAGTCCTTCGATCCCTCTTCCTTTATGTAGCGCCTTTCCTTTACACCTTAGCATTGCACTTAGACATTAAACTTTTTCTGACTAGGGCTACCTAAATTGTGTATTATGATAATCATTATCTGTTTAAGAATCAATCAATGGTATGTATCTTATTGTGAGATTTTGTATATTATGTAAGTAGAGTATTTTTTTCAAGTTTATATACTGATGTTATGTATGTAGAGTTTTATTGTTAAGCAAACCAGCTGAACGGATTTGAGAAATAAACGATATTTTTTTTAGTTTGAAGAAAGTAATTTCCTTTGAAGTGGACTGGTAGATGTTCGATATTATTATTTGACGAAATTAGAGTTAACGTTTTCATTGATATGACCACTGAGCCACACCTGAACCATTTTGTTATCAAAAAATTTTTACCGATAAGTATTCACACGACAAGTATATTTTGTGTATTTTGAATAGTTACCGCGAGTAGGTACCTACCTACTGTCACTAGGCGTGGACTGACCTTATTTTTGTTAATCTATTAACGGTTTTAATAACCAATATCTGCAAAACAATATTCATATCTTAATCCCTCACCTTCTGATATCGACTACGAAGTACTACAAACGATGTGTCCGCAATTATTCGTCTATGAACGGAAAAGTTTATTTTCACTTTAAACTTTTCACACGTCATGCCTAAGTTTCAGCTTAACAAAGTGCCCCAGACCACAAGAGAAGCAGTTCAAATAACGGTTAATAACATAATAATTTATTGAGTAATCTTTAAACAGACGTAAAAGTATCTTTCGACTTCTAAAATCCACTTTAAATATAAGACTTTCATTTTTGTTAAATTTTTTGGATTTTTTTTAGTTAATGTATTTATATATTGCTTCAAGTATTTTGCGAAAACTTTGCTAATGACTTAGATATTATTTTAAGGCTGTAAAGATGACGTTACATTCCTACTTAATATGTTGATGTTTGAGAGTTGAATGTTCCATTAATAAAGATAAATAATTTGACAAATCATAACTTGGCAATAAATTCAAAACTTTATGGATAGTGTTATTTTCATACTTTTGTCAGAATAACTTTAAAGTTAAAATTACACATGTTCAATGACAAAAATGTGTTATAATGACTACATTTAAACACATTTATGTCATATACGCCCCGTTGGTCTAGAGCTTAAATACCGGGCCAAGATCTCGGGGTCCCAGGTTCGGATCCCGGGTCGGGCAACAAAAAGTTTCGAATTTTCGAACGTAGCTCGGGTTTGTGATCACCAACCTGCATTTGGCAAGCGTGGTGATTATGCCAGTACACTCATAATTGCTGTGGTAACTTGAATTTAATGATGGAGATCTTTTCCCTGCAGTGGGGTGAATAAAGGCTGTTCCTTTAATGACTACATTCATAGTCTACATCTATGGCCACTGCTGCACACAGGCCTCAGATGGATTTTGTTTATTTGCAGTTTGAGGGATAGTGGAGAGAAAGCGCTTATGCCCGTCTTCGTCCGGGGTCCCGGGGATACTTTTTAGTCACTTCTTACTTACGACATCTTTAAAAAGGAAAGCGGTGATGCTATTATTTTTATTACCGACACCTCACAGCTCAATCGTATTTGATATAAGTAATTATTATAATGAGGGGCAGACAAAGTAAAAAAATTATGTCGTTGACGTAGGAAAAATTGAACGCAAGCATTAGTTCAGTTACATACAATGGTACCTCGGCTTTATCTCGTTTTTTACACTTTATTTGCTGAAGCACGATAAAGATAAAGATAAGTAGGTACCAGTCGACACTTTTATCGCGACTATCGCGCGAAAAGTACTCGCTATAGAAATTTCTTATGGCCTGCTGAAATCGTAATAATAATTACCTTTTCAACTTTTCGAGTCTCGCTATATAGCTACAGAATTGCTATCTAAGTGCTTTAAATATGCCATTCCTCATACTAACCCTCATGTTAGGTGTATTTACGAATTACCTAGTCAGGTCATAAGTTCTGTCACATGTGTAATATGAAATAATTTAGACATGTTTATTATTTATGTAACCATTTATATAGCAAAATGAACTTAATAAAACATAGATTCATATGGTAATAAAGTTTATTCAAAATGACCCCCGAGATTTTGAATACAGGCCTTCAATCTGCGCGGCCAGTCGTCTATTGCAGCACGAACGAGGTCCATGTCAATATAGGCGGCTGCCTTAATCAAGGATGCCTTGAGTGACTCCAAATTTGGCAAGGCTTTGAGCAGGCCTTTTCGTCCAAGTGTTGCCATATCTTGTAATCTAACGGACTCAAATCTGGACTGGAGAAGGGCCAGTCTTCGTGCCGGATGAAGTCGATTTCAGCGCCACGCCGCCAGCTAGTCTTGTGTGCTTTTCGCTCTATGAGCCTGCGCAGAATCTTGTTGGAATACCCAGTGCCTGTTATTAAATATGGTATGAGAAACAGGTTCCACAAGGTTCTTGAGGACTGTATTTTGATACACAACTGCATTCGTTGTTACGCCTATCTCACAAAAATGTACTTCAGTTAAGCCCCAATAAGAGACTCCAAACCAATCCATGAGCGAGGATGGAAAATGTCCTCGTTGGACACGCGGAATACGGTTGCTCGCTTCTTCACTGCTGTGTGCGTACACCTTATCATTTTGTTTGTTGTAGCTCCCTTCCACGGTGAAAATTTTTTCATCCGAAAAAAGAATTTCCCGATGCTTTTTTCCCGCGTACCGCTTCAACAAAGCGCGGCATCTCTTCAGTCTCAGGTCCATTAAACGAGCGTCCAAACGATGTCCTGTTTTTCTTCGATATGCCTTAAGCCCTAAGTCTTCATTTTAAACCCTTTTCACCGTGGTCCTGCTTAACACCATCTGAAGGGCCAACAGTTTCTGCTTACGTATGGGATTTCTTTGAATTCGCTTTTATCACTGCTGGAGTCCTATCAGAGCGAGGGCGACCACTTCTTGACCTGTCATCTACACTAGAGTGTTCATTGTATCATTTTATGGTACGACTAGCTGATGCCCGCGGCTTCGCGCGCGTGGTATTTTATCTGTTACACAGTTTTCGTCGTGACTCAACCCCCTCTCCTCCACTTCCTTTGCCTACGGTGCCTGGGGTGGCCATCTCAAGCGAGGTGGTGGTGGGCACTTAGTGGGAGCCAATACGTCGCTGCCGGCTTACCGGGGCCCGTTGATACAATAGTTGGATGAAAGGGGCCGATTTATACTATCGTTTTAGGGATCCGGTGTTGGTGCTCCTAGCGTATCAAGATCCAAGCGAGCTCGCACCACATCTGTTTGCATTTACATGAAATCTGAAGTACAATATCTGAAGTGGCCCTGTGTAAAAAACCAAATTCTTAATTTCCAACCAAGTAGGTAAATCCATTTTTCTCGATCCTTAAGCGATAAAAAGGCTATTTTACAAAGACAATTTGCTTGCATACTACGTTTGGATAAAAGACCTAGTCGGACGGTGGACGTCGGACCTAGACGGTGTAGTACCAGCATCGGTGTAGAGCTCTAGAAAAGACAGTCCTATGTCATTCTCCCTGCATGATCGATAGATGAAGTTTCAAGTACTTCAATTTGATATTAAACACAAATAATCAACCACATAATTTTCCACCGTTTTTCACAACTTATCAACAACATCACAAAATTTATACAACATCTATACTAATATTATAAAGCTGAAGAGTTTGTTTGTTTGTTTGTTTGAACGGACTAATCTCAGGGAGTACTGGATCGAAAATAAAAAAATATTTTTGTTTTTTGGATAGTCCATTTATCAAGGAAGTCTTAAGGCTAAATATAACATCACGCTGCGACCAATAGGAGCGGAGAGTGAAAAATGTTGCAAAAATAATCGCGATCAGAACAACAGAAATTGACAAGGACGAAGTCGCGGGCAACAGCTAGTATAGCATAAAGCTGACGTAGTTTCACAAAACTTTTATGTGGGATGTGGGTTCAAGGCATGGATGGATGGAGGATGATCAGCAGGATTAATAGTGTTCAGAAACTTTACAGGATAGAAAACTGATTCGTCTGTACTGACCACTGTGTCTATTAATTGTTACTTATTCTTCAGCTTTTTCATAAGGTACAACAGTGTAGTTTATAAGATTTGATAATTCATTACCTATTCCATTTTTACTTACTTTAAGTTTTGCATGCATATTGCATGTAAAGGAATTTTATCCAACCGTTGAATGATGTTTTTGAATGTTTCGTCCTTGTCGAAACTGAGTTCAATTTAGATGTCCTAAGGTTTGTTTGTGGCAGACCTTTGCTCCTCAGTACCTTTTGCATACATGGAATTGTTTCGTACTATCGAATTCAAACTCTGCAGTTTCAGTTCAAGCTGTGTTGTTATTTTTTCCTTTAATCTCATTTTCCAACTGTGACCCACAGTAATTTAATTATTTGTTATCGTATCTCTTCCAAATTAGTCTTGGTAATTTTGTACATTTGTCACTGGTCACTCACTTATTTTAATTCATAATCAGAAATTTCTCGTAGGGTTTGTATCTGGCTACCAAATTTTATAATGCAGCCTTTAATGAAGTTCGTGTACGTTTTAACTTAGTTAATTCATCCATTTTGGTGCCTATTATTAAATTCTAAAATAATACTATTCTATTTGTAAGAAATGATATTTATTTTCTGATTGACACATTGAATGTCATAACAAACTAAGTAAAGTCAGAGAGTACAGATATGATGCGGAACCGAACAAACTTTGCCCCCATTTTTTATCCCCTTAAAGATTAAATTTTCAAAAATCCTGAAAGACGTCATTGATAATTTCAAATCAGGTAGCTGGATACCAATTTTTATCGACTCAGCTTCAAAACTGACGGAGTTTCGTACAAACTTATGGGGCCCTTTTTACCCCCTTAGAGGCGGAATTTCCAAAATTCCTTTCTTAGTGCTCACCTACACTATAAAAGGAAGCACGGTGAAAATTTTCAGATTTTAAATCCCAGTAGTTTGGGCTGTGCGTTGATATGTCAGTCAGTCAGTCATTAAATCAGTTTTCATTTTTATATATATAGATAAACGAATCTTTTGATTATATTCAAATTTTTCAGTAAGTCGAAAATGTGAATTGGCGCGTAACCGCAACGATGCAACGCAATAACCGCGACACGGTCTTCTAAGTGTCCACTCCATATTTAAAAATGAGGAAAATTCTAAAAAGTACACATTTTTATTTTCATGAAAAGGAGATGTCCCATAATAGGCCCAGACATAGTACACCATTTTCAAAAATTTACTGTTTCTGGGAAAAATACATATTATAAATTTATATAACGTATAATTTAGTGGTTCAAAAATAACTAAGTTCGAATAATTTATCAAACTCCATTAGGCATTCAAAGAAAGCGTCAATCTAAAAAAACTTTAAATGTCAGTAGCTGTCAGATACCCCTTGTCACTTTGGCATAATCATTCACTTCAAGTTTCTGCTGCTTGTGGCGTTTTAAATGTAGTTCATTAAAACGACCTGATTTTCGATTTCTGGATTTGGTATTGATCGGCACATTACTTTCATAATGTTTGTTGTTACTACAGCAAGCGATGGCACTGGACTCCTAGATGCGCGATTTTGAAACTGCCAAAACTGACAGACGTCATCAAAATGTCATTTTCCGCCATGATGGTTTTGTATTGCTATTTTCTTACTTATCTCTTTATTTGAACCACTTAACGAAACCATTTTAAAAGAATTGGATGATAAAAAAATTGGTTGTTTATAAAGTAGGTTTACGATCGAGATGTTTACGTGATAACGTCTTATTGGTGATATAAGTTTTTGGGAAGTAAGGAATTAATGAAGATAACAATTTTTTCAAATTTTAAATTACATCTTAAACATTCAACGAAAACTTAACCGCACGAGAAAATCTCCATTCGTTTGTATGCCGCTAGAGTGAGAGAGACGGAAGATCGGTCCACTCACTCGAACGCTATGCCAGCCTCCGCTCGTGAGGATTCCGCGTGACAAGTTTCACGGAATGACTGGCAGCGCTCGAGATGAGACGGGAGATCGGTCCGTCTCTCTCTCTCGTTATACCTGCGATCGCGCTCGTGAGGTTTTGGTGTGACACAAGTTTCTGAACATGTCACCCGACTAAAACGATTTTAAAGACGTTATCAAATCTTGTAGGTGTATTGGTCTATCTTTTGGTGGGGTGTACAGGTTCTGGGCCTGGCCACCAATTTGGAACATCTCCTTTCGAAATTCAAATTCAATAAACTTTTTTGTGGCCAGCATTCTAAATTCAAAAGTTTTTATTGCGTGACAGAACTTATGACCTGACTATGTATAATTAAATCATTTAATTTACAGTTCATTGAATAAATATTTTTTAATGCTCAAATTCTAAACTGATTAATAATATAGCTACTTCTTCTGTAACCGACGCTGAGAGAGGTACCTAATCCACTTTCAGAGACAAGTGGACCATCTTCTCATATACGGAAGTTCATATTATTTTGTTAAATGAAACGAACTATTTTAAGGAATGACCTACTACGCTATGGATTAATCCATCGATACATCAAAAAATTTTCACGTTTTTAATTATATGAAATGTATTGTGTATGCATGTACAGTTAATTTAATATTTAGTTACCTACTGTGTCCAATTTACTAAAGTACCTACGCACTTAGTAGTAGTAATTAAATTTATATTGATCTTATTGCATTTGAGTTTAATTTGGATATCGATTATGGAATTTTTTCAAAGGTAGATTGATGTGCAGCTAGCTGTAAATCTTGCCAAATAAAGAATAAACTGATAGTAGTCCCATGAAAAGGGGTAGTTATTTTAATGATCTGTTGTTACTTCTGTGAGGCATTTATTCCCCTTAATATCTAGCTAGGCTATTGCCCCCATTTTTTTACGTGATATTTAGAATTTGACAGTACTTATAATTTTTTCGAGATGTCAATAGTATTAATTAATGACTCGTTCAGTGTTTATTTGATAAAGAGTCATATGAACGAGTTTATCCATTGAGCGAATGTAGATAGGTAGGTAAGTACCTATGCAGTATTAGGACTATTATGTTTAATGTCTAGCTTACTTAAATGATTTTTTTCACTTTCATGTAAACTAAAAAATGTAGGTTCTTTTGTAGGTAGGTAATGTAGCTACTTAGTGATTTGATTTAACATAGCAAATATTTTTGTATCCAATTATTCTAAATAGCTATTTGAGAAATAAATAAATTACAATGTACCTAGGTATAAACGTACGCACCTACTTACGTATTTATCCTAATGACTTACCCTGAAAAAGATTAATGTAGTAAGTAATTTGATTAATTAAATCATTACATGTTTACACATTACACAGATGTATTAATTTATTTACCTCTTATGATGACATGGGCACCTGCTTACAAACTCTAATCATAAAACAGGAACATTTTACACAATACTAGCTGTTGCCCGCGACTTCATCGGCATAGTATTTGATATTTAACGGAATTAAAAAGTATGAGCTCTCTGCTTTAGCCGGATTTTTGCTGATCCGTTCAGCCGTTCCTTTGTGATTCCATAACAAATATCGATTCAAACATTCACAGTTTAGCACACATATTAGCAATACAGTATACAGGGTGCAATATAATATACAGGGTGCAATATAGTATACAGGGTGCAATATAGTATACAGGGTGTTAGGTAAAGGGTATAACTAGCCTAAACTAGCCATGTTATCATAATAATATGAATTTGTATTAGGTATAGTGAAGTCAGAAATTTATTTCTTTTCTTTTTTCATAAGTCTGAAATTATTATGATTTGTATGAAAATATTTTTTTCAAAAGTGATGGCATCATATTTCTAATTTCACCATAAGTAGTACCTATATATATTAATTCTATTTACCCAACACCCTGCAGATAGCGGTCTAAGTATTTGTAGATTTTAGATGTGCACTTCTGTAGGATAAAATACAGACTGAACTGATTGAGATGGAAAATGGGATTTTAAACATTAAAACATACCAACTTAGTCTGATTTCTCGTTATTAAATGCTTGTTTTGTGAAGCAAATTTTTATAATATGTAGGTACAGGATATTGTTCTTTTGTAAAGATTTAGTTAGATAGACATACCTACTTAGGTACTTAGGTCAGTAACATTCAGGAAATTTCTGATATTACATTTTTGTATTATTCTCGATTTATAAATAGATAAGTACAAAACTCTTATCAATCCGTTTGCAAAGTTCCAATGTTTTGAATATCTGCAACTCAGAGAAGTTAACTTCACAAACATTGTGTGTTCATTAATCAAAAGTTTGGCGCAGCGTCTCTCCGCCTCATCTCCGCGTCGCCCACCCGCTGCCCTTTTGTCGATATATCTCTATAGCTCAATGTACCTTCCCCACTCCTAACAGCATAACACATTTTGGGTCTTCAACCAAACCTGCCTCCTCCAACGATTGTTGGCAACACTGATTGTGGAAGGTCAATATTTGACAAATGGCTGTGCTACTATAAATGTCACTTTCTTTCCCAAGGCGTAAACATCGAAGCGATTATTCATTTTTACATCAACTATGGAGTCAATTTGTAGATTGTGTTGTTCTACGAAATTCGTAAATAACTATTTGTTTGATGAGGAAAATGCCTTGTACCTGAAAATGGAACTATGCTTGCCCTTCAAAGTAACTATTCGGATAATGTTTAACAGCTATTCAGATTATTATTTCAACCGATTTTACTGTCTTCTACGGTGGTTTCGGCAGGTAAAGAAGATGGACCGGCTGCCGCAGATGGTGTGTGACCGCTGCAGCTGCAAAGTGAACGATCTGTACCAGTTCTGTAACGAAGCCATTGAGGCCCAGACCAGGTTAGTTTCCCACACTTAATTATTCATTCCACGACGTTTAAGCCATGAGAACTGCCAGGCTGCTCGCTGGCAATTACTGCGCCCTCATGTTGTAAATGTTGGATGGTTAAATTATCAGCTGTACTTGTCATTTTTATTTCAATATCTGAGGCATACTTCTTGATTAAATTATTAATAAAGGCCTCTCTTCATACTACCTACTATAGGAATAACAAGGTAGAGCACTAGCATGTTGGAGCAGTGACTCAAGCCATAGTCTGTTTATAATATTTTTGAATGTTGTCCTCACCTACATTTACCTATGTCAGTTATATCTTTAGTTGCATGTTGTAAGTGTTTAATACACACATATTGTAAAGTCATTTACACAATCACACACACACACATTTTATATCATGTATTAAAATTTAATAATCAATCCCTAATTGTCATAAATTTAATTCTGGACATTTATTACAACGTTTCAGGTTGCGAAAGATGTTGCTACATGTGGATACAAACTTAAATGATTCAGTAGACCTTACACTTACGAAGACAGAAACGGGCATACCTTCGCCTTCAGCTCAATGTAACCAAGAACAGAGCACCCAGACAGAACCGAATTTTAAAATAATTCAATACAGTGAACTATCCGCTGATGTTGAAGTTGAAGTTAAAGTTGAACCAACATCTTTATCTCCGACAATAGTAAAAGTAGAAAACAAAGAAGAGATTAACGATGTTGAACCTGACCACTTTGATAGTACTGATCTTCCTACTGATAATAGTGAAGATAACATATCTCTTGTTTTACTTAAGAAAAAGAAACGAGGTCGCAAACCAGACACTAATGGAGAAGTGAAACGAGGCAGAAAAAAGAAACCGAAAGATTGGGAGACACTTATAAATACTTTACCTAGTGATACAGCGGTAACAGTAGTAGAGAAACCAACTGTTCCAGTACAATTGAGTGTGGTGAAGAAGGAGGTGGAGTTGGAAGGTCCAGTTATGGTAAAGAATGAACTATCAGAGGACACGCACCAGTGTTGCATCTGCTTCTGTCTACGCTATAGCAGAAACGATATGCTTCAACACTATAAGTATGGTTCTTTAAATTGATTAAACAAATGAAATCAATCCTACTTATGCACTCCTTAATACATGTTTTAGACAAATGAAGTGGTACTAAACTTACATATCATTTAGTTGCAATTACCAAGGAGGATGTAGGTAGGATTGAGTTATCATTGCACTAATTCTTAATCAAAAAACGAAATTCTAATTATATTGTGAGCATATAGGGCCGTCCACAAATTACGTCACACATTACAGCAGGACCTCTTTAATCCGAAAAATGAAAATTTTGCCCCCGTTCGGATTGGTGGAGCGTTCGGATTATAGGAGTATAGATGATAAGGGTATTTTTTGTGAATAAAACTACATAATAGGTACATACATAATACAATATCTGTATTAATCTATAAACGTTACATATTTTATTCAACAAGTAACTGGCGGGCGAGAGCGAGACAGCGCGGCAGGGGTGGTTAGAAAAGCGCGGGCTCGGGTCGGGGGTTCGAATTACAGAGGTGTTCGGACTGGAGGGGGTTCGGATTAAAGAGGTCATGCTGTATTCTTACTTTTGGTGACATTGGCCAAAATAGTATGGGAATTTTCGTAAAAATGCGTGACAAGGGGGGAGGGGGGGGGGGTCTGAAAATCTCAAAAATCATGTGATGTAATTTATCGATGACCCTTAATGTATTTTCACATTAATAAAATAATTTAGGGTTAGTCTTTAGATCAGACTAGTTTGAGTTTGCAGCTTCTCAGCACATAAATTAATGAAAATGAATCAATACCTAATATTAATGGCATAAGTACAGAAGACTATTCTATTCGAACACTGTCAGCCATACAAGTTTATGATAAGTAGTCACAAGGCAGAAACAGAGGTCTTATTTTTAGCTGAATTTGAACTTTTCGTTGCTCGACCTGGGGATCGAACCTGGAACCCCAAGATCTTGACCCGGTATTTAAACCACTAGACTAACGGGGCGTTCAGACCAACGGGGCGTTCTCCAGTAAATCCTATATATATACGACCATTTGGATCAGCGGTAGTTAACGCTGCTTCTGACCCATGGGTCGCGGGTTCGATCCCCGCACAGTACAAATATTTGTGTGCATGAACATGTCTGTTTGTACTGGTCTGGGTGTTTTCTATGTATTATAAGTATGTATTTACAAAAAAAAAAAGTATATAAGTAAGTTTATCGGTTGTCTAGTACCCCATACGACAGGGTACTTAATAGTACTTTAATTTGGGACTAGATGGCTTTGTGTGGCCCAGTGAGGCATGTCTTAAAATATTTATTTATTATTTATTTATTTATTTATATATACTTATAAGTATATTTTATTCTTACTAGTTTTACACTTTAACTTTAAAGGAACTTACCAATTTTGAATTAAAATGTATAAAATTTAAGGTATTAGTGGTGTCCTCAATAAAACAAAGAACAGTGTAATTACAGCACAACATCAAAGTTTAGTTTAATATTTCATACAATCTTTGTATTACTAAGAAGTTTCATAATGTGGCATCATATTCTCTGCAATCCTGAAACTTTGAGTTAAAAAAAAGTAAGATATTGCCGAATATTACGTTATTGGGATATTGGTATATTTTTGTTATAATGCTGCTTCAAATTCTGTGTCCAATTTTGTCATCAGTAACATTTTTCATTAAGCCTTCTCTTGGACACCCCTTTGTCGAGTTTGGTTATGTATTGGACCAAGCTTTCTGCGTCTGGGCTTGATCCCCGGGTCAGAGGCCTTACTCCGCCACACAATGTCTGTACATTTAAATCCATCTGTCCCTATCACTCATACCGATGTCTTAAATTATGTGAAAGAGACAGATATATCCGTAAATACGAGCTTTGTGCTGCATAGTATGGCATCAGGCAACAAGAGTTTCGAAATCTAATATAGCTTGGGTTGTTGATCATCGACCTCCATTTGGCATACTGCCTTTAACCATCGTTGCTGTGGTAACTTGAATTCAATGATGCAGTCTCTTCCCTGTAGTGGGATACTTACAGAGACTACTAGACCTATGCGCTGCCCCCAATTGATTTGATTTTATTACTTCTAAACGAAATCAATTCTCAAAAAACTGGAACAGTATCATTTTAGCAAATTAACTCTGGTATTTATTGAATTTCACTAACCTTTTTATTTGGTTGTTTATGAAGCGGCCAATTTTAGCAATAATTTACAATACGATAGAATGCCAGAATGAAAAGCAGTTAACAGTGATTCAATAAACACTCTTCTAGTTTTTTGAAAATTGATTTTGTTTAGAAGTATACTTTATTTGATATTTTAGCAACTTAATTATAACATAATTTTTCAAGTTTATATACTGATATTATAAGTGCAATTAAGTTGCTAAAATATCAAATAAAGTATATAAATAGCTGTTTCATCTTAACTGACTGTCAAACATCTGCTAAGATGTTTCTTTCGGGTGTTCAGGGTGCAAACTCCTAACATTTGATGAAACAACGCTGGCTTACAGCGTAAGAATAATATGCTTGAAAAATTCGAGCCGTGTCGCAGTGTCTCGGTGGCCTAATGGTATGGCGCCCGCCCGGCATGCGAGGAGATGCGGGTTCGTGTCCCGCCTGAGACATAATTTTTCAAGTTTATATATTGTTTAGAAGTTATAAAATGAAATTCAATCGGGGGCAGCACATAGCTCAAGGCTGTCACTTGGATGGTCTGTACATGCTAGGTTGTGTCTTGCAGACAGCACGTGGACGAGTCGGGGGCGTGGGGCGCGCCGCCGCCCGCGCCGCCGCCGCCCGACGCGCGCCCGCCGCGCTGCCTGCGCTGCCGCAAGGTAAGCTGCCAGGGCTCCCTTAAAGCACCGAAAACAAAATACTACTATAATAATAAGGGGCCGTCCATTAATCACGTGAGGCTTGAAGGGGGTCCGAAATAATATCACACGGAGGGAGGGGGGGGGGGGGCTTAAGGATATATCACGTGTATTTATTTTCGAAACTGAAATACATTTTGTTTTTACAAGATTGCGTAAAACTGATCTTGAGTCGAAACAGCCTTCATTCAACTTTAAAAAGTTTAGACCTAAGTACGAGGGCGGGTCAATAAGTCCGTGACTTTTTGAATTTCTGACCTCTTTACTGAAAAAGCAACACTACTCCTGTCAACAGGTATCTGTCAGTTGATTCCTATCAAAATTTGAACTTGCTGCGTCAGTTAGTTTGTGTTTGACAGCTATTTTTATCAGACTACCCAGTAATTTGAGGAAAAAATGGAAAAAGGTTAATTTCTTGTGCTTATTAAGCATTATTTTTTGCGAAAAAAAAACCATTACCGAGACCAAGGCTAAGCTTGATAAATACTATGGGGACTCTGCACCATCGATTTCAATGGTAAAAAAGTGGTTTACTGAATTTCGTTGTGGCCGTAAAAGCACTGAAGATGCCGAACGTCCTGGACGCCCAGTTGAGGTCTCTACACCCGAAACAATCGAAAAAATTCACGATATGGTGTTGGCCGACCGAAGATTGAAAGTGCAAGAGATTGTGGAAGCCGTAGGGATCTCGCATGGCTCAGTGGTTTCAATTTTAAAAGATCAATTGGGCATGAAAAAGCTTTCCGCAAGATGGGTGCCGCGTTTGCTCACAGTCGACCACAAACGCAATCGTGTAACAACTTCACAGGAAGGTTTGGCGTTGTTTAATCGCAATATGGAGGAGTTTTTGCGCCGTTTTGTAACCGTGGACGAAACATGGATCCATCACAACACACCAGAGACCAAACAACAGTCAAAACAGTGGGTTTCTAAGGGTGAATCGGCGCCAAAGAAGGCCAAGGTGGGTTTGTCAGCCAATAAAGTTATGGCGACTGTTTTTTGGGATGCACGTGGGATAATCCACATTGACTACCTTCAAAAGGGAAGAACAATCAATGGGGAATATTTGCCCAACTTATTGGACCGCTTCAATGACGATTTGAAAAAAAACCGACCTCATTTGGCCAAGAAAAAAGTTCTTTTCCACCAAGACAATGCAAGGGTGCACACATGTGCAGTTGCCATGGCAAAAATCCATGAATTGGGCTATGAATTGCTCCCTCATCCACCCTATTCTCCAGATTTGGCTCCGAGTGACTACTTTTTATTCCCAAACCTGAAGAAATGGCTTGGTGGAATAAGATTTGACTCCAATGATGAAGTCATCTCGCAAACAAAGGCCTATTTTGAGGACCTCGACAAATCATATTTTTTGGAAGGGATAAAAAAATTGGAGAAGCGTTGGACAAAGTGTATAGAGCTCAAGGGAGACTACGTTGAAAAATAAAATGATTTGTTTATCAAAAAATCTGTGTTTTATTCCAAAAGTCACGGACTTATTGACCCGCCCTCGTACTTATTATTTATTCAAGTTTCTTTGTCAGTAACCACCCTAAGTAGTTCTTCTATATACGGTTGCTTATTTTTACAGAATTTAATTCAATTATACTGTTTTTCAAGTTGTCTTTTTAAACATACTTGCTTAGTATGTACAAAAAATACACGTGATCTTAGGTGGGGAGGGGAGGGTAGTAAAAAGCTCATCACGTATCACCAGGGAGAAGAGGGTTTTTAAAAAGTTGCTTAAAACATCACGTGATTAATAGACGGCCCCTAAGCTACTCGACTCGCATCAAATTTGACACAATAAATGAATAGTTCCTGTAGTGTTTCACTCAAGAAACCAATATTTATCGATTTCAGTTAACAAAAGTGCAAGATAGCTACAAATTTTTCAATTTGAAAATTGTCTTTTCTTTTCTTTATTTTGAGCTCTGGAAACGTCATGTTATGACGTCATATGGCTCTGGGCAAACTTCATGGCGGATCTTACGAGTAAATTTCGTTATGTTGCCTATACTCTGACATTGACATTTTTTAAATAAGTGACTGCAATGAGAAAGTATAGGGGTTGAGGTTTAATATTTGTAATAATCCCTAATCCCAGTGTAATTGATTCTTCATCTTTTTTTTGATACGAGCAAACATTAATGTTAGATACGAAATTCCAGATAATATTAGGGGTTAAAATATGAAGTTGCGTTTTATTGTAATAGGTTCCTTGATTAACATAGAATCTTCATGGTTTGAGATTTTCGAATGAAACTTTTTTCACATGGTTTCTATGATGTTCTTCTTTTAAAAAATGTGAAACATTTGAATATCGACTTTCAATTGTTTTTGTTATTTAACTTAGACAAGAAAGATGGATACTGCGAAAATTCGAGTGATTTTTGAATACGAGTTCCGACGCGGAAGTAACGCGGCAGAAACAGCCCGCAATATCAATGTTGCGTTTGGAGAGGGATCTGCTAATGAACGCACCGTGCGATTTTGGTTTAAACGCTTTCGTGATGGAAACTTCGACTTGAAGAACGAGCCACGAGGAAGACCGCCCACACAGGTGATTAACGATGAATTAAGAGAGATGGTGGAAGCCGATCCTAGTCAATCTACCCAGGGATTAGCGGCAGGGTTTAACGTAACCTTACCCACAATATTGACTCAATTGCGTCAAATCAATAAAATAAAAAAATACGAAAAATGGGTGCCTCATGATTTGACTGATGTGCAGAAAGAAACGCGTGTTGAAACTTGTGTTGCCTTGTTGAATCGGTACAGAAATTAAGGAATATTAAATCGAATTGTGGGGTATATATCGGGTTGCCTAATTATTTGTACTCCTAATTGTCATTGGCGCACAAACTATTAGCCTAAAATTTTTTCGCACATCTTTACTATTCCTAATCGTGTTTAGCCTATTTTTACTACGCTTAACTTTATATCGCCGTATTATAATTTCGCCGAATATATCATAACACCTACCCTTTTGCAGTTCCAAATTTTTATTCGCAGAAAGATAAAAACTTTATCAGCATGCATGCATGCTTGCAAAGAAGTAATCATGCATGCAAGCAAGCAAGCAAGCAAGCAAGCAAGCATGAATGCATGCAAACAAGCATGCATGCATGCAAAGAAGTAAGCATGCATGCAAGCAAGCAAGCAAGCATGTATGCAAACAAGCAATCATGCATGCAAACAAGCAATCATGCATGCAATCAAGCAGACATGCATGCAAACAAGCAATCATGCATGCATCCAAACAATCAGACTTCCGTGACGGCTTCGGCGCTGCGGGGCTCCGGCGGTCCCACGCGTGCTTATCGTCGCAGATGGCTTACGCTCACCACCGCAGCTTCGGCTTTCTGGCCGGCTGCGCCGGCCAGCCTCAGCCGCGGCGCCTCGCTTACAGCCTCCTGCTCCTCAGCCCGCGGGCCGCCTCGTCCCTCCGCGCCTACGCGCTTTTGAATTACACTCTAGGGGTAGGGCAGACAAGACTGCTTGGGGTCGGTTTGTGAGCGATTCGTTTCTTAAACTTTTCTGTTTAAAAAAAATAGAGGGTAATGTCAAAAAAAGATGCTAATACATTTTAGTGCTTTCGATATTATACATACTGAAATTAGGGTTTTCAATTTTTAGACCAATCTATAATAGTGCGAAAACAACTGTTAGACTAGACAATAATTATACGTTATAAGTTTAGGCCAATACGGTTCGGCCAAATGAAATTAGGACTTTAAATTTTAGGCGAACCGAAGGGCACCCCGAATTGTGACATGTGATGAAAAGTGGATTCTTTATGATAACCGTAAAAGAAAAATGCAATGGCTGATCCCAGGTCAAACGCCACAACAGTGTCCTAAAGCAAAACTTACCAATAAAAAGGTAATGGTAACTGTTTGGTGGTCTCAGCATGGTGTCATTCACTATAGTTTTCTCCGATCTGGTCAATCAATAACGGCAGATGTCTATTGTGCCGAACTCCGAACAATGTTGGCAAAACTAGCAGTAAAACAGCCCCGACTCATGAATCGATCTTCACCATTATTGCTCCATGACAACGCGAGACCTCATACAGCACGAGAAACCGTTTTGACCCTTCAGGAACTGCAATTCGAAACCATTCGACATCCTCCGTATTCGCCAGACCTTGCTCCAACGGACTACCATTTTTTTCGTGATTTGGACAATTATATACGTGACAAGAAGTTTTCTTCCCAGGAGGCAGTACAAAATGGTTTCACACAGTTTGTGCAGTCTAGATCCTCAGAGTTCTATCACAAAGGCATAAATGACCTTCCTATTAGATGGCAGCAATGTATAGATAATAATGGTAACTATTTTGATTAAATAAATTTGTTGAAAATTAAAAAGTAAACAATTTTGATTTCAGTACAAATCAGCAATTTCATACTTTAACCCCTATTACAAATCTGAATGTTGGTTAAATGTCAAATGTTTGTTTTGACCGTATGTCGTCACAGAACAGACAATCTACGAGTATAACGGGTGTAAAAAAAACCAAACGCAGATCCGAAAACCACGAATCGTCCCCATCATTAGGATCATTTTTCTCTTTAGGACCATACCTGGGAAACAGCTGGTTCCGAAGATATTGAGGGTCAAAGTCACAATTATGTTTTCCATTTTATTACAAAAACTGTTGCCAAAGGATACTTAATAACTTTTCTTCATACAAACATATTGGTTGTTTTTATTATTTCGTTCACAATAAGGCTTTATTAATTACAATACGCAATGTACGGCTCAGCGCGGACGACTTTTGAACTTAGCAGCAATCTCCAGCGCAACGGCCTACGCTACGGCTGCTATACATTGCGCGTTACGAATTATAATATTTTTTTGAGTCCCATAAATAAAAATCATTTCCCAGGTATAATATTTTGTAATATGGCTTGGTTTGCTTTTCAGATTGCGTAACTTCAGGGTCTGCGTTTAGTTTTTTTACACCCTGTATACCAATATGGCCAGCAGCGTTTTCGTCAGTGTTCGAAATTTGGACTTTTAAAACATAGTTTTGTTGTTTTCTAGGTAGTTACTAAAAATATAGGGATATAACTTTTTTTGTCTAATCAGGCAATATTTAATCATTTGAGATATACTTCTAAAAAGAGTAAAGAAGTCTATTGTAAAGCAAACCTAATATAAAAGTTTAAGCAGTAACTCACGACAAACGAAATATATTAAAACTAGTTAAGTTTTAAGAAAAAAAAAATCCAAATGTTATATAGTATATTATGTTGTTATAAATTAATGTCAGGAGTGAGCGTCTAACTTGGCACCAATTCAGATCTCACTTCTTTTGTAGTTGAAGTGTGTTCATTTGTTCCAATATTATGCCTATATCGTAATATTCAACTTGGCCCTCATTTTACATGAATGTTTTTGAAGAGATAATAAATTACACATTCAACTACTTTATGACCTTAATACACAACCGAGGAATATCCGTCAAGTCTGCCTTATGCTAATCATAAAAAAATAAACAAAAATTGTGGTGGGCTATGCTTATCTCTTGGGGGCATAAAAATATTACAGCACTACTACATTTACACATTTTTTTTTTAAGTATCAATGAGTTTGGTAACAAATACCTTGACATGAGAGTTTTTTACGATCTTCGTAGCGAAGTGGCGTACACACCGCTTTTCAAGATGTTGCCTGTGTTTTTATACATAATCTCGGGCTTGTGGTATCTCCGTTGATTCTAATTTAAAAAAATACGTGTTCTGTAAATATAGGTAGTTACATATTTTAAGATCAGATGTCAGAACAGTCAGGTCAATATCATGGTGATGTTGTCCACATTTATTTCTTTATATTTATGTTTAGAGATCGAATAATCAGGTGCATATTAAGGACATTATGGAAGCGGCTTCTTAGAACATGTATGTCGATTCGGAAATCCCGGGATGTTTTCGATACAATTGCATTCCGTAACAGTCAATTCCTTAACTTTAGGCAAATATGCATCCTCCGATCTCTATTTATGTGTTATCTTATCGCGTCAGGTCGTGGAGGCGAGCGAGTGGGCGGCGCACTGGCTGCGGCACTGGACGCGCGACCGCCGCCCCTACACCTGCGCCCGCTGCCAGAAGAGCTTCCGCCACGCGCACCAGATCCTCAAGCACGGTACCCTCACACTGCTTACAGCTCCCCTACACCTGCGCCCGCTGCCAGAATAGCTTCCGCCACGCGCACCAGATCCTCAAGCACGGTACCCTCACACTGCTTACAGCTCCCCTACACCTGCGCCCGCTGCCAGAAGAGCTTCCGCCACGCGCACCAGATCCTCAAGCACGGTACCCTCACACTGCTTACAGCTCCCCTACACCTGCGCCCGCTGCCAGAAGAGCTTCCGCCACGCGCACCAGATCCTCAAGCACGGTACCCTCACACTGCTTACAGCTCCCCTACACCTGCGCCCGCTGCCAGAAGAGCTTCCGCCACGCGCACCAGATCCTCAAGCACGGTACCCACACCGTTGATACCGCCGACAGCGACGCATAGCGAGCTAATAAACAAACAATCTAAATCAAATCATTTTGAATTCAAACAACTAACATGTAAAGGGAAGATCTATAATCAACCCACGGCAGGGCAAAAGCCTTCATCATTGGGTTCAAGTTACCACAAGTGCAGGCATGGTCACCACACTGGCCAAATGAGGGTTGGTGATGATCACAAACCCGAGTAATGATTGAAAATTCGAAACTTTGGTTTCCCAACCCGCATGTCGAACCAGAGATCTTGGCCCGGCCCACATCCATCACAGCTAGAAATAGACATCTCCAATTACCATAACCGCCACGCTTTGGCAATTGCAATTCGACCAATGGTGTAAAGATGCTACTCCTCGTCTTCTTCTGGCAGTGCTTCTATATTCGCTGTTTACTACACTTGAAGGACTAGAAACGGTGCTGCAATTATGTTTTTAGGCTAGCACACATGGCAAGATACTTTATTATTTAAGTTGTACTAATTATACAATGTTTTGTCACAGGTCAAACGCACAAAATGGGCGAATCGAAGTCTGACTCTCCGGAGCTCACGAAGCGATTCATCTGTGACCTCTGTCCCGAAGGCTTCGTCTACATGAGGTCAGTCACCGTTGATTCTTGGTAAAATCCTCTAAATAAAATAGAAAATAAAAAAAATAAAAATAAAACCCAGAACATTTTATCCATATAAGTTACCCTAAAGTGTAGGTTATTGCAATCATAAACTGTTGTGCAATTACCATGCTAGACATAATTACATGTATATCCAAGATAATGTTACAAATAAAAAAAAAAACAAGACGTTTGGTACAATCAACCAAAATAAGTGACAAGCTTCTTTTAATTCTATGTTGTTTTAGTCGTTTTAATTCAGTATAAATAGTAAAGGTCTTAGTATAGATCCTTGGGGGACTCCAAACGTAAGCCGTTCTGGTGTCTGGTGTTGTGTATATTATTAATACGAATACTTGGTTATCTGTTTGTTAGGTATTGATGAAATATAGCAGGGCTATAACTTCTGCGCCCTGTGCCCTATTGTCATATAGCTTTATTATAAAAGAAAGCACCTTGAGCGGCTGCGCTTGCCCTAGTGCGGCGCGTGTTAGGTCACTGCTGCACTGTGTCTGCTGTGCCACAGGTACCCGCTGAGGCACCGGTAGGGTTATTAGCGATCTTTAACAACTGTACAATAGCAATGCGATTGCTATCAGTCGCGGTTGCTTTATTGATAATACTGACGAAAATCGCAAACTGATTGCTCGCTTAGTGCATTTGCGGCTAAAATGTATAGAAACTAGCGCCACGTACGATCGAGCGGCAACCAGTGGTAAGCAGAACACAAACAAACGTCAAACATAAAGATTATAAAGCTTGTACAAAAAAATTCAAATGGATAATTTCGTAATTGCTTAAAAGTTTAACAAATAATCTCATTCCTATGTCGCACGCGTGTATTAAGTGGTCTCAACTAAGATACAAAAGTTACTTCGTGTATTTTTGTTCATATGAAAGTTTGAATTGACGGACGATTGGTGAACACTTATAAGTTAAAAGTAGATTTGAGTGTTCCATTGTTTAGCGAAAAACTATAAATCACAGCAATAAAAAACCTAACTAAGTTGTTAGCTTCAGTTTCTATGTATTCATTTCGTGTATTTTGCCCGTGGTTCTACATAACCTCTTGAACATTGTTAGGTTATCCTATAATGGGCTCTAAATTCAACATCAGGTATCTGCAAGGCGCTGCTATGGCATTCTATCGAATACTCCTTTGAAGAGAAACAGTAGTCCGCCGCGGTAATAGATTACCGCTTTCTTCATTTAGAGCATTCAACAACATTAGGGCACACACCATCGTAGTTTTGTAAACACTAAACTTGGAAAATCACTGAATTTAAACTCCTTGGTTTTAAAAATCGAATACCATTTATTTATTTAAAAAAAGATTCTCGGTCTTATCACAAGGTCTTATCAAACTTGTTTAGTCGTTGAGAAAATGGAATTGACTGGAGAAAATTCTAGAGCGATTATTTATTATGACTTTCGAAGTGGTTTAACAAAAACAGTGTGTTGACCGGATGATTTCTGCATTTGGTAATGAAGCCCCATCCAAAACCACAATTTATCGCTGGTTTGCTGAATTTAAACTTGGACGTGTCAAGCTCAGTGATGATCCCCGTCAAGGTCGTCCAAAAACTGCAGTCACCCAAGAAAACGTTGATGCTGTGCGTAAGCTGATTGAGGAAGATCGACATTTGACATACCGCGAAAGGCAACTTTAGACATTGGCATGAGTCAAATATATAATCTTGCATGAACAATTTGGTGTAAAAAAGTTGTTTTCCCGACGGATACCGCATTCGCTCTGTGAAGATCAAAAAGCGGCTCGCGTTACTTGGTGCGTCAGAACTCTCGAAACATTCCACGCAGGATCCTAAAATGCTGCACATCGTATAACGCGTACGAACCCGAAATAAAAAACCAGTCACGAGTTTGGGTGTTCGAAAATGTGTTAAAGCCAACAAAAATTGTTCGTTCACGGAGTGTTGCAAAAAAAATGGTGGCCACGTTTGTCTTCAAAACCGGCCATGTTGCGACTATTCCTCTTGAGGGACAAAGAATGGTTAATGCAGAATGGTATTGTCGCGGACATGCTAGATGCTTCGAGATATCGCTAGAGGAATGTACATAACTACCTAAGTTGAACCACAAAGTAATAACAAGACCTTAGTGCAAGCGACATTGAACTTTAAGTATACAGATTAAGGCGCAAAATGGTATAACTCACTAGAGTTGTTTACGTTTAAACGTCCTTGTGATTTTTCTGGAAAATGAACATTCTAGTATGTACGACCGGCATCGATGTTGAGATATATAAATAACAGGACTTAAGACGCCGCAGTCAGTTCATTCTGAGCTTTCGGTGCGATACCTGCGAAAAGTGATCTAGTGCGAAGTAACGACGACTTTAGCGATACCAACGGATTAAAGTACTACTCTGCGGATTGGCTAATAGTGTTTTGGAACCAACGACCTCAGCGACCTACCGGACTACGATTCTTGTGATTTGGCTTGTGTGATAGTGTTTGCGACCTGTTCATCGCCTAATAAATTCTTCTATTAAGTCAACGGTGTTTTATCCAAATCCCGAACTCCACGTTCGTAACAGTATGCTAGCATTTGTTTGCCACAGGTCGTTTCTGATATCCGTAAAGAGAACTGCAACCGCCGCATCATCCTCCATCACGACAATGCGAGTTCTCACACCGCGCACAGAACAAAAGAGTTTTTAGAGCAAGAAAACATAGAATTATTAGACCATCCGCCGTACAACCCCGACCTAAGCCCTGATGATTTCTATACTTTCCCTAAAATAAAGAATAAATTGCTTGGTCAGAGATTTTCATCACCTGAAGAAGCTGTGGACGCCTACAAAACGGCCATTTTGGAGACCCAAACTTCCGAATGGAATGGTTGCTTCAATGATTGGTTCCGTCGTATGGAAAAATGTGTCGAATGTCGCGGAGAATACTTTGAAAAGCAATCAATAAATTTTTAAATAGTAATGTTGTGTCACTTCATGGATTCCCAAAATTTTCAGTGCCGCCCTCGTAAGCCTGCGGAAATATATGAAAAAATTATTAAATAGTCGATGTCTCGATTATGTCAAAAGCGTTTAACACGATAAGCCACGACTTACTTTTCTAAAAACCCCTATGACGTAGGGTTCAGAATTAACAAAATCTGTAGCTATTTTACAATACTTGACAAACAGATACTAGTATTCGTATTAGTGGCACACCCAACAATAGTCACAAGGACAGCTTACGTTCGGAGTCCGCCGAGGATCTATGCTAAGACCTTTACTATTTTTAGTGGTTTTAAATTGACTTAACATCTAGCGAGTACTAGTCGTCTAGTACATATGGCTCCAGAGATTGAGAGAACCATATGTGCTAGTCGTTTCATTGTTTGACACTATGTTAAAAGAAGATTATCTTTTTCCGGCAGGTACCTCCTGTCGCACCGCTCCCTGGCGCACCCCGAGGCGGCGTCGCGCGCGCTGGTGCTGCGCTGCGGCGTGTGCGCGCGCGCCTTCGCGCACCTCAACTCGCTGCGGCGC
This sequence comes from Anania crocealis, assembly GCA_949315895.1. Classification (NCBI taxonomy): domain Eukaryota; kingdom Metazoa; phylum Arthropoda; class Insecta; order Lepidoptera; family Crambidae; genus Anania; species Anania crocealis. The sequence continues at coordinate 374,750 of OX438874.1, read as the reverse complement.
CACCTGCGCGCGCACTCCGGCGAGAGGAACTACCTGTGCAACGTGTGCGGCAAGGCGCTCACTAGTCGCGAGCACCTCAAGTTCCATATTAGGATACACACGGGATACAAGCCGAACGTTTGCAAGTTAGTGCTCTTATTACGCATTAGATAACATTGTACAAATATGGTCATAAGTTTGGTTAATAATAAATAATTATAGTTTAAAAAACTAAAAAACCACGCTTTTAAAACAGATTGAACTAAAAAATTAAAAATAAAACTGTAGTAATCAATTGAAAAATTCATATTATTGTACAAAAAGCGTGGGGTGCTTGTTATGATATCCACAGATATAGTAAATTATTGATAAAATATTTACAACAATCTAAATCAAGCCCCCACGCTTTTTGTACAATAATATGAATTTTTCAATTGATTACTACAGTTTTATTTTTAATTTTTTAGTTCAATCTGTTTTAAAAGCGTGGTTTTTTAGTTTTTTAAACTATAATTTATTTTTTACTTTTTAGTTTAGTTTATAAGATTTGATTCCTTCTTTACCGACTGTAAGTCCAAACCTATGCAGGAAACATAATTGATACAGATCGCGCGCTAGCTCTATCTCTTTTACTCCCTCTTACAGAGGAAAACTGGGAAAACTGTTATTAAATTATTGCATTGTCATCGGCCCTTGATACGTGTGCAAAGTTTCAAATTAATCAAACTTCTGGAAATCGGTCAAATTTATGCTCAAAGATTCCATTACATAGATACAACCCAAGCTAATAAAAGCGTGGTAAAAATAAGGATACTGGGACGTGTAGGAAAACAAACGACGACCCTGAAGCTACGCAACCTGAACATCAAACCGAGGATACAAAATGTTATCACTGGGAAATTTTGTTTGTTTTTAGGACTCAAAACAATATTATCATTCACAAAGCGCGATGTATGGCAACTGTGTGTTCTATATATATATCTGTTTATTCAAATACGTACGCGCTAAGCCGTACATTGCGTATTGTAGTTTTAAAAAACCGTATCATTAACGAAATAATGAAAATGTATACTATGTTTGTATGGATAAAAGTATTAAAATATCTTTTTACAACAATTTTTGTAATAAAATGGAAACCAAATTGCGACTTTGACTTTCGATATCTTCGGAAACAAAGACGGGGTCAATACGTGGGTAACGGATCTGCGTTTGTTTTCATTACACGCGTTATGTGGTACGTTCGCCCATTTGAACTCGTTGCGGGGCCTTCTGTGCAACGTGTGCTCACCACCCGCGAGCACCTGAACTTCCACATTCGGATGCATACAGGCTACAAGATCACAATGTCTCCAAGTTAGTGCACGATGATTGCTTGAGATAATTAGTTAGATATTTAATTAATGAGATAATTAATTAGAAAGCCCGTTAGCTGTTGTAAAAAATGAAGCACGTACTTTTATGTTACGTACTGCATTTTTTTAATGATTTATAAAGAAATAAAAACAAATAATGCAAATATTTTTAGTTTTAAAATAGAAAATAGAAATACTAATAACTTGCTTTGGCTTTTTCTTGGCCTTTTTATCAAAACCTAATAAAGCGTCATCTTACGGCAGGTTAATGTCACATAGCCACACTGCTTGCAAATGGTTCTCGTAATTGTTGGATAGGTTACAAAATTTCGATTGTATTTGCATTTGTCAAATCATGCAAATCATAGATTTTATTCAAATCGAGACTCCAAGCGCAATCTGTCGTAATACTTTGAAAAGAATTCGGGAGGACATTCCTTGACTAGAGATTGGTACTCAAGTATATTACTTTCCCTATGCTCATAATATGTAGTACCTTTGTAGTCACTCACATTGGAACAATGTATGTGATGTTGTAACCACTTTCTTAGCCGACAGAACGAAGCGTTTGATCAACTCAAATTAACTAAGTTTTAAAGTGAAGTTTCTATTGAATTCTTATTGTTATCAATGTCGTAATTTTGTTATTATTATCATAATTTTGGATTTTTATTTGTTCCGCAGGTTTGTTAGTTTTTATAAAGCGCGAGAAAAGCAGCAAAATTTGTAAATTGTAAACGAAAATGAATTCTATTAATCATTCTAATTGTAATCTTATTTCAAAATTTGTAAGTTTTAATTGTAAAAGTATCAATAGATCAATTGAATGTGTGCAAAATCTTTGTAAGTCTGTAGATATTATAGCATTGCAAGAAACATGGCTTATGCCAAATGAAATTCCTTTATTAGGTGATATTGACAGTGACTTTGGGTTCTACGGTAAGTCTTCAATGGATCCTACCAAACTCATACGAGGTCGTCCCTTCGGTGGGATAGCCCTCCTATGGAGGAAGTCTATGTTTAGGATGGTAACTGTGGTTGAGTGCAGTAGTGACAGAATTGCTGGTATTAAGATTACCCTTGTCGACCGAGTGATACTGGTTTTTTGTGTGTATATGCCTACTAATTGCGCGGATAACCTAATAGAGTTTTGTGACTGTATGAGCAAAATAACAGCAATAGTAGAAAGTTGCAAAGTTGAATCCGTATTCATCTTAGGTGATTTTAATGCTGATCCTAAGGAATTATTTGGCAAAGAATTGCAATTATTTTGTAATGAGCAAAGTTGGCTCTGTGCCGACATCATTAGATTAGGATTAAACTCGGGTACTTATACATACGTCAGTGATGCCCATGGATCTACGAGCTGGCTTGATCATTGCCTCATCACGGAAGCGGCGTGGCGGTCGGTTGAGCATGTCGAAGTATATTACGACATATACTGGTCCGACCACCACCCGTTAATGATTCTAGTTAATTTGGGAGTTATTGGACTAACCTTACTAAGTCCCACGAAAAATAAGTCGGTTAATAAAGTTATATGGGGCATGAGAGATCCCTGTCAGGTTCAATGTTATCGCAAACGGTGTGCCGAATGTCTTAGAAAAATTGATTTTCCAAATGATTTTGCTTCATGTTGTGACAGCATGTGTAGTGATGTGCTTCATAGGTTAGTAATAGATAGGTTCTATGATGAAATTATAGTTGCGCTTCAGGAGGCAGCTGAGTACAGTCACGTACAACACAACCGTAAAAACCGAAGCCGTAACACTCCGGGTTGGAATAAGTTTATTAAGAAAGCACACGGGGAGGCGAGACGGGTATATTTAGACTGGTTATGGCATGGAAAACCTCGATCAGGTCCCTTGTATCAGGATATGTGTAACTGTAGAAAAATATTTAAGGCAAAGTTAAAATCATGTCAAAGGAAACAGGATCAGATTAAGATGGATTTACTGGCATCAGAACATAACAGTAAAAACTTCTCTAAATTTTGGAAATATACAAAAAAATTAAGTCCACGTCCGGCTACCCCCATTAGTGTTAATGGAATCAGTAAGCCTGATAAAATCGCAAATATGTTCAGGGATCACTTTTCGGTAAAACCGGTGCTCCAGCCTGATGCGGATGAGGCTGGGAATACGGGTGGTGTTGCGTCGGGTGCTCCTGTCCATATTACACCTAATGAAGTAAGAGCGATACTCAAAACAATGAATAAGGGTAAATCGCCGGGGCACGACGACCTCAGTATAGAACACCTTCAGTATGCTGGGCCTCATCTTCCTAGGGTTCTGTCATTACTGTACACATTTTGCATTAGGCACTCGTACCTACCTTCTGCACTAATGAAGACTATTGTGGTTCCAATTGTCAAAAATAAGACAGGAGACATATCTGACAAGGGCAACTATAGACCTATTTCGTTGGCTACTATACTGGCAAAGGTCCTTGACGGTGTGCTTGAGCGACGACTACGACACCATCTTAAGCTAAATGATGCTCAGTTTGGATTTCGACCCGGTCTGTCAACTGAGAGTGCTGTGTTTTCACTTAAGCATACAGTCAGGTACTATACCCAGAGGAAGACGCCTGTTTATGCTGCTTTCCTGGATCTCTCCAAGGCATTTGACCTGGTTAATTATAAATTACTATGGTCAAAACTATCTGACATAGCATTACCACCTGAACTAATCACCACCTTTCAGTACTGGTATAGCAATCAAATTAACCAGGTCAGATGGTCTGGAGTACTGTCTGATGAATATACTCTTGAATGTGGAGTAAGACAGGGAGGGCTGACATCTCCTGCACTTTTCAGCCTTTATGTGAATAACCTTATCGTTGAGCTCAGCAACACCAGGGTCGGCTGCTCAATTGACGGCCTTATGGTCAACAGCATTAGTTACGCAGACGATATGGCGCTGCTGTGCCCAACGGCTAACGGTCTATGTAAACTATTATCAGTGTGCGAAGAGTATGCCTCTAGGCATGGACTTCTTTATAATGTTAAAAAAAGTCAATTTATGGTGTTTCAGTCAGCTAATAAGAAACCGATTCCTGTATCTCCAGTGAAACTTCTTAATGTTGCACTAGAGAGGGTAACTCAATTTAGATACCTTGGACACATTGTTACTGAAAACCTATCGGATGACTGTGACATCGAACGAGAGAGGAGAGCGTTAGCGGTCCGTTGCAACATGCTCGCTAGAAGGTTTGCTAGGTGCACAAGAAATGTCAAAATTACCCTCTTTAAAGCGTATTGTCAAACCTTTTACACCTGCAGCCTGTGGTGTAACTACACGCAAAAGACCTATAACGCTCTAAGGGTTCAGTACAACAATGCCTTCAGGATGCTAATGGGGCTACCAAGGTTCTGCAGTGCGTCAACTATGTTTGCGGAAGCGCGTGTGGACGACTTTTACGCTGTGATTCGTAAACGAACGGCTTCGATGCTTACTAGAACTCGAGATAGCGCCAACAGCATCCTGCTGGCTATCAAAGATAAGCCATCGTGTCCCATCTATAAGCACTGGGTTAATAATCATGTGTTAGGATCCAGGAACCGGTTTTTTGACTAATTTAGATTATTATTATTATTATTATTGTTATTATTTTAAGTATATTGTCTTTAACTCTAAAATGTATGGATCGAGGCGGTCTGAAATAAACGTTTTATTATTATTATTATTATTTTTTTTTGCAATTTTGCTTCTCGAGTCAGAGAAAAAAAGAACGCTTTTTTTTTCCTGCCTCGGACTTTAATAAGACTCACGGGCTTAAGCCAAGTGTGACTCATTTCCTATAGATGTTAAATTTGAAGTATCGTCCTGTAAGAATTTCCTCACGATACGGCATGTGTTGAGAATCGCGGCTTTTTGCATTGGAATGTAGGTGTATTCGGGTAGGCTTAAATTATGTAGTGCGGTAATCAGATGATTAGGTATGACTCCTGTACTAGAGAGCACTAGTGGTACTATGTAGACTTTTTTCATACCCCATATGTTTATTATTTCTTCTTTTAGTTCAGAATACTTGTGAATTTTGTCAGTAATTGTCTTATGAAGATTGTGTGTATTCGGAACTGCAATGTCAATTATATGTACTGTTTTTTGAGATTTGTCAATTAAAGTTAGGTCTGGTCTGTTATTGTGAATCGTTCGATCTGTTAGTATTGCTCTGTCATAATATAGCTTATGGTTACAGCTCTCTAGTACAGGTTTCGGACTGTACTGATAGTACGGGGGTGGATTTTCTGAAATCAGTTTGTGTTTTAAAGCTAGTTTTTGATGAATAATGTTGCATATCTGGTTATGTCGGTGAGTGTAATCGGTCTGTGTGAGATAAGAGCAGGCACTGGTAATATGTTGAATAGTTTCCGACTGCTTATTACATTTCCTACATTTGTCATTAGTGAGGTTAGGGTCTTTTAGGATGTATTTTTTGTAGTTCCGTGTATTAATGACTTGATCCTGTATTGCCATTATGAATCCTTCTGTTTCGGGAAACAGTGCACCTACTTTTAACCATTTGTTTGACGCTTCTAGGTTAATGTGGGTTTGCTCAAGGTCATGTAAATGTCGACCATGTAACTGCTTTTGCCTCCAAGATAATACTTTGTTGAGTTCATGCTGACCTTTTGTTTGAAATACTATATTTCGGTTTGCTAAATTTAATGGTGTGTAGTTGTCATCGTTTTCTACGACTGCTGAGTGTATATCGCTACCTACAGCTTTATTATAGAAAAATTTTCTTATACCCTGAATTTGTCCGTGCCACAAGGCAGTGATGTCAATAAGGCCTCTTCCACCTTTATCTCTCTTAATGGTTGATCTTTCTATTGCTGTTTTAGGATGTAAATAGTTGTGTTTAGTAAGTGTAGTTCTGGTTTTAATTTCAAGTTTATGTATGTCTGTTTTTGTCCATTTGACTATTCCAAAGGTGTAGGTAAGTATAGGTACAGCAAAAGTGTTTATGGCCTTAAAAAGATTTTGAGAATACAGTCGTTTTTTGCAGATTAGGTTAATTCGACTGAAATACTCTTGTGTTAGCGTTTTTTTTATTTGTGTGTGTGGAATCCCCCTTGCTTGATGTATACCTAAATATTTATATGTGTCATTTGCGTTCATCAACTTAAAATTTTGACAAACACTGTCTTTTGTATCAGATTCTGTTACTTTACCCTTAACAATACTTAGTGTCCTACACTTCTCGAGGCTAAATGACATATTTATATCGCAACTGACTTTTTCTGTAATTTGAATTAGTTTTTTCATTGCACTTTTAGTTTTGGCAAATAGTTTAATATCGTCCATGTACATTAAATGGCTTATAGAGGTAGTGTCAGACAGGTTGTATCCACTTCCAGAGTTATTTAAAAGATTTGACAAAGGGTTTAGAGCCAAACAGAACCAGAGAGGGCTAAGGGAATCACCCTGAAAAATTCCATTCTCAATTGGGATTTCATCCGTCGAGACAGTTCTCTGATCACAGGTGAGCAAAAGTGTTGTTCGCCAATTGAGCATGGTGTTTTCCAGGAAATTAATTAAAGTGGGATTTATTTTGTAGATCTGTAATACGCGAATCAGCCACGAGTGAGGCACACTATCGAAAGCCTTTTTGTAGTCGATGTATGACAGATGAATGTTCTTATTGTGTTGGTGGGCATGTTTCAGAATAGTGGAATCAATTATCAACTGTTCCTTACATCCTAGATGGCTTCTTCTGCACCCTTTTTGCTCTTCTGTCATAATGTTATTATTTTCAATGTGCGAGTTAATTTTGTTTGTGATGCATGAGGTAATTAATTTGTATAGTGTAGGTAAACATGTAATTGGGCGATATTGTGAAGGGTCCAAAGTGTTTTCGCTTTTTGGAAGCATGTACGTAAGTCCTTTTGTAAGAAATCGAGGCATATCTACTGACCCTTTTATAACATCACTAATAGCTGTCCCTAATATGTCGTGAAGGACATATAGCTTTTTGTACCAGAAACTGTGTACACCATCTAAGCCGGCTGACTTCCAGCTTTTCATTTTATTAGTAACAACTGCTAAATCTTCCTTATCTATATCAGAGAACTCCATTTCAGATAGATCTTGGAACTGTTTTTCTTCTTCCCTGATCCACTCCGCTTGGTAGTTAAAGTCTCCCTGCTTTTTCCAAATATCTGTCCAGTAATTTTGAAGGGATTCGCTAGTAGGCAGTTCTTTCTGAATTCTTTCGCTACTGCCAGTATTACCAAAATTGTTATGTTGCAAGCTCCTATAAAACATTTTCTCATTACCTAGGAACAGTTTATTATCTTCCTTACGTTGCAGTGCTTTTTTGTATCGCTTTAGTCTTTGAACTTTTAGTGCCAATTTCTGTTTCAAAGTATCTAAGAATTCTTCCGGTCTTTTATTGTCCTTTTCGTGTGTTGAATGTGTTTTATTTTTATTAAATATTACCTGTACCTTTTTTGTAAATTTTTCAGAGTTATTTTCATTCAAAATAAAATGTGATATTCTACCTATATCTGCTCTTAGCTTTTCAATGTCCCTCTCTAATCTTATTTGCCATGCTGGTTTGTCAATAACTTGTCGTTTATTTCGTTTCTCATTCAAATGAAAAATTTTATATCCTAATTCTTTACTTATTACTATAGCACTGCAGTATATTAAAGTGTGTAAATGTAGTATATCTGATTCCTCTGATAAAAACTTCCCTAATATATCTTTATTATTATTATTATTATTATTATTATTGTTAATTTGAAAATTTTTTTCCTCATTTCACTTTTTATTGTATTAGTCAAATTCAAACAATCAATTGTAATTAATATATACTCTTTTTCCTTATTTTCCACTGATTGTTAATGTATATTTCTTATCTGACTTGTTATTATTTAATTTTAATTTAATTATTTTTTTTTATTTTTCTTTGATTTTTATTCAATTCTAATCTATTTTAATATTTAAGTATTTGTGTTATTTTGTATTTATTTTATTTTATCGTGCCTGATTTTCAGTGGGAGCCCAGCTCCCACTGAAAATCAGCGTCGCAGCATGCCTTTGGCTGTTGCGACCAATGCTTAGTGGGGACCTTTTTCATAAATCATAAATCATAAATCTTTATTTGCTTCAATATGGTATATACAAGGTCTTAATTAAAAATGTCGATGCACATATTGGGCTACATAAATTAGCATGCAAATGTCACAATAAAAATATACTAGAAGTTAAACAATGTCCAATTAAATTATAGATCCAAATAAAATAATATTAAGAAATACATAATGTCATTATCATCAAAATGCTCTCATTAAAGTTAAATGTCCCTTTATTGCAAATATTTGCACGTGGTCAAAGAAATCTCTTATTTATTTTAAAGTCAAAGAAATCTTTAAGGCTATAAAAATTATGATAATTGAGCCAACGGAACAAATGCCTCCTAAATACCGCGGCACTGTGGGTTTTTATGTCATTTGGTATGTGGTATGTGTTTGGCACATTAATTATTAAATTATCTCCTTGTTTTTTTAATTATATTTTGAAGTGCCAAATAAAGAAATTCTATTCTATTTTATTCTATTCTATTCTAAAGTTGTTGCTTATAACAAGTCAATTGATAAACTTAATTTTTGATGACTATTTAGATCTGCTAGTCATGCTGAGCAATGTGCCTTGAAGACTAGCTTCCAATAGGTAATTGAAACGAATTCCTTTACGTGTACCTCAAGGATTACATGTGGTCCCTTCGCTTTTCCTTCTGTATAATAATGATATTGACGATTTCGACGAATTCCATTCACGTATTTTAAGCAATCATACGTAGAAAATTATTTTTTCAAACTATAATCTGTCAAACGTAAAGTTTGATTATATTGCTAAATTATATTTTTGGAATTATTTAGATTGGATCTCTTACGTTCACTTGCTCAGTTGCTAATTAAGTTTAATGAAAAAGTTTATTTTCAAACTTTTAGAATTCGGTTGTAACAGGTTACTTAAAGCCGCGTTGGTCTAGTGATTTAAATATCGGGCGAAGAGCTCGGACTCCTGGATGCGATCCTCGGGTAGGGCAACAGGAATTTCGAAATTCGAACATTGCTGGGACTCGTGATGATTACACACTCGCAAGCGAGCGTGGTGATTATGCCTGTTATCTTTGCTGTGGTAACTTGAATTCGATGATGCCTTTGCCCTTGCAGAGATATGACAATAGGCCGTTACTTTACAGCACTTAATAGACAAATGCTCGTGTTTCCAGGGTGTGCGGCAAGGGCTTCGTGAAGAAGTGCAACCTGACGCTGCACGAGCGCGTGCACTCGGGCGAGAAGCCGCACGTGTGCTCCCACTGCGGGAAGGCCTTCAGCCAGCGCTCCACGCTCGTCATACACGAGAGGTGACTACACACCTGACACACACACCCACATACACTAGCACTGCGGGAAGGCCTTCAGCCAGCGCTCCACGCTCGTCATACACGAGAGGTGACTACACACCTGACACACACACCCACATACACTAGCACTGCGGGAAGGCCTTCAGCCAGCGCTCCACGCTCGTCATACACGAGAGGTGACTACACACCTGACACACACACCCACATACACTAGCACTGCGGGAAGGCCTTCAGCCAGCGCTCCACGCTCGTCATACACGAGAGGTGACTACACACCTGACACACACACCCACATACACTAGCACTGCGGGAAGGCCTTCAGCCAGCGCTCCACGCTCGTCATACACGAGAGGTGACTACACACCTGACACACACACCCACATACACTAGCACTGCGGGAAGGCCTTCAGCCAGCGCTCCACGCTCGTCATACACGAGAGGTGACTACACACCTGACACACACACCCACATACACTAGCACTGCGGGAAGGCCTTCAGCCAGCGCTCCACGCTCGTCATACACGAGAGGTGACTACACACCTGACACACACACCCACATACACTAGCACTGCGGGAAGGCCTTCAGCCAGCGCTCCACGCTCAATAAATCCCGGGATTTGAGGCATATCCACTTATTACTTTCGTTCTATGAAATCAGTGTAAGAACATAAATAACTGTACGTAATCCCAACCTCTGGTAATAATGAAATTAGCTTTATTATATTTATGTTAGTCTGTAAGGGGTACACCGTGCTTTTGGAACCACCTGAAATACGAGGTCCATGTTATGTGACCATTATGTATGACATAATGGCAATGCAATTTTTTTTAATCAATAAAAATAATTTTAGAAAAATATTAAATGTTGTTTTACGCTCTTGTTGCCTGATATAAATAAATCAAAATATATATGTATGCAGGTACCACAGCGGCGCGCGGCCCTACGCGTGCGCGCTGTGCGGCCGCGGCTTCGTGGCCAAGGGGCTGCTGTCCATGCACCTCAAGACTACCTGCATCTAGCCCCCAGGTATGTAGCCCCCAGGTATGTAGCCCCCAGGTATGTAGCCCTACGTCGCTGTACTGTGCCCCCGCGGCTTCGTGGCCAAGGGGCTGCTGTCCATGCACCTCAAGACCACCTGCATCTAGCCCCCAGGTATTTACTACCGCACTACCTAGGTCGTCAAAAGTTGTTCTAAAATTGATTAATTTGGAGCTTGCACCGTTTACCTTGTTTTTTATGAGTTTCTTGGCTATAGTTTATGAAAACTTTAATACTTTTATAAATTGTAGAATAATTCCTGTTTTGTTAAAAACTTTCTTAGAAAATGAACAGTGTAGGCAGTGTAGTATGCCTCTGCCCCCTTTCACTAAAATCATGGTCTGCGTGCAAAAGAATTGCCTTAAAATATTTATCAGTTGCAAAATGATACTCACCAAAATTTCTGTTATTTCCGCAGATACCATCAAAATCATCCCAGCGTTCCGGCAGCGTGGACCGTCAACAGACTGAGTATAAGAATAAATAAATTAGATACGCTCGCGTTTGCTCACTTTGTATTTGCGAACCACACCCGCGGTTACATTTTTGTTTCCCCATCATCGATGTATAATAAGAACACAAGTTTTTATTATCGTACATCCATAATTCTCATTGAAAATAGTAGCAGTGGTTTCCCGTTGTCTTCTGCCCTAAACATTTCATAGGTTATTTAGACCTCTAAGCTGCTAAAACTTCTTCTAACCAATCTTTGGCTAGGTGTATGGTTATTCCGCCATTTCTCGGACCCCAGAGCCTCATCTGTTATCTAGCAGGTGGTACCGCAGTTACAGATGCTGCTGTCTTAACCGCTTGTATGCCGCTAATTCCAGACACAATAGAAATCAATTGTCATATGGGCTCAGATCTGTGACTAGGCAGCCGACCGGCTAAGACACGTGCAGGTGAGGTTGACAGTTAGGTCAGATACGATGTGGATTCCATTCACCCTTTACCTCCCCCCCACCCCTTACCCCCCTTTATTAAGAACACAGTCCGATACAAACATGTCACCTAAATCTAACCTCATTATTATGTCAGTGTCAACTTTATAACCCGTCCAAATTATGTCGGCATGCAATAGTATGGATATTATATTATGTTGTAACTATTAGATTGATATATAGTCCTTAAAATATAGCTTGATTAGAATGACAGGTGTCACTAAAACAGACGACGTAACTTTGTACCAGCGTCACACAAGTGAAACACATGTGCACATGAAAAAAATATTGGTAACTGGCATTTTAAGAAAGTATATAATACAAATATACTTAATTGAAGCAAGAAGGTCAGCTGACACATTGTAAGGGGTCTTTTCAACGACTTCCTTTGAAGTAATAGGCACTAGTATTGCATTTTTTTTTAGTCAAAAGTTACTTTATTTAGTTTTTGGTGCAATACAAAAAGAATTACGCAATAATATGACTATACTTAAGAGCTATAAACAAAATAAAAAGTGTGAAAATAATCGGCAATTTCATACTTTAACCCCTTAGGTACTTTGCTGTACATATTAATCAATTTAATTATATAAAATAGAGATTTAAAGTTAAAAACATTAAATAATCCAGTCACAAAAATTACACTTAACTTTAAGAGACGTCTTTACAAGGTTACGTCATTTTTCATAATCACTAGTGATGACGTAAAATCGACAAATCAAAATCGACAGATTAACAATATTTCAAAATCGAAGTAATGGAAAATAAATGTTACAAATGATTTGATGAGAATTGGTTGATGCTAAGAAAATCAAATTGCAATTAGTAATACTTTACTAAAAATTTATTGGATTATATATGCTATAAAAAAATTCTAATTGATTTTCTTGATTGTTCCAATTATTTTTATTATGATCACGATACTGACTCACTGTTAAATCTTAATATATCTGATTTTCGTTTTATTTCATTCGCCATTACTGTTTTTTTCGTTTTATCAGTCGAGTCAGTCCCATCACTAGTCATCTCAGTTTGACAGGTGTCATTCTAATCAAGCTATATTTTATGGACTATAGGTTACAATAAAAATGCAGCCTTATGTCAAATAGGTGCAGTTTTAATTGGGACACTTTTTTTACTCATATTGTCTATCAATTTTTTTTAGAAATGGGTAACGCAGCAAAATTTCTTGCGTCAACGCAGTAACTCAAGCGCAGTCTATTGCGCCGACTCACTGCGTTACTCGAAATTGCGTCACGGCGCAATTGATTAGGATAGTGAAGCGGGCGCCACCTGCAGTGCAGTCTAGTTTTTTCGCTAAATGATGAAGCTACCAGTCCCGAAAGTCGAAGAAAAAAGTTAAATAATTTTAATTTTCGAACGTACACGTATTCCAACGTAAATGTGAATTGTCAATTGAGCCATCTCTCCCAAATTTGGTTGTTAGTTCGAGTGTGCCAGCATATTTTGAGTCTCCCGGTAGTGCGCTGTACGCCTTTGAGTATCTGGTTTAATAATCAAAGCTGTACGCCAACCCATTTTGAAAAAGTGCGTTGACACATCCGGCGCAGTGGATTGAGTTGGCGCAGTTGCGCGGGTAAATCTATTTTTTTTTATGTTACAACAATGTTCCCCATACAAAGTAGGGGTATTTTTAAATATTACGTTCGATGAGTGTTTATCTGTTTGCGGCCTCGAAGATACTACGTGTTGATTTACAATCAAAAACTATTGACTATTTTGGGATATTGTGTTTTGTTGTCCTCTTAATTTAATAATGTTAGCTTTTTTTTAATTTGTTACTTTTACGGTTTTTTATTTGTTTTATTAAAAGCACAAGAAGACATTCTTTCCTATTGTGACTGAAGCGGAGTGAAGCAAAATTATGTGCTGTGAAACTAATATATGCGTTCAACTGTCAAGATGCAAGTACCGTATACGCGCTATTGTTTTAATCTAAAAGCGGTTTGAATTTTAAACTTTTTTAATAAGTAAATAAAACCCATTTGGATTAAACACGAGACGGCGCAATTTCATTGTTGATCAGTGAAATGGAGCTGAACATAGGCCTTTCTTAAAAGAGGATTATGCCATGATCGCTACGAGCGATAGGCGATTGGCATGTCAGATTGGCCACTGGTGGAGGAAGTCATACTGCCTGCCCTCTTCTGGCAGTGCGCATTTGGGATGGAGGGGGTTTACTGTAAATTTGTATGTGCTCTGCCGCCCGATATACAATTCATATTATACAGGTTGTAAAAAAAAACAAACCCGACCCTAAAGCTACGCAATCTGAACATCAAGTCATATTATAAATTATTATCGCTGGGAAATTATTTATACAGGATGAAATTTTAACCACTTTACAAATTTTTATATATCAATCAACGAGGCAAAAAATAAATGACGTATTTTTTCTTTTGGTTTAGCCCAGTACAAAAATGTCAAGATAAAGCACTTAGAAAATGTCCACTAAAAATCTAAACTTTTTGATACGGCCGCCTAGGAACACTTTTTTTACACGATTTGCATCTCATTTATTCATTACGATACTATTTATACGTTTTTGATTTTCCCTTTATACCTTATCAGGCCTAGGACCGTAAAAATTTAAAACTATATTGCGAAAAATATTTTTGGGTGAAAGCTTGATTTACATTTTTAACTTCATAAATAGGCTCTAAATACGACACTGAACGTCTATAAAAATTTTGGAAAGTGGTTAAAATTTCACCCTGTATTTTTAGGACTCAAAAATATTATAAATTCGTAGCACGCAATGTATAGCAGCTGCGCTGGTGATGGCTGCTAAGTAAAATACGTCCGCGCTAAAAACCGTATTCTGAAGGACATATTATAATCTTTTGTTTATTGTGTAATTGTATTCTATGTTTGTTCTGAGAAAATCTTTAAAATAACCTATTACGACAGTTTCTGTAATAAAATGGAAAACAAAATTGTGTTTTTGACCCTCATTATCTACGGAACCAGCAGTTTCTCAGGTATGGTCCTGACGAAAGTAATGTTTGTAGTGATGGGGTAGTTAATTGTTTTTGGAATCTGCGTTAGGTTCTTATACACACTTTATACTATTTTAGGGGTTTATGTTAACGATATGTAAACTCTTACGAAGTGAGCCAAACGTCAGCGTACCAGTGGCCCTAGACAAGTAGCTTTATAATATTGTACACGCTCGACGAATAGATAACAAATGTATGAAAATGACATTGGTCGATCGTAAGATCGATCGTAAGCTCGATCGCTTAGACCCGAGTTCACCAATTCTTAAACAGCCGGTAAACATAGATTGACGGTTAATTTGACACAATTCCCATACAAACTCTACCCACGTTTAAGTAGTAAACAGCGTTTAAAATATTATTTGACATGTTTTGTATGGGAAAAGTGTCAAATTAAACGTCAATCTATGTTTACCGGCTGTTTGAAAATTGGTGAACTCGGGTCTTAGTCGATCAATGTCATTTTCATACATTTGTTGTCTATTCGTCGAGCTTATTCGATATTTGTCTAAGGCCGCGGTAAAGTATACGTAAACGTCGCGAGCCCTCACAAAGTGTTGCATGTGATAAAAAACATAAATTACCTTTTCATGTACAGTCGGCAGCGTTAAAACCTGCCACAAATTATCTCGACCAACTTTGCTAACGAATACAGTTCAATACAGGGATTTAAATAGTTTCGGATCTATACGCAGATATGGATCTAGGAATGAAATTATTTCGGTTTAGAATTTGGTAGCTATGATAACTGCTGGATTGGTTGAAGTTGTTTCGGAGATTCCGTTTTTCAATATAATCTTTAATTATATGTTCTGTAGTAGGCTGATGTGCTGCTGACTGTACTAGTAAAACGATTTCCTGTTAAGTATAAGAATTAGATAGCATGTAAATAATCTTTTACTTTATAACAATAGTGTCTGGCAAGCAAAACCTTGTGTTTTTCATTTTATTTTTTTGCTATAATTTTGCAAAAAATCTTTTTGGTCATTCTGGTGATATTAATGTTTTCTATTTATTTCTATATAAGATTATGATCACAATATCTAAATGTAGCCAATTAAGTAAATATTCACAATGATTGTATCAATTCGTTTATCACAATTATGATTACACTATGAATAGTGCGTTTTTGTTTATTTGATTTTTTTGACAAAAGTATTTTAGATTATGGTATACTTGGACGTACGATAACGTGTAATTCCAGACACAATAGAAATCAATTGTCATATGGCTCGGCAACCAGCCGACCGGTTAAGGATACAAATGTACAGTGTGAATACAGCGGTAGGGCCAATAATACAAGTATACGTATTAGTATCATGTTTCATGACAGAGTAAATAATTTGATTGTTTAACATTAAATCCACATCATCATCTCGGACACTAATAAATTGTACTTTTTATACATCTCTTTAGATGCAAATGAGGTTTCATTTTAAACTATTAAAAGGACACCTCATTTAGGAGATTTTTTTTTCATTTTTGCAACTATACAGGGTGAAATTTTAACCACCTTCCAAATTTTAATATATCAATCTACGAGACAAAAAACAAATGACGTATTTTTTCTTTTGGTATAGCCCAGTACAAAAATGTCAAGATAAAGTACTTAGAAAATGTCCGCCAAAAATCGAAAATTTTTGATACGACCGCCTAGCAACACTTTTTTTACGCGTTGCGCATTCCATTCATTCATTACGATACTATTCATAAGTTTTTGATTTTCTCTTTATACCTTGACAGGTCTAGGACCGTAAAAATTGAAAACAATATCGCGAAAAATATTTTCGGGTGACAACTTGATTTACATTTTTTACTTCATAAATAGGCTCTAAATAAGATAAGGAGCGCATATAAAAATTTTGGAAAGAGGTTAAAATTTCATCCTGTATGATGGGTGTAATCATTATCAGTTCACTGCTAGATGTCTCCGTCGCGTCTCCAAAAGTAAGATTGTACCATAATCAATGATATAATATTAAAACGAAGCAGATATGTTATAAGCGCGCGCGTTGTGAAGACTCAAATACGCCCTAATTACGATGTTTTTTACAACGTCCTCGTCGAGTGCAGTCACGAGCGGTAATCATTAAAAACTATAGCCGTCTCTTTCATTTGTGTGCTATTTCGCATCTTTTGTTCTGCTTATTAGTGAAACTTGTCAAAGTGTGCAGTTTAAGATTGGATTTGGTATTGGTAACGGGCTCCCTTTTCCGCATTTAGGCTCCACTTGGCCCATTATACGTAGTGGGGATTAGGGTGGTTAGTCCAACCATCCCAACTCCTTCCAGAAGCATAGAAGTCTTTTAGGACGTTCACAGGCTTCTGAAAGGGAAGTCGGTGTGCCGAGGATAGATGTCCGGTGGGTGGCTACCCCTGCATTCCAAAATCACATGGGCAGCCGATTCTGCCTGTTCCTGGCAGCCTCTACATAGGGGGCTGTCTGTGGCACTAGTGACGTTTATTTAGGGGGATGTGTCCATTCAGTGAAGGTCCCTTCGAAGGTCGCTCCTGTTTAGGGTGATTAAGTTGCGAGTCAGACGTACTGAAAGAGCCGGTATGGCCTATCTGGATTGTCTACAGTTGCTGATATTGGCCCAGCGGTCGTTGTGCTTGACTAGGGTTTGATGTCGCAGCCATGACCTATATTGGTTAAAGGGGATAGGCAGGTGTGGCCTGGGGCCGAAAACCGTAAGATCCGATCACCTTTTAGCGAGTTGGTCTGCGGCATCATTGCCCAGGGAGCCGCTGTGTCCTTTGATCCATTGTAAGGTGACACTTCCTTGCGGCAATGTCCTCAAGGGCCAGATGATACTCGTAAATTAGGCTGGATGTGATGATGTTGCTCTCCAGGGCTTTGAGACAGTTTAGGATTGCTCGGAACAGATTTAATACGCGAATTACTATGAAGGTAGCATATATATACTTTAAAATATCACTGACCATAATCGTCACACTTGGCAGACAGTTTGACCTTAATCGCAATTTTGCAAATGGTGGAAGAAAAACTGTGCTGTCCTCTTCTGACAGTTTAGTCGTCTCTGACGCCACCTTTAATATCCGTATTTATAAAGAAGTTATTACTTATTGCTCAAGAAAGTCATAATTTAAGATGTTATCCTAGGGCTTTTACGTAAAGGAAGTGTGTCACTCTTTATATACACATTATTTGGTTGAGAATGCAAACTTTTCATAGTTTTATCTTCTAGTAAATACTAGATTATGAGACACAAACTGTCACCTAAGTAATTACTTTTACTTGTTTATAAATACTGGTTTAAGACGAGTAATGCTAAATGCTGTGGTAAATTACAGTCTTATAATGCAGGGTTTATTGTAAATGACATATTTTTAAGGGTCACACTCTTTCCTTAACGCATTATCTTACTTTTAATGCAAATTGGATCAGCTGATGACTTTAACTATGGGAATATTTTTCTTAACGAAAATTCTAGATAAAAAGTTATTTGAGCAGCAGAATCGTTACCTTAAGAGGTAGTTGGTTTATCACAAGCGACCTTGTATAGGTCGACCTAACATAACATAAAACAGGGTACTACAATGAAAACTGCCCTAAAAATAACTTCGTACTGTCATCACAATCACATCACACACCTGCTACGAATAATAAATCTCTAGCTTTGATTTTAGTTCCACTAACGCACACAAAGTGACAAAAATTACCTTTATTAAGCACTAACGCCAGTACAAACGAAGCTCGCCCGCGATTAGTTGCGTCGTTGCGCTTTTCTGCCCCTAATTTACGCCCCGCCTACTACGGGTCTTATTTACAAGAACTGTTTCTGTTGCTTCTAGAGAATTATTATTCGTAGCAAATCAAATTTAAATACTTATTTACTTGATACTTTCGCGTTGCATAGTTGTCAGTTACTTAAGATTATATCGGAAATTAAGCGCGATCATACCTACAGAGTAACGCCCCGTTGGTCTAGTGGTTTAAATACCGGGCCATGATCTCGGGGTCCCAGGTTCGATTCCCGGGTCGGGCAATAAAAAAAAAGTTTCGCATTTTCGAACGTTGCTCGGGTTTGTGATCACCAACCCGCATTTGGCAAGCGTGGTGATTTAAGCCAGTACCCATCATTGCTGAGGTAACTTGAATTCAAAGATGGAGGCCTTTTCCCTGCAGTGGGATGATTATAGGCTGTTACTTTTACTTTTTACTTATACCTACAGAGATGGGTTATATAGAGAGAAATGTGTAACCAGATCGAAATGTCAGGCAATAAAAGAAGGTGTCATCATACCATCAGCCAGGTCTCTTTTTTATAATCAATGGGCTTGCTCTTGACTACATACTTAACTCTACGGTTAAGAAGACTCCTAAGATGGAGCTTACCCAGAAAATGGCATTGGTTCTCCCAAACACCAGCGGAACACAGAAAAACTATTAGGCGCTGGACTCCAGCAGGAGGGTGGTAGCATCTAGGTAGCCTCTTACAAAGCTTACCACCGCAGAGGGATCTGTTAGCCGTCATCATTGGTTAGAAAACCAAAGATGCCGTTGCCCTGGGTGGACCACTAGCAGGTAGATCCCACCACCTCAAAAATATCCAAAATATTTCACTATAATCACCACGCCGAGGGTTGGCGATCGCAGTTTGGCCGATGGTAGGGAGAAGACCCGCGGCCCATATTTATTGGCAGTACTCCTTTAGTCGCTTTACAACTTGTTTAGGACGAAATGTGGTGGTGAATTCTTTAAGAAAGGGTACGATCGCGTTTAACTCCCGTAATATGTGGTAATGCTTATTTTGTTACCTATGGGCCGGAATTTGTGCTGCAGATTTAAATTATGTTATTTAGTATCTGTACGTATTGTGTGTTGTGAGTTATAATGTGTTGATGCGCAGTGCGCTCGACGTAGCTCGTTTGCTGTAATTTTTTTAAAAACAAATGTATGGGCTTGAATAATAAGGTCATTGCTTTTTGTTTACCATTTGTCAGAAAGAAGCATGTGCTATTCCACCTTATAATCTATCTAAATGCCAAATTATACTCTGATCCGTTAACGTTTTCGCCTGACATTAACAAACATCAATCTCAACATTCGTATTTATAATATAAGGAATATTATTTGATAGGACTACTATGTATTTCAAACTATTAAGTTAAACCAAAAAACAATGTATTCTTGGAAATTTACTTTTTTGACTGACTGACAGGTGCATTTTTCATGATAAATTAATTCAAATTGTTTACGATGTAAGCCAGCGTAGTTCTAATAATGTTATTGGTTATGTACACTCGACAGCACATCAAGTTAAACAGTTGAACTGCGATAAAAGCTTTTATTACGTAGGGTATATAGGCGGTCTCAAGGTCAACATGTATAGTCTGATGTGCCGCCGTGTATACTATCGGGGTCTCCTGCGCCTTACCACTTAAGAATAATGTTTCTGTGCATGCTCAGTGTTACGCATAAGAGGCCGGGCTTGGGTTTTCTCTGATCGGTCGTCGACTCATTGTGACATAGTAGTTTTACTACGAATTTGTGTAATTCGCTTGATAAAAATCCATTCGTAGCAAGAACACCATCATTGCTGTGGTTACTTGAATTCAATGATGGAGGCCTTTTAACTGTAGTTGGATGATTATAGGCTGTAATTTCACTATTTAACGCCATCTTACCCATTCACAGGAAAAAATCCAAGCTCTGCCCACCGATGATTGTAGTCGTAAGGGTGATAAGGTGCGCGTCTCCGAGAGAGGCCCTTTAACATCCTATAGAAATTAAATCTAAATTGTCAGTTCCGATGTTACTTGAGTCAGACAAAAAATAGTGTTACAGCGTAAGGAACAAAATTACTATGTTATATTTAAATTTATATTAATTTTTAATAAGTAAATTTTGAATTAGGTTTGAACATTGATCTAAGTTGAGTTTGAGATGAACGTCGAAGCTACGCGACCGCACTGCGCAGGGTGTTCACAAGTGCCTGAGGAAGTGATACGTTTAATTAAGTTGTAGTCACTCTCATTACTTATTAAATCTTTAATAGATTTTCTGTGAGTTTCATTTTTTAAACGGTTTTATTTAGCTCACCCCGTTTGTTTTATTCTTGGGTCAAATTTAGTAATTCAAATTTCACCCTCTTCCTGTCAACCGATTAATCTGAAATTTTGTATACACTTTGGATTTTGGTGACAATACAATTATGTTTATTCATTATCATTATAAATTCAAGATGGCCGCCGCTACAAAATGGCGGATAATTTATGTTTTATTAATCCCATCAATATGGGTATCAAATGAAAGGGCTCAACAAGCAGAATACAATATACTATAAAAATTGAAATCCAAGATGGCGGCCGCTACAAAATGGCGGATAACGTAGGTTTTATAAATCCCATCAATATGGGTATCAAATGAAAGGGCTCAACAAGCAGAATACAATATACTATAAAAAATTGAAATACAAGATGGCGGCCTCTACAAAATGGCGGATAACGTAGGTTTTATCGATCCCATCAATATGGGTATCAAATGAAAGTGCTCAACAAACTAACGGGCAAGAAACCTTGCAATAATGAAGCACTAAATGAATTAAACAGAATGCGAAATAAAAACTAAAAACTAGAAAATAAAAATAGGTAAAAAAACTTTTTAAGTTAAACGGTTTTATGTTAAACATACATTGCAATGTTTAAGATAAATGTACTAAAAACCAAAAAATAATAAAATAGATACAGTCGTGGGAATTATAAACATATGCATAGACTAGACTAAAATAAAACCGTGGGGTCTAAAATAAAAAGTCGATAATTTGTAGACAATTGACGTGCCCCACGGTTTTATTTTAGTCTAGTCTATGCATATGTTTATAATTCCCACGACTGTATCTATTTTATTATTTTTTGGTTTTTAGTACATTTATCTTAAACATTGCAATGTATGTTTAACATAAAACCGTTTAACTTAAAAAGTTTTTTTACCTATTTTTATTAATAATATTTTTAAGTTCATAACATAATATTTTAAGATAAAAAAAATATGGTCTTTTTTTAATAATAATAAAACTATTTATTTGTCTCAACAGCATAATTACAATTAGTTAACTTAAGCTAAGCAGCAAATAAGTCACAAATAAGCTAATAGCCAATGAGACAAAAGGGTCTTTCTCGAATTACAAAAAAATATTATTTACCTACGCTTTCGTTTTTTTAAATTACTATTTTAAAACATCCTTACATCACATTTCAATCAAATGGCTCAATAGAATCGTAATTGCATCGCAATTGTATATTTTGACACATTTATTATGGTAGTAATGTCAAAATATACGATTGGGATGCAATTGCGATGCTATTCAGCTATATGTAAATTAGCGGAATTGGGGCCCTGGTCCATTGTTGTGCAATGCAGACTTCGAAACCTGTGCGTGACTGATTTTGAGCCGATGCATGGTAGTGATCTTTATTTGTTTGTTGGCATAGTCTCAGAATAAGTTCTCACTTTTTTTCCTTTCACATTGTTTTTTTTGTTACAACGTTTACAGATCTTTTGGAGCTTATCCTGCCTGTCCCTATTTTTCCTACCATAGAAGATGAACATTTAGTATCTAAACACACTATGCCGAAAATACGCGACCGAAATGGGGGCTATCGCTAGCGAATTTGCCACTAGAGGCGCTTGTGTCGCGTGAGGTCCAATAACATTCATTTTTCACTGGTTTTAGCGGGCTTCGTTACATAAATTATAATTTCTTTAATTTACCTGCTGGAAAGTGATCTCCTTCGTAAAATTATAGCAAATATGGATTATTTGGCGATTAATGTGAACGCTTTGAAAGCGGAATTAAGAAAAAGCGCAAAAATAGTCGGTCTCAAAGAGCAACTATTTCAGAAGTTAGTTTGTTGATATCAAGATAATTATTTATAAATAATAAACTTTATAAATAAATAAGTAGATTCAAGATTTAACACTTTGTTTCGGCGTCGATCGCCTTTGACAGCTATACTACCTCCGGACCTCAGTCTACAGTGGCGCCAACTGGTGAGCAAAGAAACGGTAGTCCTCATTCGGCGGCTACTAAACTGAACTATAAATAAATAATAGATACATATATTAATAGCAATTTAGTCACAAAATTTTAGTGCCTCGCACGCTGCCTATGTTTAATTAAAGAATTCAAAACTAGACTTGTAGTTCTAAGCAAGAATAAAGAATTAAAGTTCCTCGATAATGACGATAGTTTAAGAAGAATTATTAACATGCGTCCATCGATAATAGGTGTTACTTTTGACCCGGTATATTATTTTGATGGCCCGGTACCGGGTCGCGACCCGGCAAATGGGAAACGCTGTTGTATCTACGCTATAACTCAACGTAATTTTGGCATTAGTATGTTTTTAGACTTAAAAACTAGTAGAGTACTCGTATTATCTTATCTGTGCTAGTAGTGAAAACGGAAACCAGTGATTACCGTTTTCACTACTATACTAGCAGGAGGCAAGAGACGTACTGATTTCAAATCAGTACTTCTCTTGCCTCTTCTGCGTTCTTCCCTCCCAAGTCGTCAATTGAGGGTGCATAACTGCATGCATTTCTATCGAGCTTCACAAAAATGAAAAACGTTTTTTGCTTAAATGACGAGTGATGACTAATGGAGATCCAGGAAATTAATAAATAGTAGAGAGTAGAGTAGCAGAGCAAGTGGGTGGGTAGTTAAAGACGAAACTTTGAAAACTATTCTTCCTAGGAATCTTGTTACGCTGGTTCTATGCACTGTCCTTGTTTACTGTTGGCAAAACTTGTGTGGGGAGAGAGTGGTTTGTGTCTTGACTTAAGCGCGAGTTTTGAACAGAAATGTAGGTGTAGCTTAATTCGCTGGCCATTGTACACGTTAGAATAATCTTTATTGCTTACCAAATAATTAATTTACAGTTAATGTTGGTATGATGTAGGCCTTAAAAAAATAGCTTCTTCTTGTGTTATATATGACCTGCGTTGTGCGTTATCTCTTATGAATAAAAGGTAGAGCTGATTTAAGCAGGGACGTGTATTATGTTTTTCGACCCCGCGGCCGTGTTTCAGCTAATGCTTAGTTCTGTGTGGATGCCACTTACTTCTATGCCAATATGAATGACAGAATATGCTGAAATTTTAGCTTTAAGAGGAAACACAAGGGCCGTTTTTCCATACAAACGTAGTCCCCTGTTTCCACTCTGGATAATGCCAGTAGAGCAATAATTTTTATTACAGTAATCTATGGCCACTATTGGCATGTTTCTATGTTTTCTGTTTTTTCATAAATTAATTAATAAAAAAGATATGAGCCCTCAAAAACCGAAAAAAATTCGCCCGATTTTCCGCTGTGCTCAAACAACCAGAAAACAAAGGCTAAATTTTAGAAAAAAAGGAATACATACAATCACGGCCAAAGCCTTTTTTAAATTTTTAATGAAAAAAGTATTTAAATCGGTCTGGTTTTGGAAAAGTAATCGGGGGACTACGAAACGTTGATTTGGAGTATTTTTAGTAGGTATTTTCGGTCCAAGAAGCAGTTGTCTCTATCACACTGCGGTGAAGGCGTTCGGGACTGCGCGACAGCAATAGATTTTACAAATACCTATTTTTCAATTCTCTCGCCCGTAGTGTTTCCTCTTAAGATCCTAATTCTATACTTGTTCTATGGAATACTTAAACAATTTGTCATTATCATAACGGTTCATGGATTGCCACTGCGGCTATATAAGTCTAACCAAAAAATAGAAGACGCTGCTGCTGACAGACTTTTCTTTAGCAGTACTCCTGTAGAATAGCATTGCTCTGTGCAGTGCCTAGGTACTTATTCAGTCGCCTTGTATAGCACGCACCCATAGTCCCATAGGTAGAGACGGAGCGTTGATATTCCATTTCAGGGTATCGCACGGCTCACATCTAGACTATGATGTCTACAAAGTGTTACTTTTGATATTATCCGTCCACAGACATCAACCTACCTGACATCATTGAAATATTATAGTTAAGGTCTTGTTGCATATTATTTGTTTCCTAGTTATCTATAATTGTGTTGATTTACACAATGAGGTTACGTCGTCGCTTTTCGACCAAGCCTCCAAATAAATAGAAAACGTACCTATTATTTAACCCCTCGATTGTACGAGTATGTTATTCCAGACACAATTAAAATCTATTGTTATCGCGACCGCCGGCGGTCTTATTGGAATTCGCCTGAAGGAGTTTAATGATATCGTTCAATTCTAAAAATTATAAGTAAAGGTATATATCATCGTACGTACGTCCAAAAGACATAACTGACTGACAGATAACTCACCTGGGTGTTATTTATATGTGCCAAATGTGCAATGAAATTAATTCATCAAAAGTAAGACATGCTAGTAGACAAGTAAGAAAACCAATTAGCGATTCGCATTATCCTTCCACAAATTCTTCGAAGGACGTCCGCGGCCACGGCGGGTGTGTCCTCCACGCCTACGCCTCGCAGACACGAGCCTCCGCCGCTGACAGAAGCTCTCATCAGTCGTGCGGCTGCGTTGTTTATAATTCCTCGGCTATCAGTCTATTAGCGAACGCGCCGTCCCTACTACGACAAGGCAGTCTCAAACCAGCCTCTGTCTTGAGCGCTCGCGTCGCGTATCTGAACTAACCTTGACGTTATTTCGACGAGATTGTGCGTGCACGCAACTAGACCAATGTAAGTATTTTGTAACAGATTACACCTTAATATTGGTGACATATTAGTTTATAGATCAGACAATAACCTCTTGAGACGTGATTGAATAATTAACCATCATAGTGAAAATTACTTGAGCAATTGTATGAAAAACTAAATAAGTAGTTAATATTGCAATTATCTAAAAAAATGCGCACAAACAACGTTATAAAACATAAGTATTTCATAAATTAGAAAGAGATGCGATAAAAATTTACGGGATTCCGGTTTACACAAATTGCAAATATTTTAATGTTAATGAGACATTAAAATATATTGACATCGTCAAAACTTTGTTCAAATGCATTCCAATGCTAAACTCTGTATTGATGATTTTGCGGTGACACGACCAATGGTCATCGGCATTTCGATAATTTTATTGTTAGAGTTAAAGTTGGTCTAAAAGTGCTCCCTTGCAGTACCTAAACTACTGAACTGAGATTACGTTGTCAAATGCCGTAATAAATTGATTTTATAATATCTGCGTAATCAGTTAAATAAAGGATACCTCCGTAATAGAATTTAGTTTTGCGTTATCGTTATCCGATAGAAATTCGGCAGCGTCCACAGATACGAGCGTCGAGGCAGTTTGTTGTGCGTAAATAGATTCTTTAATAATTATGCGCGTGCGTGGGGCCGCGGCATGGCAGCGCGCGGCGCCTAGCGTCGCGCGCCGCACCTAGATGATTTATCGTAAAATTTGAGATAGTTTTGGTTTAGACCAGTGTTTCTCAAACATTGTTCTGCCATTGCCCGGTAATTTTCACATTGGCCGTTTTTGTGACCCACTTAATACTTTTAAACCCAAGCGGAATCTATTAGGTAAAATAATATACCTACATTTATCAATAGTAAAAATATTATTATACACTATTTATTCACTTTTAGTGCGAAGCATGGAGCTGCTGCTTATATTTTACGTAAGTATTAAATAATCCAAGTTTCCGGAATATGACGAAAGAAGATTTTTTATGATGATGCGTCGATAGATAGGTACTATTTTTAAAACAAGGCGGGAATGTTGCGACTCGGTATTTTATTTTGATGGCCCGGTACCGGGTCGCGACCCGGCAAATAGGGAACGCTGGTTTAGACAGTAAAATTACTACGTATGTCACATTTCTGTTTACGTGGCTGATGGATGGCCAATAGTAATGTAATTTATGTTTAATCTTTCACTGACAATGTTTGTTTAGTTGGTTTAGTAACAAATATAAGAATGTAAGTACAAATATAAGAAACGCGAATACGCAAGCCAGTTTCGTGTAAATTATTGTCTTCTAGTTTTCGATTTAAACTTCGACAATCTTCAACATTTATATCTCAGGGAGCTGATTGTTCGATTCTGCTATCAATTGAATAATAGCTGCGTTCAATTTTACGGGATGCAAAATGAATCCGTTATGTCATCGTGACATGACGGTCTGACAAAGCATCTTATTGAAGAGCTATAAATAAAACGTGTGACAGTCTGGAACGGGAGTCGCAACTCGCATCCCGCCTTCTGCAGTAAATCTTCATCAGCCTGAGGTTCAGGACTTGCATAACCTGCAATAAATCTGAAATAACGGACTACGTACGGACGTACTTGACTTCTGTGACTGTGACTCTGCTGTGTTGTCCCTCACCATCACGATCGCGGTTTGGCGCTGTTAATTTTATTCTCATTCATGTCAGCACATGTCAGTCTCAATATCATAAAGCTTTGCTCGGTGGAATCGCTTTGAATAAGTTTTTGACGTATTTGTTTCGTAAATATAATACAAAAATCCTTGTGTTTTATTGACAGTTAGACCATGTCACTTGGCGAAATTAAGACTAGAGATGCAACGATATATCGGAAAACCGATAAATATCAATACATATATATATATCGACGCCTAAATATATTATATCGATATATCAATATCGAAAAAAAAATATATGTATATCGTAACGAAATATCAAAAAAAGACGTGTGGCACTCGGAGACTGCCGCGGTAAAGCTATTGCATAGCATTTTTTATCAACTTAAATCAATCTAATTTTGACTTTTGTAATTAAATTTTTCTGTTATTTTGGTAGATATGGTTACCAAAGGCAACCATACTGTCAAAATCCTTATTTTCTTCTAAATTCTTTTAAATTTCGAAAATTCAAAATTGTTCGATCGTGCCTCGCCCCGAGTGCCGTGTTAGGTTTTTTTTCGTTACGGAATTTCTGGATTCGGTCTCCACGCTCAAGGCCCGCGATAGAACAATACAATAGCTTAAAAATTGTAAGATATAAAAATATTTCAGACTTATGTAGTAGTAGTTAGGTACATCAGTACTTCAATTGTCAGGAACGTACTTGAAGTATTCCTGTCCTCTACCTACACGAATGGGCCATCATCATGCCATGCTGATGATGACCATTCGCTGTACACTGTTGAGTGAACAGTTGACTTTACTAAGGCCGAATTTCTTTCTCAAACTACCTATAGTAAACCACAGTAATGTACAACGAATGGTCACCATCACATCCCATTGTGTAAAGGGGCTATAAAACTACATACATACATACATACATATTATCACGCCTCCTTCCCAACGGGGTAAGCAGAGACCAAGGCCTTCCACTTACTACGATCCTGGCATACATCTTTGGCTTCTTCCACATTCGTCAATCTCTTCATGCATGCTCGTCGGTTTAGAGTACTCTTGACCTGACCTTTCTTCAGAACATCCCCGATTTGATCGTGATAAGTTCGTCTAGGCCTTCCTCTTCTAACGTTCCCTTTCACACTCGTCTTGTAGATCTGTCTAGTAATTCTTCTCTCATTCATCCTCTCTACATGCCCAAACCATCTAAGCATCCCTTTCTCAATCCTTGTGACAATATCTTCTTTCACACCACAACGTTCTCTTATCACACTATTTCTTATCCTGTCACTCAATTTCACTCCTAACATACTTCTTAGCGCTCTCATTTCTACTGCATTTATTCTACTTTCATGCTTTTTCTGCCATACCCAACTTTCACTTCCGTACATGAGTGTTGGAACCAACACCCCTCTATGCACAGCCAGACGAGCTTTCATAGAAATCTTCTGGCTATTCACAAAGGCGTGCAGCGCACCATTTACTCTGTTACCAGCATTTACTCTCCTTTCAATATCACTTTCATACTTTCCGTCCCTAGTAATCACCGACCCCAAGTATACAAACTCATTCACTTGCTCCAGTTCATTACCACCAATCCGAATACATACTTCTGTCATGCTCTCCTTTTCAAACACCATAACTTTTGTCTTTTTTGTGTTCACTTTCATTCCCTTTCTTTCTTTCTTTTTATAAAACTACATTAATTTTAATAAGCCTTTAAAAAAGGAGAAATAACGATAAAATATCGATATATCGGCGTACTAGACCGATATATCGATATATCAATATCGACTTAATTTGATATGTATCGATATCGATATATCGATATTTTTTAAAACTTTGCATCCCTAATTATGACCGAATGAACGAACGGTCATAGAAGCCAGAAGCAAAAAAAAACCCATGCAAATTCAATTATTTTTTTGACTCGTATCTTGCTTATAATTATTCATTATATATTTACTAGACTTGCAACGAATATTCGGTTACTATTCGGTATTCGGCCTATTCGGCTGCTTTTATTATATTCGGCCGAATACCGAATATCTACATATTATTCGGCCGAATACCGAATACCTTAACAATATATTTTGTCATAGAGAAATAATTGGTAAAATGAAAAATTAAAATCGATTGATTACGTATATATTCATATTTTCATTTCTGTTATAATCATTTAAGTAGTCATTGATGCATAACACAGGTATATAATCATATTCCGAATTGGAAAAATGGAGGATTCTATGTATTTGAATTATTGTGGTAATCAAAATTTAGAAGGGTAAGATTCTCATTTCTTTTATAATCATTTATTAAGTAGTCATTGGTACATAAAACAGGTACATAATTTAATCATTTTCTGTATTAAACAAGTTAAGAATTTTTCTATGCATTTGAATTATTTTCATAATCAAAATTTAGAAAGGGAAGGTTATGGTGCAGAAAGACTAACTTTTCTGCATTTTTAGGAAGTAGTTTACTTCTTTTTTTTCTCGTAGACCATCCCAGCTTCAGAGAAAAGGCGCTCTGAATAAACTGAATAAATATTTTGCTGCAATCTTAATCAAACACGGAAATTTAAATTTCCTTGCTTTCCACCATGTATACGGGTTGTCATGACGTGATATATTACTAATATTTAAGAAAAGATCAATTTCTGTTGAAACTGCATTTTTTTCTGTTGATGTGTTTCCAGAAGCTGTGCTTTTTTCTGCTATCAGCTCTTCGAAGCAATCCATAAAAGTTGCGGGAATATTCTGATTTAGACTTTGCTCTTCAGTTCTCATCCTCTTGTCCAAAGTAGGGGACGAACTCGCGCTATCGTCGCTTGTTTCTTCACAGCTCATTTTTATGCTATCGATTAACACATACTGCTTCACTTTTTCTTTTTGCAGTTGATTGGTGAAAACATTCATTTTAAATCTTGGATCGAGAAAGGTAGCAACCAAATGATTTTTACTCGTTGTAATGTCTTCAAATCGTTCTTGTAACCCTTGTTGTATGACGAGTATTGCCTGGCTTAATTTGACTTTTGACGTGCTCATTTTATTGTAATATCGCATTAAGGTAGCAACATACGGAATAATTTCAGAAATGCAAGCGTAGCCGGAACTTATAAGTTTTGTTATCTCCTCAAATGGTTGCAATAATTTTAAAAGATGTTCCAACAGCTCCCTTTGTGCAGCAGTCAAATTGGCAATATGACATTCCGTCAGATAGACAGAAATGGCACGTTTTTGTTGCATTAGCCTTTCGAGCATATAATATGTAGAGTTCCAACGCGTGCTAACATCTTGGACTAATTCATGTTGAGGGAGACCTAAATCTTTTTGGACAGAATGCAGTTTTTCTTGTGCAGTACCAGAATGATTAAAATGAGTTACGATTTTTCTACCTGTAGCTATCATTTGAGTCACATCTAACTGAACCTTTAGACAATCATTGACAATCAATTGAATAGTATGAATGAAACAACGGCCAACTCTGCATCACTAACAGCTTTTACTATGTTTCGTCCATTATCATGAATAACAATATGAATTTTTTCACGGATGTCCCACAAATTTGCAATTTCTTGTAAACTCATAGCTATATTCGTTGCTGTGTGTTGTCCCTCAAAATGCTTGATGTTCAATACTACATGTTTGAGGTTGAATTGGCGGTCAATAAAATGTGCAGTAAAACTTAAAAAACTGTTATGATTATGCAAGCACGTTCACATGTCGGTCGTTACGGAAATATAATCTGTCTCTGAAAGTAAACTTTTAATTTTCTCAACCACTTTACGATAAATTTCTGGAATCTGAAAGTAAGGACGACTAGGTATATTGTACCGCGGCAAAGCGCTATTAATCAGTCTTCTAAAACCAGCCCTTTCTACTATATTTACTGCCTCATTATCAAGTGCGATCATTTCAGCAATTAACACATGGTACTTTTTTTGCCTTGGGTCATTAATATCCCATAGTTTATTAATTTCTGCACATTTTTCAAGAGTTAATTGTTTTTGTGACGTTGAAGGTTTATTACTTACATTTGTATCTTGATTTGTAGTTTCTTGCCCCTTAGGTAACGTAGGTACCAACTTATGATATTCTTCATTGTGTTTATTTTTTAAATGATTTAACATTCCCGATGTTGTCGCCTTTCTTCCAACGCCACCACGAGAAACTTTCATTTCGCACAGTTTACACACGGCACTTTTTGGGTCATTTACATCATCCTCGAAGTATGCCCATATAGGCGATTTTTTTCTAAAGGCCATAAGTGTTTTTTTTATTATTAAAGTACGTTCGTAATTATTTAATTGTTTATTTGTTAAATTTCACACTATCACACTTACAAACAGATCAAAACTAAGAGAGCACAATAAACTGTACTTAATGTAATATGATATCCACGAAATGAACTTGTCGAAACATGCAGTGCGTTAGCAATATACCGCGCAGAGCAACAGCGGGCGCGCGGGCGATGAGTACATTAGAACAAAACAAAGGAGCGCGAAACAATCACGTCTGTACAAGTTTTTGGCGCTAAAATCCAGCCGAATACTTTTGCCTAATATTCGGCTATTCGGTCAGGGGCCTCGCCGAATATTCGGTATTCGGTATACTGCCGAATATACTATTCGTTGCAAGTCTAATATTTACTAATTATACTCGCACCTCGTCCTCGAGATAAGTATCCTGAAATTAGATTATTAATTACACAATGTAGTTACGCATATTAGTGACCGTCCTAGTATTAGTAGAAAGTTTAAGAAAAAAAAAAGATCTTGTACCACTGAGCAAGTAAGCACTAAGTTTTAAGAGATGGGAGACTCCGTAGGAAAAAAACAACAATACCAATCTATGAAACACATGGATTGGCTCAGTGCCAACCTAACGAAACAAATTAAAACTTCAACAAACCAATGTCGCCAACGTGAACCAAAAAATAGGGATGGCTGGTGTTATCGATAAAATGAGATCGATAACATTAGTTGCCAGCCACAGCCGGAGGTTGCAAAGATACAAAAATTATCTAAAAGAAGAATGATCTAAAAGTGAGGATATTTAGGATGGCATAGATCTCATTAGAATATGCTGCGTCGACGCTTCGTGCTTGGCCGTTTCCGTGCGGAGATGTAACCGGGTCACGATTGCGTCAATGCTGATTGTCAGTATCCATAATCTACCAATATGTAAGAAACTGGACATCAAACGACGAATTAAATTGACACTGACTGACAACAGATATTGACGGATTGTAAAGATGGCCGCTGTGACGTAATATACGGCTAATACAACATAAAAACAGAAACAAAATTGATCTCATTTACAAAAAAAATTTCTTAAACAGTTTCTAACTGTTTTTACACCCTTGAAGAGTTTTTTACACAAAATAAAGAATACCAAATCAAAAATAAAATAAAAATATAGTGTAAGGTCAACTAGTGTGTACCTATAATAAATAAGTTCACTGTATAATTTAAAAATTATAATATTAAGTTATCTTTAGTTATTATCTTTTAAGATTTCAACACCTGAATAAGGTAATTAAGAAGTTAAGCTCCATTGTCTAGTTTCTAAGATCTATGTAAGACATACACTTAATCCCTCAACCCCCAGGAGGCACTCGGGTTCCACGATAACAATTGATTTCAATTGTGTCTGGAATAACTCACGATCGAGAGATTAATTAGTAATAAATATTTGAATTTGAAAGTAAGAGATGACATAGCAACCATTCGAATGTGATCTGACTTCCCTACTTTGACGGGTTCTGACGCCATTAAAAGTTCCATGCGTTTCATACTACCTTTTTTTATATACTGAGCTTTGCCAGTCTGCTTGTACCGCCATTTGCATTTTAGTGAACTAGTTATATACTCTTTGTTTTAGTGCTCAGTCGTTCTACACATAGATATATTCTACGTTTATGGTTCTACACGTTATATTTCAAAAACATTTAAAATGCCGAAACGAAAGCACAATAAAGCTAACGACCTCTACCGCATGAAAAAGGAACTCGAAAAGTTATTGGAGTTATTAAAACGCGCGCGCAGACAAACGTCGTCGTCGTCGTACGAAAGTGATGACTCGGAATTAAATAATTACTCATCAGGTATGTACTTACTTAATATTAAATTATTTTTAAAGATAATTTTAAGTAGGTAATGTAATTTACATATCAAATTAAATAATGATTAGGTTAGGTTTGTGAATCAATGCAATCCAGCTCGGACTGTCTCACTGCATAAACATGTATACCTACCCTCAAACTAATGAAAAATAAATCCGTTTTTCACTGAAATAAATACGACAATGGTAAAGTGAAATAATATTTAACCAATTTAACCAATTTAACCAATTTAACCAATTTAACCAATTTAACCAAGTTAACCAATTTAACCAATTTAACCAATTTAACCAATTTAACCAATTTAACTAATTTAACTAATTTAACCAATTTAACCAATTTCTGGAAAGTTGCATGTAGATCATTTTTGAAAAATAAGGCCATAAAGAAGTTTCACTTCTTACGTGTGTACACTAGTACACGCACAACTTTTTTTTCTACTATAAGTCCCGGCCCAATGTTTGCTGGGTAATATATATGGCTTAAGAATTGTACAGTCGTCTTGCCTCTGCCTTGCCAAATAACATACAAAGGTCTTAGGTATACGTAGATATTTACGAGCTACATATTTTGCAACAAATCTTTTCAGACAACGGACTACCCGAAGACCCTTATAAAGACTTGGAAATTGACGACAGTGGTTCACAATCCGAAGATAACCTATCAGAAGTGTCTAATATAGACACAATTCAGCCACAAACTTATGATGATTCGGTAAATCTAGACCAAATGCCAACTGCCATTGCCACTACAGAGTGCGAAAACACTGAGCTGGATAAAGACACCTTAGAAGTCCTTGACGATGACTCCTCCTGCTCCGTACAGCATGGAGAAGAGGTCCATAAGGAACTTTCATAACAACTGCAATATATTACAGTCCCGGGCTTAACTAAAGAAGCTAGGAAAGAATTGCAACAGAAATATTTACTCCCATCAAATGCGATTCTTTTAGGTGTACCTACAATTAATCCCGAAATAAAAGCGGCTTTACCAGATACGCTGGTGAATCGAGATAAAGCCATAGAATCCAAACAAAAACTCTTAGCTTCTGCCATCTCATGTTTAGCCTCGGCAACTACTTATTTGTTGGATCCCCAAAATCAAAACAAGGAATTGTTGAAAAAGCTAATGGACGCCTGCAGACAACACTCCGATTCTGTCACCAGACGAATGTTCAGTACCTATGTTGGTACTTAAAAAAGACGTCAAATCTCAGACACTTAGTTCAAAATCGATAAATTCTTATTTAGTGAGAACTTGTCGACACACAAAACTGCTAAGGCAGTATCAAAATCCAGCGCTGAAATAAAATACACCAACTCTAGATAAGACGTCAAAAGACCTCATCCGTCAACATCTAAAGCCGTACTCTC
This sequence comes from Anania crocealis, assembly GCA_949315895.1. Lineage (NCBI taxonomy): Eukaryota > Metazoa > Arthropoda > Insecta > Lepidoptera > Crambidae > Anania > Anania crocealis. The sequence goes on along the minus strand of OX438874.1, from coordinate 340,219 downwards.
ATAGAACGGTGGCTTTTTCGGGCAGTTTCAGATACCAGGCGACCAAGTGCTGGAATAACATCCCACCACCTCTAAGACTTGCGAAATCTAAATATAAGTTTAAGAAAAATGTTAAATCTGCTTACTTGACCTCCAAAAGTTAGGAATACGAAACAATAGTCGCCTGGGAGATTGTGTTCCTCTTTTCTGGGCATGTAACCGTGCCACAAATATTTAAAATAATGAATATTTATTTTTTGTTAACTATGGCTTATTCAATATTTTAATATATTTTTTTTTTAATTTTTAATTTCATTATCCTAATTGATCTGTCATACATCTATGTATATTTTATTATTTTATATTTAATAATTTGCTATTTTCCTATCCTATACAATCTTTGACATTGAATAGGAGAATGCGCTTAGTAATACAATTTAAAGAAAATATATTTATATTTCGAATCATTTAATTTATAATATCAATATTGCTATTGTTTTGGATTGCTGTGAGTGTCCACGCCTACCTCCAAACATGGCAGAAGCTGAAAGCTCTTGGCATCTGCTCTTTGAGCAGTGCAAACACTGAGCTTACTGCCTATTTGCATCACTGCGGGGCACACATAACTTAGAATAAGTCATTGTAATTTTTTTTAATTTTATGAATGTTGTTATTTTTAATTTACTACTTGTGTGCTTTAATTTTCCTGATGTACAGTGTGCCTTATTGCCATGCAAATAAAGATTTTATCTACCTATCTATCTAATTTAAACTCAAAAGCTCAGGTGGCTTATACCCAGAGACCACCTGTTACAACGAGGAAGAATCAACAGCCTGCTCCTCACCAGAGTCGGCCTGAGTCGGCCCGCAGGACAATCCAGGACGTCATCGCAGCGGCAGAAGACGTCCAATTATCGACGGTAGAGGAGGAGAACTATGCAGGACGCTTATCAAAGTTTTACAACCAATGGTTGCTAATAACTGACACGTTATTATGATAATACAATCTTGTCTTGGATTCAAGGCTACAAAATTGCACTTTGTAGCCCCGTACATAACTTTATACCCAAGGAACCAATTCTTACATCTAAGGAATTTACACAGTACAACGAAGCTATTCTAGAGCTTCTAAACATTGGAGCTATTTCATCATGTAAACCCTGTGTAAACCAATTTGTTTCTAGTATATTTTTAAGACCAAAACCGAACGGCAAGGTACGATTAATATTAAACTTTAAAAATCTAAATAGGCTCATAGAAACGTTCCACTTCAAGTTAGAAGATATATGCACAGTTATTAAACTAATATCAAAAGGTTCATTTATGGCTATTTTAGATCTTAAAGATGCCTATTTTTTACTTAAAACAGACGTATACTCCAGAAAACTGTTAAGATTTACTTTTAACAATATTTTATATGTCAGTATATAAACTTGAAAAATTTTGTCTCAGGCGGGACTCGAACCCGCATCTCCTCGCATGCCGGGCGGGCGCCATACCATTAGGCCACCGAGACACTGCGACACGGCGCGAATTTTTCAAGCATATTCTTACGCTGCGAGCCAGCGTTGCTTCATCAAATGTTAGGAGCTTGCACCCCCAACACCCGAAAGAAACATCTTTGCAGATGTTTGACAGTCAGTTAAGATGAAACAGCTATTTATATACTTTATTTGATATTTTAGCAAAAAAAAAAAAAAAAAATTTTTCAAGTTTATATACTGATATTTTAATTGCAATTTAATTGCTAAAATATCAAATAAAGTATAAAAAATATTTTATATGAATTTAACGCCCTGCCGTTCGGTCCTAACCCAGCACCCTAAGTTATTACTAACTTAATGAAACCCGTAGTAGCGATGGGCGTTATTAACCGTAACTAGTTATTTAAGCAGTTACAAGCCCGAACAGTGATCACTCGTTATCCGCAACAACAATAACTAGTTAGATTCATAACGCCATTCAAACGATCGAAATAGGCATCGGTCTTCAATAACTGCTTTTTATCACAACGCTCTGAAGTTAAATTGAATTTACTCTTATGTGAAAGGTCTAGCGTAGTTATTTGGTTGGCTTCACTCCTCACGAAAAATCACTGGTTTTAAGTTACTCGCTACGACAAGTTGAAAACGACGTTTTACATTGCACATCCCACACATCGTTTTGATTACATGAAGGAGTAAAACGAGTAATGTATAAAGGGTTCAAAAAAAGAATCGCAACAAAAGAGTGATAGCTTTGTTGCGTGTATGAATGAAACAACTATAGAACGCGAGCGTAAGTATGAATGAAACAGGTATATTCGGCTTTCGGTCAGCAGCTCTCAATGCTCACATCCACTCTACTTGTGCGTGAAGTGATTAAGTTATACCTGCTATCTAACCAAACGTTTTAACCTTATAATAATCACGTTTGCTTCAGAGAGTTGTAAAAATAACTAGTTACAAAAATCACTAGTTATGAAACCAGTTATTGGAAATCACATCACGGTTAGGTTACGTTATCTCAAAAACCGATAACGACCCATCGCTAACCCGTAGTAAAACTGTTAAGTTCGGCAGGTTACTTGTCACTCATATACTTACACCCGTATTTATAAACAAGTAAAAGTAATTACTTGACTAAAAGTAATTACTTAGGTGAATATTTGTACTCCTTAATCTAGTAATTACTAGAAATTAGAACTATGAAAAGTTAGCATTCTCAGCCAAATAATATGTCTATTAATGGTGACCCATTTTCTTCACTTGAGCACTAGGTAGAAACGTCTAAGTTATGACTTTCTTAAGCAATAAGTAATTACTCCTTTATAAATACGGGTGTGAGACGACTTAACATTTCTACAGATGAGAGAATCCAAAGGTTTTACAAGGGGGCTTTTAGATTAGGACCCCCGAGACCCAAATATCATGTAACTTGGGTAGAGAAGTAAAAATACGGTATTATAATACGAAATGGTCGGTATCTTTCAGGTATTTTACAATAGAATACGGTATTTTTGGTATTTTTCGTATTTTATATTTTGATTAACAAATGCAATTTACTTTACTTTTTTATGTATCATAGTTGAATTAACTGATAATATAAATTCAGTTAACCTTCGTTACTCTTTTTTTACCTTATTTATTTAAATTAATCGCACTCACACCTACGATTAATAAATCTTTTAAGTAAATGGAATGCACAATACGTAACAACGGGACTTGTTGTGCTTGCGCGACGTTGCCACTTTGTACTGATGCACCTCGGTAACCCTCGCGAGTGAAATCCTTCTTTCTCTCTCACTCAACTTAGATGCCGCGCGCGCGCCGTGTTTTATAGTTTCGTGTGAAATGTTGATGCGCCTAGACGTTCAAAGGTACAATGCCTCGACGAACTTCAGACGCGTGGCAATAATATCAAATATTGAGTGACGAAAATAATAAACAACGTAGTTTGCATTACATTAATTTCTACATCAACATACTATTAAACAATTATCTTATGTTTTACTGTTTTATTATTAAATTCCAAGACTTACAAAACTTTCCACCATTTAGCGCGCGATCAGCAGAAAAAGTACAGTGTCAGCTCCTAGTGATGTGCACTAGGCATCAATTGATTAATGATGGGAAATGTACAATTAAACGTTCAATTTCGTGTCGCTAACAGTTCGGCCATCCTGACAACTCTTCGGTCCTCCGAAGAAGATGATCCACTCGAGCAGCGTCTGCAAGGCGGCAACACCCTCGTACACTGACCCTCTTCACCACGATCTTCAATGATGAGGCATCCTCTTACAGAGAAGAGAATCAGGCAGATAGTGGGAGGCCCCTAAGGCAACCACTTTGAGTGTGTTATTAGGCCCCTAAGGCAAACACTGGTTTAATGCTGTTAGGCCCCGAAGGCAAGCATATTAGAATAAATGATAGGCCCCAAAGGCATATTCTTGTCGAATGCTATTAGGCCCCGAAGGCAAGCATGAAATACCAAATGGTAGGCCCCTAAGGCATATCCTTGACAAATGCTGTTAGGCCCCGAAGGCAAGCATGAAAGAACAAATGGTAGGCCCCTAAGGCATATTCTTAACAAATGCTGCAAGGCCCCTTAGGCAAGCATGAAAGAACAAATGGTAGGCCCCTAAGGCATATTCTTAACAAATGCTGTGAGGCCCCGAAGGCAAGCATGAAAGAACAAATGGTAGGCCCCTAAGGCATATTCTTATCGAATGCTGTTAGGCCCCGAAGGCAAGCATGAAAGAACAAATGGAAGGCCCCTAAGGCATATTGTTAACAAATGCTGTAAGGCCCCTTAGGCAAGCATGAAAGAACAAATGGTAGGCCCCTAAGGCATATTCTTAACAAATGCTGTGAGGCCCCGAAGGCAAGCATGAAAGAACAAATGGTAGGCCCCTAAGGCATATTCTTATCGAATGCTGTTAGGCCCCGAAGGCAAGCATGAAAGAACAAATGGAAGGCCCCTAAGGCATATTGTTAACAAATGCTGTAAGGCCCCTTAGGCAAGCATGAAAGAACAATGATAGGCCCCTAAGGCATTATCTTAACAAATGCTGTAAGGCCCCTTAGGCAAGCATTACCAACAAGCACCAGGAGGTTCCTCAGTCAAGGTACTATAAAGAGATCACACGCTATGTAGGCCCCACAGGCAAGCGTAGTTTACATGAGCATAGTATCGTAAGACTTCGGAGTCAACTTTAAGTCAAGCCAATGGGCATAATTCTCGCAAGCAAATCTCAACTGTGTTTGTGATTGTGTGCTGTAAGGCTCCGAAAGCAGGCACTAGGTAATAAAGCCCCGAAGGCAAAACATTACCGATCAACAGGAAGAAGATGACCAACTTCGTCAAGACGCTAATATAGGCCCCGAAGGCAATCATTAGCGTAAGTAAGGCTGACCCATAGAATAAATATTGTTTAATTAATCTTCGCCGGACGAAGAACTTTTGTCTCTGTGACACCACACCTTAATTTTGTCAAGCGCAACAATATTTTTGTAAGCTCGCTTCCCCTTTGTAAACGACGTCACTTCAAACCGATCGTTAGGCAGCACGGCAGTCACTTTATATGGTCCCGCATACCTGGGAACTTACTTTCAACTGGACAGACCAGGTCGTAAAATTTTCCTCTCAACCATGACTAATTACCGTTCTTGCATTTTAAACACGTTTATCTCTATTTTCTGAGTAGCTTCATTTCGTAGTATCTCTATATTTCCACTTTAAACTGCACCTTGTAAATCATTTACCAGGCGAGGCCTAAGTCCACACAGTAATTCTAAGGGTGACTTTCCTGTCCCCGAACTGACTGATGAATTAATACCTAATTGCACTTTTGGCAAATATACATCCCAGCCTTATTTTGCTCTTCACTTATATGACACGACGAGGAACTGAGAATAGTGTAGTTAAGGCGCTCAACTTGCCCTTTCGCCCTTGGAGAGGCGACCGCATTTAATATGTGCTTAATTCCATTATCTGCACAATAGCGCTCGAACTCCTTTCCAGTAACGGCAGTACCCCGATCACTGATGATCCGTTCTGGGTGACCAGAAACTTGACTTAGCTTAGTCAATGCTGTGATAGCTCCTCTGGCATTCGCACTGGTGACAGTTTCAACATATTTTCCGACACATTTTCACATTTCGGAAACCAGTACTTAGTGCATATAGCTTCTAAACACTTTTCTGATCCTATATGACCGTTTTCGTCATGATACAACTTTAGGATATGAAATCTTGCGCCGTTAGGCAAAACAGGCTTGTAACAGTTATCCACAAGACGACATAACTTGCCTTCTACAACTTTATAATGTTTAGAAAGTCTACCATTATTTTTCTTATTGGTTCCAATGTTAAATTTATAATCAATCTTTGAATTTCTTCATCTACTTCTTGTAACGCATCAATTAAATCCTTTTCTACGATATGATATACTGGCACAGGGTTCCAACTGAGAGCATCAACGTGTGCTATTGAACTTCCTGGGCGGTGATCTACCTCAAAGTTGTATTCCTGCAGATCAAGCCACTGTCGGGCAATGCGTTATGATGATTGATCTCTTTTCAGCCAAGCCATACGTATTGCTCAACAATCCGTAACAACTCGGAATTTGATTCCAGATAGGTACACCTTAAACATTTGAATAGCAAAAATAATGCTAATGCATATAATTCAAAGCCATGATATTTTGCTTCAGTAATTGTTGTCTGTCTGCTCGCATAAGTACTACCTACTACTAACTACCTTAGTATCACCATTTGGCTGCTTTTGGAGAATACTCCACCAAGTTCAATTTTTAGATGCATCTGTGTGAACTTGTGTCTCTCTCTCTGGGTGATACTCGTAAATTACCAGCACAGGATCCGAAGTAACTATTTGCTTAAGAGTTTGCCTAATCCTGTTCTTATTCCGGTCCCTACTGCCATTCTGCAGTATTCTTTGCGAGTGAGGTAAGCGGTAGTGCAATAGTCGCAAACCCCTTAATATATTTGCGGAAATAACTCGCAAGACCAAGGAACGGGCGTAGTTCAAGGACATTCGACGGAACTTTAATCCTTGACACAACTGTTATTTTATAAGAGGAAGGCCTTATTTCACCTCCTGCAATTACATGACCTAAATACTCGACGCTCTCAGTGAGAAAGGAACATTTGTTTTTCTTAGTTTGACACCCAACTTCTCAATCAAACTAAGCACCCTGTCTAGATTGGCAAGGCATTCTTTAGTGTCAATGCCCCACAGAATCACATCATCGATGTATACCTCGGCGCATCGGTGAATTACTGGCTCTAATATTTTATTCATACCTCGCTGGAACACTAAAAGAAGCATTGCAAGGACTGAAACTCATCCCTTTTTTTTTTAAATGACTATCGTAACAGACTGTAGTTATAACCAAATCTAATCAAAACTATCACATAACTCCGACACTTGAAGAGCCAGCTCGATTTCACAAATATTGACACCAGTAGCTATCTTTACTATCACTATATTTGGAGATTCGGTAAATGCCTGTCCTATCTAAACATCCACATTCTGAACTTGATCAGAAACAAAAATATAATGAATTATACTGCTTTGCACCATCAACCACAATAGCTGCAGTAACTTTACCTAAAGGTGTCATCATTGCATCCCCATATCCTTGTCTTACTACATCATTGTTAGGTTGTAACTCTAAGTTCTGTTTCTCATAAAAGTTTTGTGTCATTGTATTACATGCACTGCCAAAATTCCAATAACGAGTACTTTATATCGGAACGGTCACAACAACCCGTTCTCTTCTTTTGAATCTTTTGCACTAATTTATTCTGAGAACCAGTCTCTTACTTTTTTCTGCAGTCTTCTAAAGTGTGCCCATTAATGTTACAAAAAGAACAATGTTTATTAATATTTTTCTTATAACATGTTGATTCCAAATGACCTAATTTGTTACAAAATGAGCATTTATTAGTATCATTATTTATTTTAGGTGTATATCTGTGTTCCTTGCTCGTTCGGCATCTATTTGCCTTGTGACCCAATTTCCCTCATACAAAACATTTAATGTTTTTGCTAGAACTGACACTTTTTAAAGATGTCATCTGTTGGTCTTGACTTACGGTAGCATCTAAATTGTTAATGCTGGCGAGATATTGAAGAAGTGAAGCTGTGTCTCTGCAACTAGCTGACTTTGCTCCAACTTCTAACAATTTGTTACCTAACGTACCAATAATGGCCTCTGTGATCACTTCATCGCTCAATTGACATGACATGCCTATGCCTAATTTATTGTAATAAAATTCTATAGGCTCTTCAGTGGGCAACTTGACTCTATTCACTAACTCCCTTATCTGTGATAATTTATTTTTAGTGAATGGGAATGCTTTTGTAAGTTTCTCCTTCCACTCTATCCAACTAATCTCATAAGATGCCTGTTGTTCATACCATGCCTTAGCATAGCCACTTAATTTGGCCGTACAATTACAAATTAAAGTACGCTCATCCCATCTATGCATTTTAGCAGTACTCTCCAAGTTTCTGATCCAATGTTCAACAGGAACTGATGTTGTTTGGGGGTTAAATTCAAGTAAAAAGTCATTACGCCCTACATACCGCACAACTGGTTTTAATATTTCACATGAATTCTCCGGAGGGGGTGGTGTTGATTCACAATGAGAATTACTGGTCTTTCTCAACACTTTAATTAACCCTTCTAAAACATCAATACGCCTTTCTTTATCCTTCAATTCTCTTTTATATTTTTTTCTCGTACCTATCAGGCGACAAACATGTACTTGAATGGCTATGTGACCGTTTGTGATGTTTTGATCTACCCATTGTACACAAACAAAGTAATAAAATTCACACAAACACAATTATTATAGTAAGATCAGATTTAGTTTACTAGAATACAGTCAATTGTTTGCCATTAATTTGACCACATATATTAAAAATAATGAAAATGAAGTTTTGTTAATAATTATTATTTGTTCAATTCTTGAAAATGTGCAATAAGCTTTTAAAACTCTGAATTTAAAATGTTCTTTACTGTTTCATTCAGTAATTTCACAGCAATAATGTCAGAAGAGTTTTAGTTCAAAATGATACAGATCACCGACAAGCAAAATCAATGATTGCAACTTTAAGATGTGTAATTTGTACTGTTGTGATCATAAACAATATCTAATGACTTCAGCCAGCTATTCTGAACCGGAAATAACTCACTAACAAAACTAGAGTCATCTCAGAAACTTGTCACAACTTGTTATTAGTTTTTTTTTTAGTTTCTCACTTATCAGTTATGCAATAAATGTCACTGAAAACTAGGCATACACACAGACTAGAACACAAAATAAGCTGATTTTACCTTGTAGTGTCCACTTAAAGAAGATTATACGTAAATTAAAGTACTTTTCAACAGCTAAGCAACTAAAATATCACGCACATATACACACTACAATTGTTTACAAATCGAACGAAATATAGTTTATGGGTTTATATTTATCTCACTTCTGAACTTTATTAAACAATTATCTTATGTTTTACTGTTTTATTATTAAATTCCAAGACTTACAAAACTTTCCACCATTTAGCGCGCGATCAGCAGAAAAAGTACAGTGTCAGCTCCTAGTGATGTGCACTAGGCATCAATTGATTAATGATGGGAAATGTACAATTAAACGTTCAATTTCGTGTCGCTAACAATACATACTTATACCTACATATTATTATTTCAATATATAAACCTAAACACCACAATACATAAATACCTACTAATTTACCCACATATAATAAATATATACATAATGTACCAGGTCACTTGTACAAATAAAACACCTACTAATCTCACAACACTCCTACTCGCTCGGCCGCCCGGTAGTGAGTGCGCGCGCAGCTATTGCTTCACGCACCCCCACCACCGTACTTGTGTGTATATTTATTCCTGATACACTACACATAATATACAATAAACATTTTTACACTAGATAATACATCTGATGTGTCATAATATTGATCAGCAATTTATTAAAGTAAGGCCCGAGTTCACCAACAGACGTTTAAGTTTAAACAGCGTTTAAAATATTATTTGACATATTTTGTACGGGAATTGTGTCAAATTAATCATCACTCTTTGTTTACCGGCTGTTTAAATGTTGGTGAACTAGCCCTTAAGTTTACAAAATAAATAAATGTCAGTGTCAAAGCGCCAGTAAATGTGCTTTCAGTCGGCGTTTAAAAATTAACGTTTAAAGTTAATAATTGTGTAATTAATAATCTCATTTCAGGATACTTATCTCGAGGACGAGGTGCGAGTATAACTAATGATTAAACGAACTTACCAAGTGAAGTTCTATCATAATTATACGAAGCACATCGTCCGAAGAGATAAGTATCACCCTCAATTATAGCCCAACCCAACAAGGAGTTCGGTAATATCACACCCAAGTTGCCTTCAACTCTAAACTAAATTACGGTACAAGATGAATGATAGGTGAGCCGGGGGTGACCACAAACAAGATCTTTTTACTTTTTAAATTCTCAAATAGTGCAAGACGGTCACTAATATGCGTAACTACATTGTGTTATTAATAATCAAATTTCAGGATACTTATCTCGAGGACGAGGTGCGAGTATAATTATGATAGAACTTCACTTAGTAAGTTCGTTTCATCATTAACTATTATTATTACAAAATCTTGGTATAAAAATTTGTACCTCGCAAACCACTTTTGTGTTTGTCTGCGAGTGCGAATCTCGCAAATTCGACAATATTATTACAAGCTAAGTTAAGTTATAAGTACAAGTTATTGTACATATAAATTAGTAGAAGTTATTTATATAATAAAAAGTTTATTGATATAGTACTTAGGTATTTTTAAGCTTCATGCTGAAATCTTTAATTTTTTATTTTTGCTATTTCGGGCGGCTATTTGCTATTTATTTGTTACTAGCTGTACCCTGCCACGCTTCGCTGTGGTAGGTACATTGTGATTGAATGGTTTTTGTTTTATATTGATTTTAATGGTATTTTTTTCGCGGTCGCGTATAAATAGATAAAAACAATCCTTGATGCGGATTATATATCATGCTAAAATTTCAGCTCGATCGGTGCAGAACTATTTGAGTTTTTGGAGCGTACACAAACCAACATAACATTTTTATATATACAGATAATACTACAGTAAGTTACAAATAGAGCCAAATGAAAATTATTTCAATGTTTATTACTGAAACTATAATCCGTTAATGCACCATATTTTAAATAAAACTAGCTGTTGCCCGCGACTTCGTCCGCGTCAACTTCTGTTATTATAATAATCGCGATTACTTTTGCAACATTTTTCACTGATGCTTTGCTCCTACTGGTCGCAGCGTGATGTTATATAGCCTAAAGTCTTCCTCGATAAATGGACTATCCGGCACAAAAATATTTTTCCAATTCTAATCAGTAGTTCCAGAGATTAGCGTGTTCAAACAAACAAACTCATCAGCTTTATAATATTAGTATAGATGACAGAATAACATAATGCGCTTATGACTGCACTGCACTATGATACATCATCAATTCATAATTCGAAGCCATAGATAATTTACTTATTAATTAAAGTTTTTCTTGTTTTATTCCTTGCTTGTAAAAGCCCTTTTAGCACTGTATAGATAGTTTTTACGGTACAAAATCCTTGGTCACCCCACTGTCTGCACATCCGATGCGTCTATTAACTTCCCCCTTTACATGGGAAGGGGGACGTCACATGACATCGTAACTTGCGTATCGGCTAATGATTGGATTCATTCGGCTTAATAACTACATGACAGTTATGTAACTGGCTTAATGAAAATAACTATGATGCTTCGATTAGCTCTTCTACCCAAATGTCGTTTTTCCCCATGATAAAATTAACTCATTACTCAAAACACAGATTCTACAGAATCTGGATATACAGGTTAAATGAAAAGATTACAAATTAGAGAATATTGTAGTGCAATCAGGCGGTTTTATCGCTAACAGCAACACTTGTCCCGAAATAGTGGTACGACTTAGGTTAATAACTTAAAATATTAGGATGTGTAAAAGCGCCTCCTGAGGTCTCTTGCAGATAGAAAACTGAATTTAACTTTTCTAGGTTACTTATAGACATCCTCTAGCATTCTCTTAGATAAAACGGGCGCACTTCTTGCAGAGTGCTATAGTTACAGGATGTTCATAAATATGAACTTCACATTTCTTCACGGTAGGTATTGGTGGAATCGTGTCTTTCTTTTAGCTTTGAGCCTTGGGACTAGGGTTGCCAGGTCACCAAACCTAATAGCCGGACAGACTACATTATTGAGGATTTTGTGTCTCAGTATTAATAGGTACGAAAAAATTATATGTAAAATCAAGCTTTTTTGATTATTATCATAAATCTTTGTAAATGTGAGAGCGACCGACAGTCGGCTCGGCGCTCGCTCGTTGCGAAATGTAAAAAAGCCCTACAAAAGCCGGACGAGCCTGCAGCGTTTATTTTGGCCGGACACGATATCAAAAAGCCTACCTATGTCCGGCTTTATCCGTACGCCTGGCAACAGTGGCAACGCTACTTGGGTCCTAAGGATCGGACCGCTGCCGCACGTTTACCGTGCCGCTGCGCTGGTCATAACTCGCTGCCGTGCGGCTGCAGTACGGTAGCAGTCCGGTGCGAAACGCCTAAATTGAAAGTGTATGACTGCCGTGCGTTTGTATTCTAGTTATGTTTTAATTTATTTGACAGTAGTTAAGCCATGGACTTGGACGAAGAAACATTACTGTTAGCGCTCCTGTTGAAACACATCAAACAGAAACAAAAAGACGCCCCCGTAAAAAGGCATCACCGATGTTTTCATTAACATGTACTTTATTTGTAACTAGGGTGAAACAAGATCCAAGCAATTTTTTTAATTACTTAAGAATGTCTAGAGAATGTTTCTACGAATCACATGAATTAATCAAAGGTAAAATTCAGCGGGACTAAAAACTATATTCAAACATACTATATCATCTGAAGAAGATTTATTTTTAAAATCTTTATTAAGTATATAAAAATTACATGTCACGTTGTTTGTCCGCGATAGACTCCTAAACCACTTAACCGATTTTAATCAAATTTGCACACCGTGTGCAGTTTGATCTTAGTTGAAAGATAGGATACTCGTAGCTTACATTTCAATTTATAATCGCAATATAATTTTATTGCTAATTATTTAGTTCTTGACTCTATTTTTGTTTAGTTCTTGAATTTTTAGGGTTCCGTACCCAAAGAGTAAAAACGGGACCCTATTACTAAGACTTCGCTGTCTGTCCGTCTGTCCGTCGCTCTGTCACCAGGCTGTATCTCAAGAGCCGCGATAGCTATACAGTTGAAATTTTTACAAATTATGTATTACTGTTACCGCAATAACAACAAATACTAAAAACATAATAAAATAAATATTTAAGGGGGCTCCCATACTTCAAACCCGTTTTTTTGGCCTTTTTGGTACGGAACCCTTCGTGCGCGAGTCCGACTCGCGCTTGGCCGGTTTTTTGTTTCTGGCGATTACTGTATTTGTCGCATTTGGAATGCCATATAGCAGGACGTATCTCAATTTCATCTATAAATTCTTCCACGTTTATATCATCCATAAAATTAGATAAAATTAGCTCGCACGTCTAGTCACCGCACTATCCAACACCAAAATGAACACATGGAGTTTGCGACGTTACCGTTACCGGCCTGTCGTCGAACGTTCTCGGTACCAACGCCGCACTGTAGCCGCATCGCGCGGTTTGTATGAAAACAAAGACCGTCCGTACGCGGTACGATAAACGCACCGCTTCCGCACCGCAGCCGGCCGTCAAGAAACGCATAAATTGAAAGCGCCCTAAGAGCCGCGTTCAAACAGTAGCCTTTAAAATCAAAAGATTTTTTATTTACGCTTTCAAATGCGTATTTTAAACGGGTCTTGCAATGATTTTAAGTAACTTAAAGGTAGACTTCGGAGCAATGCGGCTTGCGGCTTGCATCGTGCGTCATGCGTCATTTGCGGCCCACGCGGCCATGCGGCTTCACTTTGAATTAAAGGAGTGTATGAAACCCTTTCCGAGCGAAGCGTCGCGGCCGCATGCGTCGCTCGGAAAGGGTTTCATACGCTCATGGCCGCGTGGGCCGCAAGTGACGCATGACGCACGACGCAAGCCGCAAGCCGCATTGCTCCGAAGTCTACCAAGAAAAAAATATACCTATCTCCTTGAACATGACTCTTAAGCCCAGAATCCATGGGGATAAAGCAAATGACTCGGCTATTAGGTATTATCCAGAAAAGTTTTTTAACCGTCCATGCATATACCTTGTATTAGCATCTGCCTTCTTAAGATATTTAGCCACAACAAAACTGATGCCTGTTTTTGTCGACCAGTAGTCGATGGCACGAGATCAAGTTCAGAGGCCGCTGCGCAGTCGCTGTTTAGCTCAGTTGGCTTTGTTTCCGCGTTTGATAATAGTCTTTACAGCAAATATAGTGACGGTAATCAAGCTTTTTATACAAAGTATTAGTTTTGATGTCACAAAAAAGAATAAGAAAATGAGACGAAAGAAATAATTACAAACAGTTTACTGCAGTAGGTAAACTGCTTCCAAGCAAACAACGTGTTTAAAACTAGGTTATAGTATTTTAGTTCTAGGAAAATCCGTCCTTTACTTTCGGGTCCCAATTAAAATTTATTGCATTCCTTTATGTTTAACAGTAGTTAGTTAAGTAATTACATTTTAATTTGTGGACAGTTACTATATTGACCTTGATAAGGCACAGCAACTTGAGAAAAAAGCATGCACTAAAATACTTACATTGTAATACTCGTATTTTTAACTGATATCATATTAACTCCCATCATTCTTATATTCATTTACTGAGTACTTAAGTACCGGACGACGTTCCGTGGGCAGGGCCCCTACAAGATGGACCGACGATCTGGTCAAGGTCGCGGGAAGCCGCTGGATGCGACAGCACAGGACCGATCGTTGTGGAGATCCTTGGGGGAGGCCTATGATCAGCAGTTGGCGTCGTTCGACTGATACGATGATGATGATGATGAGTGATAACATAACATAATTGCTAGCAAATTAATTACTTTTTTACGTGCTCGTACCTCGGCGACCACTGCTCCACTGCTGCTCTAGATGTTTGAATCCTTCTGAGCATTACGTCAAATTAAACAGTATTTCATATTATACAAAACAATAGCGACGTATACACATTTGTAGCTCAACAATGAAGACGGTCTTATCAATGTGATCTCTTCTAGATTACCTTCATTAAGTTTTATCTGATCTTTGCCTTCAGATAGAGGACTGTTAAAAATAATTGTTTTTTTTTATAGCTATATCTTACTTAATTTCACTAATATTACTAGTTATTATAAATGCGATGTTTGCTACTGAATCACGCCACAACGGCTGAACGGATCTAAATGAAATTTGGCGAGGAAATAGATTATAGGTTGGAATAGAAAGGCTTTTTATGCTGAGAACATGTACGTAATTTGGGATTCATCCTTGCGGGAGTCAGTTAGTTAATTATGTTTAATCAAAGGGCTCAAGCCCATGTATTAATTATCACGTCTCTCGTATCGCTGCGATGACGCGAGTGACGTCACGTGTTTGTGGTGCGGTTAGCGCGGGCGGGTGCGAGTTTACCTAATAAATTACGATATCATTTCTTCTCAACTCGTTTCGTGACAAAGACATTAACTTTAGAAATCTGCGTCAGATTAACTTCAATACACAAACTTGTCTTTCAAATCCATGTACCAGGTGGCTTGATGATAATCTCAAACATGAGAACGCCAGCGAAATCATCATGTTCCTCAAGCAGGTTGGCGGTTGCAGTGTAGCTATACTTAGAGCCACTATAAAAATCATTAACCAGTTTTTATATCTGCGAATAGGCCCCAGGTGGCGCTTTTACACGTCCCAATATGTTTTACCTTAGTACCTACCACTGCTTTCGGTTTAAGAAGAAGACAAGAGACTCAGTCACTACTCCTCTTAAACATTTGCATGTGTTTACAAACAATATCTGCCATGACGAGCCAGCTAGGACTATCATTTACGTAATTATTGATAGTGTAGCAGCCCTTTTAACCGACTTCAAAAAAAGGAGGAGGTTCTCAATTCAACCGTATTTTTTTTTAAATCAGTTAAAATCAGTTTTATTTCTGCAAATAGGCCCCTGGAGGCGCTTTTACACGTCCCAATATTTAACCTACCACTGCTTCGGGACAAATGTGGGCTAGTGCCGAGAAGAAGCAGCGCAAGAAACTCTGTCACTATTGTCAGCCCTTTGTGTTTGTTACCTCAGAACTTTCGACTGGTTGAACGGATTTAAAAAATATTTTTTTTGTTTGGAAACTGGTGCTTCCCATGTGGTCCCATTTTAACGAAGTCATGATCTGATGGTGGAATCCAGGTAAATTGAGGGAAACCCTCAAATTTTATAAGCACATATTACGTTTTCGCATTACTTTCTTAAGGCATTTCAGTATTTGCGTCTGGTACTCATAATTTTATGTTGATGATGATGGAAGGTACAACTCCTTAAGGGTGAGGAGTAGGAGGATTATTCTTTAAATATTATAGGCGCGTATAGTCAAATTTTAATAGTTGTCTTCCTTCAGTTACTCACGTGAGCTGATGATGGAAGGTTAAACTCCTAAGCAGTTAGGAGTTGGAGGATGATTCTTAAGATTCTATAGCGATGAGGGGGGGGGGGGGGGAGTTTCTCAAATAATTCATACATAATCATCTAGAAGTCGTGGTCACTATTTTTATGTAGGTACCTACTGTTTCCGGTCAACAGAGGATTAATAATTGTGTAATTTATTTAACACTAAAAACGGAGAAAAATAAATTATTTTTAAATAAAAAATTGAACCGACTTAAAAAAAATCTCACTAAAAAGTACAAAATAACACAAGAACAATGTTTTAATTTAAAACCTATTTACCTACTTACAATATTATTTTAACTATTAACAACTAAACAGATTAAAGTCGGTGCCGAGTCCAAACAATACAAAAATAATTCTACAAATGAAACAAAACAAGGAATTTGAAAAAAATTGCTACGTTGGCGAGCGGCAATCGATTCAGTAGTGATTATGGATTATACTCCTATTCTTTTTCGCTCGGCAACGACATCGATCTGTTTAGTTGTTAGTAGTTAAAATAATATATAACATCACGCTGTGTGTGACCAATAGGAGCGAAGCATCAGTGAGAAATGTTGCAAAAATAATCGCGTTCATAATAACAGAAATTGACGCGAACGAAGTCGCGGGGAACAGCTAGTAATATTATAAAGCTGAAGAGTTTGTTTGTTTGAACGCGCTAATCTCAGGAAGTGCTGGTTTGAATTGAAAAAATATTTTTGTGTTGGATATTCCATTTATCGAGGAAGGCTTTAGGCTATTTAACATCAAGCTGCGACCGATAGGAGTAAAGCATCAGTGAAAAATGACACAAAAACGGGGAAAATTATCATATTTCAAGGCGTCCGTTGCGTGCGCTGCGTAAACGGTTCAAGTTACCCAGTAAATATATAAATAATAATAAAATACCCAATCGCGATCAAAATAATAGAAATTGACGTGGACGAAGTCGCGGGCAATAGCTGGTCAAAAATAAACGCTTACTAAATGTGTAAAATATCTTTCATTTCAATTGTGTAAATAAATCATCAAAATAGGATGTAATTTTTTTGGTCTTAATTTTAGTTCTCGATACACTATGAATTTATGATACAGTATTGCTATCCAATGGCCACTTTTAGCATCACGCGGGATCCCGCAAATACCTGGATCCCGCGGGACTAATATTCCTTAGTCCCGCAAATACCGGGATTGAAATTATGTTGCGGGATTGCATTGCCTAGTTTGGAACAGTAGGGGTGTCATTCTATTTAAGCCTAACACTACATCATAGTTTATTACAGCCGATATTGAAATGTACTTCATAAAGTACGCAAGGACAGACAAGGGAAACTAGTATATTTTTGCCGCCAGCTCCCGGGCTAGCGCCCGCGTGGGCGGCCAGTGTGCCTTGAAGGTGTGTGCGAACAAACACGGCCGCGCTATTGCGTTACTTACCCGCGATGCCTTCGCCGTTAAGTACATACATACTTATACGTACGACATGCTAGACTTTGATACATATAGTGAGATTATACGAGTAGTGACTTGCAGACTGATAGGTTAGTAAAAGCTTAGAAATTGCTCAGGTCCATAACCCCCGACGCATAAAGACGTAAGTTTGACGTGTATGTCTGTCTTCTGTGTGTGTGTCTGTGGCGTCGTATAAGAATGGACCGATTTTGATGCAGATTTTTTTGGAGTACAACTTTGGTTTATTCTTAATCGGAATATGGAATAGCGGTTAGCACCAAATGTCGTCTACTTATCTTAGGTATCTACCGTGTGCCAAGATGTTTAAAGTTGGAAGGTTTGGTAAGGCCTTTTATAAGGGACTGTGTAATCTAGTTCTTGTTTTGAACCGAACAGTTGTTTCAGTGTTACTAAAATCTGCTTCTGAGCCAAAGGTCGCGGGTTCGATCCCCGCACAGTACAAATAAATATTTGTGTGCATGAACATGTCTGTTTGTACTGGTCTGGGTGTTTTTCTAAGTTTATCGGTTTCTAATACCCCATACGCCAAGCTACTTAATAGTAGCTTAATTTGGGACTAGATGGCTCTGTGTGGCCCATTTCAGAAAAAAAAATACAATTAATTCAAATGTCGAAACAAAATTTTTATCGATTTATTTTATTGTATATTTTCCTTGAAGTTTATCAAATTGGAATCCGTCACATTGTCAATAACTTGGTCTTATCAACACGAGAGGCGATAAGGGCGACCTCTCGCGTCGTGGGAACGTCTTCTCGAAAGCTCTCGATAAAGTGCACATTCGTCAATGGAGTCATTTAAATTGAGATTAATAGACGTAAACGATTGCGGCAAATTAATTGTTGTTTGTTGGAAATGACGTTCGCTCAGCACGTGAGGAGATAAATGTGTTGTAAGTAGGTATTGTTTAGGAAGCTTGTTTGTGACTTATGAATAATGGAAGTAATTTTGAAGAAAGCTGAAATAAACTAAAAAGAGGCCTACATATTTAAGTAGAAGTGGATGTTTTTATTTGACACCGTAATTGCAATACTTATATTAACTAAATTAAAAAATAACAGAAAATGTGCCTAAAAGGCTGGCCTTCAGCATTGGTCGCACCACTCACTGATTTTCAGAGGGTTCACAGGGGTCCTTAAAAAAATTGACTATTAAAATAATTACATGTTAATTATGTAGAGTAACAGACAATTATCAATAATTATTGAATCGGTGCCTAATAAGAATTAATTAAAAAAAGATATGAAAGCTACATATTAATAAATAAATATTTAAGACATGCCACACTGGGCCACACAGAGCCATCTAGTCCCAAATTAAGGTACTATTAAGTACCCTGTCGTATGGGGTACTAGACAACCGATAAACTTACTTATATACTTTTTTTTTTTTTTTGTAAATACATACTTATAATACATAGAAAACACCCAGACCAGTACAAACAGACATGTTCATGCACACAAATATTTGTACTGTGCGGGGATCGAACCCGCGACCCATGGCTCAGAAGCAGCGTTAGCTACCGCTGATCCAAATGGTCGTCAAATATTTTATGCTTACCGTTGAAATATTTGGTAAATTGAAATGGAAACGACCTTCAACAATTGAACAACAAAACTTCATTATAATTATGTGTAAAATGTTACGCGGGGTGAAATATTAAAAAACATATACAGGGTTACCGGTCATTCGATACATTTCTTTGGAGGGGTAAAAGTAGAGCTCATTTGCAATAGATTTTGTCATGATGTACCCTAGGCGATAGTTATTACTTTTTAAGGTATTCAAAGGTTTTGTGCTTTTATTTTGGAATTGCTTCTATATGAATGTCTCATTTTGATTTTATTTATTTTATTTTATTTTATTTTATTTTATTTATTGTAGGGAAACAAACAGTTAAAAATTACAAATAAATATAACACAAATGTAGTACAAAAACCAATGAAGTCTCCACTTATAGTAATGACATAAAAACTAAGCAGCTGGAAAAGTACAAACCAAAACCAAAAAAAAAAAAGCTAATTAATCACTATAAGGAAGTAAACAGAATGAAAAACGATACAAGCAAAGCAAAAATTATTCAGCAACACCAGAATTACAACTAAAAAGCAATATTATGTCTTAAAGCTACACAATAACACAAACAACAGTGTTTTTTTTTTTTTTCAGCACCTCTGAATGTACTTCTTATAGCTATGGAGGGGAATGTTAAATATATCGATGTCATAATACATATCATTGTAATCGCTACAAGAGCGATTAGTGAAAACGTTTCTAGCATATTTTGTAGACACCAGAGGCACATTAAACAACCGACGACTACGCGAACCTAAGCGGGGGCATCTTAGCAAAAGATTACTCAAAAGATACGGAGCATCTACATAATTGTTTAGTATCTTGTATAAAAACATTTGATCTCTTTCTTTACGGCGCAAGGATAAAGATGGTAAACATATAACCTCTGAGGAACTGTTTATAGAAGACCTATTTATGCGCAATTTATAATGCAGATGTTTTAAAAATTTTGTCTGAATTTTGATGCTATTTTTATGTATGATCTGATACCTAACATCTCAACACTTCCTCCAAATATCAATAAGATGTAGAAATAACTCTAAAACTTTATGCTAAGGACGTAAACTCGCTAGAGTTCTATTTTTTTTATATGGGAATAGCAAATGAGCTCTATTTTTACCCCTCCAAAGAAATGTATCGAATTAACAGTAACCTTTATAGTTAAGAACCTCCTTAATTTCGTATTCGTAGGTTGAAAAAAAAACATCATTAAGAAGTAGGTAACAGGACATAATTAAAGTATACTATGAAAACGATGCGACGCGTTTAGGAAGCGAGACTAATTAATTAACTTGTGTGCCAAATAGAATGAAGCTGAAGCCCGCCAGAGTTTAGGGAGTTTGGATCTAATTGTTACTTGTTGTATTGCTTATTGCTTGCACATATTAACACTGTATATAGATCTATACACAGTGTTGATATGTGTTACTTTGTTATATTCATGCGAACACTACAATACCTAACTTATTCACTAATATTACTCTACTCAAACTTGTTACTATTTTGCTAGAGTTACTTATTCCATGATATTTTGCCAAAAAAACACTTTTTTTTACGGGGTTTCTACAATTTACTGGCCCTGTTTTTATCAGTTTCCGATCTTTCAGCAAGCGCTATGGTAAATATCAGATTTAAATTTGAAAACCAATCTTGACTCACTTATTCCAGTGGAATCTGGACTTAGCTAAACAATATATCCAGATAATACACAGACAGATAATACAATTGTTTGTTTGCTCCTAAGTTAGTTAAGATAACTTAGGAGCAAACAAGCGGCAGTGGCTTCTTAATATATTTTCAAGAGCATCCTTTACATCCGTAAGAACCTTCATTTATTTCTTAAGAAAAGTGACATACACAATTTCAATACTAGAAATAAAGATAAACTTGCTGTTCTAGGCTTCAGACTGCGAAAACTAGGAAATTCGTTCAAGGAAAATTGTATTCGTATTTTCAACAAATTACCACAGGCTATTGCTGAACTGCCTGTACATACAATTAAATCGTATGTTGTAATTTTAATGAAAAAGGGCTATTACACTATTACTGATTATTTAAATGGTAGAAACGTATGGCATTAAATTGTTCTAGCTCGTACTTGCTTAAACCTTTTGTAAACCTTTATTTAAAAAGAGGCTGACAATAGTGACCGAGTTTCTTGCGCTGGTTCTTCTCGGCACTAGCCCAGAAGCAGGTTTAAATATTGGGACGTGTAAGAGCTCCTCCTGGGGCCTATTTGCAGAAATAAAACTAATTTTACTGATTTTCTGACCTTTTGTGTGTTATCAAACTTTCATATAATGAACTCTTCTATGTATCGCTCAAGAATTTGATCAAAGTTAATGTTACATATTTCTGTTCCGGCGCTTGGCCGGTCGATTCATATTATGTAAGTAAACCTGTTTGCTCGTCGAGTGACGTGTTGACACAACCTGACGCGACGCCCCGACCGGCTCTATGTTAATTTTGCTCGAAGCGTTTTACTATGAATAATTTGTAACATTCAATGTACAGTAAAAACTTGACAAAAACTCTACATCAGGACTAGGTAAGTATTCTTCTTCAAGTTTTTAACGTCAACCAATATTCGTCATTCAGAAAGCATCAACAAGTGCCGCTGAGAAGAGAATGTTTGCGAGAGTTCTGATGATGATATTATATAAGTATGACGATCATTTTATGTACACATTGTAGAGGTCTATCCTACAAATTTAAACAGTAGGCATGGTTATTAAGCAAAAATAGTAAAAAACTGTCTTTTATTATGAATATTAAAGAAATACGATGATCAGACTTAAATCTACTTTTTAATTTAATATTCTTATATTTATTATACTTTTATTGCACGAAACAAGGGTAACATAAATTACAATTTGATATAATCTGTACCAGACAACGTTTGGGTAGAAAAATTACGTTTTAGTAGAGTAGGGGTGACGTGGTCCAAAGTAACAAATGTGTATCAATCACACCGGTATCAAACATAATACAAATAAATATACTTAAATCTTATAAATAATCATAAATAAAATTATTGTCTCACAGATTTTTTAACATTTGTCTAAAAAACCATCATTTTAAAGTTTGCTCATAGTTAGTTATTCGTAAAGCGTAAGCCAATGGAATTTCTACGTAGGCTAATAAAACGATATACGAGTACATATAAGAAGACAATAATGAGATGTTTTTACACAATTACTGAGAATCTAAGTAATTTAAAGCTAATGTTTTTGTTTATTAAAATCATAACAGTACATTCTGCAATGAACACTGTCTTCAGTATAGTAAGATTGTGTAGTACAACAAACTTAGAACAAAAATCATATTTTATACACACCTCATTTTACCTCCATGACAGTTCGCATGTTCACGTGTTTAAAAATAAATATATTTTGTGTGAATTGTAATTCGATACACACGCATTCAAATTAAATAACCTAACTACGAGTAGTAACAGCCTATAATCATCCCACTGCAGGGAAAAGGCCTCCATCATTGAATTGAAGTTACCACAGCAATGATGGGTGTACTGGCATAATCACCACGCTTGCCAAATGCGGGTTGGTGATCACACACCCGAGCAACGTTCGAAAATTCGAAACTTTTTGTTGCCCGACCCGGGATCGAACCTGGGACCCCGAGATCTTGGCCCGGTATTTAAACCACTAGACCAACGGGGCGTTTAACCTAACTAGTTGGTAGTTATTTTCGAGTAAACATATTGTTACACGTTTAGCGGTGATAGCGACTATCTACGAGTCAGGCAATCAATGGGTTATCTTGTAAAACAACAACCACTATTTGGTCAGCTGTCAATGAGGTTAATTAATTAGGTAATTGAGCTTTTTATCCGTGTTTATGAATGCATTTTATTTAACCACTTTGTAATTAACGACTCACTTGAAATATTCTCCGTTACAAAACAAAAATAAATATGGGAATATTCATCTGCTTAAATCTAAGCATAACCGGACTTATTCAGATCATACTTAGGTACTTCAAGATAAGTAAAGGCCGAGGTTCAGGGGCTTATAAGATACGCGATAAATAATATAAATATAGTATCTTATTAAGCAAAAGTCTGCTTCGATGACACATACATACATATTATCACGCCTCCTTCCCAACGGGGTAGGCAGATAGAGACCAAGGACTTCCACTTAGGTACTACGATCCGCATACATCTTTCGCTTCTTCCACATTCATCAATCTTTTCAAGCATGCTCGTCGGTTTAGAGTACTCTTGACCTGACCTTTCTTCAGAACATCCCCGATTTGATCGTGGTAAGTTCGTCTAGGCCTTCCTCTTCCAACGTTCCCTTTCACACTCGTCTTATAGATCTTTCTAGTCATTCTTCTCTCATTCATTCTCTCTACATGCCCAAACCATCTAAGCATCCCTTTCTTAATCCGTGTGACAATATCTTCTTTCACACCACGATGACACGACTGTAGTAATACAATAAAACACTGCTCGGCAAAACCACTAAGTATAATACCGAGGTAACTTCGTTAAGGATTCTAAGATAAATTATATTTGATATGATCCATGTCTAATGTTATTCTGCAGGGTCAGAGAGGGTGTTTGAAGAGAGATATGGATGTAATATCGTATCGATAACTGAGTTTATTATTTCTACCTACTACATACTATGATTACAAGCTCATATATGTATGTATAATAAGTTACACGAGCATACATTTATGTAATACTTAGTTTCCATCGGAATCATGACCATTAGTGGGCGTGCAAGGAATAATACATAGTCATTACCCGTTAAATTGAAGACAAGAGAGAACCCTCGACTGATTCAATGCCTTAGTATGACAATTAACAGAGGTATTTAATACTAGCTGTTGCCCGCGACTTCGTACTTGTCAATGTCTGTTATTATGATCGCGATTATTTTTGCAACATTTTTCACTGATGCTTCGCTCCTATCGGTCGCAGCGTGATGTTGTATAGCCTAAAGCCTTCCTCTATAAATAAACTATCCAACACAAAAATATTTTTTCAATTCGAACCAGTATTTCCTGAGATTAGCGCGTTCAAACAAACAAACAAACTCTTCAGCTTTATAATATTAGTATAGATTATAAATGGGAAAGTAACTCTGTCAGTCCGTTTGCCTGTTATATTTTGATTAAATTCCCAATCCCACTGATGGGCACAGGATTGAAGGCGTTTTTAACGTGTAGTTCACTCGGACAGAGAAGCGGGCTTAGAGCTAGTGTAACACAGCAGCGCCATCTAGACCTTTTTATATTTACTAATTGGTAGTGACATCTATCTCTCATCGTTTGAGTTGACTCTTAGTCCAAATTACTGGTCATCATAAAACACTTCTAACCTCCTTTCAAACGTAGTTTCTAAATGGCGCTGGATTTAAAAAGCTAATTTCGAATAGTACTTACTAGACTTTTGTTTTGTGAAACAATCGAATAAAATCTGTCCATCAAGATGGTGTGTTTTCCGTATCTCTCTAACCTAAATCCCGTAACCTAGTAGTCAAATAAACTGCTAGTATTGAATAAATGGTATAGAAAGAATGTAGGTACCTAACAATGTAATTATTAAATAATTCATATTTTATTGAAGGGATTACGCACGATTATGCGTCTGATAAATATGGAATGTGAGTGAATGGAAACTTCAATGATGAATAGAGGTCAGACCATTTCGTTCTTTGCCTGTGCCCCTAATACATGTCAAATTGGAGAGTAGGCTTTGCTTTAACTTGATTAACTACAGTGTGAATTTTTATATTATTTTTCGTCGGTTTGTATTCTTAAAATGCAAAGTGACTTACGTATCTTCATACTATTACATGGTAATTAGCAGTTTATGGGTTACGTTACGATAATAAAAGTGTCGCCTACTTAATAGCTTTATTAGTGTTATCGCGCCAACAGAAGTAGATATAAGTAGATAGAAGATTAGATGTCTGGAACTTGTGCGAATGTTTGGCAAATCTTAATGTTTATCCTGTTAAATAATAATAATTAATACCTTTGAGTACGAAACAATGTACCTAACGTATCTCCAGCCAATATCACATTAGCTAGTACCAAAGCTAGCACCGATGACTTAATCTTAGTGGGATTAGAACATCGAGTGTCTTATTTACCTATTACCTTCTCGTCTGAGGTAAGCAAAGCCTACCCTCTTAACTGCCTTGCGTATTCTCCGGTGTCAGAAAGCCGGAATACCGGGTCAATGGCCCGGGCATTGTTACCCCAGTAATAATTACATAAACATAAACTAATCTAACCTAAACCTAAATAAACTCTTTGAAATTTTAGGGTGGTTAAAGCATTACAATGACCAATGGAGTTTTACGCGGAAACGTCGCTCTGAAACAGACAGGATAGCAGAACTCTAGTTTATCTCTCACTTTCATTTCATAAATCTTCCTTACTGACACCTTCATACAATAATACCAACACATTCTTCTTCTTTTGGGTTGTGGCTAAGCAAGTGTTTTCACATAAAAGTACGCCTCATACGAGTCCGCCAATATCACGAATTGGGCAAATACAAGGTAGGTGAATAAAAAAAACAGGTTTAACCATAATACTAAAGTGTATGATTTGAAAATTATCACAGTAATTGCGCGTATGATTATATAAAAATCTGAGAAACAAAGTCCGTCTTTCTCTTTTCGTTTCCCGCCTAAAACTTAGCAAATTACAGGTGACATCTTCTAACGTTTGACAAAAACTATAGCAAAGGCATCTAACGTATAGTTCCTATCCAGAGAGTATATACTTTTTTGTTGGCAAATTGTCATAATATGTTCGTCATTAAAACATTTAGCCGTGGTCACGTTGGCAGTGTTTTCTTAAACTGATAAGAGATAAGATAATGTCATCGGAAAACTTATAGGTTAAGGGGTATCGGTTCCGCACGACAGGTGACCCGGGTTATCGAGTTAGCCGGCACGTTGTACAAAATACAGATTGTGGTCACAGTATTTTTTACTTGCTATCGTATCTATTATTGATTCCCACTGCAAACAATGACACCTACAACCAATGATATTTAAAAAGTAATAGATATGTTACATGCGCTCTCAATATGCGTCCCTAAAACGTCACAATTGTGACGTCTTTTCAAACCCATGAAAGAGAAAGTAATTGTTCTTTTCACGAGTATGACAAGGACAAAATAAGAATTACGCATGTGTGCAGTTGTTCGCAAGCGGCACATATATTTCGATAGTTTTGTAAGGGCATAACCTATCTATACTTTTTAAATATCATTGCCTACAACTATCATCTGTTGAATAGTTGACGATTATTTATGTCAGTGACAACTGTATTACCCAGCCAAGTTATGTCGACATAGAATAGTAAAAATCAAAAATCTGTTAAAATCAGTTTTTTTTCTGCAAATTGGCCCCTGGAGGCGCTTTTACACAATTCCCAATATTTAAACCTACCACTGCTTCGGGACAAGTCTGGGCTAGTGCCGAGAAGAAACAGCGCAAGAAACTCGGTCACTATTGCCTGTCTCTTTTTCAATGATATTTAAAAAGTACTTTTTAAATATCATTGCTCTTTTTAAATAAATTTTTACAAGGTAAGGTAATTTTTACAAGGTTTAAGCAAGTACGAGCTGGGACAATTTAATGTCATACATTTCTATCATTTAAATAATCATTAACAGTGTAATAGCCCTTTTCATTAAAATTACTTTGACATACGATTGAAGTTTATGTACAGGGAGTTCAGCAATACCCAGTGGTAATTTGGTGAAAATACGAATACAATTTCCTATGAACGATTTTCCTACTTTTCGCAGTCTGAAGCCTGAAACGGCGAGTTTAAAATTGTTTACGTTACCTACTTTTCTTAAGAAATAAATGTATGTTCTTACGAACGTACATAATATTCTCGAGAATGTATTGAGAAGACATTGTAAGTATATTAATCTCTTTGAAGAGCTCTTTCAGCGAGTCACGGGGTCGAAGGCCGTAAATAGCCCGTACAACACGTTTTTGCAATATAAAAATTTACTCAATATCTGCCGCTGAGCCCCACAACAGAATTCCGTATGACATTATGCTATGAAAGTAGCTAAAATACTAATCTTGTCGTTCCAACATCAGTCAATTGCCTTATCTTTCTCACAGCATAAGCAGCAGAACTAAGTCTCCCAGACAGCCCCCTAATATGAGCACCCCATTGCAAATGAGAGTCTACAGTTATACCTAAAAAGGTAGTAGAATCTACAGAGTTTAGTGGTTCATCTTTAATAATTATATGAGGGGCAGCAAACCTTACGTTTGGCATCGTAAATTTAACACAATTTGTTTTATTTGCATTTAGTAATTTAAGATTATTTGTTGTAAACTAATGCAATAATTTAGGCATATATTTACGACAACATGATGTAAACAGGTACTTATTCGAATGATACCTATGGGTCATTATAAATATGCATCCCCATCTCAAAAGTTGGGACACTTTTTGACGCTAACCGTCGTTTAACATAGAATTTTGTAGGATTGAAATAACTAATTTGGTTGCAGTAAACCCTGCATAGAGTAAAGTCTTAAGTGAATAATATTTTTTTGTTTTTCCAGACAGTTAACACAACACAATGTCGACGGCAGTAGAGAACGGTGTCAGCAACGGCTTGCATGAGGTCAGCAATGGCTTGCATGAGGTCAGCAACGGCGTGCATGAGGTGCGGGTGAACGGGCACGCGGCGCCGGCGCACGAGCGCTGGGAGGACCACTTCCTGCCGCCGCCGCTCAGGATCGACGACCAGGCGCGGGCGCAGAGGGTATACCCACTTTGATAACCTTTTTGGCTTACATTTGAATCTAGGTCCAGATTTTACTAGGGTTACCAGATGTTACTAAGGTTACGAGATGTTATTAGTGTTAGGGATATAGAGGGGCTAACCACCATCTTTCGCCCCAAGCCAAGCCAAGCCAAAAGGACGACGAACGGGGCTCTGGGGATCGACCGACCGATGGCGGTAAAACGACCCTAAACGAAGGCGTAGTTATATATAGCAGGCCGGTGACGGGCAGCAGCGTCACCGGTGCGAGAAGCTACGCCCTGCGATCGCCAACCCGTCTGCCCAGCGTGCAATGGTGATTATGGGCATAACCTCCAATGCAGACGCCGTGCAACTGGAGAGGCCTATGTTCAGCAGTGGACTGCGATAGGCTAAAGATGATGATGACTAGTGTACCCGAACACACACGTGACGTAAACCTCGCTGAATATGGACACGGTCATCAGAGTAATGTGTGACAGTGTTTGGCGAAATTCACAGTTGGGGTTATTCTAGACTAATCTACCATAAAATTCTGAGGCATAATAAATATTCTGAGGTAGCTTTATATGAATCTTTCTTCCACGTGGAGTGAGCGCATTGCTATTCCACTCAGCCTGTGACCACGGCCGATTACATCGCTCGAAACTTCAGGCAATAAATAAAATATGTTCACGTTGAAATCCCATTATATATTTTTGAATAGTTATGCAACGCGGAAACTTAAAAGTTAGATGGTTCTAGGGTTACTAGATGTTACTAGGGCTACTAGATGTTACCACGGTTACCAAATGTTTCTAGAGCTACCAGATGCTAATTTGAAAACCCGGCTGTGTATTAGCTCCGCACTACACGTACTTTGCTTGAAAAACTGTTTCAAAACAAAAACACCTATGTCCGTATTTATTTACATACATCAGGATCCGGAACACCGTAGTCAATCAAGTCACTATCGCTATATTTAGTCTAACACACAAAATAAAAGGTAATAGCAACATGCCACCTTCCATAATCGTTCTACCAGGAACAAGTGACTTCTATAATAAAACACAAATTATTTGCTTCCGTTTTCCTCACATGAATAAAATCAGAAACACATACATAGGTAATAAGTGAATTAATAGTTAGGTAATAACACACACAAGTGCAACCCCCGTGACTGTACCTACGCTTGCTCTCAGCTGTATTTACGTCAGTAATAGTACTAAACTATTATAAGATACTCGTACTGCAATGCTAGTATTTTTGTATGATAATATTTTTGCCTCTGGTGAGAGCGTAACCCACGATCTTTTGCTATTTTAAACAAATTACTAATTGCATCATATATTTTAAAAGAAAACTTATTTGACTTTAGAAAGTATGGCCAAATATACAAGGTGAAATTTTAACCACTTTCCAAAATTTTTATATGCGTTCAGTATCGTATGTAGAGCCTACTTATGAAGTAAAAAATGTAAATCAAGTTGTCACCCGAAAATATTTTTCGCGATATTGTTTTCAATTTTTACGGTTCTAGACCTGTTAAGGTATAAAGGGAAAATCAAAAACTTATGAATGGTATCGTAATGAATTAATGAGATGCGCAACGCGTAAAAAAGTGTTGCTAGGCGACCGCATCAAACATTTTAGATTTTTGGTGGACATTTTCTAAATGCTTTATCTTGACATTTTTGTACTGGGCTATACCAAAGGAAAAAGTACGTCATTTATTTTTTGTTTCGTAGATTGATATATTAAAATTTAAAAAGTAGTTAAAATTTCATCCTGTATATTATGTTTAAACTGGCTTAAGTTGTAAAACAACAACTTCATAATAATATGTAATGACCTAGTTGGTATTTTTGCAAAAACAAATTTATCAATCAGTAAAGATAATAATACTACTTACTTAATATGTTTTTCAACAATAACAATTCTTGTAGTTAGATAAAATCAAATCAAACACCTTGAACCCGTAACCTCTAGCTGTCCAAGCATCATCTCTTCTCACTGTGTCAAAAGTATTTTTATCTAACGGAAATAGGCGCAACTCACAAAACCTGATAATGTCTTTTAAATTTAATATTTTCAACAGATTTGAGAGCAATTAATCCATAAAATTGAAACCATGTATTCATAGTGTGAATTTTATCTATTTTAATGTAAATTGTTTTGGGTTTTTACCACTAATTTGCTAATTACTTGTTTTTTATGACTTTCTTACGGCCAGTGTTGCAGGCGCCATCATGATCATTGATCACGAAAATATTTAAAGAACCATACCATACGCACCATAGCCCGGGTACAGGCATAATCACAACGCTTTTCAAATGCGGGTTGGTGATCACAAACTCGAACAATGTTTGAAAATTGTATTTTGGGGATCGAACCGAAGACCCCGAAATATTTTATAAATTACTATATTGTATTACATAAAATTGGAATAATCATTTATCTGCCACAGTATTTAAACAAAACTATAGTTCAATGTATTGTATCTCTTTCATTCAAATTGCATAATTATTTTGATTAATAGTCCCATTTCATCTGTATACAGTCCGAAGTATAATGGCCGATAACCTTCAGTTAAGATTATCATTTTTATAGCAATGTTGTCGTTGCTCAACTAAAGAAATAAAATATATAAGTTATTGATTCCTAGGCAATCCACCTATATCAGTCGCATGATTAGTAGCTAATAAATTATTTCTTTCGTCAAGGCCATTCGTTATATTACCAATTTTGCATCTTGGTTTAAATATAGATAGCTTTCTCTGCACTTAATTTGGAAATTAGTGATTCCACATACAAGTTTACTGGGATAAAAAAAAACTGTCTGTCTTAATCGGGAGCTCAAGTCATTACATGACCTAAAGTTTTGGCAGGAGCGATATATATGTTGTAAAGCACTTAATAAAAAAACTACGTATAATTTTAAATTAAAATGCGAATTCTTTAATAAGATGGATGGATCACAAAACGACAACAATACTTGAGGGTTCGAGTCCCACCTAAGCCAGTCCATAATTAATTGAAGGAATTGTATTTAAAATTACCTCTTACCAATGTAATTGCAAAAAAAAACGTTTGGAAACATGTATTATTTAGTTACAATAATACACAATGATTGCACCAGACTTACATAACTTTTGGCTTGATAACAGGTGTTACAGTATTTGTAAATAATACTAATACTCTTATCAAAACTTCGCCAAACAAATGATAGCACTTACTTAATTGTTTCTTAATGTAAAGTTAGAGGTAAACAAGAAATTAATTAAGAAATTCATTTTGTTTGTCGTACTTATCACCAAAGGATAAAAAAGCAAGCCACTTTGAATGTAGGGGAGCCTACAACTTTCTAGTACTAAGAGCCTCTGAGATAAACCGCAGGCAGATAGACAGACGGAGATGGCGAAACTATAAGGGTTCCTTGCTGACTACAAAACCCTGACAAAGCGATTCTATTAAACAAAAACTACTTATATTTGCCTTTTTCGGTATCCACGAAAGACCTGCTTTACTACCCTCCATGTCCTTCAATGCCATGCAGTGCCCAACCTACTAATTGACGTCCTGGATGATATTGCCCCGGGCAATCATCCGCAGTCCTTTTGGGGCAAGCCTAGGCATACAGCACTGGCCAATAACTGCTTCAAGGTTTTCGCTTAAGACGAGCTGTCCTAGTCTATTGCGTTTAAAAATTGTTAGTAAAAAGTCGTATAAAGGACCTCATGAATGAGTGTTATGTAAGGTAGTGCAACTGGCACGCTCTGGAGCTAATTGCCAATCGAGCCGCGGCCGCGCGGCCGGGTCGCGCCGCAATTGTTATAGATGGCGCTTTGATTGGTGCGCGCGCGCACGCGTTGTCGCCGATACTGATTGAAGAAGCGATCACCACCGAAATGTTAAAGTACCAACTTACTAAGTGTTAAGTGTCCCGGCACAGCGATCTAAATCGACAGAGGTACTTGTTGGTCATTGGTGTAGTAACTCATATTATGAGATGTTCTTTCATGAAGGTCTAGTTATTTATTTGATATGTATCATGCAGCTTCGTACTTAAGGATCGATTTCCGAGTTTCCCACGGGAACCGTCCATATTTTGGGATAAAAATTTGTGTATAATCCTTCTTCATTAATTATTAAGATAACTCGCCATTTTTTTAACCAAATTATACTCGTATACATCGATGACTTTGTTTTTTTTTTTTTTGCAGTCTGCTCTTACGAATAATATAACTTCAAACTTTCAAATAACTAATAGTGTCTGATTGCGCTGCACATCTCAATAATATAACTCTGCGGTCATTACGCCTTGATCACAACTGTTTAGTAGTTTGACAAATTGAATGCGGAATTGGGGCTAAATAGTTTCACCCCTGCCCGATCTGTCTTATAGCACAGATAATATAATACATCACTTGCCAACCTACTTTACCTACTAGCGTGGCAAGTGGCAACCGTTTTGAACATATTATTTATGAGTAATGATCATTTCATCAGCTACCTTTTATTAGTAATTGTGTCGTGAATGAGATAGGTGTTTTCAATTCTCGATTGTCAAATTCAAATTCTCAAGCCAACCCTACTCCTAAGTACTCCTAACCTCTACAGCGCGGCAGCGGCTTAACGGATCTTAATAAAATTTTGCATGCTTGACAGATTATTTGTTGGTAAAGCATTTAGCATAATTTTTATACTAAAAACTGTACGGTTTCCGTGGAATAGTTTGAAAATCAAAAAGACATAAGTATACATATTACTAACTGAGAATTTGAATTAGTAATTTTATTTTTTCAATCGAAATAATACCATTAAATAATAGGGGTTAAGCTCTTAAGTATAGTCATATTATTGCGTAATTCTTTTTGTATTGTATCAAAAACTAAATAAAGTAACTTTTGACTAAAAAAAGATGCAATACCAGTGTCTATTACTTCAAAGGAAGTCGTTGAAAAGACCCCTAACAATGTGTCAGCTGACCTTCTTGCTTCAATTAAGTATATTTATATTATATACTTTGATTTTCAGAAATTTAAATACTATAATGCGTAGCTTTATAACCATCTAACTTTCACCTTTAATTGCATCAAAAACGGTTCAGACGTTTTTAAAAAACTAAAAAATTGTTAGTATGGAAAAATGACTTTTCTTGATTTCGTCCATACAAAACGGCAATTTCATACTTTAACCATATGGTTATTTCATCGATTTCAATTTCATCAAGTATATACTTACCTAAGAATTGATGAAATTGAAATCGTTACTGTTATTATTTTTATTACAAAATCAATTTTACAATGTACTTTGAGTGCAATTTAGAACAGGTTAGGAAATTAGGAACCATTCGTTCGATACATTAACTGATTGGGCTTAGATCCAAACATTAAACAAGTATCTAAAAAAAAAACTTTAAATTGGCTATAATTTTATTAAGCATACAACTTACATATTGGAACACTTCTCTTGACCTAATAATAATAATGAATTAGAACTTAGTACCAGATAAAAAAATCCATAAAAAACTTCTTAATCTGACAACAGAAAGTTAAAACAAATAAAAATTCTACTACACTACAAACGAAGAATTAAGATGACAATCAGATAAAAGAAAGCACTTATCATAAAAAATGGCAATACAGTGTGATTAGAGCATGTTACTCTAACTATTATAACCTAAAGCAATAATCGGCTTGGCCGACTAGTCGGCTATTTTGTAGCCGACTAGTCGGCTAGTCGGCCAAAGTGATAGTCGGCCCATCTCTATTAAATAGTGATTGAAGGACTTGAAGAAATCATAGTCACACCAAAATATAAATACTTATAGTTCGTGCAATAAACTAAAAGATAATAATATCTATTTATTATGTTACGATCCAATTATTTTAACTGCATCGTTTGACTTTATCTTGGCTTTACCTTCTCTTTATAACTCCATAAAGATAGCCTCCAAATAGGTAGCTAAGAAATATTCTAGGCTGTATTACCGGAACCGTAGAGTTCTCAATGTGAGAGTATCTTCAGAGTTTTAATACCTTCCAAGTTTATAAAGGTAATCATACAATGTTATTATTAAAGATTGCACACTGAAAAACATTGTTTTGCGCGGAAAAAAATATTTATATGACTTGATACAAACGGACTGTGTGCCTAATAAAAAAAATAAGAAACAGAAAATAGTAGTAGTAGCTGTATCTACTTACCTAGTAGGTACATTCTCAAGTAGGGAAAGACTAAAACATCAAACTTGTATTAAATATTGTTTTAACTTATAGACTGTATGTCCATGTGTGGGCTGCGTCCCCTCTTTTCTTAATTGGCATCCGCAGAATACCAGTGGTTATGACGACTCTAGTCGTAGTGACCATATACTGAGCGGATACCATTTTGGTACTTGCACCCTCTTTTATATAGATTATTACTTGTAATAATTGTTTCATGTGTGTACCAAATAAACCTTTTTTCTTTCTTTCTTTCTTTCTTAATCTATACTTAATATTATAAAGCTGAAGAGTTTGTTTGTTTGTTTGAACGCGCTAATCTCAGGAAGTAGGTACTGGTTCGAATTGAAAAAAAATATTTATGTGTTGGATAGTCCATTTATCGAGGAAGGCTTAAGGCTATATAACATCATGCTGCCACCAATAGGAGCTAAGCATCAGTGAAAAATTTTGCAAAAATAATAGCGATCTTAATAACAGAAATTGACGCGGACGAAGTCGCGGGCAACAGCTAGTAGTAAATAATAAACAAAAACTTTATTTCTCTTATTAGTGTTGGTGATCAATGTTCGAAAATTCGTAACTTTTTTGCCTGACTGCGGGATTCGAACTCGGGTCTCGAGGATCGATCTAGGCCCGGTACTTAACTACTAGACTAATGTGCGTAATACACAAGGTACTTTGTATGAACTCCGAAACAAGTAACTCAAAGTTATTTGATCTAAGAAGTGTTCATGGTCACTTGACAGTTTAGATCGAAGCTAAAGTTGTAATGGTTTAGGAAAACATATTTAAAGGTCAAATTACTAACGCATACGTCTCACAACACAACTCGTAAACAGTGTAACGTGTACGTGGTGCGCAGGCGCAGGTTATCGAGGCGCGTGCGCCGCCGCGTGACGCGCGACTCCGCAGAGGATACGTTACTCCACAACGTTATGTCCGAACTAACTACATTGCGCGGCGTCAAAAAAATCGCACCATCGCACAATTTCTATACAAATATGCTCGGTTCAGAGGTCAAAGGCATTCAAATGTAAAAGTAGCAGTGCTTTAATTACTGTAAATCGATGTCAAAAAAGTTAGATTTTTATTTAGTTAGCGTTTCAACTGACTAGAATGCCAGTTTCTTAAAAAAAAAGGAACATGTAAGTTATTGTTTGCATCCCATTATCTTGTATGAAACAAGAGACAACTTACATTTAAATATTGAGGAAATTGACACGATTCTCTAGTCAGTTAAAATGAATTAAAATGATCGAACTGAAATGACAGAAATCGAACTTTTCTGACTTCGATTTACAGTTAAATTATTACTGAAGCACTGATACTTTTATATTTGTAGGCCTCTGAACTGAACATGTTTTTGGAGCCGAGTGTAGACTTAATTGATTCGGGATTTATACCATTGGCACAGTCGTTTAAGAACCAAGCCAAGATCACGGGGCCCGGGTTCGATCCCCAGGTCGAGCAACAAAAGTTTCGAATTTTCGAACATTGCTCAAGTTTGTGATAATCACCAACCCGCATTTGTCAAGCGTGGTGATCACAGGTGGTGATTATGCCTGTACCCATCATTGCTGTGGTAACTTGAATTCAATGATGGAGGCCTTTGCACTGCAGTGGGATGATATACATAGGTCGTGTATACGTACTTCTACTTTTTAAACCATGTGCCTTGTTTTTTATGAGTTTCCGATATTTCGACACTGTTTCAAACGCCATGATCACGGAAGAACTTATGCATTTTCATCATCTTCAAAAAATTTAATAAACGTTCAGTATCGTATTTAGAGCCCATTTATGATGTAAATCAAGTTTTCACTCGAGAAGATTTTTCAAGCACCCCACCGTGGCAACGCCCATAAGCATCGTTAATCTCAATAGCCTTGATGAGTTGTGTCTTTCAAAGTTTCCTCATTAACGCAACATTTCTTTTAATTGCTAATATCTGCTCGCTGGAACTCGATTAAACTTTGAAATATTGATTGATGATCGGTCGCGCTGCTCGTGCATCATGTTTGCTTTGAAATGAAGTACCTTTAAACTACCTGTAGCCAGGGATATTATCTGTGGTGAGGGTAATATTTGATTAAAAGTTTCACTGTCACTATTTTGACTACCTACTTCGAGTTGCGTGGCAAAGTGGCGTACCTATACACCAGTTTTCGTAGTGTAGCCTGCTCAGAGGTCCCAGGTTCAATTTCCGGACGAGGCAATGTGGAAAAAAAGAGTTTTTCTACATTTTCTCGGGTCTGGGTGTTTGTAGTTCCTTCGGAGTTTTTGATTTCTACAATACGAGTGCTTTAAATGTTCCTCATTTTGGGATCAGAACCATGTATGTGATGTTGTCCACATTTATTTATTTATTACACGCATTTTTTTAATTTCTTCTTACACCTACGCGTTCCTGAAAACAGGGTCTAGCTATACGGTTTTCCAGACAGATAGACGGACAACGAGGTGATCTTATTAGTACGAGTATTTTTTTCTTTATGAGATACGCACGAGTAACCCTAATAACAGTCAAAAGACCTTGGTGTGAATTTTATCAAGAGTTTGAATCTTCAAGCAAACAATGTAAGGTGTATAAGTAGTGCTATGTCACGAATGTCTTTAAATGCCAATCACGGACATTGTAATTTGTAATGGCTTGTGTTAGTCATGGTGCCGTTCACACGTGTGAGCGAAAACATTGTCACTTTTCTGTATTCCTTTATGGTTGTAGTTTTTGAATGACCCTGAATTATGGTGCATAGACTCAGCAATATTTGTGTACCAAAACCATCTTACTGATAATATCAATGTAAAAGTTTGGATGTATTACGTTACTCAGTCACGCAGTGACGGCTGTACGGATTTGTATAAAATTTAGCACTCAAATAGATTGTAGGCTAGAATAGAACTTAGGCTACTTTTTAACTAGAATAAAAGTTCTCTTCCCTAGTTTCAAATTTAAAATTCCATGCGTACGAAGTCCAGGTCAGCAGTTAGTGAAAATTATTAAAGTACTTTGGATGCTTTAATAATTGTTTCATGGGTGCTCATTTGGTGAGGACGTCTTAAAGTCACCGATTGTGTATCTAGCTTTTAATATGATGTCTATATCCTAACTCAAAAATAACAGATAGTAATAGGGGTTAAAGTATGAAATTGCCGATTATTTTCCCACTTTTTATTTTTATTATAGCTCTTAAGTATAGTCGTATTATTGCGTAATTCTTTTTGTATTGTATCAAAAACTAAATAAAGTAACTTTGACTAAAAAAAAATGCAATACTAGTGCCTATTACTTCAAAGGAAGTCGTTGAAAAGACCCCTTACAATATGTCAGCTGACCTTCTTGCTTCAATTAAGTATATTTGTATTATATACTTTGATTTTCAGAAATTTAAATACTATAATGCGTAGCTTTACAACCATCTAACTTTCACCTTTAATTGCATCGAAAACGGTTCAGGCGTTTTTAAAAAAACAAAAAAATTGTTAGTATAGAAAAATGACTTTTTTCGATTTCGTCTATACAAAACGGCAATTTCATACTTTAACCCCTAATATTAATGTGGTGTTGCATATTTTTTAAGTGACCAATTACTATTCTGATTCTAGATTGAAGCTCGGCTGTCCGACATGGTTCTCTCGGGCGCCACTCTCAAGAGGGTGGGGGAGGTCTTCGAGCGGGAGCTGGAGCGTGGCCTCCAGGAGGAGCCCTCCAGCCTGCAGATGGAGAACACATATATACCAGAGCTACCTGATGGCACAGGTAGGTTCAATCTATTCCATGAGTGTCGCTTCGAAACGGGTCAACGTAGAATAAAGTATTTTCTATATTTTCTTGGGTCTGTTTGTTTGTGGTACCACCTTTGATTCTGATGTCAACAAAAAAGAGCTTCAAATAGTTATTTACTTTGTGATTACAGCAATGTATGTGATGTTGTCCACATTTATTCATTTTTAAGTATTTATTTAAATATAAGGGTATACTCGGCTCATGCTGACTGACTGACTGATTGACCAAACAGCGAATAAGTTACGTGTAACTATTTCAGAGGAGGGCTTGTTCCTTGCGCTGGACCTCGGCGGCACCAACTTCCGCGTGCTGCTGCTGGAGCTGAGGGGCGGACAGCTCGTGAGGGAAGACGTCAAGCAATACCACATTAGGTATGTTACCCTAAACCTTTCAATATATGTATATGTTGAAACATTACAGGCGTATAAGGATTTTGTATAGAAATAGGAAAGAAAACCTGAATGTTATTATTCTTTTAAAATAGCTACAGTGTGAGCTTTCATTTTGAGCAATGGGATTGATTAATATACAACAACTTCTTTTTGTTGCTGTTTGCTGTTTACTAGTGCTTCAATAGACGACCATTTGGATCAGCGGTAGTTAACGCTGCTTCTGAGCCATGGGTCGCGGGTTCGATCCCCGCACAGTACAAATATTTGTGTGCATGAACATGTCTGTTTGTACTGGTCTGGGTGTTTTCTATGTATTATAAGTATGTATTTACAAAAAAAAAAAAAGTATATAAGTAAGTTTATCGGTTGTCTAGTACCCCATACGACAGGGTACTTAATAGTACCCTAATTTGGGACTAGATGGCTCTGTGTGGCCCAGTGTGGCATGTCTTAAATATTTATTATTATTTTATTTATTATTAATGATGTGATCAAGAACTTTGAACTTTAGTAAAGAACCCTTGAAATCACTACAAAAACACTTTTGCTTACTAAATGGTTCAACTTTATAGTTCACTGTTTTAAGCAATCTTATTGCTAGTGTAAATTGAGAATACAGTACCTTGAATTAAAACAATTAATAAATAAATAAATAAATATTTTTGACATGCCTCACTGGGCCACACAGAGCCATCTAGTCCCAAATTAAGCTACTATTAAGTACCCTGTCGTATGGGGTACTAGACAACCGATAAACTTACTTATATACTTTTTTTTTTTGTAAATACATACTTATAATACATAGAAAACACCCAGACCAGTACAAACAGACATGTTCATGCACACAAATATTTGTACTGTGCGGGGATCGAACCCGCGACCCATGGCTCAGAAGCAGCGTTAACTACAGCTGATCCAAATTGACTGCCATTGGAAGGTCTGGAACTCACAGCCTTCACCTATCGGGCCACTGCTTTGACCATTAAACTACTTTGGTATTATTAATCAAGGAATTGTAGCCTATCAGGTATTAGTGCATGTAAAACTTTATTTGAACTTCAGTTGATTTAACTGAATATCTTTTGCAGCGACGCTCTGCGCGTAGGCCCCGGCCGGGACCTCTTCAATTTCCTCGCGGACTGTGTGCTGGACTTCGTCCGCTCAGACGGAATGGAGAATGAAAAACTATCTTTAGGTAATTACGAGTAGTTATTTACCAGATTTCTTCTACAAGTAGGCCCTAGTCGCACTTTGTGTTCACGTTCGACCAGCGGCCTTAAGCAAGTCGCTTTCTAATAGCATCGAATTGATAGCAAATATATGAAATAACACTAGCTTACGAAACGACCTATCGAAAGCGAATACTGTTTTCATTTTTTTCCCATTCGTCGAGCGTCGAGTTCTAGCTCTATTATCTTGTATAAAGAAACTTGTCTGAGGCCACTGTACTTCGGGTTGTAGACGCCAAATATGGATCAAATGCATTATTAACTTTAGTATTTTCATATCTGTGGTATTACCCACAGAACATAAACTAAGTAGTTTTTGAGTAGTATAAATTCAGGTGTTTACTTAAGTAATAAAAGACCATAGAACAGTTTCTGCTCCGTGCAAAAGGAAATTTTAATTTTAACAAAATAAGGAGGGTAGGTAATAGAAGACAAGACCACTTCCTATCTTCATCACAGTCCAAATCTAAGCTAGCATAGGAAGTTAGCATTTTAATTCTTTGCTTATTTTCATCATTAAGATAATAATTTATGGCATCATAGTAACCTTGTAAAATAGAAACCTAATAAAAAAGATTGCGACAGCAATGTACAGGAAATGTAATAAGTATCATTTTTAAGAACGAACATTTAATTAAATACAATCAAATTTTTTGAATATTTCTTAAACATTAAAATTTAAACTGTAATTCATCTAGCCGGCCTGTTACAGGTTTGTTAATATATGTACTAACATGTTATTTATAAATACATTATCA
This sequence comes from Anania crocealis, assembly GCA_949315895.1. Taxonomy (NCBI): domain Eukaryota; kingdom Metazoa; phylum Arthropoda; class Insecta; order Lepidoptera; family Crambidae; genus Anania; species Anania crocealis. Next base: position 299,847 of record OX438874.1, on the reverse strand, counting down.
TTATTATCCATTTCAGGATTCACATTCTCTTTCCCGATGAAGCTGCACTCGATCCTGTCCGGCGAGCTGATCACGTGGACGAAGAGCTTCAAGTGCGGCGGCATGGAGGGCGTGGACGTGGCGGCGCTGCTGCAGGAGTGCCTGCGCGCGCGCCGCCTCGACGTCACCGTGCGCGTGCTGCTCAACGACACCACTGGGACGCTGGTCGCTGGGGCGCACATAGACCCTGCGGTTGGGGTGAGTGCCCATCCCCTCTACCTGTCTACATAGCACGAAGATACTGCCGGAACGCTGCCGTTGGGATGAGACACCATCATACTCACCTCTCAACATACGAGTACAACGGTTTTTCTCCTTTTTTTTTTGTATTCATATTACCGTCGTTGAGATTGTTATGAAATCTGAGTAAGGTAAAAGTACTTCAATAGTGGGTCTGATCATGATACCGATTTGAGTCATAACCCTATGATATAGAGCCAAAACAGGCTGGCAAAGATCTGTTCAAACATTGCCGTAAGATCCTCGCGAAGTGGGTAGGTAGGCCGGTGTAAACGAGCGGAAAATTAGCAAAATCGTTTTCATAATTGCTGACGGAGACTTTGAACGTTCTCAGATCGGCGTGATCCTGGGCACGGGCTCCAACGGCTGCTACATGGAGCGCGCGGAACGCGTGCGGCACTGGGAGGCGGCGCACGAGCGCGTGCGCGACGTGTGCGTGGACGTGGAGTGGGGCGCCTTCGGGGACAACGGCTGCCTCGACTTCATCCGCACCGCCGTCGACCGCGCCGTCGACGCGCGCTCGCTGCTCGCCGCGTCCTTCACGTAAGTGCGATGCCGTGCCTGACCCCCGTGCTGGAGTGGGCCCCTCGGGGACAACGGCTGCCTCGACTTCATCCGCACCGCCGTCGACCGCGCCGTCGACGCGCACTCGCTGCTCGCCGAATCTTTCACGTGAGTGCGATGCTGTGCCTGACCCCCGTGCTGGAGTGGGCCCCTCGGGGACAACGGCTGCCTCGACTTCATCCGCACCGCCGTCGACCGCGCCGTCGACGCGCGCTCGCTGCTCGCCGCGTCTTTCACGTAAGTGCGATGCCGTGCCTGACCCCCGTGCTGGAGTGGGCCCCTCGGGGACAACGGCTGCCTCGACTTCAACCGCACCGCCGTCGACCGCGCCTTCGACGCGCGCTCGCTGCTCGCCGCGTCTTTCACGTAAGTGCGATGCCGTGCCTGACCCCCGTGCTGGAGTTGGCCCCTCGGGGACAACGGCTGCCTCGACTTCATCCGCACCGCCGTCGACCGCGCCGTCGACGCGCGCTCGCTGCTCGCCGCGTCCTTCACGTAAGTGCGATGCCGTGCCTGACCCCCGTGCTGGAGTGGGCCCCTCGGGGACAACGGCTGCCTCGACTTCATCCGCACCGCCGTCGACCGCGCCGTCGACGCGCACTCGCTGCTCGCCGAATCTTTCACGTGAGTGCGATGCTGTGCCTGACCCCCGTGCTGGAGTGGGCCCCTCGGGGACAACGGCTGCCTCGACTTCATCCGCACCGCCGTCGACCGCGCCGTCGACGCGCACTCGCTGCTCGCCGAATCTTTCACGTGAGTGCGATGCTGTGCCTGACCCCCGTGCTGGAGTGGGCCCCTCGGGGACAACGGCTGCCTCGACTTCATCCGCACCGCCGTCGACCGCGCCGTCGACGCGCACTCGCTGCTCGCCGAATCTTTCACGTGAGTGCGATGCTGTGCCTGACCCCCGTGCTGGAGTGGGCCCCTCGGGGACAACGGCTGCCTCGACTTCATCCGCACCGCCGTCGACCGCGCCGTCGACGCGCACTCGCTGCTCGCCGAATCTTTCACGTGAGTGCGATGCTGTGCCTGACCCCCGTGCTGGAGTGGGCCCCTCGGGGACAACGGCTGCCTCGACTTCATCCGCACCGCCGTCGACCGCGCCGTCGACGCGCACTCGCTGCTCGCCGAATCTTTCACGTGAGTGCGATGCTGTGCCTGACCCCCGTGCTGGAGTGGGCCCCTCGGGGACAACGGCTGCCTCGACTTCATCCGCACCGCCGTCGACCGCGCCGTCGACGCGCACTCGCTGCTCGCCGAATCTTTCACGTGAGTGCGATGCTGTGCCTGACCCCCGTGCTGGAGTGGGCCCCTCGGGGACAACGGCTGCCTCGACTTCATCCGCACCGCCGTCGACCGCGCCGTCGACGCGCACTCGCTGCTCGCCGAATCTTTCACGTGAGTGCGATGCTGTGCCTGACCCCCGTGCTGGAGTGGGCCCCTCGGGGACAACGGCTGCCTCGACCTCAACCGCACCGCCGTCGACCGCGCCTTCGACGCGCGCTCGCTGCTCGCCGCGTCTTTCACGTAAGTGCGATGCCGTGCCTGACCCCCGTGCTGGAGTTGGCCCCTCGGGGACAACGGCTGCCTCGACTTCATCCGCACCGCCGTCGACCGCGCCGTCGACGCGCACTCACTGCTCGCCGCGTCCTTCACGTGAGTGCGATGCTGTGCCTGACCCCCGTGCTGGAGTGGCACTCACACCGGTACGCAGAGTACACACCGGTTTCTAAGGTGCTGCCTGCTCCGAGTTTCCAAGAACTCCGAGGTACCGAGATTCTTGGCATTTGCCCAAACTTGGCCCGAAGCAGTGGTTGATTATCTATATTGGGACGTTTAAGGGCTTATTTAAAGAAATAAAACTAATCTAAAAAAATTCGATTCCCGAACTATTATGGCAAATCAAGCTGCTTATGCTTAGAAAAATAAGATAAGAAGATGATAATTAGTATTTCCAGTTATAATTTCATTTATTAATTGGCCAAACTGTGATCATCGCCTGCTGAGCATAATGATGATGGCAAGTAAAACCTTCCTTTTCAAAAATAATTCTTCCAGCAGCTCAGATGGAGAAGGTGATTATTTCAATAATCCTGATGGATCTGTTACTGTTTCAGGTTCGAGAAGTACATAGGTGGCAAGTACTTGGGTGACGTGCTGTGCGCTGCACTCTCGGCGTTGGCTGAAGACCGGTTATTCCCTGCCGCGCTGCGACACGGTTCCCTTGCAACGGCTGATCTCAGTATGTTTGAAGAGTGAGTACCTACCAAAAAATGTTTTAACCCAAAAATCTAGTTTTCATAAAAACACCTTACCTGTTACAGTGGAGCGCTCAGCGTTGTGCCTTGCGCAATACGAACATTTTTCATTTATACATCTACCTCGAAAAATATTTCTTTTTGTTGTAATTATTTTGGTCACTGAAAAATCTAACGTATCTCAAAGCCAACTGGCATGCATCACACCTGCAGAATTTCTTCGTGGATTTACCAAAAGTCCTTGACCAACGATTGCAATAAGTCCACACAAATAATATCAAAAGCCGTAGTAGAAGCTTCTTACCAATTAGACTACAGAAAAAAGGTATTCGGGTAGGGGGCAGGAATGCTAACGCTCGTCGAAAAGCGTTTTCTAAACCTTTGTCTGGGTGCTGCCTCCTGGATACTAGGAACAGCTTCGAGTCTTTCTCTTGGTTACACAGTGTATTTGATAAATCCATGGACGCTGATTTTCATTTTATGATATGCAATAAATAACTGTTTGGTATATTTAATGTTTACTACCTATAACAAGGTTTTTGTTTTTGTTAAATTTTACCACTTTGCCACTAGTAACTCACTCACTATTTTTGTCACTATGGCAAATGCCATTATGGAAGAATCCTAGAAGAACTGATATCAAAGTGATTGCATGATGCCGCTTTTTGCGTTTCTGCGCTAGAAGAGATTTCGGGTCTCAGGCGGGACTCGAACCCGTATCTCCTCGAATGCCAGGCGCGGCGTTTTACCGTTTAGCCACAGAGATACTACGTCATAGGCGTCAATTTTTCAAGCATTTTCTTACTGCTGTATACCAGCGTTGTTTCATCAAATGTTAGGAGGGTGCACCCGAATGAAACATCTTTGCCGATGTTCGGCTGTCAGTTGAGATGAAAGAGCTATTTAAATAGTTTATATGATATCGAATGCTGTGTGGTGGCAGGGAGGCGATGGCGGGCGGCTGGGAGCGCACGCTGGCGGCGCTGAGCGCGGGCGGCGCGCGCGCGGGCGCGGCCGACGCGCGCGTGGCGCAGCACGTGGCGCGCCTCGTGTCCACGCGCGCCGCGCAGCTCGCCTCCGTCTGTGAGTACTAGTGACAACCCTCTCGCTCACTGTTGAGGGTCTCTCTCCTTTTTATGGAGAGTGGTTAGAGCCTTTGTTCCACCACGCTGGCCTAGCGCGGGTCGGTGGGCGGCGAGGGCGACGCTGTGGCAGTATCACCCCGCCGTTGGACGTTTCTCGAGCCATCCGAAGGCCTCCGACAGGGCTTAACGACTGTTATCTGATTACAACAGCCGGGACCGACGGATATCGTGTCCTCCAAAGTACGGAAGCGCTCATGGTATGATGCCACAAACGGTCACTTATCTATTTGGTGACCGATGCCAGCGTTGCTTAAGATTAGTGACACAGACTGAACACCAGGAAGCATTAGGCTATGAGCGCGTCTGTGAGTACTCACTACCCATTTCTTACTTCAAAACATTCATTATTGTTATTGTTGATGTAACTGTTATGTATGTCCTCCTGTGGTAGGTATAACTGTAATATATATACTTTCCAGCTGTTTGCGACAACAACTTCTTTCGCGGTTAAAATTCAGCTTAAGCTATACCTTAATCCGTAAACTTCTAAACTTTTAAAAACGTTGATGCTTTCTAATGTTGATTCCTTTCAATATATATTCATTACTAGCTGTTGCCCGCGACTTCGTTCGCGTCAATGGCCTAAAGACTTCCGCGATAAATGGACTATCCATCACAAAAAGAATTTTTCAATTCGGACCAGTGCCTTCTGAGCTTAGTGCGTTCAAACAAACAAACAAACAAAAACTTTATAATATTAAGTATAGATTCATTTTATCACGATTTGTTAAGTGACAGCAGCACAACATCCATTCAAACATTCACATTTATAATATAAGTAAGATAACGAATACCGGCTCCTAACATGACATCTTACCCATGGTCACCGCAGATCCCCTACCATCTAACTCAGTTTCCAGTGGGCGTAGAAGACAACAGATTACTTAATTCGCTTTCTTGCTTATACTACAGAAACATAGAAAACTAGATGCACATGCAGCATTAAAAATGTGTTCCTACTAAAAGACCCATTTGACATACGAGTGTAGTTTTAATACAACCTGTATCAATTGAATAGCATCATTACATAAATATCCATACTACTTATTGCATGTCGACATAATTTGGCCGGGTTATAGAGTTGACACTGACATAAAATCAAAGTCAACCATCCAATCGAGAACAGTTTTAGGGGTCATTCTTTAATTGGACTGTTTATCTAGTTCTTATACAGATGTATCAAACATTGAAAATTTCATGTTTAATATACATGGAAAAATGAAGCCTGCACAGTTGGTAAAAACTCCTGGGTGCGTCTCATGTTATATAAAATCATTTGATATAATCAAACTTTAATAACGATCACTTTACATAATAATCATTTGTTACAACAACACATGATATATTTTTTTTTGGCATAACGATTACTTTACATAACATACAGTTTATGTAATACTATTTAGTATGAACATTCATAACAAATAAAATCATTTGAAATAAAACTCATTTTATATATCGTTCATTTGATATAAATTTGTTTGTTATACGCATCATTTCGTATATCTATAATTTGAGATAAAAACGTTTTAAATATTGATTAAATGAAATAACCGTACTGACATACATTGGTAAAATTAGGAATTTGTTTGATAACCGACTCGCCGTGGTCTTTCCGCCGTGGTACTTGTCTGCCCTACACTAGAGTGCAATTTAAAAGCCGGAGGCGCGGAGGGAGTGCAGTCCTCGCTCGCAGTAACGAAGCTCGGGCGCCAGGGCGAGCTGTAGCGGCTGAGGCTAGTCGCCGAAGGCGACCAGCAAGCCGAAGCTGCGGAATCGAGTGTGGGTGCCAGAGATTTGTTACGCAAGGGCGGAAGGACTGCACTTCCCGCAGCGCCGGAGAAGAGCAAAACAAATGCATGCATGCTAAGGCTAGCATGCATGCATTTGTTTTGCTCTTCAAGCAGACAAGCAGGTAAGCAGGCGCTTACCTGCTTGTCTATAAGCAAAGGAGCATAGGATGTTATTATACTAAATAAAATTTATTTGTTTTTAGCATTATATCATGTGAATGTTATAATAAACGGTTGTTATACCTAATAATTTTATCCCAATTTTTACTTATACGTTTTAAAATAATGTAATATAAAATTATATCTTTCCATCATTATATTAAAAAAGTGTTAAATTAAACAAAATTATATCATTTGATTGTATATGTTTTGATCATTAATACTACGATTAATACGATATGTTGTTATACTATATATTACACACCCAAACTCCTGTATGAGCGAATTATAAACTCGTTAATACTTGTAAAAGTGAAGTGAAGTAACAGTTTATTAATCATCCCACTGTAAGGAAAAGGTGTCCATTATTGAACCAAAGTTACTCGTACCACAGCAATGATAGGTACAGGCATAGTCACTATTAACGCTTGATAAATGCTCAAAATATCAAAACTCTTGTTACCCGACGGGTGTCAAACCTGGTACCAATAGGTCTTGGTGCGGTACTTAAAACTTTCGCCCAACGGTGCGTGCTGTTCTCTTCGCGTAAACGTATTATTTTGAATCACTAATCGCTGCTATTCGTCGCAGGCATCGCGGCGCTGCTGCGCCGCATGGACCGGCCGTACGTGGCCGTGGCGGTGGACGGCTCCGTGTACCGGCGGCACCCGCGCATCGCGCGCCTCATGCACAAGTACATCGCTCTGCTCGCGCCCAACCATAAGGTAGGTACTACCTTCAATATTTGAAACTTTATTGCTCTTGGCTTTATACTGAACCCTATGGTTAGGAAGAAGCCTACGACGGAGCGAACATCACTCTGCTCGCGCCCAACCATAAGGTACTACCTTCAATAATTGAAACTTTACGGTTTGATCTTGGCTTCATACTGAACCCTATGGTTAGGAAGAAGCCTACGATGGACCGAACATCGCTCTGCTCGCACCTAACCATAAGGTACTACCTTCAATATTTGAAACTTTACGGTTTGCTCTTGGCTTCATTGAACCCTAGAGTAAAGAAGAAGCCTACGACGGAGCAAGCTTGAAACGCTCTAGAAACTTCACACAACAATGGAACATAGCGAGTAGCTGTAGTCGAGTTTCGAAAGTCGCATTACTCAAGCCTTTAGCCCCTGCTTCTGTTGCAAGATGGAAGTCAATAAATAAGTCTCATGATGAATAGGTGTCTTGGAAAACTCTGAAACCCGATTTTCCGTGAAGGAATTACAAACGACAACATTATTAAATAAATCTCAAAATCGAAAGACGAGTTGTACTCTGGAAAATGGTTTATTAATCGAGTTCGTCATGCAGGTCAACCAGGCGACGGATAATCTGGGTGTAGTTTTCTGAAATCAAGAGACTCAGAAGTACAATGTACTTAGTTGTACTACTAGATTACCGATGAGATAACAGTAAATTGCTGGAAAAATAAATCCAGTTCAATCATACCCAATATTTAAGGCAACGGATAATCTTTGACTTGTTGTTTGTCTTCCATCTTGTGACAGAAGCCAAGACCAACGGTTTCATGTGCCATTCGAAACACGACTATAGCCTCCCACCCCTTCCAGACCCAAGTCGTTAGAAAAGAGCGTTTTCTAAATCGACCCACCTTGGAATCTTACCCGGAGCTTTTGCGTATCAGGTGGACCACCGCACCACTACATCAACCAGGTCGTCAGACAATCAGACAAGAATGTATAAGCTTTAATGATTGATTTTCGCAGTTTTCACTGCTTGCCGCTGAAGACGGCAGCGGCAAGGGATCAGCACTGACGGCCGCCATCGCAGCGCGCATGGCGGCAAGGCAGTAGCGGCGACCAATCACACGCAACTACGAGGCGGCCACGTCGTAACCGCGCTCGCGCCGACCAATCAGCGTTCGTGAAAGACACGTAGCACGCACCAATCACGCGAGATGTGCCACGCGCTAAGACTCGAGTGCTGTGACACGTACGCAATTACGTTGTCAAACATTGCAATGTAATATAAATCACTATACAACGTGTTCCTTTTGATATCCCATAACTCTAAGGTTATGTTCTATGAGTAAAAATAATATAAAACGCCCTAGACCATATGGTTCAAAAATCAATAATTTCGAATATAACATAAATTTTAAGTTACCTAATTTGTTAAAAAAAATTAACCAGTATGGCGAATCCTTATTTTTGCGAGACGTTGGCAAACTTACACTAAAGTGTAGTAAGTAGTAAAGTAGCGGGAGAGTGTAACTGTTTAAAAAACATTGACGTGTGTCGATGATTCATTGTTAAGTAGATACAAGTAAATCGTTTTAATTCAAAAGTTCATTTATAACAAGGTAAGGGTGTTTTACATAAACAGTCGTAACTTTTTAGAATTATTTCGTATGAAAAAATTAAACAAAATAAAATTAATAATTGAAAAATAATTCATATGCAATTTGGTTCTTTACCATGATCTGTTTGATACCCTAGAGTTATGGGATATCAAAAGGAACACGTTGTATAGATGCACAATCATCGTCCAAGAAGTGTCCTAACTAAAAGTGCACCCACTTGACATAATTGAGGACAGTTTATAGTGTCATTTTAGTATCAAACTGTGTACCTAGTTCTTATTAATAATTAAATTACTCTTAAAATGCTTTTTTGTAGGTATATTTCTCGAGATATAGTGTTATGGTTGACTGAGTTTAATGCCCATTTGTTAGTATGGAATCGAATATTGCGACGAAGTTAGAAGAATCGATTGATACAATAATTTACACGATAATGAAAATACATTAAGATACAATCAGAAAGGTAACTTTAACATGCGGGATTGCATGTGGCAAAAGCAGTGGTTTAGTAAATTTCAACATATAAACCGACCATTAATAGCTTCATTGTTGTCACAATTATATTTTAAAGCTAATAAGGTATCACGACCACGTAGCAAAATATGAAATCAGGCTCATTCAAATAATAGGTACCCAACATACCAAATTACTAAGGATCGTAGATTTTTTAGCAAATAACCTTTTAGTGGGGGCTGCTCAATAGAAATGGCACAAAACATTGCAACATCGTGTGTTGCATCGTTATAGCGCCAAACTTATCCCTTTGCAAAATAACATTTGTCAATTTTGATAGTTTTCACCAATCAAAATTGTTGGTAATTTTACTAAACTCGGCAAAGGGTTAAGAGTTTTTTCTGTAAAATGGTTTAACTAACGTATTTGCAATAGCCAATCTAGGACATATCGATTTTCCATGATAGTGAATATTGTGCCTCGCGGGACGAGAGTGAATCGTGTGATAATTTCCATTGATTTTAGCTAGATGTAATTTTGTATAGTAGTAATAAATTGTATGTGATATGAGCGTAGGTAATTAAGATTTTACATAATTAAATACATTTAGATAGTTTATTATTGACTGGTAATATCACGGGCAACTAAGATAGCAGACTTCTTCCACTACATAATATTATTTGTTATTTGTAGCGGTAAGTAATTATTTTCATAGTTAAGCATAAAATTACATAGCAAATAGGCCTTTGTAGGAAGCATTTTGATAAGCATTTACAAAACAATAAGTTAAATGCATATTTATTATATCTAATTACAGGCTTTTATGAGTATAGTTTGCAAAATTTTGGAAAGGATGAACCAATTTGTCAAACTGTACCAAAATACCTGTATAATATTATTATAAACTGTCAAATCACACCTCAAGATGATTGTTAATTGTATATAAAATAGTATAAGGTAGTAGAAATCGTGCCATACTTATTTTATATTCCACTATACACAGAGCATTGGATAATGTATGAAATAATTAAAAGATAGATTCAGGTTTTCCAATACAATTGATCTTTTTCGGGTGCGTACTAAGCAAATACCCAAAATAAAATTAACATCCCCATACAACTCCTAGCAGATCATTTAACCTCTTGGCTGCGATATGTATGTAGGGCTAGCTATTTTGTAGTGCTTTGTGAAAAGGATGAGCCGGATTGTGCAATAGGTTACCTACTGAAGGTTGCATTTCGGCTGACTGTGGTATTTGAAGGAACTCCTGAAGATGACAAAACTCCATGGAACGAACGAAGAAACTTAATTTATTTACTTTTTTTAAAACCAGGGATTTGTCATCTTTAGTAATTGACAAGGGATAAAAGATGAATTTAAAAATTAGGAGGATATAATGTTTAGTTTAAGGTAGATGTGTAATAAAACAAATTTACGGTCGTTGTTAAAAATTTATTTTATAATAAATAACTATTTGTAGCTTTATTTTTCTACTCATTTCTGGTTCTATACATTGTTACTGAATATTATTGATATTTAATTGTTATTGCAAAACTTTTATAAGGTACCTAATAAATATGTACTACAAATAGATAAATTAGTTTTTATTACTGTTAATACCAAGGCGATAATATCTTTATCCTATTCACAGTCTTTCACTGTTAAATCTATCCACTTATGGAACTCCCTGCCGTTGTTCATTCGGCAGTCAGAATCTCTTCTAAGTTTTAAAAGCAAACTTAAAACCTATTTCCTTTCACTATAGTTTTCTGCTTGTCTTTTTTTGTCACAAGATCTCTTCTTATTGGTTTGGGGTATATTATTATTATTATTAAATGTAGTTTATTATTATTATTTTAGTATATGTATGTATATAGATTATAAAGCTTGTGTATTTTTATTTTGTTTGCATGTAAAGCTGTTGTTTTTATTGTTTTAATTTAATCTTGGTAATGTTTTCATTTTTAGTACTCTTCGCTGCCTTCCCCTCTTAACTCTAATGTCTCTAATACAATTTTTTTTTCTCCCCTACCTGAAGGTTGTCTGGAAGAAATCGCTTCTAGCGATTAGACCGCCTAAATCGTACGGCTCTAAATGTATCTCTTTTACTTATAGTTGATTTTTTGTGTGCAATAAAGAGTATCTATCTACTCGTATTTATCTTTAGACTTAAGTGAGTTGGAAGAAAAAAAGCATATTGGTATATCAGATATTCTTTGATAATTCAGCAAATAAAAGGCTGATACCAGTTTAAAATTATTTATCGACATACTTAGATAAGTTATCTTAATCCTTAAAATAACACATCACTATTACACAGGTTCATGGGTATTTATTAGCTGTAAAAATAAATATATTAGTTAAAGGCAACATCGATTGAAACTGGTGAGGATTTTCCTAAAATTAATTCGAAAAAAAAACGAAATTTAATACTTGAGTGATATTTTAGCAACTTAATTATAATATAGTGTTTAAACTAGAAAAATTATGTCTCTCGCGGAACTCGAACCCGCATCTCCATGCATACCGGTGATGGCACTTTACCAATTAAACCACCGAGACAATACGTTATAGCGTCAATTTTTCAAGCATATTCTTATTCCGGTATGGATTGAGATGCGGGTTCAAGTCCCACCTGAGACATGATTTTTCAAGTTAAATACTAAATTTAATACATTAAACATTGATCAATGTTTCTTTTAGGAATTACAATGCCAGTGTTTTTAACATCTCATTAAAATCGAGAATGATTTTACAAACATTAAGTTTAAAAAACTACTTACTTATCCTATGTGGCTATCGAGTTTTTAAAAGACAATGACGACCTCCGTGGCGGAGTGGCGCACACACCGGTTTTCAAGGTGTCGCCTGCTCCGAGGTCCCGGGTTCGATTCCCGGACGGGTTAATGTAGAAAAAAGGTGTTTTTCTACATTTTCTCGGGTCTGGGTGTTTGTGGTACCTTCGTTGTTTCTGGTTTCCAAAATACGAATGCTTTAATAATTATTCAAATTGGGATCAGAACAATGTTGTGATGTTGTCCACATTTATTATTTATTTATTTATTACAATTCAAAACGTAAGTCACACAAACGTCAATTCAGCTGCTAATAAAACAAGGGTTTATATAGTAACTTAAATATTTATTCTTGAGAAATATGTAAGTAAGTGGTCACATTTCTAGTAACATAAAAGTCGAGGTTAGAACCATCTTTGCAAAAATCGGGCACATTTCATAATCGAGTCGTTACTTTTAGACTCAACTAATATTTTAGTCATAGATAAATGGCGCTAGGCTTGGAATTCGTATTCGAACTAGTAGTTAATATTTAAACATTGGCGTTAGTTCCATCACTACTTATCTTACAAGTAACAATATGATAAATAAATAAGCTAATTATTGCACGTGTTTCTATATTATACCATGTATTATTTATTGTAAAGGAATATACAGCTGTCAGCACACGACGCGTTTAAATAGTGTAATATTGATTTGTTATGAGAATGGGTTTCGGAGAATCTTAAAGGAACAGTGAAATATACATGACTTTGTCATCATCTTCAAATTTTTTATAGGCGTTCAGTATCGTATTTAATCCCTCAACCCCCAGGAGGCACGCGCGTGCCGCGATAACAATTGATTTCAATTGTGTCTGGAATAACTCACGATCGAGGGATAAGCCCATTTATGAAGTAAAAAATCTAAATCAAGTTTTCACACAAAAATATTTTTCGCAACATACGAGTAGTTTTCAATTTTTACGGTCCTTAGCCTGTTAACCTTAACGGGCTGAGGACCGTAAAAATTATAAAGGGAAAATCAACAACTTATGAATAGTATAGTATCCTAATGAATGAATAAGATGCGCATCGCGTAAAAAAAGTTTTGCGAGGAGGCCAGTACCAAAAATTTTAGATTTTTGGTGGACATTTTCTAAGTGCTTTATCTTGCCATTTTTGTAGTGGGCTATAACAAAAGATAAAATACGTCATTTGTGTTTCGTCTCGTAGATTGTTGTGTTAAAATTTAGAAGGTGGTTAAAATTTCATGCTGTATATTTCAAAATGTCCAAATACCATCACTATCAATGTGGTCACGACAAATATCATGATAGGTCGATGATGTGATGATACAATCCTTAAATTAAATATTCAGAAATAGCTAACAAATAGACGAGTCCTCATCGTGGTCGGTGGCGAGTCGCGGGCGCTGCTCACTAGCGCCGCCGTGGCTCATCACGACACTTCCACTTTTTCCCGCACTTTCCGCAGAATGCTCTGCAGCTCGGAGGCTGACGTAGTTTTGTACTGGAAGAAAATAATTTTGAAAATAAATTACATAGTACCTACATTAAATTGTATTTCAAAGTGATGTTTGGATGTCAGATATTATTATGAAATTAAATTAAATTTTATTTAAGTCGGCGTACCTACTTATTAGCGTGGCGTTAGGCGCGGAAGGTATTCTCATGATAAAAAGTACGAATTATGAGGTTAATTAATTGATGATTTTGTTAATTGATGAATTATAAAATTTGATTGTGAATCAATAAATGAATAATAAACTTCAATTCTTGCGGCATTTCGACGTATCACTCTTAATACGTTTTATTGAATACCTACGTATTTTTTTCGCCACAAATCACCATTTATGCCATGGCATATTATTTGGGGAACATAAGACTGTACTAGCCAAGATTATTAACGGAAGAATAAGAAAACGAATGCGTCACGATGTCACTAAGTCTTGGTAGACCTCACCGTACGAGCGAATGCGGTGGGAGCTGTGGGCTGTTCCACTCACCCCGGAGACGTTCCGCTGCACGAGCACCTGCGAGTACAGCCGCTTGCCCTCGTCCGCGCCCAGCACGCGCTCCAGCTGCTGCCGGCTCAGCGAGAACAGCTGGTGGCCTGGCACCCGCAGCTGCTTCTTCGCTTGCTCTGAAAAGCCTTTCGCTTCTAACCAGTTCACAACTTCATCTGGGTTTGATTTCTGAAATTAAGGATTTGCTACTTGAAGCTTCTGTTTGAGGCACCATGGAGATGATGGCTAAAGTAAAGCAGTATAGAGCCAAGATTTATAAAAAACTGGTTTACAACAGTTACCTCAGGCGAAGGCATCACTAGCAAAATGGTCTATGGCTCCCTTAAAATTAATATGATATGGAAAATAGGAAAACTGGGAGTCAACGACAGCTTTTAAATTGTATGGACAGGAACAAGTATGAGTTGTAGATGTCAAGAAAACTGGCATCTTTGAGAAGGAAGACAGAGAAGTGACAGAGACCTGAAGAACTCTATTATTTGTAGTAAGATAAGCAATTATGTTTCTACTATCTATTGGGTAATGAACCTAGGTAAAGGTACATCTACAAACCTGGTCAATGAATATGTCCGGAGTCTTCTTAAAGTCAAGTTTGTTTTTCCGGTTTTGTATCGCTGGCAACACCATTTTCAGCTCCTCGTGGAGGCTATTTGTGCTCACAGCTGATTTTGTTGCTGAAAGTAACATAAGCAAATTGTAAATATGATTCCTTGAAAGAAAATGCTTAAAGAAACCCAATGCTGTTGGAACGGAAACTTGAAAAATTTTTTTAACGACTTTGCTGTCGGTGTTGATGGTGGTTCTTCCTCAGGGTAGACTGGTAGACTGGTAGGTGGTAGGTTTTCGAAGCCACCTATTACGGACCTCTGACGGAACTTGTTTTAAAGGTTTACCTTGCGACAGAATACGTGTCTTAAAAAGCTCCAAAGCAATACAACACAGCCGCGTCTTTCGGAACCAAGCCAATTCAGCAATATATGGTTTCCTGAATTGACCCGAACAGGAATCGATCCCGGGACCCTTACTCAGAAAGCTGACCTTTGCATCACCATACAAACCGGGTCGTTAGTCGGGCGAAGGTGATGGTGCTCCAAAGGCACCAACATATTTCTTTGTTACATAACGTATAATATAACCATTGATGTAACAGAATCAGCATCAAAAAAGTGTCCCAACTAAATGTGCACCCATTTGACATAAGGGTACACTTCTAGTACAATATCCATACTATCGCATGTCGAAATTTGGCCGAGTTATAAAGTGACACTGACAAAAAATCAATCGAGGAAAGTTAAAGGTGTCGTTTCTGTTACGGAGTCTGTATCTAGTTCTTATTAGGCTGCGTTTCCACTGACGCGGAGAGGAGCTTAGCGGTGCATGAATTGACCAATCACAATGCTCAAAAGCACGCACAAAGCGAATTTTCATATAAAATTAAGAGCATTCGAGGTTCCGAGTGGATTGAATGGAGGCCTCCGCTCAACCCCGGTGGTGCGGGGGCGAGCGGAGCGGGGCGGGGCGTGCGGGGCGAAGTAGGGGGACGTTGGAGGGTCCAAAATGCATTATAACTCTTTGAATCTAAAAATGCCGAAATAATTAATGCCACTTCATCTGATTCATCTTCAAGTAGAGAAAGGTATACAAGAATTCTCTCTTCTTTTTTAAAGACAACATGAGAAATTAACTGTAACTGATATGCAACGGTTTTCTTTTTACTCCGCTCGATCCCGCTCCGCTAGGTTCCGCTCCACCCTACCCTACTCTGCTCCGCTTCAGTTGAAACACCTTTTCTCACGGCTCTTCTCTCCTCTCCGCGTCAGTGGAAACGCAGCCCTATTCTTATATCTATGGTAATAACAGTAACAAAAGGGTAGCCGTACAAAACCTTTTGATGGTGGAAGTGGATACGTACATTTCATGGTGTCAGACTTGACAGGCACGGGGGCTATTAGAGCCGGCGGTGGAGGCGGCGGCGGCGGCGGCGGGGGCGGAGGGGGCGACACCGCCGGGTTCTCTGTAAGCAATGCCATGCATCACACAAGGCTTCAGTTCTTATAATTTTTTTATTGGTAACTGGTTCATATAATTTAATGATCCTAGAACACCAGGGACTACAATTTGTAATGGAGTATTTGGAAATTATACTTGTACTTGCACGTCTCCTTAGTAAACGCTGCTGTGATAGCTAAATTCTCTGAAGACACTATAAGAAAGGAGTGTTAAGTTTAAGAAATGTGATTTTTGTTGTTTCACAGGAATAATAACTGAAATTCTTCTTAAAAGAATACTATACTTAATATTACTTAATATCTATTGTCATCATTATCGAAATCAAACAACAGCTAGGCAAATGGGAGTATATTAATTAATTTAATTAATTATTTAATAATATTGTATTAAATTGACATTGTAACTAGTAAATTAAATATATTTTGACGTTATGTTAGTACCTACTTAAAAGTTTGCATGCTGTTTTATGACAGCTGAATAGGTTTTAAGCAACATTAATTATCCTTATAACAACTTGACATTACCCTATTTACAGCAAATAAATGAATTTACCTAACTGGACTATCTGTCCCAGGTAAACATAGTGGTCAACAACTTCGAGTGCAATGTTCCCAACGTTAACTGGAGCGGGTGCAACATGGGCATTTAACATGATTTTCGTCTTGTCCATGTTCATCCTAAGACCCACTCTTTGAGAAGCATTACCGAGATCTTCGAGCATAATGTTCAGGTCTTCCAAGGTCTCAGCCATAAGAACTACATCATCGGCAAATCGCAGGTGTGTTAGGTATTCGCCATTAATGTTGATGCCGCGTCCTTTCCAGTCCAGAAGCTTGAAAATATCCTCCAACGCAGCTGTGAACAGTTTCGGAGAAATAACGTCTCCCTGTCTCACACCTCGCTGTAGTTGGATCGGATTAGAGCTCTGGTTCTGTAATCGGACCGACATGGTGGCGTTTTGGTATAAGTACTTTAGTACCTCGATGTACCTGTAGTCTATTTGGCACCTTTGGAGAGACTGCAGCACTGCCCAGGTCTCAATCGAATCAAAGGCTTTCTCATAGTCCACGAACGCTAAGCAAAGTGGCAAGTTATACTCTACGGTCTTCTGTATAACTTGCCGCAGCGCAGTTAGGTAAGTCCAACTTCGAGAAAGAGATCTCTCGTCGAATCCAGCTCGGATGGGCAGCGTTCGGGAAGCTCCGGCATATATTCGCGTCCGAAATACGAGTACCTCAGTGTCTAAAGACGAAAGTCTTTGACCAGTGTGTGTTGCCAGTAATGACCTATGGGAGTGAGACGTGGTCGTTTACTATGGGTCTCATAAGAAGGCTCAAGATCACCCAGCGAGCAATGGAGAGAGCGATGCTTGGTATTTCCCTACTCGATCGAATCAGAAATGATGAGATCCGCAGGAGAACTAAAACAACCGACATCGCTCGAAGGATTGCATCGTTGAAGTGGCAGTGGGCGGGACACATAGCGCGGAGAACCGATGGCTGTTGGGGCGGAAAGGTTCTCGAATGGCGACCGCGTACCGGACGACGTTCCGTGGGCAGGCCCCCTACAAGGTGGACCGACGATCTGATCAAGGTCGCGGGAAGCCGCTGGATGCGGACAGCACAGGACCGATCGTTGTGGAGATCCTTGGGGGAGGCCTATGCCCAGCAGTGGGCGTCGTTCGGCTGATATGATGATGATGATGATGAAATGAATTTTGAATTTTTTATAGTTCTTAGACAAAGTGTGTATTATGTATATTAGGTCGAAGCCATTTTGTATAATTTGAGGTTTCACATAACACAGGACTAGACATTGTATAAAACAGAGTCGTTTTGTTTTACGTTCAATCAAAGTTTAGCCGAATTGCAGTGAAAAATGGACACATTAAAGCATAATATGAAATGAATGAAGGCCCTTTTTATAAAATTTTCTTGTAATCTTTACAAGCATTGAATATGCTATCTACATTGCTTATCTTAAAAGATAAGTAGATATATTAGGTCACGCATGTAATTTGCTTTGGATATATTAAAAATTCGAAAATATTAAGCGTCGGTCATATAGATTCGTATTATCAGATAGATTCGTAGGTTTTTATAGATAGAAAATATATGCTGTTTCTGGTGCGTCCCAAGACGTTATGCCTGCATAAAACTGCCTAATTTGACTGTGGATAAATGCGGCATGCGAAAGTTTTTCCAGCCTTGCTACAATGCGACTGAACGTAAATAGAAAATGGCTCCGTTTTTTTCATAATTATACTTACTAGTAGTTACGTGCAACTGCAGAATTCACCATTTGCGTTCAAATTATAATAAACTATAGATTTTACATTTAAACTACAGATAAACGAACAAAAACCCAGAACTAAATGTTAGGGAGAGACTTACCGCACATTTTAAGCACACACAGTACACACATTTTTGCGTCCAAGAAGCTGAGGTAAACACAAACACAACACATCACGGCCAACAGAACTCGATTCTTTATTATTATCTACACTGGTTTTTACTTTTGAATCTACTTAGGTCATTATATTATATACTTTTATGCCAAACTCTTTTTATACGAAATAGGAAAGGGTGCAACGAAAAACCAAATTTTAGCTTTGATAAAAATTTAATATATAAAAATGTACTTAATACAATAACGGAGCAATTTATTTATCTACTTTGTTTGTGAGTGGTTGTTTTGCGGGGTGTACTAACAATGTGGTTGCTGTATGCAAACTCAATAATGCGAGCTTTAATTTTGTAAATAATTTTTGCACCGCAACACACCCACTCTGATACATTAATCATAAAAGTTAATCATAAACTGAATCAAACTACTCATTTACATTAAATCATTCTCTCGTTAAATATCTTAATCATTTTCTTTGAGTCACTAACAATATACTCTTTAATAAAATATAATATAATAACTTTGTTCCGACGACCTGACTGATACATATTTGCCTTTTTTACTCAGTAAGTATAAAATAGTATTTTAAAATCTGTTTTAACTTTAAATCAGACTTGAGCGCGGATTTCTACCGACAGTTATCAGCAGCTTTTACATAATTATAAACAACACATTACAAAAATTATATTATAATAAGAATAGTTATATTTTTTATGTTTTTCTGATTATATCAAAATATTCCAAGAGACTAAATAATAATTACTATTTGTTAATATTTTTCCGATGACATAATTGACTAGCCTTCGATTTATATTATCTTCATTGCACATAAGTAACAATTTTCTAAGCTTTAAAACTATTACATTTTTAATTATTTCCTCCAAGCTCATTTTAAATGCGATAAGTACGTATATTGTTCGAGCGTAGTTATTATTTAGCCTGTTGACAGTGATAGTGACACACACATGTAAGCGACAGACAAGCACACACAAGCGCGCGGCGCGTCCCGAGGGTTGACGCGACATGCCACGGCACACGGGTGACGTAGCATGACACGCGCGTTCCGATATACGCCGCCGCATTACAAAACGTCAGATTTGGATACAATACACGCATCACTATGCATCATTTTAAGTATCAGACTTTCAGGTTTTCGAAATATTATTTATCGTACATTTAAATGGTAGTTTGAATCTGACACTTTGTATCTATTAATAGCCATCTTTGTAGTTTCTAAAAATAAATATCTACTTACAATAAAGTGTACATAAATTATGACTAACGACCTCGAGCTCGTTCCGAAGCGCACGAGGGGTGTGTGGGCCGCGACTCGATCAATGTTAAAAACAAAAATACTTCAAGTTTATAAAATTAATAAATACTATGATACGAGTATCGAGAATGGACCGTGGAGCGGCCAAACAACAGGGCTTTGAAAAACAATTTAACTTAAACGTCGCTAGTCGCCTGGTATTTAATTGTAAAAAGTGAAAAGGTCTCGGATGGGGAGATAAAAGCATTTAAATATTGCTGTAGGATATGTTAAATCTGATATGATTTGCTCTTTGGTTTGTAACATCTGATGTAGCCTTAAGTGTTCATTATTCATTTCATCGAGGTGTAAAACCTCAGAAAACAGAAGCCACTCGTAGCATCGCGAAGGACAATCAAACTTTACAATGAACCGGTAGCTGACTTAACGACTTATAGACCGAAGCTTCGTGTCGTCCTTCCCTGTCGATCCCATGACCGAAGGAACGAGAGAGATGACCAGCGTACGTCATTAGACGTTCAGTAAATGTAATGCGGCGGCTAAAAGTATCGGAACTCGCCCTTCTTGCCGAGGCGCTCGCGGCGGATCCAGTCCGCGCCCGCGGCCGGCTCGCGCGCGCCCCCGCCCCCGCCGCCGCCCCCGCCCCCGCCCCCGCTGCCGCCCGTGCCCGCGCCCGCGCCCGCCCTACCCGCGCCCGTGGGGCTGCTGCCGCCCGAGCCGCCCGACCCGCGTCCACCGCCCTCCTGCAAAGAATATTATAATTATTAGTCACATAATTAATCTAAAAATTAGTCTGCCACATACTAAAACCACAACGAAACCCTTGTTTTCGAACGGGTGTGTACCCGCTAATATTTTTATACAAGTGAAATTTTAACCACCTTCCAAATTTTAATACAACAATCTACGAGACAAAACACAAATGACGTATTTTTTCTTTTGGTATAGCCCAGTACAAAAATGTAAAGATAAAGCACCTAGAAAATGTCCGCCCAAAATCTAACATTTTTGGTATGACCTACGAGTAGCAACACTTTTTTTACGTGATGCGCATCTCATTCATTCATTACTATCCATAAGTTTTTAATTTTCCCTTCATACCTTCACAAGCTTTGGACCGTAAAAATTTAAAACAATGTTGCAAAAAATATTTTCGGGTGAAAATTTGACCTACATTTTTTACCTCATAAATGGGCTCTAAATACGATACTTAACGCCTATATTTTTTTTTTGTAAGTGATAAAAAAGTCAAAATACCTCGTTGTCAAATATTTATTTAAGTACAATCTGTCCATATCCACGTGTTATAAGCTGCTTAGACATTCTCAACATTTTTTTTTCAGAAGAGAATAAGTATCTTGTAATATTTATGTAATCGGATTGTTATACAATCAGATATTATCGGAAGTGAGTTATAGGTTTGATGTTCTTTACCACCACATCTACTAGGCAAATCGTTAGTAAGTTAATAAATAAAATAAAATATGTCTCATTATGTTGCTTAAATAATTAACATATAAAGTATTTAAATAGCTGTTTCATCTTAACTAACTGTCAAACATCTGCAAAAATGTTACTTTCGGGTGTTAATGGTGCAATCTCCTTACATTTAATAAAACTACGCTGGCTTACAGCGATAAGACTATGCTTGAAAAATTGACGCCTGTGACGTCGTGTCTCGGTGGCTAAATGGTAATGGTAAGTACGGTCCTAAGCCTGTCAAGGGATGAAGGCAAAATCACCAACTTATGAATAGTCTCGTAATGAATGAATAAGATGCGCATCGCGTAAAAAAAGTGTTGCGAGGAGGCCATTTTAAGAATTTTAGATTATTGGCGGATATTTTCTGTTGCTTTATCTTGACATTTTTGTACCAAATGAAAAATACGTCATTTGTTTTTGTCTCGTAGATTGTTGTATAAGATTTGGATAGTGATTAAAATTTTGTATAGTGTGTTATGAAGCGGCTGACATCATGAAAGGAAGTATAGGCCTACACCATGTGAACAAAAAAATATTTTTTTGGAAAATACCATACAGTTGGTCAATTCCCCGTTGGTTTGGTGGTTTGATTACCAGGCCATGATCACGGGATTCTTTTTCTACTGCTGTTCGGTAATTTATACTATAATATTATAAAGCTGAATAGTTTGTTTGTTAGAACGAGCTAATCTAAGGAAGAACTTCTTTTTGTGTTGGATAGTCCATTTACCGAGGAAGGTTTTATGCTATATAACAACACACTGCGACTAATAGGAGCGAAGTATCAGTGAAAAATGTTGCAAAAATAATCGCGATCATAATAACAGAAATTGACGCAGACGAAGTCGCGGGCAACAGCTAGTTGATTTATATTTACATAAATAGAAGTGTACCTGGTAGTGCGTGTAGATGGGGTTGGGGTAGAGGTGCGGCGAGGCGGGCGGCGAGAAGGCGGGCGCCACGACGGTGTGTGCAGTAGTGTTCACAGTGAGTGTAGTACCTGGTAGTGCGTGTAGATGGGGTTGGGGTAGAGGTGCGGCGAGGCGGGCGGCGAGAAGGCGGGCGCCACGACAGTGTGTGCAGTAGTGTTCACAGTGAGTGTAGTACCTGGTAGTGCGTGTAGATGGGGTTGGGGTAGAGGTGCGGCGAGGCGGGCGGCGAGAAGGCGGGCGCCACGACGGTGTGTGCAGTAGTGTTCACAGTGAGTGTAGTACCTGGTAGTGCGTGTAGATGGGGTTGGGGTAGAGGTGCGGCGAGGCGGGCGGCGAGAAGGCGGGCGCCACGACGGTGTGTGCAGTAGTGTTCACAGTGAGTGTAGTACCTGGTAGTGCGTGTAGATGGGGTTGGGGTAGAGGTGCGGCGAGGCGGGCGGCGAGAAGGCGGGCGCCACGACGGTGTGTGCAGTAGTGTTCACAGTGAGTGTAGTACCTGGTAGTGCGTGTAGATGGGGTTGGGGTAGAGGTGCGGCGAGGCGGGCGGCGAGAAGGCGGGCGCCACGACGGTGTGTGCAGTAGTGTTCACAGTGAGTGTAGTACCTGGTAGTGCGTGTAGATGGGGTTGGGGTAGAGGTGCGGCGAGGCGGGCGGCGAGAAGGCGGGCGCCACGACGGTGTGTGCAGTAGTGTTCACAGTGAGTGTAGTACCTGGTAGTGAGTGTAGATGGGGTTGGGGTAGAGGTGCGGCGAGGCGGGCGGCGAGAAGGCGGGCGCCACGACGGTGTGTGCAGTAGTGTTCACAGTGAGTGTAGTACCTGGTAGTGCGTGTAGATGGGGTTGGGGTAGAGGTGCGGCGAGGCGGGCGGCGAGAAGGCGGGCGCCACGACGGTGTGTGCAGTAGTGTTCACAGTGAGTGTAGTACCTGGTAGTGCGTGTAGATGGGGTTGGGGTAGAGGTGCGGCGAGGCGGGCGGCGAGAAGGCGGGCGCCACGACAGTGTGTGCAGTAGTGTTCACAGTGAGTGTAGTACCTGGTAGTGCGTGTAGATGGGGTTGGGGTAGAGGTGCGGCGAGGCGGGCGGCGAGAAGGCGGGCGCCACGACGGTGTGTGCAGTAGTGTTCACAGTGAGTGTAGTACCTGGTAGTGCGTGTAGATGGGGTTGGGGTAGAGGTGCGGCGAGGCGGGCGGCGAGAAGGCGGGCGCCACGACGGTGTGTGCAGTAGTGTTCACAGTGAGTGTAGTACCTGGTAGTGCGTGTAGATGGGGTTGGGGTAGAGGTGCGGCGAGGCGGGCGGCGAGAAGGCGGGCGCCACGACGGTGTGTGCAGTAGTGTTCACAGTGAGTGTAGTACCTGGTAGTGCGTGTAGATGGGGTTGGGGTAGAGGTGCGGCGAGGCGGGCGGCGAGAAGGCGGGCGCCACGACGGTGTGTGCAGTAGTGTTCACAGTGAGTGTAGTACCTGGTAGTGCGTGTAGATGGGGTTGGGGTAGAGGTGCGGCGAGGCGGGCGGCGAGAAGGCGGGCGCCACGACGGTGTGTGCAGTAGTGTTCACAGTGAGTGTAGTACCTGGTAGTGCGTGTAGATGGGGTTGGGGTAGAGGTGCGGCGAGGCGGGCGGCGAGAAGGCGGGCGCCACGACGGTGTGTGCAGTAGTGTTCACAGTGAGTGTAGTACCTGGTAGTGCGTGTAGATGGGGTTGGGGTAGAGGTGCGGCGAGGCGGGCGGCGAGAAGGCGGGCGCCACGACGGTGTGTGCAGTAGTGTTCACAGTGAGTGTAGTACCTGGTAGTGCGTGTAGATGGGGTTGGGGTAGAGGTGCGGCGAGGCGGGCGGCGAGAAGGCGGGCGCCACGACGGTGTGTGCAGTAGTGTTCACAGTGAGTGTAGTACCTGGTAGTGCGTGTAGATGGGGTTGGGGTAGAGGTGCGGCGAGGCGGGCGGCGAGAAGGCGGGCGCCACGACGGTGTGTGCAGTAGTGTTCACAGTGAGTGTAGTACCTGGTAGTGCGTGTAGATGGGGTTGGGGTAGAGGTGCGGCGAGGCGGGCGGCGAGAAGGCGGGCGCCACGACGGTGTGTGCAGTAGTGTTCACAGTGAGTGTAGTACCTGGTAGTGCGTGTAGATGGGGTTGGGGTAGAGGTGCGGCGAGGCGGGCGGCGAGAAGGCGGGCGCCACGACGGTGTGTGCAGTAGTGTTCACAGTGAGTGTAGTACCTGGTAGTGCGTGTAGATGGGGTTGGGGTAGAGGTGCGGCGAGGCGGGCGGCGAGAAGGCGGGCGCCACGACGGTGTGTGCAGTAGTGTTCACAGTGAGTGTAGTACCTGGTAGTGCGTGTAGATGGGGTTGGGGTAGAGGTGCGGCGAGGCGGGCGGCGAGAAGGCGGGCGCCACGATGGTGTGCGGCACGTGCGCCGCGACCCCGCGCCGGTTGCGCGCGCGCCACCACTTGCGCGAGTCGTCCAGCACCTGCGCACACGCAACGTGCTAGTCACCGGGCAAGTAGGCAGTGCAATGTTACTTAGATACCTTACTTATCTTTTTGATCTTACCTATATTTTATAAAGGCGAAAATTTGAATGGATCTTTGTTACTGAATAACGCGAGAACTCGAAATTTCATCGTCTAAGATGAAATGATTATAGAAGCCAAACGACAATTGGAGAAAGGCCTCCTTTAAAGATCTCTACGACGATCGGTCTGGCGCCACCAGCGGCTTCCCGCGACCTTCACCATATCGTCAGTCTACCAGGTGGGGGCCTACACACAGATCGTCGTCTAATGCATGGTCACCATTCCAGAACCTTTCCGACTTAAAAATATCGGTTCTTTCTACTATGTGTCCCGCGTACTGCCACTTCAGCTCTGCAATTTTCCGAGCGATGTCGGTTATCTTATTTCTCCTAGGGATTACCTTATTTTTCACTTTATCAAGAAGGAGATATACTAAAATTAGTGAAATATATTTATTGCACTGGCCAATAGTAGCAATTTTGTTTTAACGTTTCTCTGAAAGAGATATGGTTACCAATCAATTAATCGTTTATTTGCTCTAAATAGGGTAATTTTCACATTTTGTGGGTTTTGATATTTTTTTTAAATTAATTAATTAATTTATCTTCATCCCCAATGATATTTAAAAAGTAATAGATATGTTACATGCGCTCTCAATATGCGTCCCTAAAATTGTGACGTCTTTTCAAATCCATGAAAGAGAAAGTAATGGTTCTATTCACGAGTATGACCAGGACAAAATAAGAATTACGCATGTGTTTAGTTGTTCGCAAGCGGCACATATATTTCGATAGTTTTGTAAGGGCATAACCTATCTATACTTTTTAAATATCATTGATCATCCCTAACATCTATCATGACAGACATAGTATCCAAGACGAAAGAGGGGCAAAACATCAATACAAAATTAGCTAGCTTATTAGAAAGCAGTTAAACAGAGAGATACTTTCAAATTCAAAATGTCCAGCAAACAGTATCTACTTTACTAACATGGAACAGGTCTTTCAGCGGGCTTCATACAGTCTGGAAGTCTCTCAGCGGGCTTCGTATAGGCTACTGAAGTGTACGTACCTCCAGGTACTCCCCCCGCACGACGCTGAGCTCCTTGTCGTTGTTGGCGGTGCGCGGGTACGTGACGCGCACGACGCGGCCCCCGCGCGCCGCCACCCCGCGCGCCCACGACTCGCCCAGCTCGTCTGCACAGATACATAAGTTACATACCAACCAGATCTACATGGACAAATACATAAGTTAGATGAGAAGCAGGGACAGATCCAGATGGGTTGCTCGTCTCAGCTACCTTTCCCCCCACTTTCTAATGCGTACATAGCAGCGGATCCAGGGAAGGTGGAGGAAAGACTCAGCTCCCCTCCAAATGCCTCTGAGTCACATGACAAAATGAATTCTGGCAACTTACTACACTAACTTATTCTGCGTATTATGTCTTCGGTAGCTTATGGTCTAAAACCCCCCACCTACAAATGCATATCTGATTCTCATGACAAATCAATTCCGGCAACTTACTACACTCACTTAGTTGGCGTACTCATACACTCATTAGATAAGAAGTAGTGACGGATCCAGGGGGTAGCTTAGGGTCTGAAACCTCCACCTACAAATGCATATATAGGAACCAGTGGCAGATCCAGTAGGAGAGGGAGGACTAATAGGGTAACCTTCCCACAAAAAAAATATTTTACTCTTATGACAAATCGAATTCCGTAACTTACTACACTACCTGGAGAAATTAATTACTTCTTGCTTAAATCTTCACTTTAGTTGACCCTGAGTGGGGGTTTAAGAAAGAACGAGAATTTAAATTGGATTGGGTCTCCTAGTGCTTTGGAACATCTTGAAGTATTTTCCTACATCGTTTCGAATCGTCCGGGGATCGAAACCGGGGCCTCGAAACTGGCGGCATCTTGAAAGTCGACGTGCACGCCATTCCATCACAGTGTTCCATAAAAAAAACTTCTTAGATTAAAATACTAAGTCGATATACTTATGATTTGTAGTTGTATTGACATAAAGTAAATCTTATGGTTCGGTATCACCCGAGCACTTAGCGGGTCAAAAAGATATCCAATCTTCTGCTGTTGTTAGCTATCTCAATCAAAATCAATCGGGCGTGGGCCCCAAAACTATTATTTTAAGGGAATTTATTTTTTTATTTTATTTTATTTTATTGATACACACAACAAATTACAATCCCAAAATGTTTCAATCAAAAATTACAATCAATATATAAACAAGACCGTAATCCTTAAAAATGTGTACACATTCACAACTATATACTTAACTTAAAAGAAAACAAAATTAAGGAGAATCAACATATAAACAAGGAACAAAACAAACCATTAAAACAACATATCAGAATTTCATCACAAATCATTAAAAGTGAATTTAATAACTACATAAAGAAAAAAAAAATAATATCAAATTTAAGAAGAAAAATTTAAAACTATTGAAATAAAATTAAATCAAGTAATTGTATCAAAAATAATAACAATTTAAATAACAATAACAAAAAGGAACAAATCAAGATATAGATAAATTAATATTAATTTGACAACTTACTAATTTAAATTACATTTATCATTACACCAACAATATACATGCAAAATAAAAATTATGAGCAATGTCAACTATGTTGAATTAATTAATTATATTGAATATAGTGGAATCATCATATTATTATCCAAAACACTTAAAATCGTTGTGTTATTACTTAGAAAAAGACGTGAGGAGAAACTAACCGTCATCTCTCTCCGCGGGGCGGTAGGGCTCTCGTTCCGGGGAGGAGGCCGCCGAGCCAGAGTCCTCACGCGTCAGGGTGCGTCCGCTGTGGATGATATACATTATCATCAATTTCATCATAGCTGAGCTGACACCCGATATTTTACTTGCTTGACAAGGCCTCTTCAAAAGGAGTATTATAGAGTGTTCGACACGTTTATTGGCGTTCGCAGTTTGATCCTCGCATCACGTCTTACGACACTTATAGGATGGCATAGGGTGGTGTATTTCAGGCCGGAATCACGCAAATTTTTCTAAGTGTCCATCTTAAATGAGAAACTTAGAATATGTAATGGTTAGAACTAATCTTAAAGAAACATGATTTGGTTTAACAATAATATGCTCAGTATAAGCATCAGAACTAATTGTGAATTATTCTAAAATATTCGTTTAAAAGTAAGTAGCTAAAAAAAGTTAAGATAAACTTTATTAACAATCAGCAAATAGCACCATCCCTTTTTTTCCTACAGGTGTCGTGAAAGGCGACTAAAGGAGTACCTCCGAAAGAAAACTGGCAGAAGTGTCTTCTGTTCATTATTAGACAAACTGCGATCGCCAACCCGTGCCAATTGTGGCTCTCCTTCTGTGATTGGTGAGGCCTGGGTTAAGCAGTGGACAAGCATGATGAAAAACAAACAAACATAACAAGTAAACATCTTAGTGATACATAGCAAACAACACGGCAAGTACCTTGAGTAGGGCGCGTACTGCTCGCCGTAGATGTCGTCTCGCTCGTCGCGGTCGTACGCGTAGGGCGGCTCCCCCGCGCCCCCCGCCGGGCTGGCCGCCGCCCCGCCCCCGCCCCCGCCCCCGCCCCCGCTTGCGTCGCTGCGGCGAGGTGACGTCCTACCCACAGACACAATCAAGCGACGGCACAGACAACACAATATTAAAGCAAACAAAAACAACAAGTTGTTTTATGAATTTACGGATACATCATACCACAGTGAAATAAAAGATTTGTTAGAGATTTAAGCTCGTGTTTATTGAAATTCAAATGAATTTGTGTTTATGGTTCATGGTTGGAAGACTTCCTACCACAAACGCGAGATAAATCCGAAAATACAATATTAATTTCAAAAACAATGACAAAAGTGATAAGCAATGTGTGATGATTACTTATATAAATCCCGAATGAGTTGCAGATACACAAATAAAAAAACATTTGTCAAAGAATAGACCTCTTCTACGAAAGAATTTTATATTAAGGAGTTTAATTGGCGTACACTCAGAGATGAGTGATGATATTTTGTGAAATTATAAATGTCGCGATGCTCAACTTTATTTTATGTGCAATTTTTGCAATAAGATACAGGTTTTTGCAGTGAACAAGAGCATTTAAGTACAAGAGAATCACATTGCAGGAGAACATAAGCACAATATTCCAAACCCCCTTAGGATATTTCAAAGAAAGTTTTGTATGTTTCTGTGTCTTACCTCCGCAAGGGCTGGTCATCCACCTGGTAGTCCGGAGACCAGCCGTCCATGAACACGGGGTGGTACGGCGGTATCGCTGTCTTCCATTGTTCCCTGCACATGTCAAATTGATAACATTAAGTTTAATATGAAATACAGGAGATTGATCAGCTCTCAGATTATCAGTTTTCTTAAAAAGATTTTGCTATAATTACAAGATTTGCAGATGGGTTGGCAAACCATTGGGCAAACAGTGCAGACGATGCAGATCGTTTTCTTCTGGTAGTATCAATTTAGTCAACTCTTACGATACCTATTGAGAAGAGGTGTTGCTATTTGTAAGTTGGCAGTCTTTCTGACATCCTTAAAATACGGATGTGAGATATAGCTGCCACTTGACTTTCTTATACCTACTTCAAAAGCAAATAAAGTTGGCAGAAGGATCAATTTTTAGCTGTAACTTGTTGTGCAGTTGGGATGATGTAAGATTGAGATATTTTAAAATTGATGAAATCAATGCAGATTTTTGTCAATTTTGTTTTTGTGATTTGAAACATAGCAGTCACATAGACGTTGTATTGCCACCGTTTCTATTAATAAACATTTGCAATCGCACTTTATCACGATCATTAGTTATATTATCAATAAAAAATATGACGGGCGCCAATATCTTTACTATCAGCCAAATTTTATCAACAAAAATATGCTAATTTACATAACTCATAAGTAGGTTGTTTCAAAAATGTCTAATTTTGAGAGTTTAATCTCTCGTATTAGTCATCACAGCTTTGAAAGAATAAGTCCGTAAAAGTATCAGTATTTCGTCGAGTCCCGCTTTTCTAGCGGGACTGATATTATAATTGCATTTCAATAGCTAAAGTGTCCGTAAAAGTAATATCACACGTACCTGGGGATAAGCCAGGCGTCTCCCAGAGAGTGCCACAGCTCCGTCTCCTTGCTGGTGACGCAGTTGGCGAGGAGATTGAGCGCGTCCCTCGTGAGGAGGGGCTGCACCACGCGCGAGGGCAGGCGGCCGTCGGCCACGTCCTGCGCCGCGTCCACGATCAGCGCCAGCGGCGTGAACAGGAAGTGCACCAGCTCCGGCGCGTTCGGGTCGTGGATGTGCGCCCGCAGCCGCGCCAGCAAGTTAAAAGACAGCTTAAACTTCTGGAGCACATCGACGAAGTCTCTCTCCGGCGGCGGACGCGTCCGCAGCGCGAGCATGCCCTCCCCCGTACCCGCCGCTCGTCTGCCTCTGGATTTCCTTCGCCGCTCTAGTTCTCGTGATGCCGCGGCGGCGTGCTGGAGCCTCGCGATGAACTTCTCGATGTCGTCGAAGCAGCGGTTGAGGATGGCGATGTCCTGCTCGTACAGCCGCTCGGAGCCCGTGGAGGAGGCGTCGTCGCGCTCGCCGCCCGACCCGCCGCGCTCCGTGCGCTCGCGCCCGAGCTGCGCTGACATTTGCTGAAAGAAAAAATTGGTTACCTACCGTCAACTTTGATCGTAAGATTTAATCATCAAGAGGCTTATCTACTGCCGATGTAAATCTAGTAGCTACATAGATACTGATAGATTAGACTAATTAAAATGGACACGAAACACATTTTGAATTATGTAGGTTTCGTTTTGACTTCCACTCTTTCAATTTATACATATTTTAGAAAGTCACTATTTGGCTGTATGGGGATACGCCCAAGGCCTTAAACTTATAGGTAGGCAGCATAATCAAGACATTTGTAACTTGTTTTCTTTTTGAATATTTGACAGGCAGTAGTTTTGTGGCACAGCCAAGTATAAGAACTCACGACGAGCACGGCGTCCCACTGGTGGCGCGTGTACGTATGGTACATGCGCTCCATGCTCGCGGCGCGATCGCTCGGCGACGACTGAGCGCTATCGACCCGCTACCGTTAATCGTTATCGACACGATACCGATTATGGCTAATCCACGCTGATAATCCGGGCGTTTATCCGCTTGTGTTATTTTAGTACATAATTAGCTAATGCGACGGTTGTGGAGTATTAAATTTAGGCTGTTTAAGATGTTGATTGGTAAAATTGTTTACGTCATGTATCAGGGCCATGGGTAGGGAAGTAAATAATTGTTTTCGTGAGTTAACACAATACATTATCTTTCGTCTCACTTCAAGTTAATAATTATTATGATCTAGTAGGTATGAAACAACACAAATATACTAATTCAATGCAAAACCCTTAAAGTAAATGGTTATGGTAGGATTCGTAGGTAATATTTTTCCGATAATGATAATAACTTATCATTATCAGTCACCAAACATCAGTCCACTGTTGAACATAACTCTTGGCCTTTTGATAGCATGTCTTTAAAAAAAAAAAGAAATAATGAGTTAGTTTACCTACTAAACATCTTATGATATAGAGCGAAAAAGTCGAATGTGATAATGGAATTGCAATAGGCATAAAAACTTTTGTTGAAAAACTTAAAGAGTAAAATGTACAAAAGGTGCAATTAATGCTATGCGACATTCTCTACCAGTTGTTATTACAATACCACATCATACACCAGCAATTCAAAGACTAACAATAACAATTATCATTGATAGCGTAGTAGCCCATTTTCATCAAAATGACTTTAAAACAAGATTTAAGTTATAATAGAGAATAATAGTGTGTGTTGTGCGTCAAACCACTATTACAGTAGATACTAAACTATTCCTAGTACAATATACATGTTTCTTCAACAAAATATCACAAGAAACAGTCATGATATCCAAAAATAAAAAATTAAACCGACTTAAAAAAAACAGTCACTAAAAAGTACAAAATAACACAAGAACAATGTTTTATTTTAAAACCTATTTACGTACTATTTTAAATACTAACAACTAAACAGATTGAAGTCGTTGCCGAGCCAAATAGAATAGAAGTATGATCACTACTGAATTGATTGCCGCTCGGCACCGACTTCAATCTGTTTAGTTGTTAGTAGTTAAAATAATATTGTAAGTGCGTAAATAGGTTTTAAAATAAAACATTGATCTTGTGTTATTTTGTACTTTTTATTGACTTTTTTTTGAAGTCGGTTTACTTTTTTATTTAAAAATAATTTATTTTTCTCTTTTTAGTGTTGTAATGGATGTAGTGCTCGAAGTATGGGGCGGTCACGGCGTCGACGTCACCGTCAAGGAAACACGGAGACAGATTAATGGAGTTTATTAACTTAAAGTACGGATGAAGTAAGTGTACAGTTAAGCTTCAAAGTTGCTATGTATTCCTTTGGATGGGAATATCTCAATGTCTAAGAAGGTCCAAAAGCTTGAAAAGCCAACTTAGAGCTGTTGAGATACCCCTGAGGAATTCTTCTTAACTTACAGAAAATAGGCCTGTAGTACTTATCATCATATAAAAATACTTACGTCTTGCGTTGTAACAGACATACAACGCCATCTATTAACATTTCAGGTAAACTAAAAATTGACATCTAATACATTTGCAAAAACGAAAACCTACCGCGAGGCAAGGTACAGGCAGCGCCATCTATGTATATGTTAGGGAACATTATCTGAAGTTATGGTCTAACTAGCGTTTTATGAGATGACGTCATGATTATTACATATTGTTACATAGGTACTGTTACAGTGTTAATTAAATTACACTTTTATTAATCCTCTGTTCGCCGGTAACAGTAACCTACATAAATAGTAATAAGGACTTCTAGATGAAAATGTATGAATTTTTTGAGAAACTCCCTCCCTCGCTATAGAATCTTAAGAATCATCCTCCAACTCCTAAGTGCTTAGGAATTTGACCTTCCATCATCAGCTCACGTGAATAACCTGAAGGAAGACAACTATTCGACTATACGCGCCTATGATATTTAAAGAATAATCCTCCTACTTCTAACCGTTAAGGAGTTTTACCTTCCATCATCAGCTCATCGACATAAAGTCATGAGTACCAGACGCAAATACTGAAATACCTTAAGAAAGATATGCAAAAACTTAAGACGTGCTTATAAAATTTGAGGGTTTCCCTCGATTTCCCCGGATTCCACTATCAGATCATGACTTCGTTAAAATGGGAGCACGAAGCACCAGCTTTCAAACAAAAAAAGAATTTTTAAAATCCGTTAAACCAGTCCAAAGTTCTGAGGTAACAAACATTAAAAAAAAATACAGACGAATTGAGAACCTCCTCCTTTTTGGAAGTCGGTTAAAAAATAGTTGATGACTTATCCCTGATCCTCTTACAAATGATATTAATTATGTGCGTGTATTTCAAGTAGGTATTTAGCTGATTAACAAATCAGTCTGTCGATAATGAGCCGGATTTTTATCGACAGATAACAACACTATCGTAAATGGAATAATCCATACGATGCCTTTGCATGAAACCATGGGGGACAGGGGGAGTTACCTTAACAAAGTGGGAGTTATTATAATATTTACTGGCGATAATCTTTACGTAATTATGTGCTTTATTGATATTTAAGCAATTTAGTTGCAATTATAAATATAAGTATTTAAACTTGAAAAATTATGTCTCAGACGGGACTCGAACTCGCCGGCATGCGAGGAGACTTTACCATTTAGCCACCAAGACACTAAATTGTAATATAATATCAATTATAATATCATTATTTACTTAAACTTGTAAATTGATTCAGTGTAAGTATGTCGTCCAGGACATTACTAAGAGCGCACATATACTTTTTAATTTAAACTAGCTAATTAACTTCTGCTAGTGCCGAGTTAAAAAAACTTGAGTTTGTTTTATTTACTGCAGAATGTAGGTAGGATTTTTTGTATTGGGAAGACACTTTTGTTCTTTTTGTGTATAGGTGATTCTTTTATACAGCCAAAAATGTGTGCATTAAAAAAAAATGCATTATTTTATTATGTTGTGGGTGTTGTTTTTAACCAAGCAAATTACGCCCCGCTGGTCTAGAGATTAAACGCCCCGCTGGTCAAGTGGTTTAGACACCGGGCCAAGATCTAGGGGTTCCCAGGTTCGAATCCCGGATTGGGCAACCAAAGTTTAGAATTTTCGAACGTTGCTCGGGTTTGTGATCACCAACCCGCATTTGGCAAGCGTGGTGATTATGCCAGTACACCCATCATTGCTGTGGTAACTTGAATTCAATGATGGAGGCCTTTGCACTGCAGTGGGATGATTATAGGCTGTTATTTACTTACTCAAGTATTTATTGAATCACTGTTAACTGATTTTCATTCTGGCATTCTTTCGTATTGTACATTATTGCTAAAAGCGGCCGCTTTTGGCGTTAGCGACAAATTCGACTTTACGACAACTAAATGAAAAGTTTACTGTGATTCAATAAATACTAGAGGTAATTGCTAAAATGATACTGTTCTAGTTTTTTGAGAATTGATTTTGTTTAGAAGTAATAAAATTAAATCAATTGGAGGCAGCACTTAGCTCTAGTGGTCTCCTTAAACGATATTGTTTTTATGTTGTTAATTCAAAACTTGGTCATTAGCCCCCATTGTTTTTTTTAATAGAGTAGTAGTCTGTTGCGGGAAGGCCTTAAAAACAGCGACTGGACTCTGTCGAATGCTCGGACCACTCGGCAATGAGGTGAACTGAATACTGTTTGTACTGACGAAGCCCAGTGATGAATTACGGGCTGATTTATGAAAGCAGACCTGCGTGGGCCTCGTTCTGGTAGGTTCTGAAGCAGGCAAACTAGGGTTCAATAGCTCCTCTGTAGGTTGGTACAGAGGAGAAGTAGCTAGGTGTTGCAAAAATCTGGTCAACACACCCAGAACTAGTGTTACCTGCCGCCTCGGGCGTTCCATCTCTGTCTCCCGTTCGCGCTCTCGCTCCCTCTCGATGATGAAGTCGCGCGCACCCTCCCCAGACCCTCCGCTTCCCACACCCCTGCAACAAAACAAAAATATATCAAGTTTTATTATTTTAAAAAACACCAATTTTTTCTCTTTTTGCAAAACTATAATTCAAGGTTCATCTATAAATAGGTATCTCCTTTCAAAGGCTGACATGCCTTGTTTTTACAATTTCCACCTTGCGACAGAAGACAAGACCGACGGTTTAATGTGCCTTCGGAATAACGGCTATAATGATCCCGTTGATTGTCCCCACACTGAAGCTATTTAAAGAAAGTTCTCTTCCTAAATTGACATAGCCAGGAATCGAACCCGGGCCCTTGCGTAAAAGGTCTAATACCATACCACTACACCAACCTGGTCGTCAGGCAATAAAAAGTTTCAATTATAAATAAATAAATAAATAATAAAATAAATAAATGTGGACAACATCACATACATTGCTCTGATCCCAATTTGAGTATCTATTTAAAGCACTTGTATTTTGGAAATCAGAAACAACGAAGGTATGACAAACACCCAAACCCGACAAAATGTAGAAAAACACTTTTTTTTCTTAATTGATCCGTTCTGGAATCGAGTCCGGGACCTCGGAGCAGGCAAAACCTTGAAAACCGGCGTGTACGCCACTCCGCCACGGACCTCGTCAGAATTACTATGTCAATACACGTGCACTGTGTTTGTGTGTGTTTCTAATCATATTCCATTACATTGCATTTTGTCGAGAGAACTGCAATGATCTTTTTTATCTGCGTAAGATAACATAACTTAAATATATCAAATACGACATTTGATCATTTTAATGGCCGACAAGTGTAAATATAGATATCTCGTTGTAATTTTTTCCGTGTTGACGATAGTACATACATATTATCACGCCTCCTTCCCGAGGCAGAGACCAAGGCCTTCCACTTACTACGATCCTGGCATACAACTTTCGCTTCTTCCACATTCATCAATCTCTTCATGCATGCTCGTCGGTTTAGAGTACTCTTGACCTGACCTTTCTTCAGAACATCCCCGATTTGATAGTGGTAAGTTCGTCTAGGCCTTCCTCTTCCAACTTTCCCTTTCACACTCGTCTTATAGATCTGTCTAGTCATTCTTCTCTCATTCATCCTCTCTACATGCCCAAACCATCTAAGCATCCCTTTCTCAATCCGTGTGACAATATCCTCTTTCACAACACAACGTTCTCTTATCACACTATTTCTTATCCTGTCACTCAATTTCACTCCTAACATACTTCTTAGCGCTCTCATTTCTACTGCATTTATTCTACTTTCATGCTTTTTCTGCCATACCCAACTTTCACTTCCGTACATGAGTGTTGGAACCAACACCCCTCTATGCACAGCCAGACGAGCTTTCGCAGAAATCTTCTAGCCATTAATAGTTTCATATTATCTGTGACGATACTGTCTTTGTTCTACTATATACCATTACAAACGTTATTATAAATGGTTAGATGTATACTTTATTTCATATTTTAGCAATTAAATTGCAATTATAATATCAGTATATAAACTTGAAAAATTATGTCTCAGGCGGGACTCGAACCCGCATCTCCTCGCATGCCGGGCGGGCGCTATACCATTAAGCCACCGAGACACTGCGACTCAACGCGAATTTTTCAAGCATATTCTTAACGCTGTAAGCCAGCGTTGCTTCATCAAATGTTAGGAGTTTGCATCCTTAACACCCGAAAGAAACATCTTTGCAGATGTTTGACAGTCAGTTAAGATGAAACAGCTATTTATATACTTTATTTGATATTTTAGCAATTAAATTGCAATAATAATATCAGTATATATACTTGAAAAATTATGTCTCAGGTGGGACTCGAACCCGCATCTCCTCGCATGCCGGGCGGGAATAATTCGCGCTGAGTCGCAGTGTCTCGGTGGCTTAATGGTATAGCGCCCGCCCGGCATGCGAGGAGATGCGGGTTCGAGTCCCGCCTAAGACATAATTTTTCAAGTTTATATACTGGATAGATGTATCTGTTCGCAGTCGATTGTGCTACAGATTTGCAAGAAAAACACTATAGGATACAGTAATAAGTAGAGTAGCATAAGGTATTGTAGAGTATTCTTCCTCTGAAGTCAGGTGGAGCTCAAGTGCGCCACAGCCAGAGGTGGAACTGCGGATGATTGTCCGGGGTAATAACGTCCGGGCGTTAACCCGTGGTTCCAACTCATTAATGGCACCGGAGGACACGGAGGATGGTTTAGTAGGTTGCCATAATGTCGGAGGCTGTAAATTATCTTCATTCATCCTTAACAGTTGTAACCATCAGAAGATGTCACACCTTTATGCACAAGAGCGGTAAACACAATGGACATTAATTTGCGCGCACAATCCACTTGCACTGTTTCCAAACACACAACACATCTTGGTTTCAACAAATACTACTACCATGTATAAGCAGAGACCGGCAAGCCGAATTTATGCCTGAAGTAGATCATATCTCTGTATGTTTTGATCTGCGCTGAGGTGCGTGTGCGCAAGGCTCAGCGTCTGAACTGATAACACTAAGATTAGCCTCATCTAAGATACTTTGTCTTTATGTTTATCACGTCTTTGTCAAGTTTATAATAAGCTTCGACAATATAGGGCAAAGATTATCGCTGTTGTTTAAGTGGGAGAATTTTTCTGTCTTACGAGTAGATTAGCAAAAACTGCTTATCATTTTGTAGCTGCATATTGAAAAGTATTCATCTGAAAATTAGTAAGGCATAATAAATACATATTATTTCAATCTAGAGGTATTATTGTTGTCAATTATTAATTATCTCAAAAATCATCGCTAAAAGGGGTTAAAAGAGGGGGAGTGTAAGTTTGTATGGGAAATTAATAATTTCTCAACCGATTTAGACAGTTTGTGATCAAGGATTGGACACAGAATTTCTACTAGTAGATTTCCCCCCAGAAATTTTTACTTAGCTTGAGAAGAGTGATTTAACTTAATTCCACAGGGACGAAGTCACGGGTAAGTACTAACTAATAATAAATATACGATAGTTAAAAAGAGAATGGAATAAAATGATTATATCACGCACATTGTATTTTTCTATTATCGTCTTTGTATAGCTGATTAGCTGAACGAAGCACTAATCAATATCTTTAACTATTACTTACGTTTCTAAGGACACTAATAATCCATGCAGTTAAACAAACACAAGATATTTCACAAGTACTGAACTGTTCCTTTAAAACTACAATTTTAACAATTCCTCAACTGACGATTGGTCACGTACTGTTTTTTATAAAGTTAATCCACGACTAGTGAGATTAGATTTGTGGAGCGATAACCGAGAGATTCCATAGGAGTGGCCCAATCGATACTATTATGTGTAAGATGTTATTTACAAACACGTGTCGAAATATATCTTGATAGATGGCTAGATGCATTTTATTGTTATCTGTAAGGTATTTCAATAAAATATTTAATCCCTCAACCCCCAGGAGGCACTCGGGTGCCACGATAACAATTGATTTCAATTGTGTCTGGAATAACTCACGATTACTTGCGAACGACAAAACAAGTAAAACATAAGATTTCTGTATGTTCGTCAACTCTGTTGGAAATTTAATTAATCAAGTAGGTATTTCTTTAGTACGTTTTACTGGAAGTGCGTTACTTGAATAAAAGTACTAAAAGAGGCATGAGAGGTTATAAATAATACAAACAGGGTGACATTAATTATGTACCATCTTAACGTACCTTCAGGTCAGGAGCGTTGTGTTTTTGATAGAGGGCATTTCACTCGCATTATTAGTAGCGTTAAGCTATTAATTTATATGTTACTAAGTAGCGACTTACGCAAGGCGTAGATTTGTCGATGCCTCGGTAATGTAAGCCGACACAATCGGTTTTATTTCAGACTTAGGTTTTTTTAAACCTAGCCATATTATTAAAGCTGACTGAAAGTTGCCGACAAGTGCAGGGTCCGGAATCTTTAAGATATTTGGGTCATTATCTGAACCTCTCTTAAGTGTTCGTAATTTAGTTTTAACTAAGGTTTAGCCAATAATTTTTAACATGAACAAGATAGACGACCTCCGTGGCGGAGTGGCGTACACATTGGTTTTCAAGGTGTCGCCTACTCCGAGGTCCCGGGTTCGATTCCCGGACGGGTTAATGTAGAAAAAATAAGTTTTTCTACATTTTCTCGGGTCTGGGTGTTTGTGGTACCTTAGTTGTTTCTGGTTTCCAAAACACGAATGCTTTAAATAGTTCTTCAAATTGGGATCGGACCAATGTATGTGATGTTGTCCACATTTATTTATTTATATCTTCATTTATTTATAAACAGTCCGATACAAAAATGACACTTAAACTGTACCCGATATAATGATTGACGTTGATTTATGTCAGTGTCAACTTTATGACTCGACCAAATTATGTCAACATGGAATAGTATAGATATTTATGTTATATATATATCTATTCCACTGATATGGGTTGTACTACAAGTGCACATTTAGTTGGGACACTATTTTAACGCTGATTTTTTAGGAGATTACCTAGTTTTCATATTACATCAACAATTCGAAACTAAAATCTCACTTGAGGGAATTCAGCTCTTCCACCAGCGCCTGCGCAGCCACGTCGTGGCACTGGAAGATGTGCAGCTCCCTCCGCGGGAGGGGCGCGTCAGGCCCCGGCGGCCCCGGGGGGCCCCCTCCCCCCGCGCCGGGCCCTGCCCCACCCGCGGGGGCCCCCACCACGAACGCCAACACGTTGTTGTACAGCTCCGCCGGCTCGGGAGACGTGAAGGCCGTGGGAGAGTGCACCCA
Source organism: Anania crocealis (assembly GCA_949315895.1). Classification (NCBI taxonomy): domain Eukaryota; kingdom Metazoa; phylum Arthropoda; class Insecta; order Lepidoptera; family Crambidae; genus Anania; species Anania crocealis. Next base: position 260,580 of record OX438874.1, on the reverse strand, counting down.
TGAAGCTGGGAATCGTTCCATTATAGACTGAAAAATGAAATAGTACTGTAAATATATAGTGATGACAATGGTTTCGATTTTTACTGTGGGTGACTTTTGGAAGTCCACAAGGAAAACAGTGAGTTGCCATTAAGAAGACAATAACATAAAACATTATATCAAATCAACAGAGAAAGGTTTTGTGGGTCAAAAACTAGACTTGTGAAACAGCGCCAACAGGCAAAAATTTATAGGTATGTATAATAAATTGCCAATATAGGTGACAAAAAATAACTTTACGGTATATCGAGGTAATTAAGATATTTTAACAAGTCATTACATTTATAGTACAAGGAAAATTCATGAAATGTTTATTATCTGACATAAAAACATAAGTTTACCCCTAAAATGTTTATTATAAGTTTATTGGACGTTTACCTGTAGGTAATCATTAATTGTAAATGTATAGTAATGGACGTCGTAACTTTTATGCTATTCCAGATTATAAGCGCAAAAATTTAACGAAAACGGTTTCCCTTGACAGCAATACTTTTGAATAAAGAGGTGGCCATTACTATTTGAACATAAAATGCCTTAACAACACTATAGCACTTCCATCTTAAGCCTTTTTACTTACTTATTTGTAGAATAAAGTTCAAATAAATAAATAAAATAAAAAGTATTGATGCATGATTAAGCCCAGTCTGATTCAGGTTTCGGAAAGAAATCGTAATCGATGGTCATTATTAATTACATTCCTAATAACCATTAGATGAACTAGAATCACAAGAGTATTAATTTGTTGAACGTAGGTACCACTCGAACTTTCAATACATACAACATTCCTCAGCGTTTGAGGCGAAAGCAACGAAAGTGATATTTGTCAGGTGCTAACAATGCTGCAAGTATTATGTTGTAGAATTTAAATACATTTTTCCAACCAGTTTTACATCCTAAGCCACCTCTTAACAGAATATAGATGTTATCCGATTCTAAAACTGCTCTTTAATACATAGCTCGCTGAAACTACGCACCCATGGTGGAGTGGCATTCACAAACAATTTCGTGGTTTAGCCTGCCTTGCCGAAGTCCTAGGTTAGATTCCAGGACGGGTCAGTGTAGAAAAAAAAGTATCTTTCTCTACTTTCTCTAGTCTGGGTGTTTGTGGTACTTTCGTCTGATTTAAACAAAGAAGTGCTTGCTTACTTTGGGGTCAGAACAATGTATTGTAATGATGTTATATTTATGTTGTCCACATTTATTTTATGCAATTTGACAGTCCTCTATTGTTCTTATTAGCTTGTTTTAACTTACAGCTTTGTAGGATACAATAATGTCATGCCGTGTGCCTATAATATCACCACCTCTTCTTCCCCTTTGAGTGTCGTAAAAGACTAAAATAATACTACTAAAAGTAGACAAGCAGTAGCCGTCTTTTCTTTATCATCGGTATAACTGCGATCGCCAATATAATTGGCAAGCTTAATGATTGTGGTAAAACCTTTTGGCAAAGGCCTGAAATAAAGTGATTTGGCTTGGGGTGATGATGATGAAGGGCTTTGTGACCAAGGTAGGAGGTATTCCTTCTATAGTTAGGGTGGATTTTCTTGTTCAAGCTATTTGTGTAAAGTGGAAACGTGGAAGACGCACCCCGGTCTCGTAGTCCATTATGAGCACCCATTGCCCCTCCAGACTCAGCTGCATCTTTTGGCTCCATATTCCTGGAAAAAAAACCAATCAGATATTATTACTGAATACTGATTCTACTACTACTGTACTATAGTTCAATCATATTATATGATATTTTAAACTTGAAAAATGTTGTCTCAGGCGGAAATCGAATCCGCAACCCCATGCATACAGGCGCGATGCTTTGTCCATTTAACTTGCCGAGACATTACGTCGTAGCGTTAAATTTTACAAGTATGTTTTATCGCTGTAAGCTTTTATATTTTAGTCTTAGGCAATGAGGCTCAAATGAATATGCGACTAGGTAATTGCTAAGTGGCTCAGATCTGTATCGTGTAAATTTCTAAACAAATCTGATACGTGGTCATAATATACGTTCTGTTTTGAATGACACTCGAACTATATCGGTGGAACATAGTTGGGTCTTAAGAAAAATGGCTTACGAGTAGTGTAGCCTATTATACGCGCTTGGAGTAGGATATAACTAAGTAGATATTCTGTAATGTATTCTACCTCCTAGCTATGCAGTACCTATCCATGCCTGTATAATTCTACAGCCTGACATGATTAGTGAGCCCAACTTATCTGACGTCATATTTTGATAGTTCCCACAATTTTTTACACAAATTAGTCTAGCAACTTCAACCAACCGTTGTCTTTTCCAGCTGCAGCAGCCTCCTCATCCCATTCGCGGGGTAGACGATCCCCGTCTCCCTCGTCACGGTGAAAGTGGCAAGGTGTTCCAGGACATACACGTCGCGGGGTTTTTAAATTACTAAGTAATCTTCAACAAACCATTCGTTTTTTCCAGCTGCAGCAGCGTCCTCATCCCATCCGCGGGGTAGAAGATCCCCATCTCCCTCGTCACAGTAAAGGTGGCGAGGTGCAATAAGTTACTAAGTTGTGTTTGGTAACTCCAACTAACCATTAGTCTTTTCCAGCTGCAGCAGCCTCCTCATCCCATCCGCCGGGTAGACGATCCCCGTCTCCCGGGTCACGGTGAAGGTGGCGAGGTGCTCCAGCACGTAGACGTTGCGGGCGGCGTCGGGCGCGCGCAGGCCGGCCAGCTCGTCGAACTCGTCGAGCGCGCGCTGCGCGTCGCCGCGGGACCGCGTGCTGCGCAGCGCCATTGTGACGTCAGACTACAGGGGTTGGGATGCCCATCGTCGCTTGATATATCTGGAAAGGATGGATCGGGTTACATAAGGACTGCTTTAAAAATGAATTTTAAACATACACACACGTTCACATTCGTTGAATTCTTACACTCGTTTAATGACATGTTTTCAGCTAAGAGGCAGTGTTGAAAAGACATGAGCTATGTTTCGACGACCACTTGGATCAGCGGTAGTTAACGCTGCTTCTGACCCATGGGTCGCGGGTTCGATCCCCGCTCAGTACAAATATTTGTGTGCATGAACATGTCTGTTTGTGCTGGTCTGGGTGTTTTCTATGTATTATAAGTATGTATTTACAAAAAAAAAAGTATATAAGTAAGTTTATCGGTTGTCTAGTACCCCATACGACAGGGTACTTAATAGTAGCTTAATTTGGGACTAGATGGCTTTGTGTGGCCCAGTGAGGCATGTCTTAAGTGCACTTTAAACGATTTGGCGCGAGGAAACCTTCCAAATTGACGAAAGGAAAAGCGAGATAAGTGTCAAGCACGAAGAGCACAAGTAATAAAAGAGCCAGTATCATTAGGTTCTACCTCCTAGTTACGAAATTTAAAATTTTCCATAATGCCATGATACTGTTCATGGGAACCTATCATAAAACCGGCTAAAAAATTCAATATTTTTATACGAAGTCTTTTGTATACCTACGCAGTAATAAATCGGAGACTATCATCGGTATCGAGTGCGCTTGCAAATGGTCGTGTTGACGTTTTCACTCGGTGAAAATAATGTCCTTGACGGATGTGAGCGGTGAAACGTGCGCAGGCGCGTGCGTCGCGTACCCGAGCGATTGCTACTGGATTTCTAATTCTTAAATGTTTAATCAGATCTTTAAAAGTAGAAATAATACCACAATGTTTTAAAATTATAATTTTACTTTTGATTTTAAGGATAATCAATCATGTTCATAAAATACACTGCATTTAAGCCCGTTTAGTTTTAAGTTTTAAGTGTAAGTGTAAACAAGAAAGTTTTAAAATCTGTACTACATTGCGGTGTCAAATAAATGAATGTCTCTGTGTGGTCGCTCCCTCATGACTGAGGATCGTGGTCATCGATGGATTTGAATGTTCTACATCTAGTTTGCACTATCTGCCTCCACCGGCGCCTGTCCATCGCATGTTTGACTATTGAGAAGAACTTGGTGAAGGATGAGCCTTTCACTTGATCGCTCCATCTAGCTGGAGACCGTCCACGGGTTCGTCTGCCCTCCGTGTTTCTAACTATGATCAGCTTTTCAAGGCTCTCATCCCCCCTCCTCATTATGTGGCCGAAATAGGATAGGATGCGCTGTTGACAAACTGTGGATAGGCAGGTTCGGACATGAAGCTGTGTATAAGGATTGATGCATTGGTTATAAGGATTGATGCATTGGTACGCATGGCGGTCCAGAGTATCCCTAACATACGCCTCCAGCACCACATCTCGAACGCATCAATCCTTTGCCGCTCTCGGGCTCGTATAGTCCATGTTACCACGCCATACAGGAATATTGGAAACACTAGAGCGCGCACCAGCCGGATCTTGGTGGTGATGGTTACACCTCTGCTCATGACATTCAAGCGAGTCATCGCATCTTTAGCCATGCCAATACGCCTCCTTATCTCCGGTACGCAATTGCCATCGTCGTGAATCAGTGCGCCCAAATAAACGTAGTGAGTGATCCACGATATCAACCCCCGGGATGATGCTAACTTTGCTGGGCAGTTTTTCGGCACGATCCACAATCATTAGTTTCGTCTTGCTCCTGTTTACTGCAAGACCCATGCGGTTGCTCTCAGTCTCGAGTCTCTGAAACAGCTCCTGCATGTCTTCCACAAATGTCGCTAAAAGGACAGTGTCAAATGAATAAAAAAGTAAAGTATCAGCCTAAAATCATCCCACTGCAGGGAAAAGGCCTCCATCATTGAATTCAAGTTACCACTGCAATGATGAGAACTGGGATAATCACCACGCTTGCCAAATGCGGGTTGGTGATCACAAATCCGAGCAACGTTCGAATATTCGAAACTAATTGTTGCCCGACCCGGGGATCGAACCTGGGACCCCGAGATCTTGGCCAGTTATATCAACTACCAGACCAACGGGGCGTTAAATGAAATGTCAAATGAATGTCAATTAAAAATAATTATTTGAGCAGACGCTTGCAAACTTGTATCAGACAGTATTTTGCACAAACCTAAACAAATGTAGCAGATGTAATGTAGTAATTGATTGCGTGATACTCGAAATGTACCTAGTTAGAAAAAAAAACAGTAATATCCACGTATTTTATTTATCTGTATGATGAAATAAGTGGAAATATTAACTTGAATAAATACAGTTGATATGATACAGTTTCTGAATTGGATATCTCTCCAAAAAGCCACTCTCATATCATTAATTGAATCATGCAACTGATTTAGTATGCTTTTATTCAGTCAAATTAATGTAATTTATACAGGGTCAAATTTTAATCACTTTCCAAATTTTAATATAGCAATCTACGAGGCAAAAAACAAACGACGTATTTTATCTTTTGGTATAGCCCAGTACAAAAATGTCAAAATAAAGCACTTAGAAAATGTCCTCCAAAAATCAAAAATTTTTGATACGGCATCCTAGTAACACTTTTTTTACGCGATGTGCATCTCATTCATTTATTACAATACTATTCATGAGTTTTTGAATTCGCCTTTATACCTTAACAGGTCTAGGACCGTAAAAATTGAAAACTATATCACGAAAAATATTTTCGGGTGACAACTTGATTTACATTTTTTACTTCATAAATAGCCTCTAAATACGATACTGAATGCATATCAAAATTTTGGAAAGTGGTTAAAATTTCACCCTGTATACATAAAAATATTATATTAAAAGTTTGATCATAATTATTCCGCAATCGATCATTCTGTGACGGTGCAGGCGCATATATGGGCAGACGAATGAAGTAGGCATTATGATGAATGTGCTCCATCGCGCGATCAGCGAGTAGGCGCGTCTGCCGGGGCGGCGGCCTCGCCGGCATGACGTGCCGCAGCAGAAACAGATGAGTAAGGCCATAAGCCTCCATCATTATTCACTAGCCCTGTTCCCAAGTCATCTGGGGTCGGCATAGTATGTTTTCCTCTTCCAAACAATCCAGTCAGTCGTCATCGAGTCGTCTACTCCCTTCTCAATCATATCTTTTCTGACACAATCAATCCATCTCTTTTTAGGTCGCCCTCTACCCGTCCATCCATCAACAGTCATATTCATCACTCTTCTTGTCACGTGCCCTTCGTCTCTTCTCATCACAGATCCATACCAAAAATATTCGATTTCCTTTCAACCTTTCTACTACTGGTGCTACTTTCATACTTCCACTAACGTATGGATGTTCCTTATTTTATACATTTTTGTCACTCCACACATCCACCTTAAGAGGAAACACAAGGGCCGATAAAGCCAGTAGAGCAATAATTTTATTACAAAAATTCATGGCCACTATTATCATGTTTCTATGTTTTCTGTTTTTTCATAAATTAATTAATAAAAAAGATATGAGCCCTCAAATATCGAAAAAATTCGCCTGATTTTCCGCTGTGTTCATGAGAACATCCAGAGAACAAATTTAGCTAAATTTTAGAATAAAAGAAAAACATACGAACACGGTCAAAGCCTTTCTTTAATTTAAAAAAAAATATTGTCAGAAAGGGTCCTGTAATCTTTTAATTAGCGAATCAATAGAGATTTGTAAATATACCTGACATCATCGATATTCGTAAATCTGTAAAATATTTTTCTGCTTTTTGAAAACATCAAATCCGACCGCACTTTTTCATAAGACAACTGTATGTGCTGTCTGCATTCGTTGAGCTGCTCTGATACCGATATGTACAGAGATGCGCACACGCAGTGAGTCACGCGCGCGTGTGAAAAGCCTTCGCAAACAATGGCGGAGGCGGACAACACCTATTAAAATTTATCGCCAGAATGGACCGCGTAAAATGATAATAAAACTGTATAGTTTATCTTTACTTGCCACCTCTAAGCTGTGTTTACATTTGGTTAAAATTTACTACGCGACTGTTGGAGTGATGATTTACTCGTACATTCGGCAAAAGATGTCAGGAATGACATTGACAGTGCGATAGAAAACAAAGCCATTACGTAAGGCGATTTACTGTTTTTTTACATTGAATCAATGTAAATTGCATTACTAAAAAAAAGTTTGGCAGTAACTTTACTATATCAACTCATCATCTAAGCGAAACCACGCCCACTGCTGGTCATAAGCGACCTTCACTAGTCGGTCCACCAGGTGGCTACACAGACTATCCTTTTAAAATTTTCCGGTCCTGACAGCCAGCGGTCACTTTTGTTATGTATTTTCACTGAAATTTCAGCTTATTACATTACAAGAAACTACAACATAATTATTACATATATTCATTTTTCAAGCTGAGAAACTCTTGTAAAAATCGCATATGAGTCATAATGTGTTTAACATGACATGTTTATTAAGTAACGCACTTTAAATACAATCGTGTAATTTTCCACCTAAGTACCTACCTAACCATATGTACGCAGGCACACCAAGTAGTCGCTAGTAAAACATCAAATGAAATGTATAATCGATCGGTCTGCGCGCGCGCTGACGTTACTATTCATAGATATTAATTATACAGTCACCGCTTTCGGTTTTGCGGCAGCGGTAATGGCGGTAACCGCTTACACAACGCGGTAACAGAACGAATAACAGATGCACCCGTACGGAATGTAAGAATGCTCGACTGCCTCTTCAATTATTGGCTGGTAAATAGAGTAGCAGCCTGTAGTCCCACTGCAGGGAAAAGGCATCCATCATTGAATCCAAGTTACTACAGTAATGATGGGTACAGGAGGAATCACCGCGCTTGGCATCCAGGATGGTGATCACAAACCCGAGCAATGTTTGTACATTCGAAACTCTTCTTGCCCGACCCGGGAATCGAACCTAAGACCCTGAGATTTGGCCCGGTACTTTAACCAAGGATTACCAATGGGGGGGCATTGGTAGATTTGGATAAATGGTAGTTTTGAGAAATCAAATGTCAAAATATGATTGTGTTAAAATAAAAAAATACGAGTATGAGCAAAGTTGCCTCAAAAACATATCTGCTTTTTATTGACCATTTTAATAAATTAAACTGATTCTTACGTACATGACTATTAATCCGTTATCTAAATTATTGCCATATATCGCCCATAATCTCAACATTCCTCGCTTTGCGTACGATAACGTTATCGTTCGAGCTTGATTGTGAAATTTTACGATGTTTTATGAGATAAACCGGATTAATTTCTACACAAAATGGCTTAGACGTAAATGTGTCTTCTATTTGATTCAATTTAAATAAGGTTATAATACTTATTTAAAAAAAAAACAACTTACTCAGTTTGGATTCATCCCAACCTTTCATTATCCGCTTTTAGTAGGTAAAGCAGAAAGAGGTTTTCTTGTAATAAGAAATATCTTTAAAAATAACATTAAGTATTTGGATTTCGCTAAAGAACACATTAAAGTATATTTTAGTATGTTTAATCATTATCTTAATACAAACTGATGGCACGCTATCTAAACCGCAGGTTTGATGCGTTGATGTCTTCCGGTCGCGGAGATAAAGACATCAACGCACGCGCACTCTTGAGGGAGATACCACAGAATATGGAAAAGGTTAGAAAGGCAATGGACGCGGGGCAGGCGGGCCACAGAGGTTATGAGTAAATGCTTGAAAGTGAACGCTGCGATTGGTTTGTTTTGACGGCGCGCAACCCTATTGGTCGCGCGACTTCAAAAGAATTCGCTTGATTTATATTTAAGTCATTTAATTAAACATGCCGGCTTACAGTTTAACCCAACGCGACGGCAAGTCATACACAAATTATTATGTCCAGAGTTTTTTTATCTTTATTAAGGAAACAAACAGCTTTTTATTTTACAACTGGCTTAAAATAACACGTATAGTACATTAGCATTACAATAACAAGTAATCAATTAAACTAAAAAATAACACAACTTATGTTCAATACATAGCAATAACATAATACATTGATTGTCGTTCTTTGAACTCGTTTGTGTGTAGTGGGGTGCAAGCGGCGACATCTAGGTTCTCATACAAACTGCACATGACAGCCTTTCTAACCTTATTCCATGTTCTGTGGGAGATACCAAGAAGTGATTCGAAGGGATTTTGTTTGGATGCAGCGAAATGCACCGTCTTGTTTTAGATTTTAATAAAGTAGGATACAGAGAATTGAAATTTTCCAATATTACACTATTGTACCACTGCAAATGAACATTTTTTTTATAAATTGTAATAAATCCATGTAATGTCATAATCAAGTCATTCTACTCTAGAATTAATTGATACGGGGTTTATACCATGTACCTTAGTTTTTATGAGTTGTTGCTGCCGTGATCATGGCACTGTTGCAAGCGCCATGATCACGGGAGAACATGGCGCTTGCAACAGTGCCGAAATATCGGGAACTCACAAAATCTAAGGTACATGGTATAAACCCCGTATCAATTAATTCTAGTGATAGTGACAATGGAAGTTTAAATCAGTACATTCTACTCTAGTACTTTTGTTAATGCCTATACTCGTACCGTAATATGAAAATTGTTTATGTGCAGATTGCCTTAACATGTTTACTTCGTGTCAATGTTGTTATAACAGTCACTGAGGGTTTTACTTTATTAATATAGTTTGATACATTTTTAGAGTCTTTGTAATTGACTGTGTATCAATTAAGTTTTTTCTTATTCTAACATTTTCCCTGTTGTTATTACCCGTCCATAATCTATTAGTAGAAGCCTACAATTGGGGCTATCGCTGGTGAATTTGCCATTAGAGGCGCTTGTGTCGCGTGAGGTCCAATATCATTCACTTTTCACTGGTTTTAGCGGGCTTTGTTGCATAAATTATAATTTCTTTAATTTACCTGCTGGAAAGTGATCTTCTTCGTAAAATATCGCAAATGTGGATTATTTGGCGATTAATGTGAACGCTTTGAAAGCTGAAATAAGAAAAAGCGCAAAAATAGGCGGCCTCAAGAGCAACTATTTCAGAAGTTAGTTTGTTGTCAAGATAGTTATTTATAAATAATAAACCTTAATTAGATTCAAGATTAACACTTTGTTTCGGCGCCAATCGCCTTTGACAGCTATACCTCCGGACCTCAGCGAAGAAACGGTAGTCCCCATAATTTCAGACTAGCTAACGATAGCGGTTTGACTGTTGGTCTAGCGGTTTGAATACCGGGCCAAGATCTAGGGGTCCCGGGTTTGATCCCCGGGTCGGCCAACAAAAGTTACGAATTTCGAACAGTGGGATGAATATAGGCCGTTACTACGATTCTATTACTGTTAAAGTGACGGCCTATATTCATCCCACTGCTGCAGCAGGAAAAGGCCTCAATGATGGGGGTCAAATCACCACGTTTGCCGAATGCGGGTTGGTGATCACAAGCCCGAACAACGTTCGAAAATTCGAAACTTTTTGTTGCTCGACCCAGGGATCAAACCTGGGACCCCGAGATCTTGGCCCGGTACTTAAACAACTAGACCAATGGGGCGTTTAATTACTTTCTTTTGATGAACTTAAGGTCGAACCAAACGCGTTGTGTCGTGCAGCGTGCTACGACGTCGAGTCGTGAGATATCACGACGTGACTCAACAGACGGCTGTGTCGTGTTGCTAACGTTGCGGTGTAACGCGGCCGGCACAATGATGGCTACTTAAAAACAAAAACAGAAAAATTAATAGACTATCTGTTACGATTAGTGACTGACTTGCATCATAGTTTATCTAACTTCACGCCTCAAGCTCTGCCCTTGGGAACAACACGATATATCGCGCGGGCGGAAACCTGTGCCCAGTAATAGCCTATGTCCTTTTTAATGTCTAATTGATTTTTGTAAAAAAAATATCGAATATAGAAAAGTTCTGTTTGAATAGGACCGTGTTGAGCAGTGGACTGATATAAATAAAATAATAAATAAATAAATGTGGACAACATAGCATACATTGTTCCGATCCCAATTTGAGTAATTAAAGCACTCGTATTTTGGAAACCAGAGACAACGAAGGTACCACAACACCCGGACCCGAGAAAATGTAGAAAAGCACCTTTCTTCTACACTGAACCGTCCGGGAAATCGAACCCGGGACCTCAAAGCAAGCGACACCTTGAAAACCGGTGTGTACGCCAGCCACGGAGGTCGCCTGGTTATGATAGTAAATAACTTACACCGGTTAAATTTTATCTGTTACGTGTACCGTTTAGTAATATGTTTTCATATCTTAATTATATAAAATGTTTTGCACTAATGTCCAGATCGAATGTTATCTGAAGGTCGCATGATATCATCATGGTACAAAATGACCGTGAAACCATTTACATATAATGCGTTATGTTTTGTTATATTATCTAGCTTAGTACCGTTTTTATGTTATTACTTAAGTATAAACATCGACATATAATATGAAATAGATACATACATAGTCCGATACAAGAATGACTTCTAAAACTATTATCGATTGATGATTGACTTTCATTCTATGTCAAAGTCAACTTTATAACTCGACCAAATTATGTCGACGTGCAATAGTATGGATATTTATGACATGATTTATCTATTCGATTCAACAGGTGCACAACCTTATGTTAAATTTGTACCCTTATGTCAAATTGTTCTCATTTAGTTGGAACAATTATTTAAAGCTAAGCTAAGCTAGTGTTTCCTCTTAATCAGAACTTCATTGATCGATGCATAGAAACTGTTGTGATATAGGTCGGAATGTTGCGAAGTATTTGACGCAGCTATCGCGAGATTAACCGTGTGATATATTTTCACATTACGCTTACTGATTCATACATACTTGGAATTCTTAGTACATAAGTATCTTATAAAAGCCTGGATGTCGTGTTATGATTTACGGCCGGTCCCAATAACCTATCTATCTTCAGTTTTGGCATATCGGAAATAGAAAACAACTTTTGTCTCTGTTTCTCTGGACGGCAAAATCAGAGACAGAAGATGTTCTCTATCTCCGATATGCCAAAACTGAAGATAGATAGATTATTGAGACTGGCCGTTAGTAACTAACGTTATTAGTAAAATCTGACGTAAGTAAACTATACCTACTTAACAGGTATATTATATTTAACCCGTTTACACTTCTGTTTCAGTTACTTTACACGTTTGAATAATTACCGGTGTCTGACTGATGAATGATGATGTAGTTTATTTATTAAGTTGCTTCGTCTCAGTGTTAGCCAACGATTGTCTCAAAGTAAGGTTGAATATTGAGACATTTAGGTTAAAGTAAATACTTTACATTTTCCACGTTTTCAGTTTCAAACAATTAGGTGACAAGAATGATATTTTATGATATGCTAAACACAATACCTTAAAGATTTTTGCACATCAAAAACCCTCTTGAGTTTAGTTATTATCCAACAAATGACTAGGTAATATACCTAAGGTACCTAAAAATTCCGCCACTCGCTTATCAAAGCATTGTATTAGTTTACAGCGCGGTTGAAGTCTTTTATACAATTGTTTAAACCGACCCAATCGTTGTTCTAGTTCCTACGTCCTGAAAACACTGAAAGTGTTCAATCGTAGAAAGCTATTGATAATAAAACACCTAACCTACTTCTCTGTTAGACTTTATCGCAGTTTACTGAAACATGAGCACACACAACCTGTGGCTGCTCACAATAGCTAAGGATCGTAAAACGAATGTATTGTGGAGGCATGGCCGCCTGCGCGCGCGCAACCTTGAGCCGCATTCCGCGCATTCGATCAGATAACTGATTAGGTTGGATATCGAATTGATGAATATAAAGAGTTGCGAATTGGTGATTCCATAGTTAGAAAATTATTGATCGCTAAGCGGTTGAAATATTGAAAGGAATTATTTCATGATAAATATTTACTGAAAAGTCGCTAATAAATAGGTACAAATAAAAAAATAACTTAAAATTTGGTTCTTGTGTAAATTGGATTGTTCTTTAAGAACAGATAACACGATATGTCACGGGAACTTGCATCGTTGGAATGGCAAAGAATTAGGAATTAACTAAACAATTAACTTAAAAAATGGTTATTTACATGACCCATTAGTAATGGGGTCATGTAAATAACCTTGGGCCATTATATTACTGTAAGGAGGGGTCTAGACTGCTGACCAGACTGGTCACCAGTGAGACAATCAATTCGTTTTCAATTGATTCAAGTTTGAACTGATATAATCCTTCTTAATGACATAGAACTAAAACGTGTTTTCTCAATATAACGGGTTAACGCAAATAAGTATTAACTAAGTAAAATAAACGCGAGTTTAAATCCTTTCATTTTAGTGTGTTCACGTAAATATAAGAAAATAGGTAGTCTATATTCTCAAGGCTTGGTCGAATGATATGGGTGCAGCGCATAGTGCGAATGAGCGTTTCATTTTAGAATTTCACATTAGTGACTGCATTCCTAATAGCAATTCATCTTCCTATGTACAAAACCAAGAGGAAAACTTGTGTAGGCTTAAACTTGATAATGAAATGATTCTTGCTCTTGGTTAGCTTTGATTAGAGCACAGATCTTCATCATCATTACAACCTTTCAAATGATTTCGCTATATTCATCGAATAGACCGGTAAGCGATCGTAATTTTACCAATATTAGCGAGTTAAATAATGTTTTCTTTTCCAGTAACTCTTTAGGACCCCCTTAAGACGATAAGAGTTTGAGCTATTCTGTTGGATGGCATCACCACACGAAATAAAACAATAATACGAGTACCGTAAAATAGTGGAATCAAATATTACTTACAACTTATCATAACAATTGCCAATAAAGTTGAACAATAGCTACTTTATGACCTGCAAGAGGTATCTTGATGACAAAGCGTTTCATGTGGGGTTTAACGAGAAGAATTAGGTAAATAATGCAACAAGTTTAAATAGGATGATAGCCGTTTATTGATTGGCACGGAATCAATATTGTTAGGTGGTACATTAAAAAAAGTTACCCAAATAAGATAAATTCTCAATCAAAAATATGCCAATACTCGTTCCCTTATAGGTAATCGCACCGGAAAACTCTTCATATCGAGAACCTCGTATTTTTTCGTCGGTCTAAGGTAAAAGCCGCGTGTTTCGGCGAGTACGTCGTGCGTGAGTAGGTATAGTGCGTCCGCGCACGTCACGTCGGAATGTGGTCGCGTCAGGCGGAGCACTGTGCACTGTACAGCGCGAACTAGCACTGGAGACTCGTGCTTAAGTCAACCGAGTAAGATCAAAAATTGCATGTGCCTGCTAGGTGTGACTGTCCATTTGAGGCGACCGATTGAGCGGGTCGGTCGGCTTCTTCTAACTGTTCGTTCATTCATCGTATCAATAACGTACTTTATAAATTTCGAGCCTCTAAGCACACTTTTTTAAGAACAGCTATTTTATTACCTTAAATTATTGTGAAAAATATATGATACAATTCAACGTAGGTAGGTTCTTAGATATATTCTGTTAATAATGAAGAAGTTTGTGGGCGCTTGGTCCCCATGGTCCCAAGGTTTCTATCCCAAACGGTTCAGATATGTAAGTCTCACTAAGACTTTCATATTTGTGCCGTTTGAGGAGCTCTGTAGAATCGGTAGCTAAACCTGCCCTGTTGCCAGTCGATGAAAGATGAGATTGCGCTAGTGTCGACACATGTAGCATCTCACACTAGAGGCCTACCCATCTTCCAAGGAACGAGAGTCATACCATTAGGACGCTTGCCATCGCTACGAGCGAGACCGTTTGGTTCCAAAACGGCCGGTATACGCGCGCTGACAAGAGCCCGACGGATGACATCGTTTAACCTGGCATGACGGGGGATTCTGCCAACACTTCTGTAGCAAGAGAGACCGTGGTGAGCAAGCTAAGGTTTGGGTTCTCCATGCGTCAATAGCATCGGCCAAAAAAGGAATATGAATGGACTGATGGAAATTTCTGAGAATTTTGCTGATTAGGTCAAAATTACGATGGATTGAAGACATATAGGCTAACACTGGATATTGATCTGATTCGTAGGCCTCCATGCCGTATAGGCAAAGAAGCTTGTGACCAAGTCCGGCCTTCCAGCTTCCAGCTTAAGATGTTGATGAAAGAGTATGTTTGTATAATGATATTGTCTAATTTAGATAGTAAATCCGTATGCTTCCAAAAATGTGATGCACGAAGAGCGTACATGAATTTTGGTACAAAGAGACAGTGCCGATTGATGGTGAAGGCAATGTGGCTATTATTTTTTTAATATATTACAAAATGTGTCGGGAGTTAACTAAAAGGTTGATCGAGACACCTCACGATACCAAGGCTGGCCTGTACCTGGCCCAAAGAATAAGTTTGGCTATTCAGCGCGGTAATGTGGCTAGCCTGCTGGGCACCTTACCACAAGATATAGTGATCTTAAAGAGATTATTACCTATAAATGGATTATCTGTTCAATTATATGTAAGTAGTATAGGCTTTGTTATGTAAATATTTATATTTTTTTTATTAGGTATTATATAAAATTCATTTTTGGAAAATTCTACTCCTGTAACAATAACATAAACCTAACACTACATGGGACTTATTGCACAATAGGCTACTTGACTCACATCATATTCGATGCAATAAATGACTAGTTTCTGTAGCATTTCACGTAAGAAACCAATATTTATCGATTTCAGTTAACTAATAGCATAAGATCCCACCATACAACGACCTTCACTGAGCTGTTTATTGGATGAAAAGTTTTTTATATACAATTAAATATGCCAAAAAATATATTGCAAATGGGTTGCCTAAAAAATTTCAGTCCAGAGTAGAATTTTTAAAATTTGACAACCGAATTTCATGACTTTTTTTTTGCATTCAACCGTATACCACCTTGTTCATAAACGAATAATATTGATTTGTATTTAACTTTATTTAATTAACCAGACCGGTGCAAGTTACTAGTTCGATTTACCTGTTTATATCTGCCTACTCAAGAGTTGTGACGGGAAAAAATAGTCAACCTAACGTTTGCATATTCTTTGGGCTTCATATTTTCGATTGGTATAAAATTTGTCTATTAAGCAAACCAGAAAAAAATAATTAAAAAAAAATAATAATCTTACTCTGGACTGAATTTTTTTAGTCAACCCATTTGCAATATATTTTTTGGCATATTTATTTGTATATAAAAAACTTTTCATCCAATAAACAGCTCGGTGAAGGTCGTTGTATGGTGGGATCTTAGACTATGACAAAAGTGCAAGATAGCTACATATTTTCAATTTAAAAATGGACTTTTATTTTAACTCGGAAAACGTTGTCGGTTCGGTCATGTTATGACGTTACAGGACTCAAAGCAATCTTAATGGCGGATCTTACGAGCTAATTTCGTTAACATGTTGCCTAAACTTTCACATTCACATTTACATTTTTGAAATAAGTGACGGATCATACGAGTAAATTTCTTTTTAAAATAAGTGACTAAAAAAAAAACCAGTGATTGAAGTTTAATATTTATAATAACCCCTAATCCGAGTGTAATTGAAACTTAAGTATTCAGTTTTCATTTTACTTTTTATATTGATTATAATATTATCATCATGTTCCTCAAAACTGGTATCGACTGGCAATAAGGCGGGTTCAGCTGCTTCTTCTGCAGAGTGCCTTAAACGGCGCAAATACGAAAGTCTTGGTGAGAATTACATATTTGAACCGTTCGGGGTGGAAACTTTGGGACCGTGGGGTCACAACAGTGCCCACAAGCTATATCGAGAGATGTCTAAGCGCTTAGCTGAGACATCTCTCGATCCTAAAGCTGGCTTATACCTAAGCAAGCGGATAAGCCAAGCTATGCAGCGTGAAAACGTAACCAGCCTCTTGGGTACCTTTCCGCAGTAATGCGACCTTAGTCAGATATTTTATTTATAGGATTTTATTTCCTATTAATGGAATGTCTAACGGTGCGTAATTAGTTCAAGTTTTTATTAGGGAGTTGAATTTATTTATTTATTTTATAAAGAAAACCAACGGCGTATTACATGCATTAAATTTAACGTTCTTAACAAATAGTAAGGCTAGTGATAGGTTTCCCTTAATTCACAAATAATCCTTGTCGCGTGTTAATAACAAGAACTACATACAAAGTTATAATACATTATGAATTAAACATTCAAAGAGCAATATTTAAGTAATTAAAATTTGGAATAAGTAATAACATAAATTCAACATACAGAGATAAAAGCAAAACAAAAAAAAATAATAATAATAAAGTTAAGTTCCACAATTAAGCCAATAAGAGAAAAAAAAGGTTAAGCCAACCTTGAGTTTAATTAAGTTAAGTCGAGAAAAGTTAAGTCATTTGAAACATGCACCGAGACCAGCACTATGTGCTGATATTATGATTGTTTATTAAACTACAACTCAAATCAATATGTGGATTGTGACTGCTTAGACTTCATAAACGCAGCTAGGTAGCATACATAACACAGTTTTACACAGAATTAAATTTGTTTGTAGATAATTTTAAGTTATTGTATCAAAATAATAAGTAGAAGTTTGAATTACTAAGTTTAATAATTATTTTAAAAAGGAAAAAACCTCAAAACTAGATTTTAAAAATCAGTTTCAATTCTGCAAATAGTCAGATACAGTCTGCCTTAGCAGGCGCTATTACACGACCCAATATCACTGACTTTAATAATACTTTAATATTCGTCTTCAGATTAATACTGTATAGGTGTTGTGTACCAGAACGGTTGGGCTCAGCCTAGAGAGCCCGCCCCCGCGCCACTCCTACAAAGCGTGGGCCCTTTGAATGGAAAGCAGACATCATACATTGGAATTACCTATATTGAACTTATGAATTATTAACTTGGTACTTCGTTTGATGATTCTTGCTCTTGGAATGTTAAGTCAGGTCTATAAGAATCTAATTGACAAGTGTCAATTAGATTCTTATGGACCTGGCTTATACGTATCTTGACTATCGCGTTTAATAATTTACCAAATAAAGAATGTGGGCCAGTGCAGTTTATATTTCGGTGTTGTAGCGAGAATGCCGTTTCTACAAAAAATCTTGGACTGCAACAGATAGATGGCGGCTTCTCCGTAAATATTAGACTGAGCTGATAGATTTATTTAATTCATTGCCTCAATAGTTTTTTATAACACAGAAAGACGCTAATAAATTAAGGTTGCTTTGTGTTTTATTGTCTTTAATCTCCCAGTCCTGATGGAATAAATAACCTACCTGTCCGAATCTTTAATCTCAAATGAAACCTGCATATTTCATAGAAATCGAAAGAATGCACAATATAAATTTAAGTATGTATGTATATATTAACCCACAGAGCGGTTCGATTCCTATGATAAGAAACAAGAAAACGAACTAACTACTCGTATTTAGTCCATTTGGACGTTTTATAATAACTTGAGACCTTGACAGTTGTGTGTGTAAGTATGTTGTCGGAGGCATATTTTTGGTTTCTGTTGATATTATGTGAACTTACGTAAACGTAAAAATAAAGTTACTTGTTTTTTTTCAAGATAAGAAGAATGTTTGTTTTATAATTTTTCATTTTCTGCTCGTATTTTTTGTGTATGTATGAAATGTGTATGTATGTGTAAAGTATGAAATTGCCGTTTTGTATAGACGAAATCGAGAAAAGTCATTTTACCATACTAACAATATTTTAGTTTTTTTAAAAACGCCTGAACCGTTTTCTATGCAATTAAAGGTGAAAGTTAGATGGTTATAAAGCTACGCATTATAGTATTTAAATTTCTGAAAATCAAAGTATATAATACAAATATACTTAATTGAAGCAAGAAGGTCAGCTGACACATTGTAAGGGGTCTTTTCAACGACTTCCTTTGAAGTAATAGGCATTAGTATTGCATTTTTTTTTTAGTCAAAAGTTGCTTTATTTAGTTTTTGATACAATACAAAAAGAATTACGCAATAATATGACTATACTTAAGAGCTATAAACAAAACCACGACCATTTTGACGACCATTTGGATCAGCGGTAGTTAACGCTGCTTCTGAGCCATGGGTCGCGGGTTCGATCCCCGCACAGTACAAATATTTGTGTGCATGAACATGTCTGTTTGTACTGGTCTGGGTGTTTTCTATGTATTATAAGTATGTATTTACAAAAAAAAAAGTATATAAGTAAGTTTATCGGTTGTCTAGTACCCCATACGACAGGGTACTTAATAGTACCTTAATTTGGGACTAGATGGCTCAGTGTGGCCCATTGAGGCATTTGTCTTAAATATTTATTTTATTATTTATAAATAAAAAGTGGGAAAATAATCGGCAATTTCATACTTTAACCCCTATTACTTCTTCAAATGATAAAATAAGAGTATACCTCGTACAAATGTGCATAGACGTGTGATGTGAAGTATAATAATATCGTCTCTTTGAGAATATTGCGAAATCCCAAAGATACGAATTGGGCACATGGCATCTACAGTTACTGTCCGCTTTGCTTGCATGCAGTTCGAAGTTCTATGGGTACAATTTAAGTACCACCACCTGAAGAGGTACCACCACACAATAACTTCGAGCCTTCTGGTTACTGCTTTAAAAAGCACCCATTCTCGTTTAGTGGGTGCCGTAAGTAGTACTAGTTCCAGAAATAGATGGGCAGGAGCGTCTTCTCTTCATCATTGGCTAAACAACATCACCAGCTTGCCTACCAACTGCAAAGCGCGATGGGAATGGTAACTCTGCCTTTTGGAGAAGGGATGTCTAGCAGAAGACAAAAAAATACGGAACGGTATGGAATAATGAAATATTGCAAAGTATGCTATTTTGTTTTTAAAATATATTTATTAGATCTAAAAAACTTGCTTTTGCTTATCATTAATATATTAGTACATCGATAGAATCGTGTTTATATCAATAACATTGCCTCGAGTACTCGTGAAGCTCGACGATCGTTTAGCTCCGTCGGAATGCGCATTGCCACACCATACGTCAGCGGTTAAGAAACATTTAGTAGGTTCATTCGAAAACGACCCAGCGACGGAAGGAACTTGGTTTCCGATCAAAAATGTATTTTGTAAGCTTAATACTCATACATAATACAAGGAAACCGACTGTTTCCTGACGATGTCCGGAAGGTGATCGCGAAAATCGTGTAATTGTAATCGATTTAAAGGAGGTCGGACATATTGTATACAGGGTGTTTCAAAAAAATGGGTAATTACTGAAGGATGTTACATAATCTCCTTTGATGAGTCCTTAGTAAATTTCTTATATTGATAGCACTAAATTTTAATATCGAGTAAAAATAATGTTTAATAATAATATCGATAACGTGCAGCACACCACAAAATCAGGTTCATTACCCTACTAGGAGTAATAATAACCAACCACCTCCTCCCTCCTGGTTATCTTTTTCGTATTTACAAACATGGACTAGCCGACAATAAGTCATGTTCGCCTAGTACATTTTTATCCCTATACATAGTACACAAACGCACATACTCAAAGTTAATTTTTTTACGTACGAGAGAAAGTCAAACAAATCAAACAAATAAACGAAAATAACTAGCACAAAACACAACCATTTTATCATGACGGTTCCATCATTCAATCAATAAAGTTTATTTCGAAAGTATTATTGAAGTTTAGGTACTTTACCTACAATAGTGGCTCAACATGCTGTCCGCCTTCTTATATGAAAAATCTTGCCCGCCTTGATATGGCCTGTATGGCATTTCGCACCATTGTAGGCGTTGTGATAGCGAACACAGGCAGTCCGTAAAATAAACTTTGTCCTTCACATAACCCCACAAAAAAAAGTCTAGTGGCATAAGGCCAGACCTGGTGAACGTGGCCTCATCCGTCAAAATTACCCGGTTTACGTAGTTGGAGTCGGCCTCCAGCTGCGCGAGATACCACTCGCAAAACGTGATCCGAGGCGCGAAGTCATTCGGAATTAGTTCCTGGGTACGACGGTAGTGGTACTGGTGTTGACCATCATCTTTGAGTATTCGCCACACTGAAATATGGCTCATGTTGAGTCTCACCCCGGCACGCCTTGTACTGGTTGTCGGTTCACTTTCGAAAAGCTGCAGAACCTCTTCTACACGTTCTTCATTAGTATTCGGACATTCACTGCCACCCGAATGATGAAAGGAACCCGTAGAGTGGAGACGAGTCACCATGTTGTGAAAGCACCGATACGACGGCAGACGTCGCCTTTCAGCTGCCGGCCTACCATCGATGAATCTTTCCCGATAAAGATCCCATGCTCGAGCTAAATTTCCATCAGCTCGACCTACACACAACATCATTTCATAGTATTCTGCATTAGAAAACACAGACCTTTTTATAACACACACGTAAACACAGATTTCGCAACGAAAATGCCAGTAAATCACACCGAACACGCACAAAGCAAATGAACGACTGAAGTACCTACTTTGTTGCCAACTGCTACTTAAAAATTTGCCTAAAATAAAAAGAAAATTCATAATTTAACCCAAAGGTAGTTTGAAGTATGTACTTACGCAACTAGTTCTTAGTTAGATTGGGATAATTTTAATCATCACCTCTTATTGATTACAATAAAACAATCGATTTCTTCGTTTTATTTGTACAAACACTAATTTCAGATAATAATTTATCTAATCTACCTACTACAAAAACCAAATGCATTCATGCGTAAAAAGGTGTTAGAAAAAGTAGCTAATAGTTTTCAAAAACTGTAGCTAACCAACACCATAATAGCTACCTACATCTAGCCACAAAGTAGCAAAATTGGCAACACCGCAAAGAAGACCGCCTCGCGTCGCCGCAAAGCGGGCGGCTCGCGCGCCGGCAAACTATCATGGCGGAGATTTGTCGGCGCTTGTGTCGGCGCGGGCGCAATCCATTGTTCTCGTCGTCTTGGCAACGAGTGCGCCCTGGTACTCGGCATGAAAACTAGTAAAAAAGAGAATCAACTTTTATCAAAAAGTGTCCGTCAAAAGTCCAGGACCAAATTAAAAGATGGCGCTAAATTAGAAATGTAAAGATTTTAAAAATTGTGCTACAAATTTTTAGAGTAACATTTTGATGCATGGTTTTCATAGTTGTAATCTAAAAAACTTATTAAAAGGCGTATTACAGGCAAACATAATAATTTATTATCAACAGTACAATATTAAATTAGAAACAAATAGAAAAAACATATTTTCAACATAAAATAAAACGTAGATTTTAACTTCAGTATCAAAGTATGTAATAGGTGAAAAATTTATTATTATAATACTGTGAAAACAATAATCGCAATATTCTTATTGTTTCAAATTCCAACCTAAACTAGCGCCACCTGTAATTTGCTATTTACAACAGGTGGACACTTTTTCTCATACAAGATGGTTCTCTTTTCTACTAGTCTTCATGTACTTAGCTATAAGTGGTCGTCAACAGTTGGTAACGTGTATTTTTGTTTTTAAAAGATTCAATTTAGAATTTCTGTTAAAAATTATTTACATTTATTTATAAACTTAATTGCAAAAATAAGGTGTACAAGACATAGACGTACGCAAAAATATTTTTCTTCTAGTTAAACCTAGTTGAGTTTACTTTACGTAAGGTTCTGCTTCTCGTGCTGGTGGCATATCATGTTAGCAGATTTACCTTTATAAGTTAGTTAACGGCCGGTCCTAATAACCTATCTATCTTCAGTTTTGGCATATCGGAGATAGAAAACAACTTCTGTCTTTGTTTCTCTGGACGGCAAAATCAAAAACAGAAGATGTTTTCTATCTCCGATATGCCAAAACTGAAGATAGATAGATTATTGGGACCGGCCGTAAGTGGATAACCTACAGAACGTAAAAGCTGATGCTATTTTCTGTAAGTTTCGATAGCCAGTATTTTTTTTAAGTAAGGTAATTTTTGATTTTCATACAACAATTGATTCGATTCGAATATTTGATCAAGCGATCAACCAAGTATTCAAGTAAGTTAATCTAACTAAAACTTTTATGATAAATGAGACAATTTGTTGTCTTATGATGACCTGCTTTTATCACTTGCCTCCTAGGTGTAGTTAATCAAATTGTCATCTGCAAAGTTTAATTTAATTTAAAAACAACAAAATTTCAAAATGTTGTTTATCTCTTTCGTCTGTTTGGTTCCGCAAGAAATTGTAAAAACCAAAATTCGTGGGCGGGAACAGTGATGTTGTCCTAGTACTCCATTACGTAAACGCCTTAATCTAGTGATTCGAGTATGGAACTTGGTGACCGAAGGTTCTAGGTTTGATTTCTAGGTCGAAATAAAACATCAAATGTTAAAATAGCGGCTCATAAAGTCTGACACCTGGGTGTATTATTGCATACAAGCCAAGAAAAATGGAGTTCTCTTACTTCATTCTGCCGGTTATTTTAACGATTTTAAGTGTATGGTGTATGCTCAAGGTCAATGTACAATGTATTTTACCCGATTTCCAAAAGTGACGACGAAGTTTTTTTCTTAGCTTCTTTCTTGTTTTTTAAACAAACAAATGAACTAATTAAATAATTATTGAGGATTGGCAGCTTAAGGTCGGAAATAAAAAAGTTTTTATTTTATACGGAACACACTAAGGAATCGCTACCAGGAGTAGCAGACAGGAGTAAATTTATCTATGATTTATGAGGTTATTGACTCGCGCAGCTGATGGAACATTGTGGAAATTTCGATAAATTCATAACGATATTTTTGAAATACTTCGATATAAGTTTTTTCCGAAACCATGGCAGCTAGAACAAAAGGGACAGCGCTAGATATTTCAGTTTCATTCACTTTCTATGGCGTTTCAGGCATTACTCGTTTTTTTGATACACCTTGTATAGCCTTCATAAAATGTAAGAAAACCGGCAGAAAATTTTGCTTTTTGCTTTATATTTCAATCAATCAATCCATTTATTGGATTATCGTCTTACAAAAAGATTACCATATTTAATTAAAAAAAAAAACAAAATAAATAAACATAGATTACTTAAAATATATTTTATTGGCACTCCAACCAAACCAATAGTCAAACCGTTTTGCGAATGCATGTTATTTCTAATAATAATGATTAAATCATCTTTTTCATCAGAGTTTCTCGCTTGCAAGAGTTCTGTGCGCAATATTTATGAACACGTATGTTATTGTTGTTGGTAGTGCCAACAATTTAGCAAAGGGTCAGTTACGTCTCTGACTTCAAAATTGACTGGTAGATATCATAGCTAATATATTTAGCTTAAATTATTATATATATTGAACAGATAATAATAAAGCTTCAATTTGAAAATAATAATATTATGACTATATTATGGAAAAAATATATCTATACTAATATTATAAAGCTGAAGAGTTTGTTTGTTTGAACGCGCTAATCTCTGGAAGTACGGGTTCGATTTGAAAAATTATTTTTGTGTTGGATAGTCCATTTATGGAGGAAGGCTTTAGGCTTATATATTACGCTGCGACCAATAGGAGCGAAGCATCAGTGAAAAATGTTACAAAAATAATCGCGATCATAAAAACAGAAATTGACGCGTACGAAGTCGCGGGGAACAGCTACTATATAATATATACACAGGAAGAAGCAACCTAAAACTAAAAACCTTAAAAAATATAATATAATAACTAAAATATATTAGTAAATAAAAGGAGTCCCTTTAGGCAAAGATCCGAAGATACTGGCAGCGTTCCCCCTTTGAATAGCTAAACTAATTCTTTGTCCGAGGTAGCTGCCAACTCTTCTCTTAGCTTAAATTCAAATAAAATGAAAGTAAGACAAAAGTTTAAGTTAGGTTTAAGAGCTAATCATTTTTAAATCTATGTTTGGTCTGTAAAAAAAAAACAACTTCTGCAACCATAAAAAACCAAATGCAAGTAAATTTTCAATTGTTGCCAGTGGTTGCCAGGTTATGCAATGAATGAAGATTATTTACTTATTAGCATATTCAATTTATACGTGTGCTTTGTGCAAACATGCAGACAGACAAGACAGCTCCCTGTTGCAGCCCACGCAGCTTTCCATTGAATTTGCACATTTTGCAAACATTGCCTATTTCTTCGGCAAACGGTTTATTGATTTATTGACTATTTGTATTAAAATTAGCATTACTACTGCCACCAACACCACCTGCACCTACCTACACTTATGTACCAGCATTTTCTTCTACTGAGGAATATATATAGTTCTTTTAGTGCTAATATTAAAGCATATTGTTAAAGAATTGATACATTCGTGTGCTTTGATTATTTAATGCAGTTGTGCTGTCAGCCTTGTTTGGTGAATTGAACTGTGCTTTTAAGTCTCATTAGGTAATTTATCATTAAACTGGAATAAATCATAACCAATTTATCAATGATTATCAACTGGGGTTAACCCAGCGCAGTGTTTATTAGCTAACGCTAGTTAGATTTGTTTTAATTTAGAATTTTCGTAATTATTTAGATAAAATTATGCGCACACTTGAGTCACTTTCAACTCAAATAACACGTGCGTCTAATTTGCAAACTATAGCGTAATTATAATCGCATAAATGTTTAACTGAAATAACGTTTCAAGTGTTAACATAAATAACATTATTGATAGCGACTCTCACTTCAGCGTCATTATCTCTCACTTCAGCATCTTCATGTGCATTATTCTGTTTCAAACTGTAATCGTACAGTACAGTCTATGTATATTTTGTTGATGCGCATTTCGTTGACAAAGGGCTTCATCTGGCTCTCGCTCGCTCTTGCTGCGAGTGAAAGTCGTGTGTTATGCGCATGCGCCACTCCTCGTGCATCGCCTGCCCTTGACTAATACATAAGAATTTTAATGAAAAGAAAAGTTTTGAACCAAAAAATACCAGTTAAATGAAAAAGTATTAGACGTAAATGTTACATTTTTACAGAATTGTGATGATAAATGTAAATTTTCAAGTTTAGGTTTGCGTTATTTCGATTTAGACGGAAAACAGTCAATTGTAATTTAGAACAATGCCTAGACTTTGAATTATTAATTACTTCATTCACATAGAATTCATTTGCACGCTATATATCCAAATATATCATGCTTTTCCTCTCTCCTTAGATATGAATATTTTTCAATCTTATTTTTACGATATAATTGGAATAATAATATAATTGGGGGATCCTTGCCTAAAGGGACTCCTTTTAGTAATATATTTTAGTTATTAGTTATATTATATATATTTTTTAAGGTTTTTAGTTGTAGGTTTCTTAATATTCGAGGTTTTTACTCGTAACCTAATTAAGATGTATTGCGAATAATATATGGTAAGTAGTAATGTTTTTGAGATTGTTATATTTTGTTTGTTCGTCAGTCCCCGGATTCTACCTCATTGGAATAACTACTTACTATAATTATTGACTCCTCATACAAACTTTGATCCTTCTTTAAGTGATGATGACGTCCCCATTCAAAACTACCCTACGTCCTTCTTTCCCTGTGTTCAATCCATCTCTATACTACATTTCATTTTAAAGAGCATCAGACATAATTTTCATTTATAATATTAGTATCGATGTGTACTACTGATAATATTATTACTTATTACTATTACTGATAATATTTAAAAAAAGTGCGTCTAGCTCATGGAAGTGGATGGTGCCCTAATATCATTAGATATAGTAAGCTAATCTGGCAGGCAGACAAGTTTCAGGAAAAATATGAATTGCGTAACACCAGTATTAATTACCTGACAGTGGTTCTTGATAATTCAGAATTATTTGGGGATCTACATCATGAGGATCAATAGGTTCATTAATTATAATTACTTATTGATTGTGAACGCAGTTTTCAAGTACAACTTTCTTTTTAGTAGCTTTCTCATATTCTCTTACCGGTCTTCTTGTCCACTGAATCTCGTATAATTATATACTTGTGTGATTAGAATCAAATTAACTATTATTGAGTAGAGATTTTCATGAAATGCTCATCAACAAATTGGTGGACATTATGCATTTAAAAACGTCATTATAATAAAACTTCTATAGAGTTTTAAGACACTATTTACCATTATAGTAATAATTACAGATCAGATGCAAAATATAGTCACAGTCACGATCAATCTATAGGTACTCATTTCAAATTAAATAATAAAAAATCTAAATCTGGACAAAATCACATACATAGTGAATTGATTTTTGACAATTGACACTCGGTCTCGGCACTTTTTTAAAATCATTCCGGAACACAGATGTAAACACAATAGAAGTCGGGTGTTAATAACTTGACAGGTGGAAGATTTTATTATTTGCTTATAATTTTAGTATGTCGTATATATTTCAACTCAAATATTCAAAGGATATCGCTGCAACTTTTTTGCAATTAT
The DNA here is from genome assembly GCA_949315895.1 of Anania crocealis. Classification (NCBI taxonomy): domain Eukaryota; kingdom Metazoa; phylum Arthropoda; class Insecta; order Lepidoptera; family Crambidae; genus Anania; species Anania crocealis. Next base: position 233,366 of record OX438874.1, on the reverse strand, counting down.
AACATGTTCCTCATTAATCATACTACGAGGCAACACAATGCAGCCGGAGTGACTAACGAGGATAGATTAGTTATTCATGATAACACACTTACTCATCGACATATTGTTGCAGTAATTGCGACTATTTGGGACGTCACTCAACTTTATAGTATGTAGGTGATCTGTCACAATATCATTAGGGAGAGAGTTTTTAGTCTCTTTCAGCTTGTTCGCTTTTGGATTCGTTTATTTCTGCATTGTTAATTAAATGTTTTTGGGAAATAAGATACCTAGAGATTTAACTGGAATCTATGTGTTGGGTTATTAACACCATGGCTTATCTTCAAAGTAAAACTTACTAAAATTACAATTTTAAATTACATGATCGTTTTCTGCGAAGATAATTTCATTGAACATTATCTAATTTAACTTAATTGGTATCGCATGACGCAACTTTCATTCATTAGCAATATCTATGCGTCAAACCCAAAATGTTACGAAGGCGATCAGCTTATTAGTGGCATTAGTGATTTAAAGAATGACGGGTTTGTCAAACAGCCTTCGCAGTTGTTAAACAACTTTCCATGACCGTCCCATTGAAACGTTAACGGCAGAAGCACATTTCTATTGTTTGTTTGTACGTTAGTGGACATTTGTTTGGACATTTCACACATCAGTTGGTGAATATAAGCAGCTTTCTCATTGACGACCCATGTCAGTACGGTAATGGGGAAACCAGCACGAACCTATTTGGTGAATTTGCTTTATGTGAGGGAGATGTCACCCTTATATAAAGCATTGAGGTCCTTCGTAACCAGGCATGCTTTTTATATTACTTTCTTATTAGGAACCACATGACATCCTGTAATTCAACGTAGCAATATAATAAAGTTTAGATACCTTATTGCCACAGTTTAGCTTAACGCCAACATGGCCTAAAAGTCAACAGTTTAAATTATTCGTGACTGGATGCGAAGCGAACTGTATAGTAACACTAAAAAATTAGGCAAGCAGGTAGGTGAGTTATGAACAATGTTGTTACCGGTCGAAGCGGTGACGTCGTCGAGCCGGCATGCGGACTCGCGCACCTGTGCGCATACGCATTCATACCAACACTCGTCCCTATTACAATCATATTAAGTCTTACTATCGGTTGGCGGATCGAACTTGTTTAACTGTGAACTCCGACTTGCGCAACCTGGGCCCTTGATGCACCATCTACGACCACCTCGGCTGTCACAGCGATTACGGAGGGAGACGGAGGAATCCGCGTTGCGAAAGCAGTAATGTGCTTTTAACGGATTCCACGAACCGCTCTAATGCATTTCTTTTCGCGAGAGGCCTCTGGTCCACATTCTACAATGGCCACTTGTTATTGCAACCCAGTTCATATTAACCCATTTATATTGCAGACATTATAAAATGGTATTAACAAGTGTTTGATTGTTTACTCCCAGTAAACTGTTATTGAATCTTAGAAACTAAAAACTGGCTCAGAAATTATAAAAAGTACCACGATGAGTATTGCTTTCATAATCTCGTGTTTAAACCATCAAGTTAATGTTAATTAATATGCGAGTGCGGTCACGAGTCACGACTCACATCCGACGCTCACAGGAACTCCTTAAAAGTCAGTTCGCCCGTTGCCGACCTCTCCAGCCAGGCTTCCAGGGCCCCAATTCCGCTAATTTACAAATGGCTCAATAGAATCGCAATTGCATCTCAATTGTATATTTTGACACATTTATTATGATAGTAATGTCAAATTTTGAAGAATGCCTGACGGAGGAGCCCTTCGTGAGCTAACATCTCCCAATTCTATGCTTGAGCTAGAGCAATTTTGTGGGCGAATGTTTCCGCGGATCAACGACCGTGTGTGAGCGGTCACGCAGCGCCCTCTATCGCCGCACGCCGCAAATATCCGCCGCACCGTCAGCATTCTAACAAACACAACTTACACAGGCCAGGCAAAAGTCTTTCCATCTTAACACCTGCTAAATCTTACAATAATGACACCATTCTTATAAGAAATGATACACATCATTCCAACGTTGAGACTCTCACCCGCTGAACCGTGTCGATACACCGGTCCCCCGACTGCGGACCGTATGTAGGATACGTGCGCAGGGACCGTCGTCTCTCGAGAAAGCGACGCCCGCACAGATCAAGAAGACTATCATGAGGCAACGTTTCGTCCCAAACTCCACTCTTCGGGCTACTCACCTCGTCAACTCGCTCTGTGAGGTGTCACCGTTGTCCCCGATCGCTTTCACACACAACACTCGCGTCGGTACTTTGCGCCTCAGCGGCTACTCGATTCACACTGGCGGCCGGCGCGGGCGCCCCTCCCCCGGCCCCACCTGCGCGCACCTGGGAGCGGGCTGCGGGGGAGGGGGGGGGGGCACACAGGTGCGCGGGGGCGGCGCGAAGCCTCCGGGGCGCGCGGGCCGCGGCCACAGTCTCGGGCCGAGCGCGACAACGCGAGCGCGTCACTTACGAACATGTCCGCGAACGGGTCGGCGGCGGCCGAGTCGCGGCTCTGCCACGTGCGGAAATCACCCACCTTCGACGGCTACGGCTTCAACCTGCATGCGGAGAAGGGCAAGCCGGGCCAGTACATCGGCAAGGTGGACGAGGGCTCGCCGGCGGAGGCGGCTGGGCTGCGGCGCGGCGACCGCATCCTGGAGGTGAACGGGAACAGCATCGCGGGCGAGACGCACAAGCAGGTGGTGGCGCGCATCAAGGAGCGGCCCGACGACGCCGAGCTGCTGGTGGCGGCGCCTGCGCCGGGCGACGCGCTGCCCGACCTGGACGCGCTGCCGCCCGCGACCGCGCCCGCCTCTGAAGCCGACCCAGACCCCCCGCGGCTCAACCTGCAGATGACCGCCGCCGAGATGCGAGCCCATCTCGCCGCCAAGAAGCGAGTCGACCCCAAAAAAGTCCCTATGGACCTCAAGTCCAAGTTTGACATCGTGAAAAAACTGTGAGCCGCGCTGCGGTGTGACGAGCGGCGCGTCCGCGGTGTAGTGTGCGGCCGCGGAGGCTCGCGACGGACGGTGACATAAATAACAGAGTGCGACCTGCGCGCGCGCGCGCGAAGGTATCCTGATTTACCACAGATGTAAAATATGTTTTATGCCTTCCACGAATTGCCATTGAATAAATTTGTACATACATACCTAGTTGCTACGCGTCGTTTTAGTGAGTAGGAATGAAATTTTATGTATTTATTTTTAATTCGATTGAGAATGTTCGATTTTAACTTTTGATTATCTAAATGTGTAGATTAACTTTATTTACGTTAAGTGCAATTATTGTTGGATGATCAATAAATGTAATTTTACCTAAAAGAGTTTGTGTAATGAATGTATCATGTCGCATGCGAGTCCTACGTGGGTCATCATCCGAGTGTTTAGTGGTTAGCGTGTTAGGCAGTCGCGAGGCTGCGCTGTCCGCGGCTCGGTGCCGGTCCACAGGGCGCGGTGATGTCATCGCGGTCGCTTCTCACCGCGCGGCCGCGGCACACTGCGCCTGCGCCTGCGCTCGCTCTCCATCTGCGCCAAATCGGAACGACGACTATTAGTTACGTGATGTTATGAGACTTTGTATTGTGGGACACAGCCTTATCTTGTTACGAACACTTACAATCGAAGTAGGTAGGTAGGTACTGTATGATTATAAATTGATAACATAAAGGTGCACTTATATCTCAGTAGAATTTGGTTGAGGCAATAATTGATTACTGGTAATCTACTAATACTTGTGAAATATGCCAAAGTTTTTGACAATATCTACTAAAAGTCATTGGCGATTGTAATGACCCAATGTTTATTGAAATCGTATTTTTATGATGGTTAGAACTGCTAGGTACTCTTATGTATTTTCAAAATTTTATTTTTATTTTTTTAATACTACAATAGCATTTTTTTTATACTAGATAGCAATTCACATAAATCCTAGAAACCTTTATTTTATTATTCAAAGTAGTATACAAATACACAGCCTTTAAAGGAGTTAAAAATGTGTATGTTCATGAAAGCCAGGAAAACAATTTCCATTTTTTTCTGTAATAAAATGGTCTACATCGCAATCTAGTCGATGCACTTTTTATAAATAATACACAAACTTGGATATTATACAAAGTGATTGAGTAAGGAAAAAACAAGTAAGTAAGTAATAATAATGAATCCGCAAAGGTACTAGTGCAGTAAAACTCTTGCCTGTTGTCAGCAGATAAGCTTCTCTAATATCCTCTATCTTATCGCGTCGGTAACTATCCGTGGCCAACATAAAAAGCGAAATAATATTTATTTGTCCTCACGAGCAATATTTATTTGTGATAAAAACTAGCTTTCAGTAAATTAAGGTTCATTTTTAGAACATAAACTTAAACATTTGAAAATAAAATAGTCTAACACCTTGTAAATAGTCTATGAATACTACATACTGTCAACTTTTATTTTTTCTGGAGCACTTTCCGGGAAGTTCAGCATGAATAGCTACACTATAACTAAACGTGTCAAAAATGCTTTAAAATAATCTAGAAATACAAATGTAAGAATAGTAAAAATAACACGTATCATAACCAACTGTGTTAACATCAGGAAAATATCATTGTTTTTTCTCATTTGCACCTTGGAAACGCGTCACGTTCCCTCATTGTTAATTTTGTTGTTTCGTTCAATTATTAGTCTATCTATGCTATAGTCGGCTGTCATCGAGGGATTTGTACCGATGACCATTCGGGTCACGCTTTCTCGATGAACCTCGCGCCGCGTTTCATAACTGGTCATTGATTCATTTAACAGTTCGATGCGATATTAAATTATTGTTACAAAAAATCATAGTAATGTAATCATTATGATAATATCAGATCGAGATAACATAATGTGTTTGTGCACACAAGCGTCAAACTCAAGGACCGAGTACCTACTCAACGTTATTGGCTGAAGCCAAGCTATGCTAATTGAAATGAATTTTTTAATCTCTAAATCATTTGCTTTATCTTCTACCTTCCCAGTTTTTGTTAAAGCCAATTTTATTGCAAGTTTTCGCTATTTTAGATAAAAAATCACTTTATTTTTGTTTATTACATGTTTTTACTTGTTTTATTTCCGCAAATAGGTTCCAGGAAAAAATTTATACCGGTGCTAGTTAAGAAATTTTAATTGCAATATAATTAATAATAATAAATATTTAAGACATGCCTCACTGGGCCACACTGAGCCATCTAGTCCCAAATTAAGGTACTATTAAGTACCCTGTCGTATGGGGTACAAGACAACCGATAAACTTACTTATATACTTTTTTTTTTTTTGTAAATGCATACATACTTATAATACAAAGAAAATACCCAGACCAGTACAAACAGACATGTTCATGCACACAAAAATTTGTACTGTGCGGGGATCGAACCCGCGACCCATGGCTCAGAAGCAGCGTTAACTACCGCTGATCCAAATGGTCGTCAAACTTTATAATAGTTTAGATAAAAAAACACTGTTGAATAAATTAACATTAACATACGGTTTGACTTTATTAATAAGTGATTCAGCAATAGACTGGTAATTTGTTGAAAATTGCCCAGTAACGAATTTTTCTACAATACGCTGTCTTAAAATTTGTGTCGAATGTTTAGCTGTAAAGTTGTATCTTCTTCAAAAGAAAATCGTGTTAGTTAGGTACACCACTTATATAAGTCGAGAACGGATGGACAGATTTTTATGATTTTGGAGTTCTTGGATTTGTCTTCGTCAAGAATAGGATAGTACTTACGTATTAAAAATGTTTAAAAGTTAACGTTACAAAATTAAGATAATGTATTTCTTGATATTTTTTTTAACCAGGCCATATCAATTAATTAATCAATCAATAATTTATTTTCGAGTAAACATGGTATAAAAAGATGTTACAGACAATGAAAAACCATACATGTTTAGCCAAAATTAATTTAATGAGCATGCAATATTACAAAAAATACAAAATTACAAAAATACTTATTTCACAAAAGCTTATCTCATAAAGGCGGTGTTATCCTAAAAAAAACGAAATTATATTTCTACCCGACATTCTCAAAGAACTCTTTTAAGTCGTAAAAAGTAAGTGATAGAACCATTTACTCAAATGTTTTCTAAAGTTATTAAAGTTTAAATCTAGTAATTCCTTGGGTATTTTACTATAGATTTTGACACACCTAATTAGACAGCTATTTTTGAACTGCATTGTTTTCGAGGTGACCTGTAATACCAATCTGTGTCCAATTCTTGCTCGGCTCTATGACATCGATCTATTTGCGGGTAGTTTGGGGAATCTTCGTGATCTATTTTGGATAAAATTGAATGAAATTAAAATGTATTGAAAATTTGCTACATTTCATATTATTTTTTGTTTGTTTTTTTTTATTATTATTATGACATTATGACATTCTCCACGATTAATTTGTAATTCTGAATTATTTTGGTAGACATTCGACAATTTGATTTTGATTATAATGTTTTGTATTGTGTTTTTGATTTCTGTGACTCTAATTGACTGACAATTTGCTTATTGAATTTTATTATTGGATTTTGACATTGTTTAATTTATAAGTAATAAATTTGGCATTATACTTTATTTGATATTTTAGCAATTAAATTGCAATCATAATATCAGTATATTATCATCAGCCTATCACAGTCCACTGCTGGACATAGGCCTCTCCAATTGCACGCCACTTAGGTCGATCCTCGGCTTCTCGAATCCAGCTCCCGCCAGCCACCTTGCGCAAATCATCACTCCACCTAGCCTGAGGGCTAGTGCATATTAGTTTATATACTGAAATTTGGCATTGCTTACTTCGTATAGACAATGTAATTAGTCTTTTAAGCGCTTTGGAACTTGCATTCTGTTAGCTTTTAAGATAATTGTAAATACAAATATACAAATATTTCTACAATATATTTGCTGACGATGACATTTAAGACGTTAAAATCGAATATTATACTGAGGTGATACGAAGTTCGCGGGTCCGCTAGTATAATATAAGTACCTATCAGATCTTTTAGTAATGTCTTGCTGCATGACTTTAGATTGTAAGACAGCACCGTTTAGTACAGTTCATAATAAAATAATGTTTAGATAATCTCCAAGAAAACCACTCGGCTCTTAGAAAGCTTAGAAATGCCTTGTACTCTAACTCTACTAGGACCTAAGTAAATGATATAAGAAACTGAAACCAGGCCACGTGTTTAATACACGAAGACGAGATTTCATAAGACGAAGTAATAATGTTGAATACAGCATTTAAAAAAAAAAATTCGTACAAAATGTTTCTGAGTCACGATATATTTATTTCAAACTTCAATATGGCATTGTTAGCTTTGATATAGTACTTCTATGCATATAACATAGGTATGCAAGTTTTGGCTTATGTTTACCATTTTCCTAAGTTTTATCAGAAAGTAAAACAAATGATAAAACTCTAATGGGATTCCATTTTTTTTTAGTTATTTTTCTTGTACGAGTGAATTGGGTTAGTACTTTTTGCACGAGTACCTACAATTGCTCTTTGCTTAACAAATAGCCGTACAATGGTACTTAAATCGCACTTATGTACTTCTTAACGATATCAGTTGCAGTACACAATAGATCTCTTGATAAAAGTGAATGATTTAGATACACACAAGGGTAGGCTTTGAAAATGTCTCATTAGTTTATCCATACAAAATATGAAGTAACTACCTATATTATCCCACTGCTAGGCAAAGGCCTCTATCATTAAATGCAAGTTATAGCTACAAACAACATACAGACATAATTACCACGCTTGCCAAATGCGGGTTGGTGATCATCACAAACCCGAGAAATGTTAGAAAATTCGAAACTGTTGTTGCAAAATCCGGGGTTCCAAGCAGCCCGAGATCTAAAAGATACATTAAATATTTTATGCTACAATTATTTGAAACAGTAATAAGGAAAATATATTTATTTACCTACTGCAAGCTAAATAGGAATTAACGCATCGTTTTGAAAGCACCATTTCTATTGTGGAAAAATGTCTTTTTGTTTCAAGAGAAGGAAATTACAAGTCAAAGAACTATTTTGTTTAAAACAGCTATTGGAAGCGATTTACATTGATACTCCTCTATCAACTACACTTTACCAACTAGACTTCTGACCGAGTGTTTGCACAATATTTTTGTTTGTATACTGATATTATGTAGTAAAGATAACGCACGAAAAAAACCCACAAGCAGTGACGATTGAACAAGTAATCACGCTGCAGTAGTGACTGTACACAATATTGATTTCATTTGTCATTCTTATACCTTATTGTATTTTAAAACTAGCTTTTTGCCCATGGCCATGTCCGTGTGGTGAGCTACAGCTATACTTCTGCTCAATAGTAGGATGCAAAATAACCTATGTCCTTTCTAAAGGGATACTGTGGGGATAATCTACCTTTGTATCTCTTCAAAATCGGTTTAGTAGTTTAGACGTGAAAGCTTCACTAACAGACAGAATATTAGTAAAGATTGTGACAAAGTATGACACACTTATAGTTTTTAGTGACAAATGTAAGGCTGTAATTAATTTTGTTGGATGTCACAACTTGGTTTGGTTCACGATATTTTTCCACACGTGCAATATCACGTACATTTAATGTAGGCGATGGCGCGCCACTTCAAAGCCGCAGCTCGGCCTTCGCCGCTATCGCCCACCGAAGGCCACCACAGACCCACTTATTCAACATACCAAGGTAATAAGTATGATAATAATAGCTGCAGACATACTCAGTCTGTTGAAGCTCCTTATCCTAACTTGGCTCGCCCCGTTGATCTATTGGTGTAAGCACCGGGCCAAGATCCCCGGGCCAAGTCTAGGTTCGATCCCCGGGCCAACATGAGGTTTCAAATTTTCGAGCATTGCTCGGGTTTGGGATCACCAACCCGCATTTGGAAAGCATAGTGATTATGCCTGTACCCACCATTGCTGTGGTAACCTGAATTAAATGATGGAGATCTTTGCCCAGCAGTGGGGTGTTAATAAGCAGTTAAATTTTGCTTTAATCTAACTTGCCCTGCTAATGTGCTATGTGGTTCTTTCCAAAATAGAACCTCTTTTCGTGATATAGGCAGAGGAGGTACTGCAAGAGGAGAAGGGACACCGGCCTTTTCTCTCTACCATCAGCCTAACTGCGATCGCCAACACAAGTGCAAGCCGTGGCAGTTTTGGTCAATCCTCTCTTTAGATGGACTATGTTCAGCAATGGACTGTTAAGCTCATGATGACGATAATACAACGTTTGCTGACTGATGTTTAGTGTTAGTTCGATAAAGTATCAAAAATGGGCTTAAAGTTCCCAATACGAAGGAAGAATACGCAAATAGAAAATTAAGGTTGACGAACTTAATTAATAACTTTTTTTTTTTTTTTTTTTTTTTCACTGGGCCACACTGAGTCATCTAGTCCCAAATTAAGGTACTATCAAGTACCCTGTCGTATGGGGTACTAGACAACCGATAAACTTACTTATATACTTTTTTTTTTTTTTGTAAATACATACTTATAATACATAGAAAACACCCAGACCAGTACAAACAGACATGTTCATGCACACAAATATTTGTACTGTGCGGGGATCGAACCCGCGACCCATGGCTCAGAAGCAGCGTTACCTACCGCTGATCCAAATGGTCGTCTTAAACTTAAAGCATGATTATAACAAAACCATGAAAAGTTACAGGTTTTGAGTCGGTGCCAGACAAACAATCACCAACAACGCAAGCTAGTTTGATATCTAATTCAATACTTTTGTTAGCTCCGTCATTAATAAATTCTTTAAAGACATTTATGAGCAGATGCACTAATGAGGAAATGAAATGCTGTAAATTATGTGAATATTCTGTAATTGTAATAAATATAAATACTTAGCTTTAATTTCTTAATAGATATGATTACAAATTATTATCGACCCTCGACATTCGCTTGCTACCGTGCCTATCTTAACAATGCCGTCCCGCCTTCGAGCAACGCGGCCTTCCGTCCCGGAAGGGAGTAGGCATAGCGATTCTATTCTATACAAAAAGTTCTGGCATTTTTTGCGGGGGGAAATGTGCACACAAGCGCAGGTTCGCATACTCACATACAAAAACAACACTGTAGTGACGACACTTAAACAAAAAATTTAACAATTCAGCAACAATTCGTGTACGGATGAGTTACAACTCACACATTGCCCCGTTTTCAACGTAAATAGAGTTGGACTTAACTGTTAATGTAGCAATATCGATATTTTTTTTCTCAAGACGGAATAAAGCTAACAAAGTGAAACATTTTATGTATTAAATATTATCTTTATTTACAGAACAAATTATGAATTATAATTAAAAACAATTATAACTAAATTTTTATAATATTTATTTATTAATAGGATCTTAACAACAACTTTTGATATTCAAATAACGATCGAATTTGATGTTGATTTTTTGTTTTAAATTTTATGGGTACAAAACTAGGACGAAGACTAAATTTTATACCTCTGAAAGCTGATGATTTTATACCGCTATCGCTACAAATGAGCTGTTTAAAGGAGTGACACCATATAAATCGTGACACGACATTTAAAAATATTAGAGGGATGGGAAGGACTGGAGGGATTGGAGGTATGGGAGGGACGAACTCTGCCGGATCCGCTAATTATGGATTAATAATGAATTTGAGAATAGTAAATTACGTATCTGCGTGAAAATTAGTCTTAAGAAGTTCATTGGTTCTGAAAATGAATTAATTTTGTGTATATTTGGCGGATGAAATTTTTTTCATTAAAAAAGAAATTCTGGTGTAAATATATTTTTCCATGATTTATCTTGCAAGTTAATTTAATAAAAAAAAGTTACTAAAAAAACCGAGTTTAAATGATTACATTAAAAACATTTCTATATGTATATTTCATTGACAAAGGATAAGAAACAAGTTGCACAGAATACATAGAAACTACAAACTAGAATGATTAAATCAAATAAAAATAAATTATTACTATTATGTTATTACTATTAAAGAGTTTCAAACTTAATAACTTAATACCTAACAGAAAAGAGATTTTACATCACACATAAAACCATATCAACAATAATAATTATTTGTCTAATGTGATTAAATATATAACGTCGTCGTCGAAAACCACCACCCTTTATCGACAAACATTATGTCATGCGAAAGTAATAACATCACTATGTTGCCCAGCGGCAAGAATTCGGATTTATCGCGCGACCGATCTGAAATTTGCGAGCGGACCTTATGTTGTTGAACAAATCCAACAACTATTCAAGAATAAAATATGCGAATTTAGTGTTTAAATGTAATTAAATAGCAATAATACGATACAAATTTACTTACATGTGAAATGTAACACCATCATTTTGTAAACTCGATGTTGCAGACCTCTTTTTACAACAGAAAACTGAGCAATTCGGCATTTTTAATACGGCAGCGTTCACTTGCGCGACTGGACTCGGTCTAGGAAAAAATCTGAGCGCAACTAGTTTTTATAAACGCTAATGCCCAATTGGGCTTATACCTTTGACAGAGGGGAAACGCTTCGTATGGCTACTCCCTTACGGGACGGAAGGCCGCGTTGCTCGAAGCGTCCCGCCTGTCCGGCCGGTGTTGCCATATCTTATGTCAGAATGATTATTTTTATTTTTAATTCATACAAAACTATAGAGTAAAAAGCAGACAATATAACAAAATATACTAAATAAGTTACTTATGCTAACACATTGGAGGTAGAGACTTCGAAACACGTACGAGTATATAGAGTTTAGATTTTAATACAAGTGAACAAATATCAACGTGTAACCTAAATAAAGTAGTTAAGTTCCGACAGTTTTTAATACCAGTGGAATCTTTCTTTAACCTACATAAGCGGTTTGGCGATGGCAGTTTGTGCAGTGGCCAGAAAAGACGCTGCTGCCATGTCCGTCTTCCTCTGGTAGTACACCTACAGCTGTCTCTTAAACCACCCATGAAGAGGGTAGAGGTAAAAGTAAAGTAACAACCCATTTCGCTCACTGTTGAGCACGGGTCTCTCTCCTCTTTATGGGCGATGCTGTGGCAATATCACTCCGCCGTTGGACGTTTCTCACGCCGCCCGAAGGCCTCCAACAGGGCTTAACGACTGTTATCTCGTGCCAACAGCCGGGACCGACGGGTTAACGTGCCCCCCGAAGCACGGAAGCGCTCATGGTAAGATGCCACAAACGGTCACCCATCCAACTAGTGACCGTTCCCAGCGTAACTTAACATTAGTGACAGACACTGATCACTAAAAAGCGTTGGGCTACGAGCGCTTAAGAGGGTATGGTGCTATTATTTTTAACAGCCATCACGAGTGATCGAAAATAAATTTAATAAAATTTAATAAATTCTAAGAAACCAAAAATTTGTACCTACATCCATTCCTCTCGATGGAAGGTGTGTCATTCATGGTGATGATAACACCCGACACGATATCTTATTTAATTAATTTAGTAGCGAGAGCACGCTTGAAGCGAGTAGCGAAGGCCGCCGATAGCACTGGAAGCCTTTAATTAATTAATTAGTGGTGTTTATGCAAATGAAAGCCGCAATGAAGGTGCCGCGTGAACAATGCGCGAGCGACGACCGCGCGACGCTCCGGAGTACCGCACTCAACTACGTCGTCAAGGTAACCGCTTATTAATTGTACTATGGCTCATCAGAATTCAAATAAGCTTAAAATAGTCTGGGTTTCTACATCGATTTTAAGGGGCTCTGCGTTTCGGTACAATCGCTATTCAATTCAATTCAAATTATTTATTTTAGATAAAAATCCATAATGTGAAATGGTGCTATGGTAGTAACATCATAATCTTTCCTTTGCAATAATGAACCTAATACTATATGTAAATAACCAAAACTTTAGATTATTAATTTGTGCTATCTTGTTCAGAACTGACACAAATTGGGTGGCTTATTGCATCGTGCATCGTCGCGTCGCTTACTTTTTTTTATTACTTTAATTTGGCTTAATGATAAACTATGTATAAGCAGGTTAGTTATCTCAGAAAAGAATTAAGAGGAAATACAACGGCCGTTTTTCCATACAAACGTAGTCCCCTGTTTACTCCCTGGATAATGCCAGTAGAACAATAATTTTTATTATAAAAATCTATGGCCACTATTAGCATGTTTCAATGTTTTCTATTTTTCATAAATTAATTAATGAAAAAGATATGAGCCCTCAAAAATCGAAAAAATTCGCCAGATTTTCCGCTGTGTTCAAACATCTAAAAAACATACGAACACGGCCAAAACCTTTCTTTAATTTTTAATGAAAAAAGTATATAAATCGGTCTAGTTTTGAAAAAGTAATCGGGGGACTACGATACGTTGATTTGGTGTGCTTTTAGTAGGTATTTTCGGTCCAAGAAGCAGTTGTCTCTATCACACTCTGCGGTGAATGCGTTTGGCACTGCGCGACAGCAATAGATTTTACAAATACCTGTTTTTCAATTCTCTAGCCCGTAGTGTTTCCTCTTAAGGTTCCTGTGAAACGAACAAAGTCGCGAGTAACAGTTGGTTTTTTGTATACGTGCCTATTGTACAGTCAGGGAATTTCTTTAATAAGCAGATTCCAATATCTTTGATTTTGCCAGGTTATACTTATGTATGACTGATAAGCTTTTGTTACTTACCAGTCTTAAGTCGTACTAGATAATACGTATTATCGTTATTATGATCTCTAATAAATAACCCAGCAAAATTGTATTTATGTAGACCTGCTATTAAATATCTTTGCGGTTAATTAATTCCTTGACCATACTGCTCATAATTAGTTCCTACTCTAGCCATGTCAATTATTAACTACAAGACATTTCTTATGGTTGACTGGTAGAGAATGTTATGTACTTAATAACTAAATTAACTCCATATTATGTAATACTTTATTTATTTATTTATTTATTAATACATGGAAAACTTACAGCATTTACATATAAAAGATATAGATAAAATTTTATAGCAAATATGCCTCAAGCAGTTCTCACAAATAGCATATTATACAATCCAAAAATGATACATGTAATACATAATTTAGAAATCGGGCAATTAAGTAAAGAAAAGTTAAAGGCCGCCCCACTGCACCGGTCTAGTGACTTAACGGGAGAAGATCTCAGGGTTTGTACCCCGGGTCGGGCAACCAGAGTTTTGAATTTTCGAACATTGCTCGTGTTTGTGATCACCAACCCGCATTCAGCAAGCGTGGCGATTAAGCCAGTACCCATCCTGGTTATGGTAACTTTAATTTACTGATGGATGCCTTTGCCCTGCAGTGGGATGACTTACAGGCCCTTACTTAACTTTCGGGCCAAGATCTCGGGGTCCCAGGTTCGAATGAACGCCCCGTTGGTCTAGTGGTTTAAATACCGGGCCAAGATCTCAGGGTCCCAGGTTCGAATCCCGGGTCGGGCAACAAAAAGTTTCGAATTTTCGAACGTTGCTCGGGTTTGTGATCACCAACCCGCATTTGGCAAGCGTGGTGATTATGCCAGTACACCCATCATTGCTGTGGTAACTTGAATTCAATGATGGAGGCCTTTACCCTGCAGTGGGATGATTATAGGCTGTTAATTTACTTTACTTACTTTAGTTAACTTTAAGTTAAAGGGACTGACGTAAGACATACCTATTGCAAATCATTATGATGATGATGCTGCGCGCGGCCGCGTCAGATCGGGTTTAAATGAAACAAAACGTAAACGAAGTGTTTTTATTTGCATTCGCTAATTAATGCATAAATCGTCGCATGCGGCCGCAGTTTGCGTCTGTGTGCGCACTCCACGCACAGACCTTGTGCACGCTGACCGTGTAGTGGTACAAGAAAAATCACTAATGTCGCGCGTATAAAGCTTGAGAATATTTATCACTAGCTTTTGAACGCGACTTTGTTTGCAAACAAAATGTAGTCTATGTTGTATCCTGACCTCTTAACTATTACTATGCCAGGAATCAGGTGGATCCACAGAACAGTGGATCGACATGGCAACCAAATATGTTTCTGGATAGAAGAAGCTCGTGTTCTACTCCAGACTATTTATTATTTAAATCTATACTTTAATATTATAAAGCTGAAGAGTTTGTTTGTTTGTTTGTTTGTTTGAACGCGCTAATCTCAGGAAGCACTGGTTCGAATTGAAAAAATATTTTTGTGTTGGATAGTCCATTTATCGAGGATGGCTTTAGGCTATATAACATTACACTGCACTGCGACCAATAGGAGCGAAGCATCCGTGAAATATGTTGCAAAAATAATGGCGTTCATAATAACAGAAATTGACGCGGACAAAGTCGCGGGTAACAGCTAGTACCTTTTATGATATTTAAGCAATTTAATTTCAATTATAATATCGGTATTTAAACTTGAAAAATCATGTCTCAGGCGGGTCTCGAACCCGCATCAGGATATTTACTATTATCTTTTTGTCAAATTTTAACCTAGCATAAGCATATATAATATTAGTGACGGATGTACTCGAAAATTATTGAAAGTTTCACATAACAATGCTGTGTAGGCCGGTTTTTGCACTTGCCCAGAGTGTTAAAATATGTTTTTAAACAAATATTTAGGTCACATTCATAATATATTTATAATTAAAAATAAATAAAAATAAAAATTAAAATTAGGAGCCCACAACAGTCCACTACTGAAGGAGGATCTTTCCCAAGGATGCAACCAGGATCCGGAGTTATGGACCCGATAATCAAACCACTAGACCAACGAGGCATTACATTTAGGTAATCTATACTTAATATTATAAAGCTGAAGAGTTTCTTTGTTTGTTTGAACGCGCTAATCTCGGGAAGAACTGGTTCGAATTAAAAAAATATTTTGTGTTGGATAGTCCATTTATCGAGGAAGGCTTTAGGCTACATAACATCACGCTGCGACCAATAGGAGCGTAGCATCAGTGAAAAGTGTTGCAAACATAATCGCAATCTTAATAACAAAAATTGACGCGGACGAAGTCGCGGGCAACAGCTAGTACAATATAATCTCAAATACAATTGAGTTCTTAAAGTATTATTACGCCTCCCGCCAAGTACAACATTATTTATTAGGTATCTATATTTGTTGAGCACATCTTCGGTGTTCATTGACAGTTAGCTGACAGGCGCCCTTCACTCTTGCCATTTACACCGGTAACTTGTGTACTAACATAAATACATAATATTATATATATTACATAGCTATGTGCGGCCTTGAACACGTGTATTTCCCTGTTTAGTGCTGTTTCCAAGTCCTAGACTGTGATCCGGTTATTCGCGCATCACATTATTAAGGCTGGTTGTTATTTTACGATTAGTCTTTTAAGTTTTTTAAATATTTGATGATTTGAGAAGTGAATATAATAATAATAATATTTTTAAGACATGCCTCACTTACTATTAAGTACCCTGTCGTATGGGGTACTAGACAACCGATAAACTTACTTATATACTTTTTTTTTGTAAATACATTCTTATAATACATAGAAAACAATCAGACCAGTACAAACAGACATGTTCATGCACACAAATATTTGTACTGTGCGGGGATCGAACATGCGACCCATGGCTCAGAAGCAGCGTTTACTACCGCTGATCCAAATGGTCGTCGTCGGAATGGCAAAATAATTGTTTCATTTGTTAAAAAATGATTCCTATAAAGAACGCACTTAACTTTTTCACAAAGGTGAGACATTTTTTAAATTAATATTGAATGGCAAATGTTGCTAGAAATCATTACAAACCTACTAATAGACTAATGATGCTTCACTTCAGTTTATAATAAACTAGCTGATGCCCGCGGCTTCGCACGCGTGGGTTTTGATCTGTTACAAAGTTTTCGTCACGACTCACCCCCCTCTCCTCCACTCTTTTCCTCCACTTCCTTTGCCTACGGTGCCGAGGGTGCCCATCTCGGGCGAGGTGGTGGTGGGCACTTAGTGGGAGCCGATACGTCGTTGCCGACTTACCGGGGCCCGTTGATACAATAGTTGGATGAAAGGGGCCGATTTTATTTAGGGATCCGGTGTTAGTTTTCCTAGCGAACCGTGGTCCAAGCGAGCTCGCACCACATCTGTTTGCATTTACATAAAATCTGAAGTACAATATCATTTGAAACTTTCAAAACTGTCAACGCTGTAGTACAACAAACCATTCAAAGCAGCTTGAAAGGCTTTATTCGAATATGATCAACACTGGCGTAGAGCCCTGGAAGAAGTGGCCCTGTGTAAAAAACAACATTCTTAATTTCCAACCAAGTAGGTTACCATTTTTCTCGATCCATAAGCGTTAAAAAGGCGATTTTACAAAGACAATTTGCTTGCATACTACGTTTGGATAGAAAACCGGTGTAGTACCAGCATTGGTGTAGAGCTCTGAAAAAGCCAGTACTATGTCATTCTCCCTTTATGATCGATAAACGAAGTTTCAAGTACCTCAATATGATGTTAAACACAAATAATTAACCACAAAATTTCCAACCGTTTTTCACCACCTCAAATATTTAATTATAAAAAAAATCCTTATAAACAACATAACAAAATGTATACCAAAAAGCTAACGTAGTTTCACAAAACTTTCATGTGGGATGTGGGTTCGAGGGTTGAATGGTAGAGGATGATCAGTAGGATAAAAAGTGTTCAGAAACTTGACAGGATAGAGAACTGATTCGACTGTACTAACCACTGAGTCTATAAATTTTTATATTTCTTCAGCTTCAAATGATGTCAGCAAAACATCATTAATTACTGCTGCTTGGTCATTAGTGGGTGCGTGGTGGTAGCTATTCCTAAGTTAAACAACACGGAATTATGAAATGAGGTGATTTTTTTTTCAACGTTTTATTTTCATGTTTTAAAAGTGTATTTTTTTAAATATGGAGGATATTAAATAAAAAGATAATTTGGATGCGTTAGAAAGGCAGTTTCACTAAACAAACTTTGCCAGGCCCCCAAAAGCGGTGCGTCCTAGAAAAAATAAATCGTTACTAAATGGAAGTTTATCAAATTATCTTCTAAATGGAAGCTTGTCAAATGGTCTACCAGTCTATATTGATTTAATCTACCAGTCAGCTGCTTAGGGTTCTTGCAACACACCTGTTACCTTTTCCTGCCTGAGATACGGGTCTATGCCCAGTTTAGGAATTATTTTTGTACTGCTTAATAGTTGATAATGTCATATGGTACAACAGTGTAATATTATACACTTTTTTCGATTTCCCAACATTTGTCTCTACCGTATAAACAAAAATCGGCCAAGTGCAAGTCGGACTCGTGCACGAAGGGTTCCGTACCATTGACTACGAAAACAACATTAGATACCTACATTAATTTAGTTAATGTAGTGCCTACCTATTACCATTTATTGATATCAAGCAAAAATAAGCAAAAAATTGTTTTTTTTGTGTGGGAACCTCCCTTAAATATTAATTTAATTATTGATTATTAAAGTTAGAAATATAACTGAGTGTTTTGTGAATATTTGAAGTGCCTACCTGTTGTTATTATTAATATCGAACAAAAAAGGACAAAAAAAATCGCGTTTGTTGTATTCCCATACAACAAACGCGATTTTTTTTGTTCCTGCAATATTTGTTTTATTTTGTTTTTAGTATTTGTTGTTATTGCGGTAACAAAAATACATAATTTGTGAAAGTTTCAACTGTACAGCCTGGTGACAGGCAGACGGACAGACGGACAGACAGCGAAGTCTTAGTAATAGGGTTCCGTTTTTACCCTTTGGGTACGGAACCCTAAAAATGATTAAGTTCTAAATAATACCATTCTTAATGGTAAGTACCGATATTTATTTTCTGAATATGTACCAATATACATATAGATAAGACATCCAATAGGAATTTTCAAGTTTTGTCTTTTTGTTACATAGCCTCCTTATTTCTTCGTCAACTTTGTCCTTCAGGGCATATGGAATACGACGCGGCTAGATGAAAATTGGTGTCACATTTTCTTGAAGCGCTAATTGAGCTTTGTAGTTTGATATTCAAACAAGAGTTCCGTCAAACACCATTGTTAAATCTTCTAGTAATCTGTCCAATTTTGAGTTGCTGATAATTTACTAACTGAATTTTATCCAACTCTTCAAATTCTAACTCACAAGGATCCCGTGGTGCACAAAAATATAATATAATACGTTTTCTGATGTAATTCTGTGCTCAAAGATGTATGATTGACGTGTATTTCCTTGTATCGATATTATCACATCTGTTCAGTTTTAAGTACGTATCCAACCGTTTAATGATGTTTTTGAATGTTTCGTCCTTGTCTAATGGTACTGAGTTCAATTTAGATGTCCTAAGATTTGTTTGTGACCGACCTTTGCTCCTCAGTACCTTCTGCATACATGGAATTTTTTCGTGCTATCGAATTCAAACTCTGCAGTTTTAGTTTAAGCTGTGTTGTAATACCCTGAAGGTTATTTTTTTCTTCAATCTCAGTTTCCAACTGTGGGTCATCAGTAATATTATTTGTAGTCGTATCTCTTCCAAATTATTCTGGGTAAATTTGTTCATTTGTCACTTCACCTGCTGATCACTCACTAATTTTAATTCATAATCAGAAATTTCTCGTAGGTTTTGTATCTGGCTGCCGAATTTTGTAATGCAGCCTTTAATTAAAGTTCTACACGTTTTAATTCAGTTAATTCATCCATTTCGGCGCCAATTATTAAATTCTAAAATAATACTATACTGTTTGTAAGAAAGTACCTATTTATTTTCTGATTGACACATTGAATGTCATAACAAACTAAGTAAAGTCAGAGAGTACAAATATGTAAAGAGTATGGATATGACGCGGAACCGACCAAACTTTGCCCCCATTTTTTATCCCCTTAAAGATTAAATTTTCAAAAATCCTGAAAGACGTCATTCTTAATTTTTAATTAGGTAGCTGGATACCAATTTTCATCGACTTAGCTTCAAAACTGACGGAGTTTTATACAAACTTATGGGGCCCTTTTTACCCCCTTAGAGGCGGAATTTCCAAAATTCCTTTCTTAGTGCTCACCTACACTATAAAAGGAAGCACGGTGAAAATTTTCAGATTTTAAATCCCAGTAGTTTGGGCTGTGCGTTGATATGTCTGTCAGTCAGTCAGTCAGTCAGTCATTAAATCAGTTTTCATTTTTATATATTTAGATAATAGGGGTTAAAGTATGAAATTGCCGATTATTTTCCCACTTTCTATTTTGTTTATAGCTATTAAGTATAGTCATATTATTGCGTAATTCTTTTTGTATTGTATCAAAAACTAAATGAAGTAACTTTTGACAACAAAAAATTGTTGCCTGTAAAGTCGGTTTTACGGGCGAAGATTTTACGTGACAACGTCTTTTTCTCGGTAGAATATTTATTGATATGAATATAATTAAATTGCACAATAGGAACAAGGAATTGAATGAAAATAAGAATTGCACAAATTTTAACTATAGAAATATATTTTGTTTACTAAAACATTGTACATGTAAACTTAAACTTAACTAATTCCTATTTGAGTGATTTTGTTGAGGATAGGACGATGATAGGAGAAATATGAAATGAAAGGAAGTGTTTCTGCTGTAATGTGTCTTGCGAAAGTCAAGTCTTTTTCCAACGCCAAGAACGTTCGAGAAAGACAAAGACAGAGACACAAGCATGCGCCGATTCAATGCGCCTAATTCTCTAGTGCTGCGCGCGCGGCAGACCGATCATAGTTGAGTGGGAGAGAGACGCAAGGCATTCGGCGGGCCTCTCTCTCGTTCGGTGACTCATCGTAACGTTACCGAGCGTTACACTTTTTCATAAGTGACTCCCAGCCGCAACCTAATTTAAGACGTTGTCACGTCAAAAATATGCAATACTAGTGCCTATTACTTCAAAGGAAGTCGTTGAAAAGACCCTTACAATGTGTCAGCTGACCTTCTTGCTTCAAATAAGTAGGTATATTTGTATTATATACTTTGATTTTCAGAAATTTAAATACTATAATGCGTAGCTTTATAACCATCTAACTTTCACCTTTAATTGCATCGAAAACGGTTCAGGCGTTTTTAAAAAAACTAAAAAGATTTTACGTGACAACGTCTTTTTCTCGGTAGAATATTTATTGATATGAATATAATTAAATTGCACAATAGGAACAAGGAATTGAATGAAAATAAGAATTGCACAAATTTTAACTATAGAAATATATTTTGTTTACTAAAACATTGTACATGTAAACTTAAACTTAACTAATTCCTATTTGAGTGATTTTGTTGAGGATAGGACGATGATAGGAGAAATATGAAATGAAAGGAAGTGTTTCTGCTGTAATGTGTCTTGCGAAAGTCAAGTCTTTTTCCAACGCCAAGAACGTTCGAGAAAGACAAAGACAGAGACACAAGCATGCGCCGATTCAATGCGCCTAATTCTCTAGTGCTGCGCGCGCGGCAGACCGATCATAGTTGAGTGGGAGAGAGACGCAAGGCATTCGGCGGGCCTCTCTCTCGTTCGGTGACTCATCGTAACGTTACCGAGCGTTACACTTTTTCATAAGTGACTCCCACCCGCAACCTAATTTAAGACGTTGTCACGTCAAAAATTGTTAGTATGGAAAAATGACTTTTCTTGATTTCGTCCATACAAAACGGCAATTTCATATTTTAACACCTAATAGTTAGGTATTAATAATTAATTTATAATGTCAGGTAATACATTATTATTTTGATGTGTTTATCATATTTCTAAACGATGTAAGATAAGTTACAAGAAAAGAAACTAATGCCGATGAACGCGTTCATATCGCTCCTTGCGTGACCTTGAGTATTTAGAATCAATTAAGAAATTTTATGAATGTCCAAATCTTGCAACACGTGAATAGTAAATCGTTATATCGAATAGTTACGTTTTCGATGGTAAGGCTCTTTAGTGACAACATCAACTTACATTGTGTGCATGTACTATGTAAGTACATAGGTAGGTACTCGAGCGCCCAATGTGATTAGCGCATTATGTATGAATGGGACGTTGAAGTAGCAGCCACAATGGACAATCTGAACTACTCGTGTGTCACGACACGACGTAGGTACAGTCAGCCGCAAAAGTATGTATGCACTTCTGATTAATGTTGACTCTTAATCCCTCGATCGTGAGTTATTCCAGACACAATTGAAATCAATTGTTATCGCGGCAGGCGCGTGCCGCTTGGGGGTTGAGGGATTAATACAACGATAATTATAATGTTGGTAAAACCAAAAAGTGTTTATGTACTTTTGTAGCTGACTGTACACTCAACTGTGAAATAATTTACCTAGCGCTACGATTTTCCTAATAGGTGGTGTATAGGTACACTAAAGTTATTTAACGGCCTACTAGATAATCAGTATATAAACTTGAAAATTTTGTCTTAGCCGGGACTCGAACCCGCATCTCCTCGCATGCCGGGCGGGCGCTATACCATTAGGCCACCGAGACACTGCGACACACCGCAAATTTTCCAAGCACATTCTTACTCTGTAAGCCAGCATTGTTCCATCAAATGTTAGGAGTTTGCACCCTTAACATCTGAAAGAAACATCTTTGCAGATGCTCGACAGTCAGTTAAGACGAAACAGCTATTTATATACGTTATTTGATATTTTAGCAACTTAATTGCACTTATAATGTCAGTATATAAACTTGAAATTTTTTTCAATTTATACATATACTGATATTATAAGTGCAATTAAGTTGCTAAAATATAGAATAAAGTACTAGATAATCATCCCACTGCCGGGGAAAGGCCTCCATCATTAAAAATTCTTCTCGCCACAGAAATTATCGTATAGCCATAATCGCCACTCTTGCGAAATGCGGGGTGGTGAAGGTCACAAACTCGAACAATGTTCGAAAATTCTAAACTCTTGTCACCCGACCGGAGATTGAACCGGGACTCCGATTTGTCCAATGGGAAATAGTGTAGCGCCTCTTATTTTAAGAAAAATAATCTAATGATTAAAACACGGTTATGAAAAACCGGCATTACAAATGACCAGCGCGCCCTCCCCTAGATAGTTTTGTTAGCCAAGATTTTGTTAATTAAAACTTGGAGTTATAGGTGAATTTATGCCTGTTAATGCTGAAATAAACATAATACATGTATGAGAATATTTCGTAACCTGTGTGTGTCTTATGATTTTCCTTATGATAGCTGACTGATCTTCGACTCATATACTACAGCTCCATCTATTCGTAAATGGCAGATTATATTTCTATCAGTAGAATGAATGAATGCCAGATCAGATGCAATGCGTCAAGCGTCCAAGGTCAACTATACTACTATTTACTACTCAGTACCTACCTTGTTTATCTTTGGTCATCTGCTACTGATAAATTTTCAATTTGAATGATATATTTTATTATTATATCTCTCATCAGGAATAAAAAGACCTGCTTAAACATAAAATTATTTAAAGACGATATGAAACTTCAGAACTCTAAACTCTAAGAAGCTATTTAATACGAAAAACTCGAAAAACTAGCAAAAAAACTAATTGCAGTGGCAGAGCTAAATTTAAAAGATCAAAAGGGCCTAATAAAAATGATGGATATGAAAGAAGAAGAGTACAAAACCTGCTAATATTTTGAAATGAGTCATGATCATGAATATCAAATAACTGAAATGATAAGACACAAAAAACGGAAGCAAATAGGATATTACAACGATCTCTTTGATTACATTGTATCTTATCACTAACTAGACAAAGCCACGTTTAACAGATATCTAACAATAGTTGTGATGACGCTGAAGCTATGAAAATACTGCCAGTAGATACTCAAATTAGGTTTACTACATAAGTTTATTATGTTGACACGAAAATGTCTTAGTGACTCAATGGTTATGCAGTCGTCCGGGAAACGGAAGGCTGTGTAGGGTTCAAGTTATAACAACGGCAGCCGTTGACATTTTTATTTAAGAGGAATCACACGGGCCGTTTTTCCATACAAACGTAGTCCCCTGTTTCCTCCCTGGATAACGCCAGTAGAGCAATATTTTTTATTACAAAAATCTATGGCCACTATTTAATTGGCATGTTTCTATTTTTTCCTTTTTTTCATAAATTAATTAATAAAAAAGACATGAGCCTTCAAAAATAGAAATATTTGCCAGATTTTTCGCTGTGTTCAAACATCCAGAAAACTTTTGGTTAATTTTAGAAAAAAAGCAAAATATACGAACACGGCCAAAGCCTTTCTTCAATTTTAAATGAAAAAATGTATTTAAATTGGTCTAGTTTTGGAAATGGAATCGGGGGACTACGAAAAGTTGATTTTGTGTGCTTTTAGTAGGTATTTTCGGTCCAAGATGCACTTGTCTCTATCGCGCTCTGCGGGGGAGGTGTTTGGAACTGCGCGACAGCAATAGATTTTACAAATACCTATTTTTCAATTCTCTCGCCCTTAGTGTTTCCTCTTAAGGGTTTGCAAATTCTTTAGAAATTATTCTAAAACCTTCTCGACACGTGACGTTGTAAAACTTAACGTAACGAAATAAGATTTAAAACTACTGTCACGAGATTCAAGGTTATATAAGTTCGTTATTATGATTCTGAATGAGGGGGGAAGTCTTTGCAGTATCAACAATCAGGTGAACAGCAATTTAGAATCTAGTACTACATAGCGTTATGGACAAAATGTCCACCGCATTATACAAGCAGAGGTCACTGCGGAATCACTACTAAACATGTTCCGAGTGCCGCACGACGCTGACTGCACAGTACAGATAACTATAGAAGCCAATCTCATGTCTGTACGTCACATTTCAAACCTACACTCGGCGGTCGCGCTAGAGTCATCGCCTAAGGCCGATGCACAAAAACTGTCAGGGTAGTGGCACTCGTATCCAGTTGTTGTATTTATTGTTTAGAATGAAACAGGAAAAACCAATATTAACTAAACCTGCGTCATATTTGCACGATAAACTTTACAAACGCGTCAGTATTTATCATAATTATAAAGTATTTAAGTAGCTGTTTCATCTTAATTGACTGTCCAACATAAACTTGAAAAATTTTGTCTCAGGCGGAAAAAAAAAAAAAAATAAAAAAATTTTCAAGTTTATATACTGATATTATAAGTGCAATTAAGTTGCTAAAATATCAAATAAAGTATCTGTAAAGATGTTTCTTTCGAGTGCAAAACTCCCTTCATTTGATGAAACTACGCTGGCTTACAAAGACAAAAATATGCTTGAATCTCGGTGGCTAAATTGGTAAAGCGCCGCGCCCTGTATGCGAGGAGATGCGGGTTCGACTCCCAAGTTTAAATACTGATAGTATAGTTGCAATTAAGTTGCTAAAATATCATAATTTTATTATGAAGTATTTACAAACGCGTGTCTCGAGCGGAGTCGAGCGGACAGCACTCGCACACGTAATGGTCCGAATTGGTCCGAGATATCGCGTCGGTGAGCTGTGTAGATTGTCTTCTGTACGTTCTACTGTCTTTGGTGCTGACTGCGCCCGCGCATGGGAACTGACACGACACCACAACACGCTCTTTTATTATTTTAATAGGTACGCGCGACCTTTGCTAGCTCGATGCATTCATGTCGTGTGACTACACGTACTTGGGGTCATTTTGATTTATTTTAATTGAATTTATACAAGCATACTCAGATTCATTTAGATATTGTTTTTAATTAGGTACCAGCATTATTATTAATTGTGTAGTCAAGTTAATATTTAATTAGTTAAGTAAGTATTTAAATGTATAACATTAATTAAATATAAATTTGTGTTCTTTAAATAAATAGAAACAACTTCAGATCATCATGATTAATATTCGTGACATATAAATATCAGTATTTAAATATAAAACTTCGTATCGTAATATTTACTAAAAAATTCCTTGAATAAAAATGTCGACGGTTTGAGCTGAGACTCGAACTAAAAACATTCCGCTTACCCTGCGACTGTTCTAACCATTCATCATCACACAGTCGTCCTCTTCATTGCAGAAGGTCGTTCCCAACTTAGAAGTGGTTTGTGGTGGTCTTAGGTCTCTCCACCCTTGCCTATCTTAGGTTTCCCTAAAAGCCAGGTTTATTGGAAGTCCCGTTTTGGCCTTGATTTGATCTGCCCAACGGTATGGTGCCCTTCCTCGTGGTCTTTTCCCCTCTACTTTTCCCATCATGATGGTCTGTTCGAGGTTGTCTGGATGTCTTCTGGCCGAAATAGCTCATAATCGTCTGAAAACAAATGGTGGACAATTTGGTGCGAATGTTCAGTTCTAACCATTAAGCTACTCAAAAAATGTGTGTGAAGACGAAACTATTCAAGTTCTTGTAAGCCAGCGGAGTTTCGTTTTAATCATAGAAATGTGTTTTAGAGTATGTACAACAATAGCAATTTGTTTGCTAAAAAAATTCGGTGAAGATTATCTTGCACTATTGAAATTGGTTATCTTTTCATCGTTTTGTCGCCTTTCTAGTAAAGGTATTTTTTCTAACAACAAAGAATGTTTCGTCCTTTTGGGTGTAAAATGTTTTACCTGCCCTTAAGGGTTTAGGAAAGGACATTTAATTTTCTATTTAAATTAAATGGTACTAACTTTAAGTTGCGCTATAAAGATTTCGGGTATAAATAAATTAAACAAAAGGATACCTCGAATTTACAAAACTATGCTGCTATGTTTCTGTTTTTGTATGGAGGTTGTACGTTATTTATGTGTCAGATTAGCAGGTAAGTAACCACTAACCAGGACAATTAATATAATTCTAATGAAACAAATTATTTTAATGCAAGAATGTTTTATTATTCTAAAAAAGCTTATCCAAACTTTTTATATAAACAAGTAATTAAAAGTAATTACTTAAGAGATAATTAATTACTAGAAGTTAGAACTATTAAAAGTTAGCATTCTCAGCCAAATAATATGACTATTAATGGTGAGCAATGATATTTAAAAATTACTTTTAAATATCATTGATTTTGACCCACTTCCTTCACTTAAGCACTATGGGTAGTAACATCTTTAGTTATGACTTTCTTAAACAATAACGAGTGTAAGAGTTTAGCTATAAATAAAGAATAACTATAACTACTCGTACCTCACTACATTGCGATTGACTAGCAAGTCTGTGTAATTGCGTTAAATATCACAAGTGCATGGATGACTAGGTGACCGCGCTGGTTACTCGTGATCCAGATTTTGATTCAAACCTACACGCCTACAAGTGGGCGCGCCGATCTGAGGGCGAATAATCGACAATCGATGAACTACTGTACCATAAAAAAGGTTGTTTTAAATCGATATAAGGTACTTGATGGGCATTTCATCTTGGAAAATGAATATTTTCAATTTAGTTTTTATAAAAAAAATATTTTTTCCAATTGTTAAGAATGTACCGAAACATGAAGAGTAGACAGTTTTTTTTACGTTTTTTATATAATTCGTCTGTTTCCTAACGCCCCCATTACGGCTGGACCGATTTGAATGAATTTTCGTGGTGGTATTTCAAGAAGTTGGCGTTGCTTTCCTGGGCAAGACAACGTCTGTTGAGTCCGCTAGGTTATTCATAAATTTCTAAAATAATAAAAAATGTAATGCTCATTTTCAGACTGAATGTTGTCATCAATTCTTTCTGATAAATGTAACTTTGGATTTTTGATAATAAACAATTAATCCAACTATGGGTTACTTGAAAATGATTTACGATCGAACATTATAATTTATAAGTGTCTCGTTCTTTTTTACGTTTCAAACTCAAAAACCATATTACTAAAAAAATAGGTCTACATACATAATAATATGAATCGATTAATCAGAATTCGATTTCAAATCAATACAGGAGGAAATTTTAACCACTATCCAAATTTTTTGCAGGCGTTCTGTATCGTATTTAGAGCCCATTTAAGAAGTAAAAAATTTAAATCAAGCTTTCTCCCGAAAATTTTTTTCGCAATATTGTTTTAAATTTTTACAGTTTTGTTATTATTCTAAGGTTTTAGGTATAAAGGGAAAATGCTAGGCGGCCGTATCAAAAATTTTAGATTTTTGGCAGACATTTTCTAAGTGCTTTATCTTGCAATTTTTGTACTAGGCTATACCAAAAGAAAAAATACATCATTTGATTTTTGTCTCGTAGATTGATATAAGTATTAAAATTTGGAAGCGTGACGGACCTATCACTGAAACCCCATATGGGAGGCTTTAATCAGTTAAACCGGGCAGAGTGTGGCGAGCGCTGAAGGCGCTCAGCCTAGGTCCGCCACGCTAGCGGTACTCCGGCGCGGCCGATGGTGAGGCTTCGCGAAGCGAAGCCTCAGGCTCGCTCGCACCGGGGCCCATACTAGCGGGCGTGATCGGGCCAGAGGAAGGTGTTTAAAATTTCACCCTGTATATTACCATCCCTACTACTTGGTGTAGCGCGAGTGTGCGTGGCCGTGTGCGATGGGTAGCCACGACCGGTCGTCCTTGCGCGCCGCTTTCCTACGCGCGCGCCTCCTGACACCGACAACCACGCGCCGTACACATACTATGAATATTTTGTTACCTTAAAAATATTTACGTTGCCTTGGGAAGCAAATTGGTTGAGAATTTTTAAGTGAGAATAATATATCAGTCAGTATTTACACACTCAAAAAATTCAGACCACATGGTGCACATCGTTCACCGTTTTATAAACGTCCAGATTAAAAATGATTTAACTCAAAATATAATATATACGAACTGTTAGAAAAGTTATTCAGAAATGTTATAAAACAAATTTTAAATGTCTCTGAGATGAAAATGATGATTAACAATACACGGTCTAAGCACAATATATGACTGTGCTTGTCTTACCCCCGTATTTATAAACAAGTAAAAGTAATTACTTGACTACAAGTAATTACTTGACTACAAGTATTTACTTGACTACAAGTAATTACTTGAGACAATTAGTATGCCTTAATCAAGAAATTACTAGAAGTTATAACTACCAAAAGTTAGCATTTTCAGCCAAATAATATGAATATTAATGGTGACCAATTTCTTTCACTTAAGGACTAGGTATGAACACTTTAAGTTATGACTTTCTTCAGCAATAAGTAATTACTTCTTTATAAATACGGGGGTAAGTGTTGGTCAGGTTACAAGTTTAAACAACGCGGCAAAGCAAGATGATAAACAATATTTTAATAGCGCCATTTAGCGCGTTCAAACAAACAAACTCTTCAGCTTTATAATATTAGTATAGATTTAAGCAATTTAATTGCAATTAATATCAGTAACCCTAGGAACACAAGAAACAGTGATAGATTGGTAATAGATATAGTGCCTAAATCAACACGATTTAAGAAAAATTCTTTCTACATGTGTATTGTAATATTTAATAAGATACCTCAATCAATAAAGGAAATGACACTAAATCGATTTAAAACTGCACTGAACAGATAGCTTTTGGAGCGAATGTTCTACACAGTCCAGGAATTCTTAAGTTATAAATAGGCTCTTCTTTTTTGAATAGTCGTAGTGGTAGTAAGTAGTACTTTGTTAAATCAATAATAAAATATAATTTGACTCAATATTAATAAAATATATTTGCATGCTATAGTTTATGGCTGAATAGGTGAAACAATTTTATTTTTATGAGACCTGTAATGTACCTACCCTATTTCAAAGGCAAATAATTGAATTAAAAATGAATTAAATTAATTATTTAAACTGGAAAAATTATGTCCCACCTGAGACATAATTTTTCAAGTTGAAATACTAAATAGTTTACAATTTAATCTAGAATTAGCACGAATGGGGTTTGAAAATTAAACTTATTAGTTACCTACAAAGTTCCTGCAAATGGAACAGGAAGGAATCAATCCTTCCCGTTCCACGTGCGAAAGAAAGTAAGCAGGTAATCAATTTCACCGTCACAGATCAGATTTATCTTCTACCCAATATCATAGATAATCCCTCAACCCCCAGGAGGCACGCGCGTGCCGCGATAACAATTGATTTCAATTGTGTCTGGAATAACTCACGATCGAGGGAATAAAATGCAATATTAAGCTAGTAAGTAATGAGTAGGTACTTTTAGTTGCAACAAACATAGTAATTATGTTTTTTTTTTAATTTTTTTTTTAATTTTTATTTTATTTTATTCGGTACACCAACAGCACAGATACATTACATAAGAACAAATTTTCTTATAAATTTAGCCATTTAAAGATACTCGCACATAGAAATGTTATAGAGATAATTGACTAAATAACATAATAAAAACTTAAAATAGTTTCATTAATTTCGCTTGTAATGGTTATGTTGCATCACTCATAATGGCCTCAACGCCAAACTGTCAGTGAAGCGGAAAATTCAAGTGCGTATTTAAGCGGAAAACGAGAAATTTACATTTATTTATTACTAGTAAATCAACTTTTAAATAAAAATAATATTAAGTCCTTAAATATACTGATTGATAACTTGTTTGACTTGACTTGAAATAAGCACCGCTCCTCGTCTTTTGGGTGTCGTTAAGTAATTGATATTTCTGTAAGATATAATGAAACATAGTTTATTCGTCTATGTAATGCCCAAAATACATATTCCATGTGTACTTAATATTGTATAACTACTTACCTTGCTAACTTTCACGTAAGTAATTGCTAATTTACGTAGGTTAATTGCGACATGACCTAATTACATTTTTAAACGTCATTAAGTAAAAAACAAAACATTCATTCATCATCAAACGTTCAACAATCATATAGGTATCCAATATTTAGCATTTGTAATTATTGTTAATATCAATAAATCAAGTAAGTCAATTGAATAGCTGACAAAATATAGTAACAATTCGTGATAATGTTTCAGAATAAAAAAAAAAACACCTTAGTAAAATCTAGTTCAGTCCTAGCCAGTATAAGCACTAAGCGAGCGTGTACCAATATCAAGTGATACGCGTTATCGCGCGATACGCGGCCGCGGCACACCACAGACCGTAGGGTAAATTGTGTTCTGTGGCACAGACTCATAGCAGGCACAACTATTATAGGTCTTGGTGTGTTTCATTTTTAGACACGTTATATTTTATTACGCAAAACTTTTGACTAGAACTTTAATAAGCCTTAGTAGCTTGTGAGTTGGAAAAAACGTAACATTACTGACAATAATCAATCAAATACCGCTCAAAAATACTCGCCTACTTCGCTTGTCGGTAATTTTGGTGTAAAATTAACATAATCTAAATGCGTCTTGGAGTCCTCGGAACGGAAGAAACGGTACCTAATTCAATTAATATTCAATAGGTAGATAATTTTTTTGCACTCGAAACGAAAGCAATTTTAGCACAGGAAATACAGTTTGAGCTGTACAATTTTGGCGGTTTTATACTCAGAAGCAATCTATTCCAGACCATTACAAAGCAACGGACAGTTGAATGAAAAGAACTTCATTATTTTTCTGCAGTCATGATTTTTTTTGATGATTATCATAAATACTTATATTTAAAGCTATGAGTATCTATCAGTTATCATTAAATAAATAGTTTCATCAAAGAAAAACAATGTGTGCACATATTCATTAGATTAAGTTTCTTTATTGTTTAGTCAATAGTGAGTCACACACAACACAACACACAGTCTATGACGTCGGTCGGTGGAATAATTTAGTATCTACGTATTTAGTATTAAGTTACCTAAAATGTGGTCTGAATAGGTTTATTTATTTTTATTTTTTATTTAATTAATATTTGGGAAACAAACAGTTATGTATAATACTAGCTGATGCCCGCGGCTTCGCGCGCGTGGTATTTGATCTGTTACAAAGTTTTCGTCACGACTCAACCCCCTCTCCTCCACTCTTTTCCTCCACTTCCTTTGCCTACGGTGCCGAGGGTGCCCATCTCGGGCGAGGTGATGGTGGGCACTTAGTGGGAGCTGATACGTCGTTGCCGGCTTACCGGGACCCGTTTATACAATAGTTGGATAAAAGGGACCGATTTAAACTATCGTTTTAGGGATCCGGTGTTGGTTCTCCTAGCGTACCGTGGTCCAAGCGAGCTAGCACCACATCTGTTTGCATTTACATGAAATTTGAAGTACAATATCATTTGAAGCTTTAAAAACTGTCAATGCTGTAGTGCAACAAACCATTCAAAGCAGTTTGCAAGGCTCTATTCGAATATGATCAACACCGGCGTAGAGCCCTGTTAGAAGTGGCCCTGTGTAAAACACCACATTCTTATTTTCCAACCAAGTAGGTAATCCATTTTTCTCGATCCATAAGCGTTAAAAAGGCGATTTACAAAGACAATTTGCTTGCATACTACAATAGGGAAAGAAATATACTAGAGTTCCAATCGCTAGTCAAGAAATGTCTTTCCGAATTCTTTTCAAAATATTACGACAGATTGCGCTAGGAGTCTCGATTTGAATAAAATCATAGACCAAGGTAAATACAATCCAAATTTTGCCAATTACGAGAACCATTTGCAAGCACGTGTGGCTATGCTTTGACCATGAATGACACGTGCCGTAAGATGGCGCTTATTAGCATTTAACTTTTAATGCAAAGACCAAGAAAAAATCAAAGCAAGTTACTTATTAGTATTTCTGTTTTTTATTTTAAATCTCAAGAAAATTGCATTATATGTTTTTATTTTTTTGCAAATCGTTACAAAACGTAAAAAATAGAAGTACGTACTAAGATTCGAACTCTCGGCCTACGGACAGAAAAATCAAATGCAGAATCTATTTTTATTTTATCTAACAATGTTGAAGTTGGTTCCGAGTTGAGCTGAAATAAGTTATGGCGTCAATTTTTTAATCTAAGTTACCACTTATCGGAGCGAGTTTGACATGCTGATATCGGTTTTGTCTCAATTCGGAATGTGGTCATGCTGTCACTCGGCTTATTCCACCAAATAAGACACAATACAGAATTATAACCACGCATAAAACAACAATTCACTTAAAACAATTAACTTAAAAATGTATGTAACTATTATAAAATAGCACAATAATCACAGCTCCAGATTAGAATATTTTACTAAGACAAAATATTAAAATGCAAGATCGCCCTCCCCATATTGAGTAAGTGCCTAAATTAAGTATGTTCCTATATAAAAACAATAAATTTTGGTAATCGTAGAACGTTATAAACTAACGGCCATTTCCAATAACCTATCTATCTTCAGTTTTGGCATATCGGAGATAGAAAACAACTTCTGTCTTTGTTTCTCTGGACGGCAAAAACAGAGATAGAAACCTAGTTTCCTATCTCCGATATGCCAAAACTAAAGATAGATAGGTTATTGGAAATGGTCATAAAATTACTTGTACCTACTTGTACAAAAATCATATAAATTAATCAAGAACTTGTCTTCCGATTAGGAGAGAAAATATAAGTATAATCGTTTTCTGTCTGGCTATAGGCCGGTAACGCTCCTTCCCGGTAATCTTTTGTTTCGCAAATGCATTGTTATAATTCTAGATAAATAATGATGTTGAGTTTTTCCATGTTTCACGTTTACTTAAAAGTCGTTTTGAATTGAATAGTAAATTTAACTAAAATAAATAGTATTTTACTAGCCGACTGTACTTTCATGTTTTTCATGGAGCTTAGTGGAACATTTTATTATTTAAAATAATTATACTTAAAATCAATTATGGAGCCCGGTGGAATAATTTCTTGGAGCGCAGTGGAATAAGGCGTCACTCACCACTACTCTACTCACTGTCACTACTTTTCCTGTTTTAGTGTTTACCTACAATCCTACGATCTTACATTACATACGCCTTTTTCTACTGACTTTGCTTAACCTTTTCACAGCCAACGACTTCTATAGAAGTTAGAGATTTTCGTGCCCCCCACGCCACGACTTCTATAGAAGCTCTTCATTGTACTTAATGTAATAAAATACAATTACGATACATATAACATTTCTTTTTTTTGTAAATTTTAAAGATGGACACTACTGAAACCCGATTTATTTCTAGCGAAAACAGGCTTTTTTGTGTTTTAAAATGGATAAAATAAAAAACGCCTCTAATATTGACATGTCCTTCATGCCAACTACTTCATATCAAGTTGGCCAGTGTTGTGACGCGAAAGTTGCATTCATTACAATCCACTACCGTTAATTTGTTTTAGTTCATACAAATGAGCATACATTTCATGATTTATGAATCAATGTCAGTCAGTGAATAACGTATTAATCAATAAATTGTTATAATAGGGGTTAAAGTATGAAATTGCCGATTTGTACTGAAAATCAAAATTGTTTATTTTTTTAATTTTTAACAAATTTATTTAATCAAAATTTTTACCATTATTATCTATACATTGCTGCCATCTAATAGGAAGGTCATTTATGCCTTTGTGATAGAACTCTGAGGAAACTGCACAAACAGTGTGAAAGCATTTTGTACTGCCTCCTGGGAAGAAAACTTCTTGTCACGTAGATAATTGTCCAAAACACGAAAAAAATGGTAGCCCGTTGGAGCAAGGTCTGGCGAATACGGAGGATGTCGAATGGTTTCTAGTTGCAGTTCCTGAAGGGTCAAAATGGTTTCTCGTGCTGTATGAGGTCTCGCGTTGTCATGGAGCAATAATGGTGAAGATCGATTCATGAGTCGGGGCTGTTTTACTGCTAGTTTTGCCAACATTGTTCGGAGTTCGGCACAATAGACATCTGCCGTTATTGATTGACCAGATCGGAGAAAACTATAGTGAATAACACCATGCTGAGACCACCAAACAATTAACATTACCTTTTCATTGGTAAGTTTTACTTTAGGACACTGTTGTGGCGTTTGACCTGGGTCAGTCATTGCATTCTTGTCACAATTCGATTTAATATTCCTTCATTTCTGTACCGATTTAACAAGGCAACACAAGTTTCAACACGCGTTTCTTTCTGCACATCAGTCAAATCATGAGGCACCCATTATTCGCATTTTTTTATTTTATTGATTTGACGCAAATGAGTCAATATTGTGGGTAAGGTTACGTTAAACCATGCCGCTAATTCCTGGGTAGTTTGACTAGGATCGGCTTCCACTATCTCTCTTAATTCATCGTTAATCACCTGTGTGAGTCTTCCTCGTGGCTCGTTCTTCAAGTCGAAGTTTCTATCACGAAAGCGTTTAAACCAAAATCGCACGGTGCGTTCATTAGCAGATCCCTCTCCATACTGTCAAAATCCTTATTTTCTTCTAAATTCTTTTAAATTTCGGAAATTCAAAATTGTTCGATCGTGCCTCGCCCCGAGTGTTAGGTTATTTTCGTTACGGAATTTCTGGATTCGGTCTCCACGCTGAAGGCCCGCGATAGAAGCTATGCAAGCTTAAAAGAGTGTTTTTCTACATTTTCTCGGGTCTGGGTGTTTAAGGTACCTTCGTTGTTTCTGGTTTCTGTTGGGGCTTGTGTTAGTAGTGGACTGTAGATGAGGAGAATTGACATAAACACTGGTTGGTATTTCGCAAGAGTTTATTTTGAGCTCACAAGAAACTATCACTGAATCAAGTAGGTACTTAATAATTCTAACACACGTCTTATGCACTAAATTATACCTTAGCAGACGCTTAGTTAAGTACTTATTTGTAGGTTGGAACACGTCCGTATAGTACGGTGGCCTAACGTGGAGAGAGAGTTACAGTATACAGCAACTAGTGTTGTCTATAAAAAATAGTGATGTTGGATAGCGTGCCAACAGTTTCCAAAATACGAATGCTTTAAATAGTTATTCAAATTGGGATCAGAACAATGTTTGTGGTGTTTTCCACATTTAATTAAATTACTATGTTTAATTAATGATTAGTATTAAATTATGCGTCAAAATTCAATAAGTTTGCGTAAGTTTGCGTATGTGATTCCTTACAGTTTCCTTCTTCAAATTGTTAAGTTGTCATTCATTTGAGACGCTAAACGTTAAATAACATCAAATTTCTCCGGAAACATTCGAGATAAATGTCGACAATAGTATCGATAAATTTGAGTCAAGCTCTAGCGTACATGTAAAATATTTCGATAAATTAATTATCCACCAAAATAATGTAAATAATCAATACATAGAACTTTATCTATACAAAATATTAGACGGAACAAACGGATTGAAGTAATTTCACATTTACAACATAACAACAAGATCAAATTCAACAAAAATAACGCGTTTTTACGATGACGACTTTCTACGTATTTACCTGTAAAATGAGCAATTTTCTAGACTATTTTTGTGATTGACTCCACAGGCACTCACAGAACATGTGACCATTGTTAAACAAAATTGTATTTACTTTAGATAATCTACGATGTACTAGATAATTCCATAAAATGTTGAAGTTTATATCGCTTATGCCACTGGATGTCACTCTGTCAATTAAGACTTATCACAAAACGAAAAGATTCGTTTTCTCTTTCTATCTTGCTAGATTTCCATAAGAGGTTTTCTTCTATCTCGCACGCTTTGTCCGTCTATTATATTCTACGTTTATGCTTTATTTCAAGTAAATCTGTGACGTCGTAACCGTACACGTATCAAGGTCATTGTGTCATAGTGACGTCTGTTTCTTTCCCGGTTAAAGTAATAAAATGAGTGACAGTGAATTTGACTCTAATGAGTTTTTGCGGATATTAGAATTATTAAATGGAAAACAGTAGCACATTCACGGAGGAGGAGGATAATGAGATAAGTTTGTAAACATTACCTTGTTTTATTGTTAGATAATTACTAAAGTGCAAATAAAACAAGTTATCTCAATATGTGGATATAGTTATGTGCTAATTGTACGAAGGAAAATAGGTAATTAAGTTGCGGATCACTTAGAAATTTGTTTACAAAGTCATAAATACGGCCAATAACACAATACCTAGTAAGCTAAGTCCAATCAATATCACTTGAATTTATTTAAAACAGTTTCGGGTATGGTTGAATTTTTAAATATCACACAGTTTAGGTATTGGTTTTAAATATCATATAGGTAAGGTATAAGTATCAACGGATTATGTGCGGGATTGATTGAACAACGAATGCTCAAAAATCGTCCGTCACCGTAGGATCAGATAGGTTAGGATATGTAGGTAGTCACTGCTGAACATTTTAACTGCTCATGGTGCACCGTTGCGACGCACAGTATTGCACTTTGTATAGGGAGAGTGGAAAATATTCTATATGATAAGCGGGAATCGAAAATTGTTGTATAAAGGCAAATAACATTAAACATACCTGAGGGACGATTTTCCATTTTTAACAGTTGGTGTAATTGCAATGACCACCTACCCTCTGAGTATTTCAATTAAAATGCGTTCCATTCTATCAATCACTGTTCATCACATCTGTATTGGGCTTTAAAGAATAATGTTTTTATATCACGATTACTTTAGAGAACTGAATCTTCAGGTACAGCTACTAAAAGAAATACCGATAACTAGTATTATAACCTGAATAATAGAACCGATAACCGGAAACGTTACTTAGAATACATTTCAATATTTTTCTATAATGCTAGCGCCGTTGTTGTATATATCCAACGCTAGGGATTCCAAAAACGGTATTTTTATAGATATCACCTAGACTTTATCTAGGCTAAGGTACTATTTATTCCAAAAATTATAGATGTTTAGAATTAAGAACATCTAGTTTTTAATTTAAATTACATTAATTGTAAGAGGGAAACAAATAAAACAGCCACTAGTTTCCGGTATAAATGTAATATTTCTACCTTATAATTAATTTGTTGTAATAATGTGTCACAACACTATAGGTGAAGTATGAAAAAATGTGCACGGCGCCAGAGACATATTCTTTGGAAGAATCACGAGGCGGTTAAAAGGTTAATGAAAATAATTCATCATCGCATGACTATAAATATGACTTTTTTATAGTCGGCCTTCCAAGAAGTATGGCCTTCCATGGTCCAACCACCTTATTTAAAACATATACCTATTCCTTTTATCTAAAACCTTACGCTCTCAAACTGAGGATCGAACCCGCTTCATCGGAATGAGGTGCCTGCCTTGCAACTTGGAAAATCATTTAGCTATCGATACCTGCAATCTACTGGATGCCTTTTTTACCGTCAAGAAAATAAACGTGTGAGATAGGTAAAAATACATGGTACGAGTATGAACACTTAAAAAAAGTTTTACTTTTTTTATAAATGACAACCTATCCTCATAATCATTTTATTATAAGTTGATTTCGACGACCTCCGTGGCGGAGTGGCGTACACACCGGTTTTCAAGGTGTTGCCTGCTCCGAGGTCCCGGGTTCGATTCCCGGACGGGTCAATGTAGAAAAAATGAGTTTTTCTACATTTTCTCGGGTCTGGGTGTTTGTGGTACCTTCGTTGTCTCTGGTTTCCAAAATACGAATGCTTTAAATAGTTATTCAAATTGGGGTCAGAACAATGTATGTGATGTTGTCCACATTTATTTATTATTTATGTATTTATTTAGATGAACATAACATTTAAAAAATAATAAGAAAAATACGAAACCGACCAAAACCCAAACGCATATTCTTTCTACTCAGAACGCGTTAAACTTGCCCGAGTTTAATGGCGGGAACTAGTAATTATTTACCTATTTCTTTGTAACGCACCGCACACTTGTTCTTATCTATTAAATCGCGCGATCGCACGCGCCCCCGCTCCCAGGCAGCGGCCCCTTTCAGTCACGTGGATGTCGTGGCTAAATTCCCGAGCGTCGGCCGCGTCCCGGACTCGGACTTCTAGCATAGGAATTAGGATTGCATTTTGCATACACTTAGTCTGCCTTTGCGTACGAATATTTTCTTATTAAATAGGTAACTATTTGAAGAAACTTATAAGTCGAGAACGGCTGGACAGAATTTTCAGATTTTGGTGTTTTTGGATTTGTCTTCGTCGGGAATAGGATAATAACTATTTAAAATATTGAAAAGTTAACGTAAAAATAACTACCTAATTAAGAAACTGTATTTCTTCCGCCAGTCATTAATAAAGCAGCAGTTCAATAAGTAAGTAACTAAATCCAATCGGAAAAATCGAATCCCATTTTAGTGCCCCTTAATAACAAGATTATTCCCATCAGAGTTGTCCGCGGCACGGAACGGCTCGGCGAGCGGCTCGGAGAGCGGCGCAGTGCTTTGGAAATCAAATCTTGTACCTCTCATAGTAAAGTAATTAGAAAGCAATTATTGTTTTAGGGAGCTGAATAAACGACAAATTCGTTTAATGCTAAGCCAGGGTCACTTCATAAGTATGAAGTTTATAAAAAGTGGTTAAACTTTTTGGTAAGGAAAAATAAAGGAAAAGTTCTTTTTTTTACAATTCAAAGCAAGATAACGATCTTTTTGTGTTTTATTTATAGAGTACATATACTAACTCCTCTATTTACATAAAAATTTCAACACATACACGTGCAAATAAAAAGTAACAGATTTTTAAAGTAAGAAGAAATTTAACGAATTAACGCAATAGTATGGAGCGGGAAATTTAAGTCCATTTTTTATGATTAATTTGGATCATCCGACCAAAAATAAATATGCACTTATGAAGATTAGTGTCTATTTGATATAAATTAATAAGATAGGTCGTTTAGAATTAAAAATTCAAACCATAACAATTGTTCAAAAGTCAAGTGATAAAATTTATCCCGTGGATAAAGTGTTTTCTTTACGATAAATAATATTGAATACTTACATGAATTTATGCCGGTTTAGTTATGAAATAAATTAGACATATTGTAATGTGTCCCAAATCAATAAAAGAGTGCTACTTAAATAATTACATTTATTTATTATTATAATGCCAAACTGACGAGCATATTTTTGACTAAGAAGGTTACTGACGTGCACGTCCTAAAGTACACTAGTGATTATCTGATCTCTCTCCTTATTATGATGAGTTACAGATATGAGAAGTATTTCTATGTGTTGGGTTCAGGACACCGATCACAGTGCTTCTAAGGGCGTTTCCAAAGGCCCTTTATGCATTCACTAAACACAAAAGAATACAGTAATTTCGGTACATATCACTTCTAATTTTCAGTTTTTCA
This sequence comes from Anania crocealis, assembly GCA_949315895.1. Lineage (NCBI taxonomy): Eukaryota > Metazoa > Arthropoda > Insecta > Lepidoptera > Crambidae > Anania > Anania crocealis. The sequence goes on along the minus strand of OX438874.1, from coordinate 193,374 downwards.
TCACGATACGTTAATATTCTCAAATGTCGGTATTCGCACATCAAAATGGCCAGATATCGAGCATAGGTACGACCGTTGACACTCCGTAAACCGCAATCACCGCTATGTTCTTAAACTTTCAATTTTAAACGATGCCTGTGATTTCATTACGTTTGTTTGACTATAATAAACTTCTTCGATCATTCAGCAAAAAACACTAAAATAAGATCTTTGTGGAGGAACTACGTGATTTGAACTCGCGTCCGTCAGATCTTTAACAAATGTCGCCAGCCTAAACCGCTGATCCAATTAACCATTAAACGATACAGTGAAAATGTTAATCATGTTAAAAGTATTAATAGTGTGATTCTTATTGTGATGGAGTTAGGGCATAATTTTGTATGTCACACCATTACAATATTACTGAAGTTTAGCCAAGACTATTAAAAATTCATTATTTAAGTCGAAATCATCGGAAATTCGTAAATCCTTCAAGCTCGCATGAATATTTTCTTACTATAGTTCTTATTAACAACGGCCGCCCATACAAATTATTATTATTATTATTTTTTTCATTTGATGAAACTATGTTTGTGTTGCTACATTATTCTAAACTATCATTCTACACGTTTGACAAGTTATTTCAACCAAAAAACTGTCCATAGTGACAAAGAAACGTTAAAATAGTTGAGAATAAAAAAAAAGAAATGTAGGCTCACGGATAGAATTTAAATATGTATCTGAAATGGATAAATAAATCACAACCCACTTTTTACAAGCTCGTTCTGGGTTTGATTATTAGCATAGGGAAAATATTCGTAGTTAGTTTAGTTAATTTTTCGCTTACATACTGTCCAAGTTATTAAAACAGTATGTCATCATCAGTCGTTAAGTTATTATTTATTCGATCGTTTTAGGATTCCTCTTTTCTAATCATTGTCATACTACATTACTACATTTCCGTATTGCGCCATCTTTTATATTTTTAACAACAACTAACGGGCAAAAGCATGCATTGCCACACTAGCGCTACGGAAATAGCAGGACAGTCTACAAACAGCCGAAACAGAGAAAGATTTTCTGTCTCTTTCGATTTGTACCTGGCGAAACAGTAATGCCATCTATGCCTAGTACAGGATTTTAGCTTTCTTCCGAAGGATAATCTTTACTATGAAGATTGTCACTCTAGTATATTTCTTTCCCTATTATTTCCCTATGATACTACGTTTGGATAAAAGACCTAGATCGGACGGTGGACGACGACCTAGACGGTGTAGTACCAGTATCGGTGTATAGAGCTCTGGAAAAGGCAGTCCTATGTCATTCTCCTATGTCACCTTTTTTCACCCCCTCAAATATTAAATTATAAAAAAATCCTTATAAACAACATTAAAAATTTTATACCAAAAAGCTGACGTAGTTGCACATGAATGGTAGAGGATGATCAGCAGGATAAATAGTGTTCAGAAACTTGACAGGATAGAGAACTGATTCGTCTGTACTGACCACTGTGTCTATAAATTGTTGTTTATTTCTTCAGCTTCAAATGATGTAAGCGAAACATCATTAATTACTTCTGCTTGGTCATTAGTGGGTGGGTGGTGGTAGCTATTCCTAAGTTGAACAACACGGAATTATGAATTGAGGTGTTTTTTTTTCTCAACGTTTTATTTTCATGTTTTAAAAGTGTATTTTTTTAAAATATTGAGTATATTAAATAAAAAGATAATTTTGATGCGTTAGAAAGGCAATTTCACTAAACAAACTTTGCCAGGACCTCAAAAGCGGTGCGTCCTAGAAAAAATAAATCGTTACTAAATAGAAGTTTATCAAATTATCTTCTAAATGGAAGCTTGTCCAATGGTCTACCAGTCTGTTGTTGCAACACACCTGTTACCCTTTTCTGCCTAAGATACGGGTCTATGCCCAGTTAAGGAAGTACTTTTGTACTGCTTAATATAGTTGATAATGTCATATCTCATATCAGTGTAATTCCATACACTTTTTTAGATTTCCCAACATTTGTCTCTACCGTATAAACAAAAATCGGCCAAGTGCAAGTCGGACTCGCGCACGAAGGGTTCCGTACCATTGACTACGTAAACAACAGTAGGTACCTACATCAATTTAGTCAATGTAGTGCCTACCTGCATAGGGAAAGAGAATACTTTTTTTCCCTACGCTACCTGTTACCATTTATTGATATCAAGCAAAAATAGGCAAAAAATGGCATTTCTTGTATGGGAACGCTCCTTAAATATTAATTTTATTTTTTATTTTTAAAGTTAGAAATATGACTGAGTGTTTTGTGAATATTTCAAGTGCCTACCTGTTGTCATTATTAATATCGAACAAAAAAGGACAAAAAAATTGGGTTTGATGTATGGGAGCCCCACTTTCATATTTATTTTGTTTTTAATATTTGTTGTTATTGCGGTAGCAAAAATACAACTATCTAGCTATCGCGGATCTTGAGATACAGCTTGGTGACAGGCTGACGGACAGACGGACAGACAGCGAAGTCTTAGTAATAGGGTTCCGTTTTTACCCTTTGGGTACGGAACCCTAAAAAATGATTAAGTTCTAAATAATACCATTCTTATAGTAAGTACTGATATTTATTTTCTGAATATGTACCTAAATATAGATAAGACAGCCAATAGGAATTTTCAAGTTTTGTCAAATTTTCGTTACATAGCCTCTTTATTTCTTCGTCAACTTTGTCCTTCAGGGTGTATGGAATACGTCGCGGCTAGATGAAAATTGGTGTCACATTTTCTTGAATCACTAATTGAGCTATAGTTTGATATGCGAACAAGAGTTCCGTCATACACCATTGTTAAATCTTATAGTAATTTATCCAATTTTTAGTTGTTGATAATTTACTAACTGAATTTTATCTAACTCCTCAAATTCTAACTCATAAGGATCCCGTGGAGCGCATAAATATAATATAATACGTTTTCTGATGTAATTCTGGGCTCAAAGAAAGTTAGAAACGTGTATATGAGATACGGATATATATAGATAGATCGGAGATCGGACACTGCACAAACGATTACCATATTTGTTCAACGCCCTGCCGCCCGAAATAGCAAAATTAACGAAACAAAAAGATTTCTGTATAAAGCTTAAGAAATACTTTATCAATAAACTTACTTAATATATAAGTCGAGATTTTATATATTGGATGGGTTTGTTGATAAAGTATTTTACGTAAGTTAGTTTATTTAAATTAACTTAAATGTTAATTTAATAATATATATAATATTGTAAATTATACGAGATTCGCACTCGCAGACAACCACGAAAGTGGTTTGCGAGGCACAAATTCTAATATAAATTAATAATAAATAAATAAATAATAATAAATAAATAAATATCGATATCATCACATCTGTTCAGTTTTAAGTAAGTATCTAACCGTTTAATGATGTTTTTGAATGTTTCGTCCTTGTCTAATGGTACTGAGTTCAATTTAGATGTCCTAAGATTTGTTTGTGACCTTTGCTCTTCAGTACCTTTTGCATACATGGAATTGTTACGTGCTATCGAATTCAAACTCTGCAGTTTTAGTTTAAGCTGTGTTGTAATATCCTGTAGGTCATCTTCAATCTCATTTTCCAACTGTGGGTCATCAGTAATATTATTTGTAGTCGTATCTCTTCCAAATTATTCTTGGTAATTGTGTTCATTTGTCACTGGTAACCAACTGGTCACTCACTAATTTTAATTCATAATCAGGAATTTCTCGTAAGGTCTGTGTCTGGCTGCTGAATTTTGTAATGCAGCCTTTAATTAAAGTTCGTGTACGTTTTAATTTAGTTAATTCACCCATTTCGGCGCTAATTATTAAATTCTAAAATAATACCATATTCTATTTGTAAGAAATGACATTTATTTTCTGATTGACACATTGAATGTCATACATAACAAACTAAGTGAAGTCAGAGAGTACAAATATGTAAAGAGTATGGATATACCGCGGAACGGAACAAACTTTGCCCCCATTTTTTATCCCCTCAAAGATTAAATTTTCAAAAATCCTGAAAGACGTCATTCATAATTTTTAATCAGGTAGCTGGATACCAATCTTCATCGACTTAGCTTCAAAACTGACGGAGTTTCATACAAACTAAAGGGGCCCTTTTTACCCCCTTAGAGGCGGAATTTCCAAAATTCCTTTCTTAGTGCTCACCTACACTATAAAAGGAAGTACGGTGAAAATTTTGAGATATTAAATCCCAATAGTTTGGGCTGTGCGTTGATATGTCAGTCAGTCAGTCATTAAATCAGTTTTCATTTTTATATATTTAGATAAACTAAATAGCGTAAAATAGTCACATAAACCAATAAAGTTTCCACTAACAATAATTACATAATTTATGAGCAGATATAAAATTAACATTAGAACAAGAATTAAATGAACTATACAAAATATATATATATTTATATATATATATATATATTAACTACAAATTAAGGCAAAAAGTTACATAAGAAAAGTTAAGCTAAAACCAGGTAGTATGATACTTAATTAATGTAAAGCTACTTTGCGCTGCCACAGGACAAATCACGTATATTTTGCTTAAATTGTGACAAGGATGACGCAAGAATATCGGAAGTTTGAAATTTGTCATTGTAGCTGCAGCAAGTACGAGGTAAGAAAGTGTTTGCAGCATATTTTGTCTTATAATGGGGTACATAAAATAGCCTCTGGTTACGAGCACTAAGCCGGGGGCACCGCAGATATATCTCATTTACGAGATAAGGCGAGTCAATGAAGTTATGTAAAAGTTTAAAAAGAAACATTTGGTCTCTTTCAACTCGTCGACCATGTAAAAAGGGTACAGACTTTAAGTGAGGACAAGATTCATTATTTAAACATCTAAACCGAAGATGTTTTATAAATTAATTACGAATACGCTCGATAATATCTACGTACTTTTGATAATGCGGATTCCAGACTACTGACGCATATTCAAGGATCGAGCGAACGAAACAGTTAAATAACAAAACTAGCGTGGAGCAGTTCTTAAAATCCTTTCCAGTCCTTAGAACGAATCCTAACATCCGATAAGCCTTAGCGGATATAGTAATGATATGAGAGCTGAACGATAATTCATTGTCCAGTAACACTCCTAAATCCCTAATTTCATACACACGTTTAATCATATTACCACCAATGCAATAGTCGTAAGTGATAGGCTTACGTTTGCGGGTGAAAGTAATAACATTACATTTTTTAACATTTAAGTTAAGGTGGTTATTGATACAATACTGAGTCAAGGCATTAAGATCCTCTTGCAGAAGTAAGCAGTCAGATATTGATTTGATCACTCTAAAAACTTTCATATCGTCTGCATATATAAGAACATTACTGTGTTGCAAAATACAAACAATATCATTTAAAAAGACATTAAATAATAGCGGGCCAAGATGGGACCCCTGGGGTACCCCTGATGTAACAGGTACAAAAGAAGAGACGTGACCCTTAACAGTGACCGCTTGACTTCTATCACGCAAATATGAAATTATCCAACGTAAAAGATCACCATGTATACCAACTAAACCAAGCTTATAAATCAATAATGAGTGCGAAATTTTATCAAATGGTTTGGAATAGTCGGTATACACCGCGTCAACTTGATACCCGTGATCCATGGCAGTAGCAGCTCGATGGACAAATTCACAAAGGTTCGATTCAGTAGATTTTTTATTAATGAATCCATGTTGCTGTCCCACAAAGGTCGGTCTCAGAATCGGAAAAATAACATCATATACAATTTTCTCAAACAATTTTGCTATTGTACACAGCTTTGAAATTGGCCTGTAATCACGAATGTTATGTTTATTTCCTGATTTAAATACTGGGACAACAAAGGATGCCTTCCAAACAACAGGTATTTCACCGGACTTCAATGAAGACTTAAAGAGCAAGTAAATAGGAAAAGCAAGAGTTTTCTGACACGATTTCAAGAAATAAGGTGGTAAATTATCGGGCCACTGCCTTTATTTGCATCAAGTTTCCCTAAGTATCGCTCAACAAGTGCCGGAGTAAGTTCAATAGAACCTATAGAAACTTCACCATGACTCCTAATATTCACAGGCTGCGTATCATTATTGGGTTCAAAAGCCGACTGAAAATAATCATTAAATAAACAGCAAATGCTAACTCCGTCTGATGCTGATACGTCACCGGAGAACATTGTATCAGGAATATCATTAGAGGACCTCTTTGACTTAATAAATTTCCAAAAAAAATTACTATTGTATCTTATTCTGCTTTCTGACCAACGTATGTAAGCATCATAGGACTCAATCTGTACACGCTTCTGTCTGGCACGTAATACACAAAATGTATCATAATCATTAGGTCTACCATATTTCTTCCATTTCCTATGATACTTCGATTTTTCTGATATTATTTTAATTAGAGATCTAGGAAACCAGCAAGGATACCGTGTACTCCTAACAGACCTATAGGGAACGTGCCTTGAAATTATTGAATTGATAGTTTCATAAAAACAAATGACCGCATCTTGTACACTTTTCCCGCCTAATATTTCAAGCCAGTCAGTCATAGCGATTTCATTATTAATATCATCATAATCAGCAGCACGAAAATTCGGGACTACGCGCGGAGCTGACCGTAGAGTTCGAAAACTAAGCCGTTAAATTCCAATTAGGAGTGCTGGGTGGTGACGGTCTTCGGGAACGAGGGGCGCCAAACATTGACGCACAGAACATGTCGAATTACTCATGACGAGATCCAAAAATTTTCCATTAATATTTGGTATGACATTAAATTGGGATAAATCATTAAAACTCAAGAAGGACTTCAGCATATCCACGAGAGCGTCAGTGCTACAAAAGTTTATCAGATCCATGCGCTCATCAACTGCAGCCCAGTTACCGTTTGTTATGTTAAAGTCCCCCAAAATAAGAAATTTATCATCGGGATGACTGCACATGTCGTTAGAAATTGTTTCAAAACAGTTATAAATCACGTCATAGTGCAATGGGCAATGAGGAAAATAGCATGTATAAATTTGCAATAACTGCGTAGGGCCTAACCGCACCGACACCCTAACTACATCGCTAGCGCCACCACTCCCGCGAAATCTAGATGACGAGGCAATTGAAAACCTACGATTGACTGCTATCAGAACCCCACCACCAAGCTTATCACCACGCAAATCATAATCACGGTCGCATCTATAAACACTAAACCGACTGTCAAAAAGTTCACCATCATGTACACCCTCTAAAAGCCACGTCTCACTCAAACAGATAATATCATAATCGCACTGAATCAAGTTGCGGTAGAACATATTACATTTAGTACGCAAACCTCTTACATTTTGATAATAAACTAACAATTTATTTGCATCCATTAACAATTAAAATTTCATGAAACAATATACAAAGTAAATTACAATGAAAGAAAACGAAGTGCCCCAAAACACGAACGATTTACACAGAAATAGAAAGAAACCGTAAATGTCTCTTGACTCAAGTTTTATATTACGAGTATAAACTGTGTGCGCGCCCGGCCATAATAATGCAGCAAATGTTAAATTACTAAAAACTAAGACAAAAATAAAAATGTATAAAAATAATGAGAATAAGTAATCCGATAGAAATAGGACAATATTTCTTATGTTATCTTTTTTAAATCACCGGAGTTAGCAATATGTATAACAGGACTTGTGTCTGAGCGTCGAGCCATTATAGCACAATTTTTCACCCAAACATACTGATATTTCTTGTCCTTAGCAATATTTTTTACCGATTGTAACAGAGATTTATTGAAACTTGTTAGGTGATCATTGAAATATAAATTGCTATTAGACTGAAAACCAATGTCCGAGCATTTTAGCTTTAGCTTAGCTTTAAACCAATTGATTTGTTATTGATTGAAAAAATAAATGATGTGGAGGAAATCTAATTCCATCAAAAACATTCTGTAAAAAACTAACCAAGTCTCGATGGAGTTGCTTGTTTATCTCTAAAAAAGTAATGAAATCTAGACAAAGTCGTGCCAAGTCTAAGTTTCCTTACTGCGATTTCTTTATTATTATAGTTAATGTTGTGTGACTCGGCCATTGAAGGGTACAAAACCAGGTGCTCCATGAAACCATTGCACCAATCTGTCGCCAGAACCGCTACCCATTGACGATGGAAAATTGCCACTTGGAAAACGTTGATTCAATAACCAGTCAATTGTAGGCTTGAAAATCTAATAAAATGATTTATTTTATTAGATTTTCGTATTTGACAATTTTTTTTCTTTATAGTTTGTGTATCGTTCGAGTAGAATAAAGTTAATCGATCGACTTTTTCTTCTTGTAAACTTGTAAGTATGAGGCCTTTCTGACGTCACTTTTGTTGTATTTCCCTCTCAATTTATGTACTCAGTATTATTATTATGTATTTATTTGTCTTCCTTTGAGTAATAAAAATATCTTTTAATTCATAAGAATGGTATGGAGTACATGAATCGGGAGGGAACTGAAAATAAAGACGACAAAACTGACTTCAGAAGGGACTCAGTTAAGCGGTCGATATATAGTCTTATCCAGAGTTTACCTTTAATTTTATTTATATGCGTATTAAAAGCAGAAGGGGAGGCATTCGCCCAGCAGTGGGACGCTATAGGCTAGATTAAATTAGAAGATGTGTCCCACTACGCTGGATTTTTGCAATGACAGTCGATTATTTTATGTACCATAGTAGAAAGGGGCATTACCATATCTCTAATTAATACAGCTGATACCAGCTGAGCGGGTTCTTTATCAGATACTTCAGACCTTTGATTTTTGACATCAAATGAAGCGGCCCACCAAGTTGAATATTTTTTGTAAAACCGGTATGTCGATCTCTAATAGTTTGGTTGGACTCTTGTGTTTCCTAATCAGGGTCCCCTCCCCAGGTACTCCAGATCTTCGATTATCCTAGTTTTTATAGTTTTCCCTATATGTGGCCATTAAACCCTAACTCTGTACCAAATTTTAGCTCTCTGAGTTTATGGGAAGTTCTAGTTCTATTTTGAAGATCATGAGTAAGTTAGTGAGTGCCATAAATGCGAAACTTTGCTTTCGCTTAACTCCGGAACTAAATGACCTACAGACTTGAAATTTTGGATTTTTTAGTAAGTGATTATAGCTTACTGGATGACGAAAATTTCTGCGTTCTGGTCTTATCCAGAGGTTCTCAAATAGGGGCCTGAAAATGCGGCAAAATGGTTCCAGTAAAGGATGGTACGGCAGTGTTTGCTTCGCGCTCGACTTGGCGGGGGCACTGCCGTGCTCCCCGATGTATTGCGGTGTGCGTCTTTCTTATTGTTTTTTATTATTTTTAACTATGCGTTGGATTTTTTTTGAGCTATCTGAGGATATACCAGACCTTAGACCTGATAGCAAAGGCATAATTTGCTGATAGGAAATATTGACATGAGCGGAACGACATAGGAAAAATGGAAATTTCGTATGTCTAGAAAAGTATCCGCGCATGCTGGTGATAAAATGAGGTTTTGAAGAAATAGTCATTTCAGTAAATCCTCGATTGCGTAAATGTGTTTTTGTACAATGAAGCAAAATTTACATATTTCCTGACGTCATATCTAATTACAGATCTCTGATTCACTGCTGTTTATCAGAATCATTCTAAGAAATAATAATGTGCGCCCTTGTACATAAATTGTCGTAAAATGGTAACTACTGTGCGGAAACTGCTTATAGCATTGTTGTAAGTAAATACTTGTTTGTCCTCTTTAATTCAAACACATGTTTCCTACCGACCTGCAGTTGTAATTCAGTATCTTATCTCAGTTATTACGGAATCAACTCGAATCGTATTCCTTCTGTATTCATCGTGGCGTTCATTTCAGTATTTGAGAAATAGGTAACTGAAATTATTTTAATCGCAACAAAGATCTGGAACGTACAATCGGTACATGTTTATTTAGTAGGTAAACATTGGCAGCAAATTCGGTCTTAAACATGATAACAGAGATAAGAACCTCATTACTTACTCGAATTATCACAATTCTTGTCTTGCTTCTTAACTTTACTTTGCCGGTAAATTAAATATTAGATTATCTTCTGTGTCGCATGGGGCAATAAAAAAAGTTTCGTGTAAAATATATATTTTTTAAGTTGTTGTTAGTGTGTTGTATTGACAAATAATGGTGAAAGGCGCACTCTCTCCGGCCAGTACTTACTGCATAATAAATACAAGAATTGATATTTTTGTTTTACATTTTTGCTGAAAGATTAAACTTTGTAAAAATATTTCCCACGACTTATAAAGTACCTAGATAATTAACATTGATGAGACTACGTTGGCACACACCGCAGATATCTCTGTGTTGAAATTCTATGAATTTGCTACTACAAACATATTTTGCTTTGGATTAACTAAGGCATTAAATCATTAATGTCAAGCTGTAACGTAGCATGACCATCCATGACAAAGTAGGTAATATTATATTGTTTTTAAGTATACAAAAATATTCCCACAAACTGAACTGTGCAGTTTAGTACATTATATTGGCTGTATGAAGATTTATGCCTATGCCGATTACGAAATAAAAAAAAAACATAAAATCAAAAACAATTTTTGGCGCTAAAAACTGCCAAAGTGTTTTTGTATACTGTGCGAGTTTTTTTATCGAATTTGCATTTTAATTAAAAGTTTGACTAACGAAATCCTAGTTTTGCTTGAAAATGACTTGTTTTGCCAAAATTCTACTGGTAACTGAATATAGTAAAATTATGTATTATTATTTTATTTTTATTTTATTTTATAAAAAAGGCACACCAACAACATAATGTATTAAACACTAATAACATAACACTAACTAAAACATTTCTGATACACATGTCACTTATAGGTGAGCACAGCATTGACAATTTTAAGAAAAAAAAAATTATAATTAAATATCAGAAACTTGCCTATCTACTATTTTACTTATTTAAACTTAAATAGATACACGGTACAATTTATAATTATTTTTAGGAATGATGCAGTTTGGTCACAATGGCTAGCTGCTTAGAAACTTAACAATTTTTCTTTTAAAATTGGCGTGACTGTCACTGAACACATCAAGATCTTGAATTTTGCTTTGAAGTCTGTTGTAGTCATTAAGAATTCTGCTTATCGGGGATTGACGACCTAGATTGGTTTTCGAAGCCGGTGCTCTAAAGATTTTAACAATCACATGTCTGGGATACCTATAGGGTACGGAGAAGCATACACGCTGGAGAAGACTGCCACATCTTATGTGTCCGCTCAAGAGCTTATGTAAGAAGCACATGCTGAGTAAAAGCCTGCGGTTACCGAGAGATACCATATTAAATTTTTTTAGACGCTGTTCGTATGGAGCTCTGTGTGAAATAGCACTGGAAATAAAAGCAAGATGTCTTGTAAAAGACCGTTGAATCCTTTCGACCCTTTGAGAGTGAACAGCATAGTAAGGACTCCAAGATGAAGAAGCATACTCAAGGTGACTGCGCACCAAAGCATTGTAGAGAATGATTTTGGTGCGGTGCTTGAATCCACAACTATTCCGTTTAAGAAATCCGAGCATCCGAGCTGCTTTAGTGACTGCCTTGTCCACGTGTGAGGTAAATCTTAACCTACTGTCAATAATCACGCCCAGGTCTCTGACTTCATCAATTTCTTCAAGAACCACACCATCTATCTCGTATTTGGTGGCCAACGTCTTTCTCTTTCTTGCGTATTTGATATGAAAGCATTTGCTTAGGTTAATAATCATGTTGTTTGCTTCACACCATTCCCTAACGCTGTCTAAATCCTCTTGCATAAGGTTCGAATCAGCAACAGACCTGACTGGTCTGTAAACCTTTAGATCATCTGCAAACAGGGACATTCCACAGTTTTTTATTTTAGCGGTTATGTCATTTATAAAAATTAAGAAAAGGACAGGACCCAGATGCGAACCCTGTGGGACTCCTGATATAGTATAATATGCATCTGATTCGTAACCACTCACCACAACGCTCTGTTGTCTGTCCGTTAAGTACGATTCAAACCATTTTAGTAGGGGCCCTCCAACGCCCAGTCTCCCCAACTTCGTCAAAAGAAGCCCGTGGTCGACCTTATCGAATGCGCTACTGAAATCAGTGTATACAGCGTCAACTTGGGAACCTCTATCAACCTCTTCAGACAAATCTGATATAAAAGGTATAAGGTTCGTTAGCGTGGAACGGCCTGCTCGGAAACCATGCTGATGGTCCGAGATATCAGAATCGGCAAAGGCAGAAATGATCGGACACAGAACAGACTCAAATATTTTAGGAAAGCAGGAGAGAATAGAAATAGGACGATAATTCTTTATATCCTCCTGCTTACCCTTTTTAAAAACCGGGACAACGCGAGCCTTCTTCCACGCTGCAGGGAAAGCACCTGTCAGTAATGAGCGGTTAAAGATAACTGTAAGTGGTATAGTGAGAGCTGAGGCACAACGTTTGACAAATAATGGAGGTACAGAGTCTGGGCCAGCGCCCTTGAATGCGTCAATTTTTTTAATGCTATTAAGTATTTGACTTTCCGTAAAATTTAGTTCAGCAATGTGTTTTATGTGTAAAGGACTCAGCAGAACTCCGTTTGAAACATCGATGTTTTGAATGGGTACAGGTTTTGTGTATACGGAGCGAAAGTGATGCGCGAATAGGTTGGCAACATCTGGACCTGATTGCGCTGTGGTACTATTCAGTTGCATCTTTGCTGGAATGGTCGACAGCCCGCCCCTTTTATTTTTGATATAGCTCCAAAAGGCTTTAGGATTACTAATGATGTGTGATTCTATTCTGCTTTTATAGTCCTGATGGCATAAGTCATAAAGCTTTCGACAACGATCGCGAAGTAGTTTAAACTCCAATTCGTCGCGTGGATTTCGGAATTTATGATATCTTTTGCGAATTTTGTTTTTCTCAGACAAAAGTTTAATTAAAGACGAATTGAACCAGCAGGGATAGCCCAATTTAGACGGTTTTATTTTAGGTACCCACTCTTCAATAACAACATTCAAGATTTTATAAAACTTCGCCACCATTTCATCAACACAGTGACAACAAGAAAGTTCAATGTGCCAGTCAATAGAGTCAAGTTTGCCAGCGATTATTTCGTAATCTGCCTTATAAAAGTTATACCTTACATTAGTCTTTGGACGAATATACTCAACGTTATCACTGAAGACATGTAGCAGTAAACTAGGATGATATCGATTACACTTACACAAGCTTGTTAAAGGACGCGTCACCGAAGCATTTACAGAAGTAGACATAATAAGATCTAGATATTTATCATCATCATTACTTATACAGTTGTGCTGATAAAGATTATTTGTCGAAATAAAATCGACTATTGCGAGACCCAGAGATGTATTATAATTAGATGGAAACATTTCAGAGTAGTGTGCTTTAGATTGCCACTGTATAAAACCAAGGTTAAAGTCTCCAAGTATTACGAGCTCATCGCACTGACTGAATCTATTTTCAACGTTTTTTAAAAATCGTGATAGGGCTTCCAGCTTTACAGGAGGAGGAAAATATACAACGCAGATAGAAATCTTTTTTATTACTTTATTAATTTTTACTTGTATAGTAATCCAAAGATCCTCTGCGTCAGATTCCCAACTTGCTTCACGCATCGAGGGTATGTCTCGCGAGACAGCCAGCATTACTCCTCCACCGTCTTTTTTTGTGTTAGGGGAAATAACGCGATCTCTACGATATATCACATATCTGTGATCAACTAACTCATTATCGTTGATGCCGTCATTCAGCCAAGTTTCAGTAAGTGCGATAATCCCGTATTTCGAAGTTGTTACATTACATAGTAAATCGCTAGTTTTGGTTCTCAAACCCTGTACGTTTTGGTAGTAAATTTCAAAGAAAGCGAAAGATTACTCCACAAATATTAGATAGTGTTAAAACCTAAAACAAAAAGCTCAGCTCAACCGTTTAAGGCAATCCATGTCTTTAATGAGAGTTGCTTGATGAGTCTCATTCTTACGTACATAGATGCGCCCGTTCCTGACCCAGACAAACTTAAACGACAACTCTTTTGCCTTTAAACGGGCTGCCGCATGTAAGTACTTATTTCCAGGCGACAGATGCTCCGACACAAAAACTGGAGATCTCGCTCCTCCAATGCCAAGGTGAAACGAACTAAGCTTGTCTTGAGAATTCTTCTTATTGAATTTGCTGACAGCGGCCAAGAAGGAATCTCGAACTCGGGGGTTGCGCAATTTTACTATCACTGCACGAGGTCGATCATTGTTTTTGGATATTTTGGCAACCCTAGTTACATGAATGACATCCTCAGCCACTATCGGACCATCTATAACCTTAGAAAGATGAATTAAGGTATTGGTTAAATTTTCAGCGCGGTTTTCGGGAATACCGTTGATCTCAATGTTGCTCTCGCGCATGTGTAATTCAACTGAATTCAATCTACCAGATAACTCTTTCACCGTTGACTTCAATAAGTCGTTGTCCTTTTTTAGGGAAGCAATAACAGCAGTCTTCTCGTCCAAGCATGTTTTTAACTCTTCAAATTTGTCATTGAGAAAGCTAAGAGACTCATGAAATCCAGATATTCTTTCCCCCAAGCTCCGTAGTTCTGTGATCGTTTCAATGTTTGCACTTTTTATTTCTTCTTTCATAATCACGCGGAATCTCTCCTCTGATAAGATCGCTGGACCGGTTTGCTGGGATGAGCTGCTTGGTTTGCTACGCACTGTCACGTTGGAAAAATCGTCTTCCACGCTCGAGTCAGATTTATCCGACAAATTTGGACGAACAGGGCTATTAACATTGCCAACCTTTGGCTGGTTGCAGTGGCAAGCAGGGCATATCCAAGCATTTTTTTGCCGCAGTTCCATCAAGGAATACTTTTTAGTTGTTAGACCAGCGCAATCGATGTCATACGTTAATGTGCATTTATGACACCGCAGGACATTTCCGCTTACGAACATCTTGTGACATCCGGCACATCTTTTTGCTGACGCAGACGCTGCCATTGCAATCTGTTTAGTCAGGAAAGGGATAAACAAACTTTGCTTTCGCTAAAGCTTGTTATTATTGACGCCGCAGAACGTAGCACGTAGCACGTAGTAGACGCGCGGCAAGCTTGCTGTACTACGTATTCGTGTTGGATCGGGTGAGATCGTGCGAGATCGTGATCACCTTTCACTTGCTTCCCGCAACAGCCACACGTCGAGTGCGCGCTTTAAGAACAACTATTTGTCGTAGGTCAGTTACAAGAAACGATTTACGGAAGTTCGATATTATCGTTCATAACTTGTGACTGCAATCATTTATCGGAACACTATTTTCACTGTAATAAAGGTCACACCAATGGCAAGAATCCGACACTAATTTT
Organism: Anania crocealis; assembly: GCA_949315895.1. Lineage (NCBI taxonomy): Eukaryota > Metazoa > Arthropoda > Insecta > Lepidoptera > Crambidae > Anania > Anania crocealis. The sequence continues at coordinate 177,981 of OX438874.1, read as the reverse complement.
GTTGTGAAATAACTATGAACACTATTATTTTACGAAAAAATACTAGCGAGTGGTTAAGAATGTGTGTTTACCGTCGCGGCGAACCGTATGATAGTTAGTGAATAATGAGTTAAGGATTCTGATAAAAAGGTAAGGAGCTATGTAGTTTTCAAGTTTACTTTTTCATTGTCTTCATGTGTTTTTTTGTGCGACCCCCCGCCCCCACCCCCGGAATTAACATTGCTCCACCGTTGTGCACTGCCTACAAATAATTTTATCCCAATAATGGTTTGTGTTTCTAAATAGATCATTTTGGCGTTTTCAGGCGATTGATCCTGTGGTTAGGTTACGGCTGCAACCGCCAGGGGCCGCCACCGAGTAATCACTACGTTTTAAGAGACGGGACTCCGTAGTAAAAAAAACAATACCAATCTGTGATACACATGGATGGATTTCCGCCATTAAAGGTTCCATGCGTTTCATACTACGAGTACCTTTTCTTATACTAAGCTTCGCCAGACTTGTAGTCATTTTTAAAAGTTCTTTGAGTAATGTAATGTCTTGTTTTATAGCTTGTTTTTCTACCGACGAAAATTTGGGAGGCGATAACCTCTGTTAAGATAATAAATACGTACTTTAATCCCTCGATCGTGAGTTATTCCAGACACAATTGAAATCAATTGTTATCGCGGCACGCGCGTGCCCCTGGGGGTTGAGGGACTATTTAGTAAAAAGCTTGAAGGAAATGTTGATAATGAACCTTTTAAAGTTCCAAGGGCGGCGCGGTACTACAACCGACGAATAGGGGATTAATGAAAATTTTAAGTCTTAGTAAAATGGTTATGTAATTAGCAGGTCTGGTGGAACCACATGCCCTTATCGTATTAACGGCCAGTCCCAATAATCTATCTATCTTCAGTTTTGGCATATCGGAGATAGAAAACATCTTCTGTCTCTGATTTTGCCGTCCAGAAAAACAAAGACAGAAGTTGTTTTCTATCTCCGATATGCCATAACTGAAGATAGGTTATTAGGACCGGCCGTAAGTGAGGACCCCGCAGAAAATCAGCATCCTGATAATTCTGATGACTAATGCCGAACGGGAACTTTTTTGACGCTCTTAATTTTTTTCATTGTTATTAGATCATTTAAATATTATTATGTCTTTATTATTTTTAAAACTCGGGTTCAATGCGTCATCTTCAACTTTAATATTATGTGTTTGCGCAAATAAAATAAAAGCCCTCGATGAATGTAAATACGGTCGATGAATCGAGTGTTCTCATTATTAAGTCTGATCTATTCCAGTGAGAAATGTGATCGGCGGCGCAGGTGGACAGAAAAAGTTAAAGGTCCCTGAATTGATTTTCAATTTTAAGTTCAACAAGTAGAGATCAATATCAATTGAGAAACTTTGACGTTTTGTGGTAGGTTGACGTGCTGTTGTCTGTGCCACCTGTGTTGATACATGAATTAATGTGATTTAATCCTTACTAATATTATAAATGCGAAAGAAGATCTGTCTGTCTGTTATCCTTCCACGTCTTAACTACGGAACCGATTTTGATAAATTTGGTATAAAGAATAGATAAGACCTTGAGAAAGCATATAGGCTACTTCTTATATAACTTGTAGTTCACGTGGACAGAGCGGTGGGCAAAAAGCTAGTAAAAGTAATTACATACTTTTATCAACTTAATTGCAAATATAATATGAGTATTTAATTTAAACTTGGAAAAATGCTTTAGGCTGGACTCGAACCCGCATCGCTGCTCACAGAGCGATAAGAATATGCTAGGCCGTGACGTAGTGTCTCTGTGGCTAAATTGGTATATCGCCGCGCCCGGTATGCATGGAGATGCGGGTTCGAGTCCCGCTTAAGACATATTTTTTCAAGTTTTAAATAATAATTACAATTACCTATATGGACATAATTCAAAAGCAAATCATGCATTGTCGCGATGATACCTAAGCGGTTGCAGTGTCGCCACTCACAAGAGCCATGAGAGTCCCAAAAGACACACAGTAGTTGAAGTAAATATAATTTGTAATTTATTTTGATAATAGGGTAACAACAATAATTCGTTAACACCAGCCGACGGACCTTAGCTACACTACACCGAGTCATCAAGCACAAGTACATGCAAGAAAAAAAAAGAAGCTTATTTATGTCAGGGAGCGGAATTTATTAGAAGAACTTTCAATTCATATTTTGATGACGGATTTATACAAGAGTTCTTAGTTACTCACTCAGAGTGTCTGACTTATTAGTTTTTGAAGTGAAAACTTCTTTAGCGGCGCTGAGCACTTTTTGTTGGATGGGTAAAAACTTCCAAACTCGCGTCAGGGTCACGTGATGCTGATCGAAAAAGCGTAAGATCGAGGGGAAGGGAGAGGAACTAGTATCTCCCACTCTTTCTACCGTGCCTGAGTGTGCTGTTTTCTATTATTTTTGAAGTGAAACTTCTTTATCGGCGTTGGAAAAAATTTACCGTCACGTTTTGCGTCAAATTTTCGTCACATTTTTCGGTTACGCGCCATCTTTTTCTTGCCCCTACCACGGTTGGTTCAGACGATAGCAAAAAGGTAAAGTGAAATAATATTAACCAATTTAACCAATTTAACCAATTTAACCAATTTAACCAATTTAACCAACTTAACCAACTTAACCAACTTAACCAACTTAACCAACTTAACCAACTTAACCAATTTAACCAACTTAACCAATTTAACCAATTTAACCAATTTAACCAATTTAACCAATTTAACCAATTTAACCAATTTAACCAATGCAACCAATTTAACCAATTTAACCAATTTAACCAATTTAACTAATTTAACCAATTTCTGGAAAGTTGCATGTAGATCATTTTTCGAAAAATAAGGCCATAAAGAAGTTTCACTTCTTACGTGTGTACACTAGTACACGCACAACTTTTTTTAATCTATGCAGGTTTATTGTGATAACTAAATCTTTGTTGCATTGTCATCATAGTGTTTTAATTAAAACATGACATTTATATTTTAGGCCGGCACTACACAGTATAACTTGTAACGCCCCGTTGATCTAGTGGTTTAAATACCGGGCCAAGATCTCGGGATCCCAGGTTCGATCCCCGGGTCGGGCAACAAAAAGTTTCGAATTTCCGAACGTTGCTTGGGTTTGTGATCACCAACCCGCATTTGGCAAGTGGTAGCGTCTTTTCTTTACCATTTACCAAACTGCGATCGCCAACCCGCGCAAAGCGTGGCGATCATAGCTAAATCCTCCTTTTCGAGAGACTTGTGTCCAGCAGTGGGATGAAGTGGGCTGTGATCATGATCATTTTGTATAAAAGTACATCATATACTGTGTAATTGTAAGTAAGTAACAGCCTAAACCACTGCAGGGAAAAGGTCTCCATCATTGAATGCAAGTTACCACAGCAATGATGGGTGCTGATATAATCACCAGGCTTGCCAAATGCGGGTTGGTGATCACAAACCCAAGCAACGTTCGAAAATTCGAAACTTTTTTGCTGCCCCACCCGGGGATCGAACCTGGGACCCCGTGATCTTGGCCCGGTATTTAAAACACTAGACCAACGGGACGTAATTTTTTGTAATATTCATTTATTTGTACCTAATATCATTACTCACATGATACCTTCAATTATGTTTGTTTAAGTAAATAAAATACTTATTTATTCGTTTCCTAATATAATTTCAGGGAGCTGAACTCGCGGCTGAGTGTCGCTGCGGCCGCCAGGCGGCGCCACTAAGTTCGTAAAAATCTTCAAAGTTCATAATTTTGTGAGCAAACATGTCTATTTTAATGGTTTTTTTTTAAGTGAATAGTTGTGTAGCCTTTATAAACTTTATTCAAATCAGTACAAATGATTATGTGGCGGATTTTAGGGCAACTATAATTATCAATAACAGTCTAGAAAAACAGGTGTAACATGAAAAAATACATACTATCGCAAAACACAAATACTAACCAAGGTAATCCAAAACACGCCACAGACACAGGCGGGCATCAGTGTCTTTTCTCCACTATTAGCCAACTGCGATCGGCAACCAGCCTGCCAAGTGTGGCAATTATGGCTTTACAAGAAAGTCCTGCGTCCAAAGGGACTGAGGCTTATTTTATTAGAATACTTTAATATTTACTTGTTTTTTAGGGTTCCGTACCCAAAGAGTAAAAAAGGAACCCTGTTACTAAGACTTCGCTGTCTGTCCGTCTGTCTGTTACCAGGCTGTATCTCAAGAGCCGCGATAGCTAGACAGTTGAAATATTTACAAATTATGTATTTCTGTTGCCGCAAAAACAAAAAATACTTAAAACAAAATAAAATTAATATTTAATTATATTTGCCCATTTTGCTCATTTAACCATTAAAATAATTATGCACCTACCTTTCTTTACCTAGTCAATGGTACGTAACCCTTCGTGCGCGAGTCCGAATGGCACTTGGCCGGTTTTTATAATTAAGTGTGAACATTGAAGTTTACTTTAGAGACTTTTCTATAGAAAAGAAAACATGTTTTTTCGGTACACTACACTGAATAAAATATATAGTTTAGCTCTACTAAATATGAAAGGGCCAGATTTAGAAATCCTACTAATATATACATACACCTACAATAAAAATTTGATAAGTAAATTAACTATGATACAATTAACTGATAAATATGCAAATTTTATTTTTTGCAATTTTGATCTGTTCCAGTGAGTAACAATAAATCCGATCGCCAGATGCGCTGAAGTCGACTCAGGACATACTTGGTTAGTAGTGCAAAGAATTTTTTCTTGGAAAGGTTAATAATAGGCTTAGTTTAATAATTTGAAACTACGTTCTATCGTTATACGTAATTTCGTTGACATTAATAGAACACAGTAAGCAAGCGCGTTTTATCAGTGTGTATGGCTGTAAACAGTTGGCCAAGAACTGTTCAATTAGCACAAAAAGTGCTAAAATTAACAATAATTAAAATTATTTATAGATACAAAGAAAGAAAAATATTATTAAGTGAAAGTTTAATATGACATTATGTTGTTAAAATAAGCAAAAAGTCCCCGATGAATACTGTGCCCTATTTTAAAGTATTCAGGTTTGGTGTCGGCTAATTAATAGTAATGAACCGCTATTTTGAAGGTCATAAGAACTTAAGACCAGATTTGGATGTTGGGCTCCTCCTATGAGAGGCGTGCGTCTAACAGAGGGCGTATTTTGGCTCAAATACTAATGATGGTAGCGATTTAAAGTTTTAACTAAATACCTATTTCAAAATGTAATAAACACATTATTTAGATAAAATCATTAACATTTAAAAGAATATAAATCAATATTGCAGGTAACATAAAATAAAAAGTCTTATCAATTGTTATTTTCTAAAATGTATAAGACCAAATCAGAATACTATTTTCGGTAAATATTTATTAACATTCACAAACATGACCAAATTTTTTTATAATATGATATTTAAGAAATATAATTTAAATTTTAAGGGGATTACTAGAGCTAAGTTGCACCAAATAAATTTAATATAATTACTTCTTAACAAAATAAATTCTCAAAAAACTAGAATATAATTTTAGCAAATAATCTCTAGTATTATTTGATTCACTGTTAACTACTTTTAAATTGGGCATTCTTTCGTATTGTACATTATTGCTAAAAGCGTATGCTTTCAGTGATAAAAACATACTCTGAAAATAAACGCAGTGGCGTAATGTCAAGGTAGCTTAAGTAAAAAAAACACTCCGTTATGCAAATGGAACAAGTTCATTTCCATCTAAAGTTTGTTTTTAAGTAAAAAATATAATCACATTTCATTTGTTTCCCAATTTCAGCAAAACACAAGAACTGAAACTGCGCTCCTGGATCTACAACGCTCCTCCGTGCGCGCACCCCGCGCGACGTGAGCGAACTACAACGCAAAAAAGGAACTTAGAGGCGCTCATGCGCGCGCAGCGCGCATGAGCGCTGCTAAATTAATAGTAAAAGAGGCATAAAGATAGGTTTTTTTGTGAACCTAACCAACCTACTCAGGTTAGGTTTTGGTAATCTAACCTCTCAAAGTTAATTTTCAGGAACCTAACAATTAAAAGTTAGGTTTTCCAAAAAGCGACTCTTCGCAGGCCAAGGTGCCGAAGCTGGCACGCGGCCGCAGAGGACGCTCTCACACACCTGGCCCCTACTCAGCGAAAGCTAGAGTCGACCAGCTTGAACGCGAAATAGACGCGGAGCGAGTGTTACGGGATGCCGAGGATGCACTTGAGGCCCTCTCGTCCAACCCACTCCCTGACGCCGCTTCGTATCTCGAGACCATCCCAAAGCCCGCGCGGAAACCACGCTGCGTTTCTCCGGCTCCATCGGACTGTGGCACGCTCGTTCCGGACGGTCTTTACGCCAAACCACCCAGCGATCGACCAGATATTAATGCGGATATTTACAACCGCATCAAAACCCAGTGCGACCAGATTCTAAGGGTCAAAAACACTTCTGGTAACCTTAAGGGTACCTATCAGAAGATTTTAAAGGAGGCAGCTGCGGCAATTCGTGACGACGCATGGAGTCTCTGTGGTAGATCCCGCTCTAAGGAGTCGTTTTACCTGGAGCAGGAGGTCGTTTCCCTGCGAGACGAAGTCGCCGCCGCGAAGCGCCGCGATCTTGAATCGCGGAAACGCGAAGAAGAGACGCGGAAACGCGAAGAAGAATTGCGTAAGGAGGTAACTCGACTGCGCGGACAATGTGGCGAGTTGGCGAGCGCAGTCAAGTTGCTTAAACAGGCATTGAGAGAGGAACACAAGGGCAGGCCGTATCACGAACCTCACGAGAGTGAGGCCGAATCTGTGTGGGGAGCGGCCGCCCAGGAATCTGAGGAGCGTCGAATGGACATGGAGACTATTGCAGAGGTTCATGCCGAGGATACTCATCGATCAGCTTCACGCGGCAATCTTCCGCCCCCAGCTGACCTTGCAGACGTCATAGCTCGCGAAGTCATGACTCAGGTAGGGCGAATGATTGACGCTAGATTTGAGGGTTTGGAGGATCGCCTTCTACCGAAGAGAGTCGTGCGTCCGCCGTTGAGATCTGATGTCCAGAGGCTTCAGGCCCCTGATCCAATAGCAGACGACACCAAGAAGAAGCGTAGAAAGAAGCGCGGGAAAGGCAGAGTCCCTGCTGTGGGACAAAACCAGACCCAGCCACTTCCGGCGAGACCTGCCGCCCCAGCTACGTCTGAATGGACGCAAGTTGTTAAAAGGGGCAGCAAAAACAAGAAGAAGGCAGCTCAGAGCCAGGGTCCACCAACCCAGGCCCCGCCTGCTTCCACTAGACCAACACAGGCTAAAACTGCAGCTACGTCCAGCGGCAAGAAGCCTCAGAAATTTGGGAACCCTTCCAAGCTCCGGGCTCCGCGGTCAGCCGCCATAGTCCTGGAGGCGCAGCAGGAAGGATTAGCGATGGGCTGGACCTACAACCGTCTCCTTGGAGAGGCTAGGGACAGGATAAACATCTGGGAGCTCGGCCTGGGTGGGCGGATACGTTTTAAGTGCTCCGCCACCACAGAGAACCGCATTATAGAAATTGATGCTCTGGCAGGACAGCCGATGGACGAGGCGAATGAAAAGGCGGACTTACTCGCCTCATTGTTTGCCGAAATCGCCCCTCCAGATGCATTCAAGATCACCCGGCCCGTCAAGTCCACGGACATCCGACTTACGGGCCTGGACGAGTCGGTCACCCCCGAAGATGTCATCGAGGCGGTGGCAAAACATGGTGAGTGCAAACCTGAGCACATTCACGTGGGTCGCATCAGCCGTGGAGGGCTCGGCGGCAGCACTGTCGTCCGCTGCCCGGTCATGGCTGCAAAAAAGGTGGCCAATAGTAAGAAAATCGTTGTGGGTTGGGTCAGGGCTAGAGTCGATCTCCTCCTGCCTAGACCAATGCGCTGCTCGCGGTGCTTTGGCGTTGGCCACGGGCGCGCCATGTGCCGTGCGGTAGTCGACCGCAGCGGCACCTGCATGCGCTGTGCCGAAGTTGGCCATAAAGCCGCCGGCTGCACACAGCAGATTCGCTGTGCACTCTGCGCAGAGGTGGCTCTTCCAGCGAATCACAGAGTCGGGTCGACACCTGGTTGCCCCGCCTCCAAGCTGCATCCGCGACAACGAGCCCCGGTTGAGAAGATAATTCGCCAACATGAGCGCGATATCTCCCGGGGTGATGGGGAAATGTCCGACATAGCGGACCTGCCGAGAGTTGACCTCCGGCAGAAAACTCCCCATCCTGGGTCAGGAAGGTCAGACGCGGGGGCGTCTACCTCCTCATAACAGACCCGAGTGCGCGCGCGCGGTGTACCCGCGCGCCACTCCAGCGGCTAGGGTAGCAAGCTGCCTACGAGAAGGCTGAGTTGTCGGCTGCGCGTGTGAAACCTGGGCAAGAAGACTCCAAATCGGATGCCTTGTCCAGTGCTTCGAAACGCGCGAGAGGTACATGTAGGTTAGGTTTAGTGGGTATGGTCCGTTAAATAGGACGAGTCCCACACACCCCTGCGACGGCCCCCGCTGTCGCAGGCAGTGCGTAACCGCATTCCCCCTCCTAAAAAAAAAAAAAAAAAAAAAAGGTTAGGTTAGGTTTAGGTTAGGTTCTCGCCCTTCACAGGGAAGGAGTTTTGGGTCTCCTACCGGGCGCGTCCCCAGGTGGCGGATAGGGGAACGCCCTCCAGATATGGGGGGTACCGGCTTCGGCCGGCGCGGACCAAAACCCAGGGGGTGGGGAAGCGCACTGAGCGTCTCCTCACGGGGGGTATACCGTAATCTGCCCTTCTCAGGGCGGACCGGGGGCTGTCGGGGCTTTTGCCCGGGCCGCGAGGAAGGAAAACCTCTATAAAAACCCCCGTACACCGTAATCTGCCCTTCTTAGGGCGGACCGGGCCCCTCCTGGAAGTTGCTCGACCCATCTCCGTTTGTGCGGATGGACTGGGTGCCTTCCAGGGGCGCTCGAGGAGTAAACCTCTATAAAAATCCCTAAAGACTGGGCCGTTGGTGACCACGGCGGCCTGGACCTTCCCGTATAGGAGGGAGGACGACGGGGCGGTCGTCCGAGCAGTGAGTGGCAAAAACCCTGGGGCTCAAGCCTGTCCCCTCAGGGTAACTACAGGCAAACAAACATGATAATGGACACACTACGGAAAATAACTACCCACGGGGTAAAGCCGGCTTGCCGGACAATCCCCCCAGCTTCGGCTGGCATGTCCCCTCGTAATGTGGGAGGGGGACACGCAGTGTTGGAAGATTTGAGGCGGGATGAGGTCCATTCGGACCAAGACTCCCTCGTCCGCGGGAGGTCCGCGAAGAGGTCGTCGTCCTTCGACGACCTAACAAATGGTGCGGGTTGTTCCCGCGAATCGGCAGCGCCTTCTCAGACCACACCAGCTGGTGAGTCGGGCGGTTGCGAGAAGGAGGTGGTTGACGCGCCGGAAGGCGTCAAAAAGTGCGTTGTGGTGCTGCAGGACATCTGCGGCGCTGGTAGCGGTGTTGACTCGGACTCAGCAATGAGTCTGAGGTCGGCTAATTCAGGCCTGTCTAAACTCTGGCAGGCCAGAAAGAGGAGAGGTGATTCGCGGCACAGCGAATCAGAGAGCCCGGACTCCGATAGGTCCAGGTCACCAACAATGTCGGTAATGTCCCGGTCGTCGCGGACCTCCAAACGCGGCCGGGGTAGGGCCACCACCATCAAGCACGGTACGCTGCAAGCGCCGGTGGAATTTACCAAGGAGTCCCCGATGCAGTTGGAGGTCAAGCCTCGCAAGGCACAGCCAGATGCCGCCAGTCGGTTCGTTGCGACCGCCAGCTCGTGGCACGATGCGGAGACAGTAACTGCTGCCATGTTAGGCGAACGACTGGACAGCAGTTTAAAAACGATAGAGATGGTTGCGATCAAGTCCGGAAACCTGAAGGGTACGTTCACAAGCGCTCTGAAGGCTTCCGCTAAGACTATCCGCGAATCTGTGGCGGAGTTGGAATATCGGACCGTTTCCGACGAAACGGCCCGACTCCGGGCGGAGAACGCGCGGTTAAGAGCGCAGATGGAGGAGCTCCGCTCAGAGCTATCCTCGCTCCGTCAGGAGGTGAGGCGCGGATCCGGCGAACCGTCTCAGCCGTCTCTCGCTCCGGCGTCAACAGCCCCCGTCCCTGGGAGAGTGGGCGAAGAGGCGCTGCGTGAGGTAGTGGCGCGCTTCTCGCGGATGGTCGACGCCCGTTTCGACGGCCTCGAGGCTGAAGGGCGCCTGTTGCCGGGGAAGCGCCTGCGCCCCCCACTTGCAGCCGATCGTAGGCGTGAAGAGGCACCAACATCGGCTCCATCTTTCGCGGCGGTTCTGTCCGCCCCGTCGACGTCGCACGTGACAGCTGCAGCTCCGGCGACTTCTTCCGCTTCTGGCAAGAAGGGGAAGAAGGCGAAGAAAGCCGATAAGTCGACTGTCGCCCCGCCCTCCACTAAGGGCAAAGGTGTGGGCAAAAAATCCGCCGCCCAGCCCACTGCCAAACCGTCGGCTACACCTACACCAACACCTGCGCCAGTCAGCGAGGGGCCGGACTCCTGGTCTAAAGTGGTGCGACGTCGCGGCAAACTGCGCGTGGAGCCAGAGGGCCGCGAGCCGAGAGCTTCGGCACCCGCCAAGCAGGCCAAGCCCTCTTCGACCCCGGCCCCCAAGCAACCCAAGACGAAGGCCCCACGTCTCCGCCCCCCACGTTCGTCAGCAGTAACTTTGACACTGCAACAGGGGGCGGAGAAAACCTATGCGGCGGTAATTGCCGAGGCCAAGGCCAAGATCGACCTTAAAGGCCTCGGCATTGAGAAGGTAAAATTCCGCGAGGGTGTAACCGGGGCCCGGATCATTGAGATCCCTGGAGCTGCCAGCGGGGCCAAGGCCGACGCACTCGCCGAGAAGCTCCGGGGAGTCCTCAATCCGGAGGAGGTTAAGGTGGTCAGGCCGACCATCCAGACAGATCTCCGTGTCTCCGGATTGGATGACTCCATAACAGCCGAGGAGCTCAAGCTGGCAGTGGCTGAAGCTGGCGGTTGTACGGCCGAGGAGGTTCGGGTCGGTGCGATACGGAGAGGGCAGCGAGGCATGGGGGCTTCAATTGTAAAGTGCCCCCTCAAGGTGGCCAAGAAAGTAGTAGCGGATAAGCTGCTCGTGGGGTGGACGTCGGCCAGGGTGGAGATCCTGGCCCCACTCCCGCAGCGGTGCTTCCGCTGCTTCGCATTGGGCCATGTCGGGGCCCAATGTCGCTCGGAAGTGGACCGCAGTGGCAACTGTCGCCGCTGCGGTAATGAGGGCCACCAGGCCAAAGATTGTACTGCCGCTCCCCACTGCCCCATCTGTGAGGCAGCTGGGAGAGCGGCAGGTCACGCACCCGGGGGCAAGGCCTGCACCAAACCCCCGAAGAAGAGTGCGCATAGGAGGAGCGCCGCACCTCCGAGGAAATCCTCGGAGCCGTGGCCCTTGAGTCCGCCTTCAGGAGCGGCCTTACAGGAGATTGAAATGGAGGTCCAACATGCATAAGGACCTCCATTTCCTACAGGGCAACATAAACCATTGCGCTGCGTCTCAGGACCTCATGCTCCAGGACGTTGCGCAGTGGCAAGTCCACCTTGCGGTAATGGCGGAACCATACCGCATCCCGGCCCATTCCGACTGGGTCGGGGACTTGGACGGCTCCGTCGGAATACTCCGACGGGGGGCGGCTGGTCTTCCCCCGCTCACATGCGTGTGGCAGGGTCACGGGTTCGCGGCGGCTCGAATCGGTGAGCTGGTCATTATTGGGGTGTACTTCTCCCCCAATAGACCACTCGCCGAATTCGAGCAGTATCTGGTGGAGGTCGGGGCCATGGTGGGGCGTTGCTCTCCCCTTCCAGTGATCGTACTCGGGGACCTCAACGCGAAATCTTCGCAATGGGGTTCTCTGACTACTGATCCGAAGGGGAGAGTCCTGGAGGAGTGGATCGTGGAGTGTGGACTCGCGATCCTCAACGTCGGCACCGTGCCTACATGCGTGCGACGCAATGGGAGCTCGCGGGTCGATGTGACCTTTGCGACTCCCGCCGTCGCACGCCGTGTCCGGGGGTGGCGAGTGTTGACGGAACCGGAGACATTGTCGGATCACCGGCACATCCGGTTCTGCGTCTCCGGTCCAGCCATCCCGGCCAACCCCGGCCAGTCCCGGCAGGAAGGCCCGCGGTGGGCGGTAAAGTGCCTGGACCGAAACCTGCTGCAGGAGGCAGCAATGGTCCAGGCGTGGTTGCCGGAGCCGCCACCAGTGGACCTGGAAGGGGAAGCTGCTCGGCTCATTGAGGCTATGTCGCAAGTCTGCGACGCGGCGATGCCTCGCGTCCGAGCCCCCTCTCCCCGAACCCAGGTCTACTGGTGGACCCCGGAGATCGCCGCCCTCCGCTCCAGGTGCGTAGAGGAGCGTCGCCGCTTCCAGCGGTACAGGAGGCGGCGAGTCCATGCCGCGGATGAGCTGGACCGGCTGTATGCCGCCTATAGAGAGGTGGCAGTTGCCTTGAGGCTGGCAATAGCACGGTCCAAGGCAGCAGCCTGGGAGGACCTGCTGGGGACCCTAGAGAGGGACCCCTGGGGCAGGCCGTATAAGCTGGTGCGACAGAAGCTCCGGCCTTGGGCTCCCCCTGTCTCCAGCAGCCTGGACCCAGAGGTCCTGGAGCGGGTCGTAGGGACTCTGTTTCCCGAAAGAGGGGTGGACTTCGTGCCCCCCTCTATGGGAGTTTTTTCCCACGACCCTGGGCCTGACGTGGCCCCCGAGGTCACGGAGGAGGAGCTTGGGGTGGCCGTTTTCCGTCTGAAGGACAAGAAAACGGCCCCAGGGCCCGACGGGATCCCTGCCCGTGCCTGGGTTCTGGCCCTCAGCGGGGAGCACAAGCCCTTGGAGCCCATGCTTCGGGGGCTCTACAGCCGGTGCCTCCGGGAAGGGAGATTTCCCTGCAAGTGGAAGGAGGGCAGGCTGGTCCTCATTCGCAAGGAGGGCCGCCCGGCCGAGGACCCGTCCGGGTACCGGCCCATTGTGTTGCTCGACGAGGCGGGTAAACTACTAGAGAGAGTGGTGTTGAACCGTCTCGTCGAGCACTTGGAGGAGGTTGGGCCGAACCTGGACGATGCCCAGTACGGGTTCCGCAGAGGTCGATCGACCATTGACGCGATCGGCCGTCTGCGGGACACAGCGGAGGAGGTGGTCTCCGGGGGTGGGGTGTTGATCGCGGTGTCGTTGGACATCGCGAACGCATTCAACACCCTACCCTGGCTGGTAGTCTTGGAGGCACTCCACTATCATGGAGTGCCACCCTACCTGAGGAGGCTGGTGGGGGACTACCTCTCTGAGCGAGCGGTAGTCTTCCCTACCATGGAGGGTAGCGGTCGTCGGCAGATGTCGTGCGGTGTCCCACAGGGGTCAGTCTTAGGACCCCTGCTCTGGGACATCGGGTACGACTACGTCCTACGCTGCGCAAATCTGCGCGGCGTGGACGTGTCGTGCTATGCCGACGACACCCTCGTCACGGCCCGGGCTTCTGACCTCCGGGCCGCGACGGTGCTGGCCACCGCCGGAGTTGCGGCAGTGGTGGCCAGAATCCGGCGGTTGGGGCTGGAGGTGGCTCTCCACAAGTCCGAGGCCATCTGCTTCCACGGGCCTCGGCGTGGACCACCTGCCGGCGCCAACATAGTGGTGGGCGGCACTCCCATCCCTGTCAAGAGGACGCTGAAATACCTCGGCGTCATTCTTGACAGCAGATGGGACTTTGGGGACCACTTCTCAGCGTTGGTCCCCAAATTGGTGCGGACAGCGGGCGCACTGAGCCGCCTGCTGCCCAACTTAGAGGGTGCTGGGGACTCTTGCCGCCGTCTTTACGTGACGGTGGTGAGGTCCATGGCCCTCTATGGGGCGCCGATATGGGCGGCGTCCCTTAAGAACCGCCATAGGGCCCTCCTGCACAGTGCACAGAGGGTCATGGCGGTTCGAGTGGTGAGGGGCTACCGCACCATCTCGCACGAGGTGGCGTGCGCACTGGCCGGGTCCCTTCCATGGGACCTGGAGGCGGAGGTACAGGGGTCGGTATACTGGCGGGCAGCAGACGCCCGAAGCTAGGGAAACCGGCCCCCGCACGACACGGTGGTGCGGTGGCGGAGGGAGGCCCACGCGGTCGCCCTGGACCGGTGGACGCGGTCCATCGAGGAGCGGCTGGGCACTCCACTAGCTGGATCCCGGCGCCGCATCCTCGAGGCGATCCATCCCATCCTCAAGGGGTGGATCGAGAGGCGGCACGGGTCGCTCTCCTTCCGGTTGACGCAGATACTCTCGGGGCATGGGTGCTTCGGGAGATATCTGTGTCTCGTCGCCGCGAAGGAGCCGACCCAGGGATGCCACCACTGTGGTTGCGCGGAAGACACCGCGCACCACACGCTGGTGGAGTGCCCCGCGTGGAGGGGGCCGCGGTCGGTGCTAACCGCGGCCCTGGGAGGAGGTGTCCTCTCGCTGCCGACCATCATTTCGGAGATGGTCCGCAGCGAGCAGGCTTGGGAGGCGGTGGCCGCCTTCTGCGACGACGTCATGTCGCAGAAGGAGGTCGCCGAGAGGGAGAGAGAGCAGGATCCGCACTCTCTCCGCCTCCGTCGGCGTAGGCGGGGCGGTAGGCCCCGCCAGGGTCCCGGGCGGCAGGTGCGGGGGCACCAGCTGCCTAGCACATGGGACCAGGACGGCGCGCTGTTCGCCCAGCGCGTCGTCCAGAGGTAGGAGTGGGGTGCCGTCATAGCACCCCCTCTGAAGAGGTCTGCCCCTTTTCAGGGCGGAGGTGGCCGCTGGCGGGGTCCGTGGACTGTCGAGTAACCACAGACCCTGCCGTCAGTCAGCGCGGCGGGCGACGCGAGGTTTTTAGTGGGTATACCCCTGGGTCCCATTCCCAGGAGCAGCGCCCTTTTTAGGGCGCCGGGAGTCCAACATACCACCCTGCCCTCCCCCGGGGCAGTGGTGACGATGCGCAACGCATTTTCCTCGCGTTAAAAAAAAAAAAAAAAAAAAAAAAAAAAAGGTTAGGTTAGGTTAGGTTAGGTTCTCGCCCTTCACAGGGAAGGAGTTTTGGGTCTCCTACCGGGCGCGTCCCCAGGTGGCGGATAGGGGAACGCCCTCCAGATATGGGGGGTACCGGCTTCGGCCGGCGCGGACCAAAACCCAGGGGGTGGGGGGGCGCACTGAGCGTCTCCTCACGGGGGGAATACCGTAATCTGCCCTTCTCAGGGCGGACCGGGGGCTGTCGGGGCTCTTGCCCGGGCCGCGAGGAAGGAAAACCTCTATAAAATACCCCCGTACACCGTAATCTGCCCTTCTTAGGGCGGACCGGGCCCCTCCTGGAAGCTGCTGACTGGGTACCTTCCAGGGGCGCGCGAGGAGTAAACCTCTATAAAAATCCCTAAAGACTGGGCCGTTGGTGACCACGGCGGCCTGGACCTTCCCGTATAGGAGGGAGGACGACGGGGCGGTCGTCCGAGCAGTGAGTGGCAAAAACCCTGGGGCTCAAGCCTGTCCCCTCAGGGTTACTGCAGGCAACAAACATGGATAATGTCGACACTACGGAAAATTACTACCCACGGGGTAAAGCCGGCTTGCCGGACAATCCCCCCAGCTTCGGCTGGCATGTCCCCTCGTAATGTGGGAGGGGGACACGAAGTGTTTGAAGTTTCGAGGCGGGATGAGGTTCAACCGGACCAAGACTCCCTCGTCCGCGGGAGGTCCGCGAAGAGGTCGTCGTCCCACGACGACCTAACAAATGGTGCGGGTTGTTCCCGCGACCCGGCAGCGCCCACTCAGACCACACCAGCTGGTGAGTCGGGCGTTTGCGAGAATGTGGTGGTTGACGCGCCGGAAGGCGTCAAAGAGTGCGTTGTGGTGCTGCAGGACATCTGTGGCGCCGTTAGTGGTGTTGACTCGGACTCCGCAATGAGTCTGAGGTCGGCCAATTCTGGGCTGTCGAAATTGTGGCAGGACAGAAAGAGACGATGTGATTCGCGGCGGAGCGAGTCAGAGAGCCCGGACTCCGATAGGTCTAGGTCACCGACAGTGTCAGTGGTGTCACGGTCGTCGCGGATTTCCAAGCGCGGCCGTGGCAGGATAGCGATCGCGGCGAACAAGTTTGCTTCACCGCAGTCAAAACTCGAGTTCCACAAGGAATCCCTGGTGCTCTCAGAGACAGAAGCTCCGGGCAAACCTCGTAGGGCGCATCCTGATGCCGCCAGTCGTTTCGTTTCTGCTGCGTCTTCGTGGCGTGATTCGGAGGCGGTTACTGCTGCCATGCTTGGAGAGCGGCTGGACAGCAGTCTCAAAACCATAGAGATGGTCGCCACAAGATCGGGAAACCTAAAGGGCACTTTCACAAGTGCCCTGAAGACGTCGGCGAAAGTGATCCGGGAGTCCGTGGCAGAGCTGGAGTTCCGAACTGTCTCGGATGAAACGGCCCGCCTCCGGGCGGAAAACGCAAGACTTAGAAAGGAGATGGAAGAGCTCCGCTCACAATTGGCCTCGCTCCGCGAGGAGGTGAGGCGACCATCCGGAGAATTCAGGGTTGAGTCCACCCCAACCCGCGTTTCGCCAACAGTGGGCGAGGAGGCGCTGCGCGAGGTTGTGGCGCGCTTCTCGCGGATGGTGGACGCCCGGTTTGACGGCCTTGAGGCCGAAGGGCGCCTGCTGCCGGGGAAGCGCCTGCGTCCCCCCCTAGCGGCGGATCGAAGACGCGAAGTGTCTGCAGCCCCAATTCCAACTCCTAGCTTTGCAGCGGTTTTGTCCGCCCCCTCGAAGTCTCGCGTGACGGCAGGTGCTCCCGCGACGTCTACCCCCTCGGCCACTGGCAAGAAGGGGAAGAAAGCTGGGAAGAAAGTCACAAAGCCGGCGGTTGCTCCGCCCTCCAGCAAGGGCAAAGGAGTTGGCAAAAAGTCTGCCACTCAGCCCGCTGCCGAACAGATGGCTACACCTGGGCCAGGGCCCACCACCGAGGGACCGGATTCTTGGTCCAAGGTGGTGCGACGCCGCGGCAAACTGCGCGCAGAGCCGGAAGACCGCGCGCCGAGAGATTTGGCACCCCCGAAACAGGCGAGGCCTCCTTCAGCTCCAGCCCCAAAGCCGGAACCGAGGAAGAAGGCCCCACGTCTCCGCCCCCTACGTTCCTCTGCAGTAACGTTGACGCTGCAACAAGGGGCGGAGAAAACCTACGCGGCGGTGATAGCCGAGGCTAAGGCCATGATAGACCTCAAGGGCCTCGGTATCGAGAAAGTGACGTTCCGCGAAGGCGTGACTGGGGCCCGGATTATTGAGATCCCTGGGGCGACCAGTGGAGCTAAGGCCGATGCCTTAGCAGAGAAGCTCCGGGGAGTCCTCAACCCGGAGGAAGTGAAGGTGGTCAGGCCGACGATCCTCACAGACCTCCGGATCTCCGGCCTGGACGATTCCGTCACTGCCGAGGAGCTCAAGCTGGCAGTGGCTGAGACTGGTGGTTGTCTGGCTGAGGAGATTCGAGTTGGTGCAATCCGGAGGGGGCCACGAGGCATGGGCGCCTCGATTGTCAAGTGCCCCCTCAAGGCGGCTAAAAAGGTGGCAGCGAACAAACTGCTCGTGGGGTGGACCTCAGCCAGGGTGGAAATCCTGGCCCCACTTCCACAACGCTGCTTCCGCTGCTTCGCATTGGGACACGTCGGAGCCCAATGCCATTCGGAGGTTGACCGCAGTGGCAACTGTCGCCGCTGCGGTAAGGAGGGCCACCAGGCCAAAGATTGTACTGCCGCTCCCCACTGCCCTATCTGTGAGGCAGCCGGGAAAGCGGCAGGTCACGCACCCGGGGGCAAGGCCTGCACCAAGCCCCCGAAGAAGAGTGCGCGCAGGAGGAGCGCCGCACCTCCGAGAAAGCCCTCGGAGCCACGGCCCTTGAGTCCGCCTGCAGCAGCGGCCCCACCGGAGGTTGAAATGGAGGTCCAACATGCATAAGGACCTCCATTTCCTACAGGGCAACCTAAACCATTGCGCTGCGTCTCAGGACCTCATGCTCCAGGACGTAGCGCAGTGGCAAGTCCACCTTGCGGTTATGGCGGAACCATACCGCATCCCGGCCCATTCCGATTGGGTCGGGGACTTGGACGGCTCCGTCGGAATACTCCGACGGGGGGCATCTGGCCTTCCCCCGCTCACATGCGTGTGGCGGGGTCACGGGTTCGCGGCGGCTCGAATCGGTGAGCTGGTCATTATTGGGATGTACTTCTCCCCCAATAGACCCCTCGCCGAATTCGAGCAGTATCTGGTGGAGGTCGGGGCCATGGTGGGACGTTGCTCTCCCCTTCCAGTGATCGTACTCGGGGACCTCAACGCGAAATCTTTGCAATGGGGTTCCCTGACTACTGATCCAAAGGGGAGAGTTCTGGAGGAGTGGATCGTGGAGTGTGGACTCACGATCCTCAACGTCGGCACCGTGCCCACGTGGGCACGTGGGCGTGCCGACGCAATGGGAGCTCGCGGGTTGATGTAACTTTTGCATCGCCCGCCGTCGCACGCCGTGTCCGAGGGTGGCGTGTTCTGACGGACCCGGAGACGTTGTCGGATCACCGGCACATCCGGTTCTGCGTCTCCGGTGCAGCCACCCCGGCCAGCCCCGGCCAGCCCCGGCAGGAGGGCCCGCGGTGGGCGGTAAAGTGCCTGGACCATAACCTGCTGCAGGAGGCAGCACTGATCCAGGCGTGGTTGCCGGAGCCTCCAGCAGTGGATCTGGATGGGGAAGCCACTCGGCTCATCGAGGCCATGTCGCAAGTTTGCGACGTGGCGATGCCTCGCGCCCGAGCTCCCTCTCCCCGTACCCAGGTCTACTGGTGGTCACCGGAGATTGCTGCCCTCCGCTCTAGGTGCGTGGAGGAGCGTCGCCGCTTCCAGCGGTACAGGAGGCGGCGGATCCACGTGGAGGCTGAACTGGACCGGCTGTACGCTGCCTACAGAGAGACAGCGGTAGCTCTGCGGCTAGCGATAGCGCGGTCCAAGGCAGCGGCCTGGGAGGAGCTGCTAGGCACCTTAGAAAGGGACCCCTGGGGCAGGCCGTACAGGATGGTGCGGCAGAAGCTCCGACCTTGGGCCCCCCCAGTCTCCAGCAGCCTGGATCCGGAGGTGCTGGAGAGGGTTGTGGCGACCCTGTTTCCTGACAGGGGGGCAGAATTTGTGCCCCCTGCCATGGGAGCTGCGTCCAGTGACCCGGGACTAGAAGTGGCGCCCGAGGTCACGGAGGCGGAGCTTGGGGTGGCCGTTTTCCGTCTGAAGGACAAGAAAACGGCTCCAGGGCCCGACGGGATCCCTGCCCGTGCCTGGGTCCTGGCCCTCTCCGGGGAGCACAAGCCCCTAGAGTCCCGGCTGCGGGAGTTGTACAGCCGGTGCCTCCAGGAGGGCAGATTCCCCCGGAAGTGGAAGGAGGGCCGATTGGTCCTCATACCCAAGGAGGGCCGCTCGGCCGAGGACCCGTCCGGGTACCGGCCCATAGTGTTGCTCGACGAGGCGGGTAAACTGCTGGAGAGAGTAGTGGTGAACCGTCTCGTCGAGCACTTGGAGGAGGTTGGGCCGAACCTGGACGATGCCCAGTACGGGTTCCGCAGAGGTCGATCGACCATTGACGCGATCGGCCGTCTGCGGGACACAGCGGAGGAGGTGGTCTCCGGGGGTGGGGTGTTGATCGCGGTGTCGTTGGACATCGCGAACGCATTCAACACCCTACCCTGGCAGGTAGTCTTGGAGGCACTCCACTATCATGGAGTGCCACCCTACCTGAGGAGGCTGGTGGGGGACTACCTCTCTGAGCGAGCGGTAGTCTTCCCTACCATGGAGGGTAGCGGTCGTCGGCAGATGTCGTGCGGTGTCCCACAGGGGTCAGTCTTAGGACCCCTGCTCTGGGACATCGGGTACGACTACGTCCTACGCTGCGCAAATCTGCGCGGCGTGGACGTGTCGTGCTATGCCGACGACACCCTCGTCACGGCCCGGGGTTCTGACCTCCGGGCTGCGACGGTGCTGGCCACCGCCGGAGTTGCGGCGGTGGTGGCCAGAATCCGGCGGTTGGGGCTGGAGGTGGCTCTCCACAAGTCCGAGGCCATCTGCTTCCACGGGCCTCGGCGTGGACCACCTGCCGGAGCCAACATCGTGGTGGGCGGCACTCCCATCCCTGTCAAGAAGACGCTGAAGTATCTCGGCGTCATTCTTGACAGCAGATGGGACTTTGGGGACCACTTCTCAGCATTGGTCCCCAAATTGGTGAGGACGGCGGGCGCTCTGAGCCGCCTGCTGCCCAACCTAGAGGGTGCAGGGGATTCTTGCCGCCGTCTTTATATGACGGTGGTGAGGTCCATGGCCCTCTACGGGGCGCCGATATGGGCGGCGTCCCTTAAGAACCGCCACAGGGCCCTCCTGCACAGCGCACAGAGGGTCATGGCGGTTCGGGTGGTGAGAGGCTACCGCACCATCTCTCACGAGGTGGCGTGCGCACTCGCTGGGTCCCTTCCATGGGACCTGGAGGCGGAAGTGCAGGGGTCGGTATACTGGCGGGCAGCAGACGCCCGAAACCAGGGAAACCGGCCCCCGCACGACACGGTGGTGCGGTGGCGGAGGGAGGCCCACGCGGTCGCCCTGGACCGGTGGACGCGGTCCATCGAGGAGCGGCTGGGCACTCCACTAGCTGGATCCCGGCGCCGCATCCTCGAGGCGATTCATCCCATCCTCAAGGGGTGGATCGAGAGGCGGCACGGGTCGCTCTCCTTCCGGTTGACGCAGATACTCTCGGGGCATGGGTGCTTCGGGAGATATCTGTGTCTGGTCGCCGCGAAGGAGCCGACCCAGGGATGCCACCACTGTGGTTGCGCGGAAGACACCGCGCACCACACGCTGGTGGAATGCCCCGCGTGGAGGGGGCCGCGGTCGGTGCTAACCGCGGCCCTGGGAGGAGGTGTCCTCTCGCTGCCGACCATCATGTCGGAGATGGTCCGCAGCGAGCAGGCCTGGGAGGCGGTGGCCGCCTTCTGCGACGACGTCATGTCGCAGAAGGAGGTCGCCGAGAGGGAGAGAGAGCGGGATCCGCACTCTCTCCGCCTCCGTCGGCGTAGGCGGGGCGGTAGGCCCCGCCAGGGTCCCGGGCGGCAGGTGCGGGGGCACCAGCTGCCTAGCACATGGGACCAGGACGACGCGCTGTTCGCCCAGCGCGTCGTCCAGAGGTAGGAGTGGGGTGCCGTCTCAGCACCCCCTCTGAGGAGGTCTGCCCTTTTCAGGGCGGAGGTGGCCGCTGGCGGGGTCCGTGGACTGTCGAGTCACCACAGACCCTGCCCTCAGTCAGCGCGGCGGGCGACGCGAGGTTTTTAGTGGGTAAACCCCTGGGTCCCATTCCCAGGAGCAGCGCCCTTTTCAGGGCGCCGGGAGTCCCACATACCGCCCTGTCCTCCCCCGGGGCAGTGGTGATGATGCGCAACGCATTTTCCTCGCGTAAAAAAAAAAAAAAAAAAAAAAAAAAAAAAAAGGTTAGGTTAGGTTAGGTTCTCGCCCTTCACAGGGAAGGAGTTTTGGGTCTCCTACCGGGCGCGTCCCCAGGTGGCGGATAGGGGAACGCCCTCCAGATATGGGGGGTACCGGCTTCGGCCGGCGCGGACCAAAACCCAGGGGGTGGGGGGGCGCACTGAGCGTCTCCTCACGGGGGGTATACCGTAATCTGCCCTTCTCAGGGCGGACCGGGGGCTGTCGGGGCTCTTGCCCGCGCCGCGAGGAAGGAAAACCTCTTTAAAAACCCCCGTACACCGTAATCCGCCCTTCTTAGGGCGGACCGGGCCCCTCCTGGAAGCTGCTAACTGGGTACCTTCCAGGGGCGCGCGAGGAGTAAACCTCTATAAAAATCCCTAAAGACTGGGCCGTTGGTGACCACGGCGGCTTGGACCTTCCCGTATAGGAGGGAGGACGACGGGGCGGTCGTCCGAACAGTGAGTGGCAAAACCCTGGGGCTCAAGCCTGTCCCCTCAGGGTCACAACAGGCAAACAAAAATGACATGGACACACTACGCAAAATTACTACCCACGGGGTAAAGCCGGCTTGCCGGACAATCCCCCCAGCTTCGGCTGGCATGTCCCCTCGTAATGTGGGAGGGGGACACGCAGTGTTGGAAGATTCGAGGCGGGATGAGGTCTATTCAGACCAAGACTCCCTTGTCCGCGGGAGGTCCGCGAAGAGGTCGTCGTCCTTCGACGGCCTAACAAATGGGGCGGGTTGTTCCCGCGAAGCGGCAGCGCCTTCTCAGACCACACCAGCTGGTGAGTCGGGCGTTTGCGAGAAGTTGGTTGTCGACGCGCCGGAAGGCGTCAAGGAGTGCATTGTGGTGTTGCAGGACATCTGCGGCGCTGGCAGTGGAGTCGACTCGGACTCAGCAATGAGTCTGAGGTCGGTGAATTCTGGTCTGTCCAAACTCTGGCAGGCCAGGAAGAGGAGGAGCGACTCGCGACGGAGCGGGTCAGATAGTGAGAGCGCAGACTCGGTCAAATCGAGGTCCCCTACAATGTCGGTGCTATCCCGGTCGTCGCGGACCTCTAAGCGCGGCCGTGGCAGGTCAATGATCGCGGCGAATAAGTCCGCTTTGCTGAAGTCGACATTGAAATCTCCGGTGCTCTCAGAGTCAGAGGTTCCGGCGAAGCCCCGCAAGGCTCAGCCTGACTCCGCAAGCCGCTATGTGGCTGCCGCGTCATCGTGGCGCGACGCGGAGCACGTAACCGCCGCTATGTTGGGTGAGCGACTAGACTCTAGTCTTAAAACTATCGAGATGGTCGCCACCAAGTCGGGAAATCTGAAGGGTACCTTCACGAGTGCCCTAAAAGCTTCCGCAAAGGTGATCCGGGAGTCCGTGGCGGAGCTGGAGTTCCGGACCGTCTCCGACGAAACGGCCCGCCTCCGAGCGGAGAACGCTAAACTTAGAGCAGAGATGGAGGAGCTGCGCTCACAACTGGCTTCGCTCCGCGAAGAAGTGAGGAGACCTTCCGAAGAAACTGAGGTCGCGGCTGCTGCGGCCCCCGTTCCCGGGAGGGTGGGCGAGGAGGCACTGCGAGAAGTCGTGGCGCGCTTCTCGCGGATGGTGGACGCCCGCTTTGACGGCCTCGAGGCTGAAGGGCGCCTGTTGCCGGGGAAGCGCCTGCGCCCTCCACTTGCAGCCGATCGCAGGCGTGAAGAGGTTGTTGCCCCAACACCGGCTCCCTCTTTCTTGTCGGTTCTGTCCGGCCCCTCAACGTCCCGCACGGCTGCTGTTCCTCCGGTGACACCTTTCCCCCCCACCGCCAGCAAAAAGGGAAAGAAGGTGAAGAACGCCCCTAAGCCGACTGTCGCCCCGCCCACCAACAAGGGCAAAGGCGTGGGCAAGAAATCCGCTGCCCAGCCCGCTGCCAAACCGTCAGCTAAGCCTGCGCCAGTCAGCGAGGGGCCAGATTCCTGGTCAAAGGTGGTGCGTCGTCGCGGCAAAATGCGCACGGAACCAGAGGGCCGCGCTCCGAGAGCTTCGGCACCCGCCAAGCAGGCCAAGCCCCTTTCGACCCCAGCCCACAAGCTGGAATCCAAGACGAAGGCACTGCGTCTCCGCCCCCCACGTTCGTCAGCAGTGACCTTGACACTGCAAAAGGGGGCGGAAAAAACCTACGCGGCTGTAATTGCCGAGGCAAAGGCCAAGATCGACCTTAAGGGCCTCGGCATTGACAAGGTGAAGTTCCGCGAAGGTGTAACCGGGGCTCGGATCATCGAGATCCCTGGAGCAACCAGCGGGGCAAAAGCCGACGCTCTCGCAGAGAAGCTCAAGGGCGTCCTAAATCCGGAGGAGGTGAGGGTGGTCAGGCCGACCATCCTTACAGACCTTCGGATCTCCGGCCTGGATGACTCCGTCACGGCGGAGGAGGTCAGACTGGCGGTGGCTGAAACCGGTTGCTGTCCGCCTGAGGAGGTCAGGGTCGGAGCGATCCGGAAGGGGCCACGAGGCATGGGCACTTCGGTCGTTAAGTGCCCCCTCAAGGCGGCCAAGCAGGTGGCAGTAGGGAGGTTATTGGTAGGGTGGACCTCGGCCAGGGTTGAGATCCTGGCCCCACTCCCGCAGCGGTGCTTCCGCTGCTTCGCATTGGGCCATGTTGGGGCCCAATGTCGCTCGGAGGTGGACCGCAGTGGCAACTGTCGCCGCTGCGGTAAGGAGGGCCACCAGGCCAAAGATTGTACTGCCGCTCCCCACTGCCACATTTGTGAGACAGCTGGGAAAGCAGCAGGTCACGCACCCGGGGGCAAGGCCTGCACCAAGCCCCCGAAGAAGAGTGCGCGCAGGAGGAGCGCCGCACCTCCGAGAAAGCCCTCGGAGTCGCGGCCCTTGAGTCCGCCCGCAGCAGCGGCCCCACCGGAGGTTGAAATGGAGGTCCAACATGCATAAGGACCTCCACTTTCTTCAGGGAAACTTGAACCACTGCGCCGCGTCTCAGGATCTCATGCTCCAGGACGTAGCGCAGTGGCAAGTGCACCTTGCGGTTATGGCAGAACCATACCGCATCCCGGCCCATTCCGACTGGGTCGGGGACTTGGACGGCTCCGTCGGAATACACCGACGGGGGGCGTCTGGCCTTCCCCCGCTCACATGCGTGTGGCGGGGTCACGGGTTCGCGGCGGCTCGAATCGGTGAGCTGGTCATTATTGGGGTGTACTTCTCCCCCAATAGACCGCTCGCCGAATTCGAGCAATATCTGGCGGAGGTCGGGGCCATGGTGGGACGTTGCTCTCCCCTTCCAGTAATCGTACTCGGGGACCTCAACGCGAAATCTTCGCAATGGGGTTCCCTGACTACTGATCCGAAGGGGAGAGTCCTGGAGGAGTGGATCGTGGAGTGTGGACTCGCGATCCTCAACGTCGGCACCGTGCCCACGTGCGTGCGACGCAATGGGAGCTCGCGGGTCGATGTAACTTTTGCATCGCCCGCCGTCGCACGCCGTGTCCGAGGGTGGCGAGTGTTGACGGACCCGGAGACGTTGTCGGATCACCGGCACATCCGGTTCTGCGTCTCCGGTCCAGCCACCCCGGCTAGCCCTGGCCAGTCCCAGCAGGAGGGCCCACGGTGGGTGGTAAAGTGCCTGGACCGAAACCTGCTGCAGGAGGCCGCACTGGTCCAGGCGTGGTTGCCGGAGCCACCACCAGTGGACCTGGAGGGAGAAGCCGCACGGCTCATCGAGGCCATGTCGCAAGTTTGCGATGTGGCGATGCCTCGCGCTCGAGCCCCCTCTCCCCGAACCCAGGTCTACTGGTGGACCCCGGAGATTGCCGCCCTCCGCTCCAGGTGCGTGGAGGAGCGCCGCCGCTTCCAGCGGTACAGGAGGCGGCGGAATCATGTGGAGGCCGAACTGGACCGGCTGTACGCTGCCTACAGGGAGACGGCGATAGCCCTGCGGCTGGCAATAGCGCGGTCCAAGGCAGCGGCCTGGGAGGATCTGCTGGGGACCCTAGAGAGGGACCCCTGGGGCAGGCCGTACAAGCTAGTACGGCAAAAGCTTCGCCCCTGGGCTCCCCCAGTCTCCAGCAGCCTGGATCCGGAGGTCCTGGAGCGGGTCGTAGGGACTTTGTTTCCCGAAAGAGGGGCGGACTTCGTTCCTCCCTCCATGGGAGTTTCGTCCCACGACCCTGGGCCTGAGGTGGCACCCGAGGTCACGGAGGTAGAGCTGGGGGTGGCCGTTTTCCGTATAAAAGACAAGAAAACGGCCCCCGGGCCCGATGGGATTCCTGCCCGAGCCTGGGTCCTGGCCCTCAGCGGGGAGCACAAGCCCTTAGAGCCCATGCTTCGGGGGCTCTACAGCCGGTGCCTCCGGGAAGGCAGATTCCCTCGGAAGTGGAAGGAGGGCCGGTTGGTCCTCATCCCCAAGGAGGGCCGCCCGGCCGAGGACCCGTCTGGGTACCGGCCCATTGTGTTGCTCGACGAGGCGGGTAAACTACTAGAGAGAGTGGTGGTGAACCGTCTCGTTGAGCACCTGGAGGAGGTTGGGCCGAACCTGGACGACGCCCAGTACGGGTTCCGCAGAGGTCGATCGACCATCGACGCGATCGGCCGTCTGCGGGACACAGCGGAGGAGGTGGTCTCCGGGGGTGGGGTGTTGATCGCGGTGTCGTTGGACATCGCGAACGCATTCAACACCCTACCCTGGCAGGTAGTCTTGGAGGCACTCCACTATCATGGAGTGCCACCCTACCTGAGGAGGCTGGTGGGGGACTACCTCTCTGAGCGAGCGGTAGTCTTCCCTACCATGGAGGGAACAGGTCGTCGGCAGATGTCGTGTGGTGTCCCACAGGGGTCAGTCTTAGGACCCCTGCTCTGGGACATCGGGTACGATTACGTCCTACGCTGCGCAAATCTGCGCGGCGTGGACGTGTCGTGCTATGCTGACGACACCCTCGTCACGGCCCGGGGTTCTGACCTCCGGGCTGCGACGGTGCTGGCCACCGCCGGAGTTGCGGCGGTGGTGGCCAGAATCCGGCGGTTGGGGCTGGAGGTGGCTCTCCACAAGTCCGAGGCCATCTGCTTCCACGGGCCTCGGCGTGGACCACCTGCCGGCGCCAGCATCGTGGTGGGCGGCACTCCCATCCCTGTCAAGAAGACGCTGAAGTATCTCGGCGTCATTATTGACAGCAGATGGGACTTTGGGGACCACTTCTCAGCGTTGGTCCCCAAATTGGTGCGGACAGCGGGCGCTCTGAGCCGCCTGCTGCCCAACTTAGAGGGTGCAGGGGATTCTTGCCGCCGTCTTTATATGACGGTGGTGAGGTCCATGGCCCTCTACGGGGCGCCGATATGGGCGGCGTCCCTCAAGAACCGCCATAGGGCTCTCCTGCATAGTGCACAGAGAGTCATGGCGGTTCGAGTGGTGAGGGGTTACCGCACCATCTCGCATGAGGTGGCGTGCGCACTCGCCGGGTCCCTTCCATGGGACCTGGAGGCGGAGGTACAGGGGTCGGTATACTGGCGGGCAGCAGACGCCCGAAGCCAGGGAAACCGGCCCCCGCACGACATGGTGGTGCGGTGGCGGAGGGAGGCCCACGCGGTCGCCCTGGACCGGTGGACGTGGTCCATCGAGGAGCGGCTGGGCACTCCACTAGCTGGATCCCGGCGCCGCATCCTCGAGGCGATCCATCCCATCCTCAAGGGGTGGATCGAGAGGCGGCACGGGTCGCTCTCCTTCCGGTTGACGCAGATACTCTCGGGGCATGGGTGCTTCGGGAGATATCTGTGTCTGGTCGCCGCGAAGGAGCCGACCCAGGGATGCCACCACTGTGGTTGCGCGGAAGACACCGCGCACCACACGCTGGTGGAGTGCCCCGCGTGGAGGGGGCCGCGGTCGGTGCTAACCGCGGCCCTGGGAGGAGGAGTCCTCTCGCTGCCGACCATCATGTCGGAGATGGTCCGCAGCGAGCAGGCTTGGGAGGCGGTGGCCGCCTTCTGCGACGACGTCATGTCGCAGAAGGAGGTCGCCGAGAGGGAGAGAGAGCGGGATCCGCACTCTCTCCGCCTCCGTCGGCGTAGGCGGGGCGGTAGGCCCCGCCAGGGTCCCGGGCGGCAGGTGCGGGGGCACCAGCTGCCTAGCACATGGGACCAGGACGGCGCGCTGTTCGCCCAGCGCGTCGTCCAGAGGTAGGAGTGGGGTGTCGTCACAGCACCCCCTCTGAGGAGGTCTGCCCTTATCAGGGCGGAGGTGGCCGCTGGCGGGGTCCGTGGACTGTCGAGTAACCACGGACCCTGCCGTCAGTCAGCGCGGCGGGCGACGCGAGGTTTTTAGTGGGTATACCCCTGGGTCCCATTCCCAGGAGCAGCGCCCTTTTTTTCAGGGCGCCGGGAGTCCCACATACCGCCCTGCCCTCCCCCGGGGCAGTGGTGATGATGCGCAACGCATTTTCCTCGCGTAAAAAAAAAAAAAAAAAAAAAAAAAGGTTAGGTTAGGTTAGGTTAGGTTCTCGCCCTTCACAGGGAAGGAGTTTTGGGTCTCCTACCGGGCGCGTCCCCAGGTGGCGGATAGGGGAACGCCCTCCAGATATGGGGGGTACCGGCTTCGGCCGGCGCGGACCAAAACCCAGGGGGTGGGGAAGCGCACTGAGCGTCTCCTCACGGGGGGTATACCGTAATCTGCCCTTCTCAGGGTGGACCGGGGGCTGTCGGGGCTCTTGCCCGGGCCGCGAGGAAGGAAAACCTCTATAAAAAACCCTCGTACACCGTAATCTGCCCTTCTTAGGGCGGACCGGGCCCCTCCTGGAAGCTGCTGACTGGGTACCTTCCAGGGGCGCACGAGGAGTAAACCTCTATAAAAATCCCTAAAGACTGGGCCGTTGGTGACCACGGCGGCCTGGACCTTCCCGTATAGGAGGGAGGACGACGGGGCGGTCGTCCGAACAGTGAGTGGCAAAACCCTGGGGCTCAAGCCTGTCCCCCCAGGGTAGCAACAGGCAAACAAAATGAACATGACAACACTACGGAAATTATCTACCCACGGGGTAAAGCCGGCTTGCCGGACAATCCCCCCAGCTTCGGCTGGCATGTCCCCTCGTAATGTGGGAGGGGGACACGCAGTGTTTGACGTACTGATGCGGGATGAGGTCCAACCGGACCAAGACTCCCTCGTCCGCGGGAGGTCCGCGAAGAGGTCGTCGTCCTTCGACGACCTAACAAATGGTGCGGGTTGTTCCCGCGAATCGGCAGCGCCTGCTCAGACCACACCAGCTGGTGAGTCGGGCGTTTGCGAGAAGGAGGTGATTGACGCGCCGGAAGGCGTCAAAAAGTGCGTTGTGGTGCTGCAGGACATCTGCGGCGCTGGTAGCGGTGTTGACTCGGACTCAGCAATGAGTCTGAGGTCGGCCAATTCAGGCCTGTCTAAACTCTGGCAGGCCAGAAAGAGGAGAGGTGATTCGCGGCAGAGCGAATCAGAAAGCCCGGACTCTGATAGGTCCAGGTCACCAACTATATCGGTGTTATCCCGGTCGTCGCGGACCTCTAAGCGCGGCCGTGGCAGACCAACGATCGCGGCGAACAAGTTCCCTACACTGCAGTCGAAGGTAAAGTCTCCGGTGCTCTCAGAGACAGAAGCAGCCTTGGGCAAGCCTCGTAGGGCGCATCCCGATGCCGCCAGTCGTTTCGTTTCTGCTGCGTCTTCGTGGCGTGATTCGGAGGCGGTTACTGCTGCCATGCTTGGGGAGCGGCTAGACAGCAGTCTCAAAACCATAGAGATGGTCGCCACAAGATCGGGAAACCTAAAGGGCACTTTCACAAGTGCCCTGAAGACGTCGGCGAAAGTGATCCGGGAGTCTGTGGCAGAGCTAGAGTTCCGAACTGTCTCGGATGAAACGGCCCGCCTACGGGCAGAGAATGCAAGGCTTAGAAAGGAGATGGAAGAGCTCCGCTCACAATCGGCCTCGCTCCGCGAGGAGGTGAGGCGGCCGTCCGGAGAACTAAGGGTTGAGTCCGCCCCAACCCGCGTTCCGCCGACAGTGGGTGAGGAGGCGCTGCGCGAGGTTGTGGCGCGCTTCTCGCGTATGGTTGACGCGCGATTTGACTACTGATCCGAAGGGGAGAGTCCTAGAGGAGTGGATCGTGGAGTGTGGACTCGCGATCCTCAACGTCGGCACCGTGCCCACATGCGTGCGACGCAATGGGAGCTCGCGGGTCGATGTGACCTTTGCAACTCCTGCCGTCGCACGCCGTGTCCGGGGGTGGCGAGTGTTGACGGAACCGGAGACTTTGTCGGATCACCGGCACATCCGGTTCTGCGTCTCCGGTCCAGCCACCCTGGCCAACCCCGGCCAGCCCCGGCAGGAAGGCCCACGGTGGGCGGTAAAGTGCCTGGACCGAAACCTGCTGCAGGAGGCAGCACTGGTCCAGGCGTGGTTGCCGCAGCCGCCACCAGTGGACCTGGAAGGGGAAGCTGCACGGCTCATTGAGGCTATGTCGCAAGTCTGCGACGCGGCGATGCCTCGCGTCCGAGCCCCCTCTCCCCGAACCCAGGTCTACTGGTGGACCCCGGAGATCGCCGCCCTCCGCTCCAGGTGCGTAGAGGAGCGTCGCCGCTTCCAGCGGTACAGGAGGCGGCGGGTCCATGCCGCGGATGAGCTGGACCGGCTGTATGCCGCCTATAGAGAGGTGGCAGTTGCCTTGAGGCTGGCAATAGCACGGTCCAAGGCAGCAGCCTGGGAGGACCTGCTGGGGACCCTAGAGAGGGACCCCTGGGGCAGGCCGTATAAGCTGGTGCGGCAGAAGCTCCGGCCTTGGGCTCCCCCTGTCTCCAGCAGCCTGGACCTAGAGGTCCTGGAGCGGGTCGTAGGGACTCTGTTTCCCGAAAGAGGGGTGGACTTCGTGCCCCCCTCTATGGGAGTTTTTTCCCACGACCCTGGGCCTGAGGTGGCCCCCGAGGTCACGGAGGAGGAGCTTGGGGTGGCCGTTTTCCGTCTGAAGGACAAGAAAACGGCCCCAGGGCCCGACGGGATCCCTGCCCGTACCTGGGTTCTGGCCCTCAGCGGGGAGCACAAGCCCTTGGAGCCCATGCTTCGGGGGCTCTACAGCCGGTGCCTCCGGGAAGGGAGATTTCCCTGCAAGTGGAAGGAGGGCAGGCTGGTCCTCATTCGCAAGGAGGGCCGCCCGGCCGAGGACCCGTCCGGGTACCGGCCCATTGTGTTGCTCGACGAGGCGGGTAAACTACTAGAGAGAGTGGTGGTGAACCGTCTCGTTGAGCACCTGGAGGAGGTTGGGCCGAACCTGGACGACGCCCAGTACGGGTTCCGCAGAGGTCGATCGACCATCGACGCGATCGGCCGTCTGCGGGACACAGCGGAGGAGGTGGTCTCCGGGGGTGGGGTGTTGATCGCGGTGTCGTTGGACATCGCGAACGCATTCAACACCCTACCCTGGCAGGTAGTCTTGGAGGCACTCCACTATCATGGAGTGCCACCCTACCTGAGGAGGCTGGTGGGGGACTACCTCTCTGAGCGAGCGGTAGTCTTCCCTACCATGGAGGGAACAGGTCGTCGGCAGATGTCGTGTGGTGTCCCACAGGGGTCAGTCTTAGGACCCCTGCTCTGGGACATCGGGTACGACTACGTCCTACGCTGCGCAAATCTGCGCGGCGTGGACGTGTCGTGCTATGCCGACGACACCCTCGTCACGGCCCGGGGTTCTGACCTCCGGGCTGCGACGGTGCTGGCCACCGCCGGAGTTGCGGCGGTGGTGGCCAGAATCCGGCGGTTGGGGCTGGAGGTGGCTCTCCACAAGTCCGAGGCCATCTGCTTCCACGGGCCTCGGCGTGGACCACCTGCCGGCGCCAGCATCGTGGTGGGCGGCACTCCCATCCCTGTCAAGAAGACGCTGAAGTATCTCGGCGTCATTCTTGACAGCAGATGGGACTTTGGGGACCACTTCTCAGCATTGGTCCCCAAATTGGTGAGGACGGCGGGCGCTCTGAGCCGCCTGCTGCCCAACCTAGAGGGTGCAGGGGATTCTTGCCGCCGTCTTTATATGACGGTGGTGAGGTCCATGGCCCTCTACGGGGCGCCGATATGGGCGGCGTCCCTCAAGAACCGCCATAGGGCCCTCCTGCACAGCGCACAGAGGGTCATGGCGGTTCGGGTGGTGAGGGGCTACCGCACCATCTCGCACGAGGTGGCGTGCGCACTCGCCGGGTCCCTTCCATGGGACCTGGAGGCGGAGGTACAGGGGTCGGTGTACTGGCGGGCAGCGGATGCCCGAAGCCAGGGAAACCGGCCCCCGCACGACACGGTGGTGCGGTGGCGGAGGGAGGCCCACGCGGTCGCCCTGGACCGGTGGACGCGGTCCATCGAGGAGCGGCTGGGCACTCCACTAGCTGGATCCCGGCGCCGCATCCTCGAGGCGATCCACCCCATCCTCAGCGGGTGGATCGAGAGGCGGCATGGGTCGCTCTCCTTCCGGATGACGCAGATACTCTCGGGGCATGGGTGCTTCGGGAGATATCTGTGTCTGGTCGCCGCGAAGGAGCCGACCCAGGGATGCCACCACTGTGGTTGCGCGGAAGACACCGCGCACCACACGCTGGTGGATTGCCCCGCGTGGAGGGGGCCGCGGTCGGTGCTAACTGCGGCCCTGGGAGGAGGAGTCCTCTCGCTGCCGACCATCATGTCGGAGATGGTCCGCAGCGAGCAGGCTTGGGAGGCGGTGGCCGCCTTCTGCGACGACATCATGTCGCAGAAGGAAGTCGCCGGGAGTCCCACATACCACCCTGCCCTCCCCCGGGGCAGTGGTGATGATGCGCAAAGCATTTTCTTCGCGTAAAAAAAAAAAAAAAAAAAAAAAAAAAGGTTAGGTTAGGTTAGGTTAGGTTATATTGGTGGTCGCAGGAGTTGGCAGATCTTCGGGCTGCCAGCATTGCTGCACAACGGGCGGTGACACGGCATCGTAGGCGTCGTATTCGGGGTGCCGGCTTTCTAGAGCGTGAGGAGGCGCTGCGGGCAGCGTATAGGGCTGCCAAGAAGGCGTTACAGCTTGCCATTTCCAGAGCAAAGGAGCGTGCTAGGGAGGAGATGCTGTCGGAACTGGACGGGGACCCTTGGGGGCGCCCGTATAAAGCAGTGCGAGGGAAACTCTGTGGTGCCGGTCCGCCGGTCACAGAGTCTCTGGAACCACAGGCGCTAGAGGCCGTAGTAGCGGGTTTGTTTCCGACTCGGGGAGATCATCAGCCTCCACGGATGGCTCAGCATCGCGACGAGGGTGCCTCTCAGACGGTGGTGCCTCCAGTTACGTCGGGGGAATTGGGAGCGGCATTTTTACATTTACGTGGAAAGAAGACGGCTCCGGGCCCGGATGGAGTGCCTGGCCGAGTCTGGTTGACGGTTGAGGACCTAGTCGAGGAACGTCTTCGGGGTCTTCTGAACGCGTGTCTGGAGAGTGGGCGGTTTCCGGACAGATGGAAAGTAGGTAGGCTGGTGCTTTTGAGGAAGAAGGGCCGTTCGGAGGATGCTCCTTCGTCCTTTAGACCTATTGTGCTTTTGGACGAAGGGGGCAAACTTTTCGAGCGCATTCTTGCCTCTAGGGTGTTGGAGCACCTGACTACGGTTGGTCCGGATCTGTCGGAGTCTCAATTTGGGTTCAGGCAGGGTCGATCTACTATCGATGCGATAGGGCGGCTGAAGGAGCTCTCTGAGGAGGCGGTTAGTCGTGGCGAGGTGCTGTTGGCGGTATCGTTAGATATCGCCAATGCCTTTAACACACTACCGCGAGATTGTATCCGGGAGGCGTTGCAATATCACGGGGTACCTCAGTATCTGCAGCGGGTTATACGCGATTATCTCTGTAACCGGTATATTGTATATCAGGATCGACAGGGACGCCTAGTGAGACGAGCGGTGTCATGCGGTGTTCCGCAGGGGTCGGTCTTGGGCCCTCTTCTGTGGAACATCGGCTATGACTGGGTGCTGCGTGGTGCGCTACTGCGAGGGCTTTGCGTCATCTGTTACGCCGACGACACGCTTGTTGCGGCGCGTGCGCGGACGTTTCAGGAGGCGCTTACTTTAGGCACGGTCGGAGTTCGGCAGGTTGTCGGGCGGATCGAGGCTCTTGGTCTCAGAGTGTCTTTGGATAAGACCGAAGCGCTTTGGTTCCATGGGCCTCGCAATAAACCGCCGTCGGGGACACACCTCTGTATCGGCGATATACAGGTTGAGGTGGCAGACGATATGAAATACCTGGGGCTTGTACTGGATGGTAGGTGGAACTTCCGGGAGCATTTCAAGCGTCTGTCGCCGAAGTTAGTGGCGACTGCGGGTGCGTTGGCAGGACTGTTGCCTAATCTGGGGGGGCCTAGCGTTTTAGTGCGGAGGCTGTATGCAGGAGTGGTCAGGTCCATGGCTCTGTATGGTGCTCCGGTGTGGGTGAACTCTCTGTGCAGGGAGAACAGGGCCATGCTGCGGAGACCTCAGCGAGTGGTCGCGGTTAGGCTCATACGAGCCTACCGCACTGTCTCGTTTGACGCGGCATGTGCTTTGGCAGGTACACCTCCATGGGAGTTGGAAGCAGGGGTGTTGACGACGGTATACGAACGTGGGGCACAGGTGCGGATGGCTTGAGGGCGTCCTATGCCTGAGCAGGTGGAGCGCTGGAGAGCACGGGCGAAGGAGTCCATATACCGCCGGTGGCAGGAGCAACTCGAGCGTCCTGTGGCAGGTAGATGGACGGTGGCGGCAGTGCAGCCAGTGTTGCAGCAGTGGGTGACCAGGAGGCAGGGTCTTCTCACTTTCCGCCTTGCGCAGGTTCTCTCGGGCCATGGTTGCTTTGGGAGATATCTGTGCAAGATTGCGGGGAGGGAGAGGACAATGCAGTGCCATCATTGTGGGGCAGCGGAGGATACGGCGATGCATACCCTAACGCAGTGTCAGGAGTGGGATGCAGAGCGTGCAGAACTGCGTTCTGTCATAGGGCAGGACCTTTCGCTGCCGGCCGTGGTGAGAGCTATGGCGGGTGACGGAAGAGCTTGGCGTGCGGTGGCGTCCTTCTGTGAGCGGGTGATGCTGCAGAAGGAGGCGGCAGAGCGTGTCCGGGAGGAAGATCCCCTGGCGGATGCGATACGCCGCAAGCGTGGAGGCAGGAGGCGGAGGCGCTTCGAGCAGCAGCTTCCTTCTGCGATTTAGCCAGGCCGCGGCTGTGAAGGGCGGGAGACCTTTACAGTTGCATTGCACTGCTTGCGCTTGGCGGAAGCGGTCCCTATGCTCGGGACGCTTCAGCCCTTAGGGTAATTGGGGTGGGTCATTTGGGGCATCTGTTGTGGTTGTGTCCATCTGGGCAACGCTGTGGGGGTGGTCTGCGGTAGAATGCATAGGCATTTACCCGGGGTCCACCCCCAAATGTGTGGTGGAGCATCGTTGGTTTTTTACTGGGTATGCTGCCAGCTTCTGGCAGAGAGTCCTAGAAAAGCCCCGTTCTCCCGAGCGGGGGGGATGCGTAATGCATTTTTCCAACGTAAAAAAAAAAAAAAAAAAAAAAGGTTAGGTTAGGTTAGGTTAGGTTAGGTTTCTTTCAGACGCTTCTCTCTCAGCAGGGGTGACGCAGGAGGGACAGGCTATGGACATTGCAAATGGATAGTGTGCCCGAAGTGAGGTTTCTTCAGGCGAACATAAATCACTGCGCTGGGGCACAGGATATCCTTTTGCAGTCCATACGCCAGTGGTCGATTGGCATTGCAGTGGTTTCGGAACCGTATTTTGTGCCATCTACGCCTGGATGGTTTGGTGACGAGAATGGGTTAGCGGCAATTGTGTTTTCCTCGTCATTGATGTCACCGCCGCCTGTATTAAGGGAGCGTGGGCCAGGGTACCTGGCTGTTCAGTGGGGCGGCATCGTGTTGATCGGAGCGTACTTTTCCCCCAATAGGACATTAGCGGAGTTCGAACCGTTCATGGATCTGTTGGGGGGAGTGGTGCTTCGATCGGCACCGTACTCGGTTGTCGTCTTGGGTGACCTCAATGCCAAGTCTCAAGCTTGGGGATCACCCGACACTGATGCTCGTGGGGAGCTAGTGGAGGACTGGGCTGCTGAAGTCAGGGTGGTTCTCCTGAACCGAGGCAATGTGCCGACGTGCGTCAGACCCCAGGGAGACTCTATTGTGGACGTGACGTTCGCTTCTCCATCCCTTGAGCCTCGGATATCTGGTTGGAGAGTGATTGTCGGGGAGGAGTCGCTGTCCGATCACCGATACATCCGTTTTAATCTTCGGCAATCGTCGTCACCATCTAGTAGTATCGGTAGATCGCGGGTTGGTTCATATTTTCCTCGCTGGGCGCTTGCCAGACTAGATAAGGACCTGTTAGTTGAAGCGGCGATTGTCCAGGCCTGGTTCGCAGAGTCGACAGTACCGACGGTGGATGTGGACGAGCAGGCTCGTCAGCTTGCCGAGGCGATGACGGCTGCTTGTGACGCAGCCATGCCACGTGCGAAACGAGCCCAACCGAGGAAGGCAGTATATTGGTGGTCGCAGGAGTTGGCAGATCTTCGGGCTGCCAGCATTGCTGCACAACGGGCGGTGACACGGCATCGTAGGCGTCGTATTCGGGGTGCCGACTTTCTAGAGCGTGAGGAGGCGCTGCGGGCAGCGTATAGGGCTGCCAAGAAGACGTTGCAGCTTGCCATTTGCAGAGCGAAGGAGCGTGCTAGAGAGGAGATGCTGTCTGAACTGGACGGGGACCCTTGGGGGCGCCCGTATAAAGCAGTGCGCGGGAAACTCTGTGGTGCCGGTCTGCCGGTCACAGAGTCTCTGGAACCACAGGCGCTGGAGGCCGTAGTAGCGGGCCTGTTTCCGACTCGGGGCGATTATCAGCCTCCACGGATGGCCCAGCGTCGCGATGAGGGTGTCTCTCAGACGGTGGTGCCACCTGTTACGCCGGGGGAGTTGGGGGCGGCATTTCTGCAGCTGCGCGGAAAGAAGACGGCTCCGGGTCCAGATGGTGTACCTGGCCGTGTGTGGGTGATTGTCGAGGACCTGGTTCAGGATCGACTTCGGGGTCTTCTAGACGCGTGCCTGGAGAATGGGCGGTTTCCGGACATATGGAAATTAGGTAGGTTGGTGCTCTTGAGGAAGCAGGGTCGTTCGGAGGATGCTCCTTCGTCTTTTAGGCCTATTGTGCTTTTAGACGAAGGGGGCAAACTCTTTGAGCGTATTCTGGCCTCAAGGGTGTTGGAGCACCTGTCTACGGTTGGTCCGGATCTGTCGGAGTCTCAATTCGGGTTCAGGCAGGGTCGATCTACTATCGACGCGATAGGGCGGCTGAAGGAGCTCTCTGAGGAGGCGGTTAGTCGTGGGGAGGTGTTGTTGGCGGTATCGTTAGATATCGCCAATGCCTTTAACACACTACCGCAAGACTGTATTCGTGAGGCGTTACA
Source organism: Anania crocealis (assembly GCA_949315895.1). Taxonomy (NCBI): domain Eukaryota; kingdom Metazoa; phylum Arthropoda; class Insecta; order Lepidoptera; family Crambidae; genus Anania; species Anania crocealis. Next base: position 141,030 of record OX438874.1, on the reverse strand, counting down.
TTATCACGGAGTTCCTCAGTATCTGCAGCGGGTAATACGTGATTATCTCAGTAACCGGTATATCGTATACCAGGATCGACAGGGGCGCCTAGTGAGGCGAGCAGTGTCATGCGGTGTTCCACAGGGGTCGGTTTTGGGCCCTCTTCTGTGGAACATCGGCTATGACTGGGTGCTGCGGGGTGCGTTACTGCGAGGGCTAAGCGTATTGTGCTACGCTGATGACACACTGGTCGCGGCGCGGGCGGGGACGTTTCGGGAGGCGCTTACCTTAGGTACGGTCGGGGTTCGGCAGGTTGTCGGGCGGATCGAGGCTCTTGGTCTCAGAGTGTCTTTGGATAAGACCGAAGCGCTTTGGTTCCATGGGCCTCGCAATAAACCGCCGTCGGGGACACACCTTTGTATCGGCGATATACAGGTTGAGGTGGCAGACAATATGAAATACCTGGGGCTTGTACTGGATGGTAGGTGGAAGTTCCAGGAGCATTTCAAGCGTCTGTCGCCGAAGCTAGTGGCGACTGCAGGTGCGTTGGCAGGACTGTTGCCTAATTTGGGGGGGCCCAGCGTCTTGGTGCGGAAGCTGTATGCAGGCGTGGTAAGATCTATGGCTCTGTATGGTGCTCCGGTATGGGTGAATTCTTTGTGTAGGGAGAACAGGGCTATGCTGCGGAGACCACAGCGAGTAGTGGCGGTTAGGCTCATACGGGCCTACCGCACTGTGTCGTTTGAGGCGGCTTGTGCTTTGGCAGGTACACCACCGTGGGAGTTGGAAGCGGGGGTGTTGGCCACTGTATACGATCGTGGGGCACAGGTGCGGATGGCTGGAGGGCGCCCTATGCCTGAGCAGGTGGAGCGCTGGAGAGCACGGGCGAAGGAGTCCATGTACCGCCGGTGGCAGGAGCAGCTTGAGCGTCCTGTGGCAGGTAGATGGACGGTGGCGGCAGTGCAGCCAGTGTTGCAGCAGTGGGTCAGTAGGAGGCAGGGTCTTCTCACTTTCCGCCTTGCGCAGGTTCTCTCGGGCCATGGTTGCTTCGGGAGATATCTGTGCAAGATTGCGGGAAGGGAGAGGACAATGCAGTGCCACCATTGTGGGGCAGCGGAGGATACGGCAATGCATACCCTAACGCAGTGTCAGGAGTGGGATGCAGAGCGTGCAGAACTACGCTCTGTCATAGGGCAGGATCTTTCGTTGCCGGCCGTGGTGAGAGCTATGGCGGGTGACGGAAGAGCTTGGCGTGCGGTGGCATCTTTCTGTGAGCGGGTGATGCTACAGAAGGAGGCGGCAGAGCGTGTCCGGGAGGAAGATCCTCTGGCGGACGTGATTCGCCGCAAGCGTGGAGGCAGGAGGAGGAGGCGCTTCGAGCAGCAGCTTCCCTCTGCGATTTAGCCAGGCCGCGGCTGTGAAGGGCGGGAGACCTTTGCAGCTGCATTGCACTGCCTGCGCTTGGCGGAAGCGGTCCCTATGCTCGGGACACTTCAGCCCTTAGGGTAATTGGGGTGGGTCAATTGGGGCAGTCCTTTCAGGGCTGCGATGGTGGTGTCCATCTGGACAACACTGTGGGGGTGGTCTGCGGTAGAATGCATAGGCATTTACCCGGGGTCCACCCCCAAATGTGTGGTGGAGCATCGTTGGTTTTTTACTGGGTATGCTGCCAGCTTCTGGCAGAGAGTCCCAGAAAAGCCCCGTTCTCCCGAGCGGGGGGGATGCGTAATGCATTTTTCCAACGTAAAAAAAAAAAAAAAAAGGTTAGGTTAGGTTAGGTTTTTTTTTTTTTTTTTTTTTTTCTGCTTTCTGTCCCCTGTTTTGCATACAGGGATCTTATTAGGGGTTATTTTTTATATTTTCTTTTTCTTTTTTCTTTTTTATCTTTATTTCCTAACAATTTAAATAAAACAAACTTTTTAATTTTTAAACTACTAACACATAAATGTTCCATTGCAAATGGCAAAAAATTTAAATCTAAACAGAGCTCGCAGAGCGAGATTTTCATCTTAATACTACTATTTACTAAGAACTTACATACTACCAAGCGTGCTACAGTGCATCGTATTTCTTAATTCTAGTTTCAAGAGAGATTACATTTATAATTTTATGACTTAAGCTACCTTATTTACTAGTACACGTTTTATCTTATTCTACACTTATTATCTATTGCTACATTTAAATATGGACACATATTTTTAGAGCAATATTTATGCATCTTTATTCTTCTTATTAACTAAATTACATAATTCAAGGCAATAGCTTATAAACTTAAATTTAACATTTTTATCCAATATCAATTCCTTAAGACTACTAGCTTGGACTTTCAGTCCTGTCGACTGCTCAAAGTTAAATCTATGATTTGCGTACACGGGGCATTCAGTCAGTATGTGGGGGACTGTCTCCTCTACATCGGTATCACAGATACACGCTGGGCTCTCCCGACGCTTGAATCGATTCAAGTATTGGGAGAACCCACCGTGTCCCGTGAGGATCTGAGTGAGCAGACCGGTCGGCCGGATGCTCTTTACGAAACGGTACGCGTCTGTCACATTGGGGAAGAAAAGTTTGGTGATAGTTGCTGTGTCACCTTCTTTGTATCTATTATTCCACGTTAGAATAGATTGTTCCCTCAATATACGTTTGACATAGGAAACGGGACACCTGTCGTAGTCCCTCTTCCTTTTCACCGTTAAAGCGGCCTCCTTGGCGAGTTCATCAGCTCGTTCATTTCCAGGGAGTCCTGCATGGGCTTTGATCCAGAACAAAGAAACATCTTTGCTCTGTTCCAAGGCCCGTTGCAGATTATCCCTGGCTTTACGTGCAAGAGGATGGAGAGAGTCATGGCTAGTGAGTGTCTCGAGCGCAGCTCTAGAGTCACTGTACACACCATAACTCTTTTCCACCCTCTTAAGAATGACGCCCGTTGCTTCGCATATGGCCAAAAGTTCCGCCTGGTAGACCGTGCAGTACGCGGACAGACATAGCTTTCGGTTCTGGATCTCGGCATCATCTTTCCATATGGAAAGTGATGCTCCGACCTTCCCCTCCAGCTTACTGCCGTCGGTGAAAATTCTCACCTCCTGCACGTTGTGCCTGTCCACAAGGTTTTGATCTACCAAACCTATGAATTCCAGGTCCATATGCGATGCCGGATGCGGCGATTCCGCAAATCCCACCACACGCTCTATATCCCTGTCGCCCAGAAGCGCCGGGGATGACCCTCTCTTGGCTTCGTACAGGGCTGCTACCTCCTGCACTCTGAGGTCGAGAGGCAGTATCCCCGACAGCGCCTGGGCGGCGTGGAGAGAGACCGTGCGGTACGACTTGCAGAGTTTTTGGGCGAAACCTCTCTGCACCGTGTTGAACTGCTTTTGAACTCCCAATTTTCTAACTGCCGGCGCCCATGCCGCTGCAGCGTATAAGATCGTGGGTTCTACCGCGGCGGTATAAATTGATTTTATAATATCGGGATTGAGGCCCCAAGTGACCTTTGCGGCTCTAGATAGCTGTTTGTAGAGACCTATTGCTTTTTTGCACTGGTTGGTTATGTGGTCATTGAACGTGAGGTGGTCGTCTATGGTTAGCCCCAAGATTTTAATCTGTTTGGAAAGGCCTATGCTGATCCCATCCATGGTCAGCCGCGGGGTGTCGTACTTCAGCTTTCTGGTCAGCAACATCGCACAGGTCTTGTGCGGAGCAAAGCGTAATTTGTTCCGAACACCCCACCGCTGAACATAATCGAGTGCAGCATTTGCCTGCCACTGGATGTCGCGCGCGGTTTCACCGTGAAAAACAAGGACAACGTCGTCCGCGAATGCTTGGCAGTAGTGATTTTCTTCTTGAAGTCCGGTTAGCAGTGGGTTTAGGAGCAGGTTCCAGAGAAGGGGACCGCCGATCGACCCCTGCACGCAACCTTTCGTTGTGTTACGCGTGCTTTCCTCCCCAGCAAACCTTACGGTAACCTTTCTGCAGCTCAGGTAGCTGTCGAGTAGCCTCCTTAAGTTGACCGGACACTTTTCCTCAGCCAGTCGGACTCGGATAGCCGGCCACCATGCGCTGTCGAAGGCCCCCTCTATATCCAATGAGACTAAGCAGACTAGCTTCTTCAGCTCCAACTTGCTTCTAATGTGGTTCATTAGACAATAGAGGGCGTCCTCAGTGCTTCTCTGGGGCATGAATCCGAACTGGCTACTAATCCTCGGTACTAGGTGCCATTTCATCCGTGCTACTACCATCTTCTCCAGGATCTTCCCCAAAACCGGCAAGAGACCTATCGGTCTATAAGCCTTGGGGTTCATATAATCATCCTTGCCCGGTTTTCTGAGTACCACTACTGTGGCCTCTTTCCAGATGTCCGGGAAGTGTGCTATCTGTAGACACTTGTTGTACAGGGCAAGGAGAGCGTCCGGATCCTGGAGTATAGCTCGGCTGCAGATATCCGCTGTGAAGCCATCCACTCCCGGGGCCTTCTTCGGATTAAAACTCCCCGTCGCGGTCTTTAGCTCTAACATGGTAAACGGGGGGTCATGTGGATCACCACATGCCGCGCCGTTTACTTGTTCTGCCGCTTGTCTGACCCGGCGATGGTCTAGGTTATCCGTGTCTGTGAGGTCTTCAGGGTAGAAGGTGCTAGCTAGAAGGTTTGCTGATTCTTTGGGTGTGAGGTGTTCTCCATCATTGGTTTTCAGAGTCGTGTCTTCTTCTCTCCTGGCGGTCCTACTTATGATCCTGTAGATCCCTTCCCATACTCCTTCTCTGGTCTGTCTCCCGCAGAACTCTTTCCAGCTTTCCGTTCGGGCTTTCTTGGCATGGCACTCATAGTCATTTTTCTTTTCCAGGTATTCTGCGACGACCTTGGTTCTTCTCTGTGGCGCAGCGCAACGGATCCTTCTTCTAAAGGTAACCATTGTTTTCTTCTTGTGGGCAAGTTCTTTGCTCCACCATGGGATCGTGATTGTCTCAGACGTCTTCTTAATGGGCATGCTGCCCTTACATGCCTCAGTAATGCTGTTTCTGAACTTAATGACCATATCTTCCAGCTCTTCTTTGCTATTCATGGAGTTGATGGTCTGAACGTCTATGTTGTTAGCAGCTTTTTGTTGCGCAAGAATCTCTGAGAATTTCTCCCAGTCCGCTTTCTTGGTGTTGTAGAGTCGAGTTGTTCTCTCGACTCTCATACCCTTGCTGCGCTCCAAATTGAGCTGAAAAATAATGGTGTTGTGGTCTGAGCAAGTTATCGACCGGTCTACCCTCCAGTCTTGCACGAATCCCATGAGGTCGTCGGTACAGGCCGTTATGTCAACTCGGCTGGAGATAACCCTATTACCCCTCGTGGTTTCAAAAGTGGGTATATCTCCGATGTTTAATACCTGTAGTCTAGACTCTTCCAGGGTCCCGGACATCTCAACGCCCCTGTGGTCTTCTGTGGTGCTGCCCCACCAGGTGCTCTTGGCGTTGCAGTCTCCGCCAATCAGTATTCTGGTCGGCCCAAGTTCTTCGCAAATAGTGGTAAGCCGGTCCAGGTAAGGCCTTATGGGCTGGTCTGGCTCAAAGTAGAAGGACACCGCCGCGATTTCCCAGGCACTGGTTCGGATCCTCACAGCCACAATATTGTTGCATGTGAGTTTCGGGCAAGGTATGACGTCGATATCCTTGTCGAAAACGACAATCGACGCCTTTACAATCCCATCTCCTATGGCAGCGTTCTGGAAGATTCTCGCCCCACGGTAATCCTTCATCCTTTTAACTCCACCCACATAAGGTTCCTGAACAAATGCTATTGCGAACTTATGGTTAGCGGACTCTATCATTAGTTCTTCTGTCGCTAACTGTTTTCTCTGCAGGTTCGCTTGGGCGACTACGTATCGTCTGGTGGGGCTGCCTGCCCCGGAGTCCCGTGTGACCACCTTAGCAATACGCTACTTTAGCTCTGGCTAGCGCATCCCACTTCCTGCGCACCGCACATTCAGAGCTAAAGGCGTTGTGCTCAGTATTATCCATTCTAGCCGCCACGCAGTTGCAGCAACGAGGGTTTTCACCTGCCAGGAAGTCAGCGCAGTCCTGCTTCATATGGGGGCCACCACAATGACTGCACTTGGAAACGGACTCTTTACAGTACTTTCTTCCGTGGCCATACCCTAAGCAGATCGAACACTGCATTAGTGGCGATTGGTCTTCTACTTTTATACGTTGCAGATCGATGTGAACGTATCCTCTGCCTGTAAGTGCGTTATAAAGTTGTGGCGACACTTTTAGGATAACGTGGCTGCACTGCTGGTTCCGGGCTTTGCGTCTAAACTTTACCTCAGCGCGGAAGTCTTTATTTGGCACTCTCTGCAAAAGTTCCGTGTTTTGGTTCTTCAGTGCTGCGGTTAGGTTAGGTTAGGTTAGGTTAGGTTAGGTTCTCGCCCTTCACAGGGAAGGAGTTTTGGGTCTCCTATCGGGCGCGTCCCCAGGTGGCGGATAGGGGAACGCCCCCCAGATATGGGGGGTACCGGCTTCGGCCGGCGCGGACCAAAACCCAGGGGGTGGGGAGGCGCACTGAGCGTCTCCTCACGGGGGGTATACCGTAATCTGCCCTTCTCAGGGCGGACCGGGGGCTGTCGGGGCTCTTGCCCGGGCCGCGAGGAAGGAAAACCTCTTTAAAAAACCCCCGTACACCGTAATCCGCCCTTCTTAGGGCGGACCGGGCCCCTCCTGGAAGCTGCTAACTGGGTACCTTCCAGGGGCGCGCGAGGAGTAAACCTCTATAAAAATCCCTAAAGACTGGGCCGTTGGTGACCACGGCGGCCTGGACCTTCCCGTATAGGAGGGAGGACGACGGGGCGGTCGTCCGAGCAGTGAGTGGCAAAACCCTGGGGCTCAAGCCTGTCCCCTCAGGGTCATAGCAGGCACAAAAACATGAAAATGTCAACACTACGAAATTTATCTACCCACGGGGTAAAGCCGGCTTGCCGGACAATCCCCCCAGCTTCGGCTGGCATGTCCCCTCGTAATGTGGGAGGGGGACACGCAGTGTTTGAAGTATCGAGGCGGGATGAGGTCCAACCGGACCAAGACTCCCTCGTCCGCGGGAGGTCCGCGAAGAGGTCGTCGTCCAACGATGACTTAACAAATGGTGCGGGTAGTTCCCGCGAATCGGCAGCGCCCACTCAGACCACACCAGCTGGTGAGTCGGGTGTCTGCGAGAAGGTGGTGGTTGACGCGCCGGAAGGCGTCAAAGAGTGTGTGGTCGTGCTGCAGGACATCTGTGGCGCCGGTAGTGGTGTCGACTCAGACTCAGCAATGAGTCTGAGGTCGGCAAATTCTGGCCTGTGTAAACTGTGGCAGGACAGGAAGAGGAGATGCGACTCGCGGCGGAGCGAGTCAGAGAGCCCAGACTCCGACAGGTCCCGGTCTCCGACAATGTCTTTAATATCCCGGTCGTCGCGTACCTCCAAGCGCGGCCGTGGCAGGGCAACCACCAAACTGGGTACACCCCAGTCTAAGGTGAATTTCCGCAAGGAGTCCCCGGTTCAGTTAGATGCCAAACCTCGCAAGGCGCAGCCTGATACCGCGAGTAGATTTGTCGCCACTGCCAGCTCATGGAGCGACGCGGAGCAGGTGACGGCGGCGATGCTGGGAGAGCGGCTGGACTGTAGTCTAAAGACTATTGAAATGGTCGCCACCAAATCAGGAAACCTGAAGGGCACCTTTACAAGTGCCCTGAAGGCTTCCGCAAAGGCGATCCGCGAGTCAGTGGCGGAGCTGGAATACCGGACCGTTTCCGATGAAACGGCGCGCCTCCGGGCGGAGAACGCGCGGTTGAGGGCGGAGATGGAGGAGCTGCGCTCAGAGCTGTCCTCTCTTCGTCAGGAGGTTAGGCGCGGATCCGGCGAGGTGCCCATCGTGCCGGCGTCAGTAGGCACCGTTCCTGCGAGAGTGGGCGAGGAGTCGCTGCGAGAGGTAGTAGCGCGCTTCTCGAGGATGGTGGACGCCCGCTTCGACGGTCTCGAGGCTGAAGGGCGCTTGTTGCCGGGGAAGCGCCTGCGCCCCCCACTTGCAGCCGATCGCAGGCGTGAAGAGGCCCCAACACCGGCTCCATATTTCGCGGCGGTTCTGTCCGCCCCCTCGACGTCTCGCACGACTGCGGCTGCTCCGGTGACGTCTTCCCCCTCTGCCACTACCAAGAAGGGGAAAAAGGTGAAGATAGTCGCCAAGCCGGCGGTCGCCCCTCCCTCCACCAAGGGCAAAGGCGTGGGCAAAAAGTCCGCCGCCCAGCCCTCTGCCGAACCATCGGCCACATCTTGGCCGATCACCGGGCCGGACTCCTGGTCCAAGGTGGTGCGACGCCGGGGTAAGTTACGCGTGGAGCCGGAGGGCCGCGCGACCAGACCCTCGGCACCTCCGAAGAAGGCGAAGCCCCCTTCCACTCCGGCCGTAAAGCCAGAATCGAAGAAGAGGGCCCCACGTCTCCGCCCCCCACGTTCGTCAGCAGTGACTCTCACACTGCAAAAGGGGGCGGAGAAAACCTACGCGGCGGTAATTGCCGAGGCCAAGGCCAAGATCGACCTTAAGGGCCTCGGAATCGAGAAGGTGAAGTTCCGCGAAGGTGTGACCGGGGCCCGAATCATCGAGATCCCTGGAGCAACCAGTGAGGCTAAGGCCGACGCGCTCGCTGACAAGCTCCGGGGAGTCCTCAACCCGGAGGAAGTTAAGGTGGTCAGGCCGACGATCCACACAGACCTCCGGATCTCCGGCCTGGATGACTCCGTTACGGCGGAGGAGGTCAGACTGGCGGTGGCTGAAACTGGTTGCTGTCCGCCTGAGGATATCAGGGTCGGGGCGATCCGGAAGGGGCCACGAGGCATGGGCACTTCGGTCGTTAAGTGCCCACTCAAGGCGGCTAAGCAGGTGGCAGCGGGCAGGTTACTGGTAGGGTGGACCTCGGCCCGGGTTGAGATCCTGGCCCCACTCCCGCAGCGCTGCTTCCGTTGCTTCGCATTGGGACATGTCGGGACCCAATGCAACTCGGAGGTGGACCGCAGCAGCAACTGTCGCCGCTGCGGCAAGGAGGGCCACCAGGCCAAAGATTGTACTGCCGCTCCCCACTGCCCCATCTGTGAGGCAGCCGGGAAAGCGGCAGGTCACGCACCCGGGGGCAAGGCCTGCACCAAGCCCCCGAAGAAGAGTGCGCGCAGGAGGAGCGCCGCACCTCCGAGAAAGCCCTCGGAGCCGCGGCCCTTGAGTCCGCCCGCAGCAGCGGCCTCACCGGAGGTTGAAATGGAGGTCCAACATGCATAAGGACCTCCACTTTCTTCAGGGAAACTTGAACCACTGCGCCGCGTCTCAGGATCTCATGCTCCAGGACGTAGCGCAGTGGCAAGTGCACCTTTCGGTTATGGCGGAACCATACCGCATCCCGGCCCATTCCGACTGGGTCGGGGACTTGGACGGCTCCGTCGGAATACACCGACGGGGGGCGTCTGGCCTTCCCCCGCTCACATGCGTGTGGCGGGGTCACGGGTTCGCGGCGGCTCGAATCGGTGAGCTGGTCATTATTGGGGTGTACTTCTCCCCCAATAGACCGCTCGCCGAATTCGAGCAATATCTGGTGGAGGTCGGGGCCATGGTGGGACGTTGCTCTCCCCTTCCAGTAATCGTACTTGGGGACCTCAACGCGAAATCTTCGCAATGGGGTTCCCTGACTACTGATCCGAAGGGGAGAGTTCTGGAGGAGTGGATCGTGGAGTGTGGACTCACGATCCTCAACGTCGGCACCGTGCCCACGTGCGTGCGACGCAATGGGAGCTCGCGGGTTGATGTAACTTTTGCATCGCCCGCCGTCGCACGCCGTGTCCGAGGGTGGCGTGTCCTGACGGACCCGGAGACGTTGTCGGATCACCGGCACATCCGGTTCTGCGTCTCCGGTGCAGCCACCCCAGCCAGCCCCGGCCAGCCCCGGGAGGAGGGCCCGCGGTGGGCGGTAAAGTGCCTGGACCATAACCTGCTGCAGGAGGCAGCACTGATCCAGGCGTGGTTGCCGGAGCCTCCAGCAGTGGATCTGGATGGGGAAGCCACTCGGCTCATCGAGGCCATGTCGCAAGTTTGTGACGTGGCGATGCCTCGCGCCCGAGCTCCCTCTCCCCGTACCCAGGTCTACTGGTGGTCACCGGAGATAGGTGCCCTCCGCTCTAGGTGCGTGGAGGAGCGTCGCCGCTTCCAGCGGTACAGGAGGCGGCGGATCCACGTGGAGACTGAACTGGACCGGCTGTACGCTGCCTACAGAGAGACAGCGGTAGCTCTGCGGCTAGCGATAGCGCGGTCCAAGGCAGCGGCCTGGGAGGAGCTGCTGGGAACCTTAGAGAGGGACCCCTGGGGCAGGCCGTACAGGATGGTGCGGCAGAAGCTCCGAACTTGGGCCCCCCCAGTCTCCAGCAGCTTGGATCCGGAGGTGCTGGAGAGGGTTGTGGCGACCCTGTTTCCTGACAGGGGGGCAGAATTTGTGCCCCCTGCCATGGGAGCTGCGTCCAGTGACCCGGGACTAGAAGTGGCGCCCGAGGTCACGGAGGCGGAGCTTGGGGTGGCCGTTTTCCGTCTGAAGGACAAGAAAACGGCTCCAGGGCCCGACGGGATCCCTGCCCGTGCCTGGGTCCTGGCCCTCTCCGGGGAGCACAAGCCCCTAGAGTCCCGGCTGCGGGAGTTGTACAGCCGGTGCCTCCGGGAGGGCAGATTCCCCCGGAAGTGGAAGGAGGGCCGATTGGTCCTCATACCCAAGGAGGGCCGCTCGGCTGAGGACCCGTCCGGGTACCGGCCCATAGTGTTGCTCGACGAGGTGGGTAAACTGCTGGAGAGAGTAGTGGTGAACCGTCTCGTCGAGCACTTGGAGGAGGTTGGGCCGAACCTGGACGATGCCCAGTACGGGTTCCGCAGAGGTCGATCGACCATTGACGCGATCGGCCGTCTGCGGGACACAGCGCAGGAGGTGGTCTCCGGGGGTGGGGTGTTGATCGCGGTGTCGTTGGACATCGCGAACGCATTCAACACCCTACCCTGGCAGGTAGTCTTGGAGGCACTCCACTATCATGGAGTGCCACCCTACCTGAGGAGGCTGGTGGGGGACTACCTCTATGAGCGAGCGGTAGTCTTCCCTACCATGGAGGGTAGCGGTCGTCGGCAGATGTCATGCGGTGTCCCACAGGGGTCAGTCTTAGGACCCCTGCTCTGGGACATCGGGTACGACTACGTCCTACGCTGCGCAAATCTGCGCGGCGTGGACGTGTCGTGCTATGCCGACGACACCCTCGTGACGGCCCGGGGTTCTGACCTCCGGGCCGCGACGGTGTTGGCTACCGCCGGAGTTGCGGCGGTGGTGGCCAGAATCCGGCGGTTGGGGCTGGAGGTGGCTCTGCACAAGTCCGAGGCCATCTGTTTCCACGGACCTCGGCGTGGACCACCTGCTGGCGCCAACATCGTGGTGGGCGGCACTCCCATCCCTGTCAAGAGGACGCTGAAGTATCTCGGCGTCATTCTTGACAGCAGATGGGACTTTGGGGACCACTTCTCAGCGTTGGTCCCCAAATTGGTGCGGACAGCGGGCGCTCTGAGCCGCCTGCTGCCCAACCTAGAGGGTGCTGGGGACTCTTGCCGCCGTCTTTATATGACGGTGGTGAGGTCCATGGCCCTCTATGGGGCGCCGATATGGGCGGCGTCCCTCAAGAACCGCCATAGGGCTCTCCTGCATAGTGCACAGAGGGTCATGGCGGTTCGAGTGGTGAGGGGCTACCGCACCATCTCGCATGAGGTGGCGTGCGCACTCGCCGGGTCCCTTCCATGGGACCTGGAGGCGGAGGTACAGGGGTCGGTATACTGGCGGGCAGCAGACGCCCGAAGCCAGGGAAACCGGCCCCCGCACGACACGGTGGTGCGGTGGCGGAGGGAGGCCCACGCGGTCGCCCTGGACCGGTGGACGCGGTCCATCGAGGAGCGGCTGGGCACTTCACTAGCTGGATCCCGGCGCCGCATCCTCGAGGCGATCCATCCCATCCTCAAGGGGTGGATCGAGAGGCGGCACGGGTCGCTCTCCTTCCGATTGACGCAGATACTCTCGGGGCATGGGTGCTTCGGGAGATATCTGTGTCTGGTCGCCGCGAAGGAGCCGACCCAGGGATGCCACCACTGTGGTTGCGCGGAAGACACCGCGCACCACACGCTGGTGGAGTGCCCCGCGTGGAGGGGGCCGCGGTCAGTGCTAACCACGGCCCTGGGAGGAGGAGTCCTCTCGCTGCCGGCCATCATGTCGGAGATGGTCCGCAGTGAGCAGGCTTGGGAGGCGGTGGCCGCCTTCTGCGACGACGTCGTGTCGCAGAAGGAGGTCGCCGAGAGGGAGAGAGAGCGGGATCCGCACTCTCTCCGCCTCCGTCGGCGTAGGCGGGGCGGTAGGCCCCGCCAGGGTCCCGGGCGGCAGGTGCGGGGGCACCAGCTGCCTAGCACATGGGACCAGGACGACGCGCTGTTCGCCCAGCGCGTCGTCCAGAGGTAGGAGTGGGGTGCCGTCCCAGCACCCCCTCTGAGGAGGTCTGCCCTTTTCAGGGCGGAGGTGGCCGCTGGCGGGGTCCGTGGACTGTCGAGTAACCACAGACCCTGCCGTCAGTCAGCGCGGCGGGCGACGCGAGGTTTTTAGTGGGTATACCCCTGGGTCCCATTCCCAGGAGCAGCGCCCTTTTGAGGGCGCCGGGAGTCCCACATACCACCCTGCCCTCCCCCGGGGCAGTGGTGATGATGCGCAAAGCATTTTCCTCGCGAAAAAAAAAAAAAAAAAAAAAAAAAAAAAAAAAAAAAAAGGTTAGGTTAGGTTAGGTTAGGTTAGGTTAGGTTCGACGAGGCGGGTAAACTGCTGGAGAGAGTAGTGGTGAATCGTCTCGTCGAGCACCTGGAGGAGGTTGGGCCGAACCTGGACGACGCCCAGTACGGGTTCCGCAGAGGTCGATCGACCATTGATGCGATCGGCCGTCTGCGGGACACAGCGGAGGAGGTGGTCTCCGGGGGTGGGGTGTTGATCGCGGTGTCGTTGGACATCGCGAACGCATTCAACACCCTACCCTGGCAGGTAGTCTTGGAGGCACTCCACTATCATGGAGTGCCACCCTACCTGAGGAGGCTGGTGGGGGACTACCTCTCTGAGCGAGCGGTAGTCTTCCCCACCATGGAGGGTAGTGGTCGTCGGCAGATGTCGTGCGGTGTCCCACAGGGGTCAGTCTTAGGACCCCTGCTCTGGGACATCGGGTACGACTACGTCCTACGCTGCGCAAATCTGCGTGGCGTGGACGTGTCGTGCTATGCCGACGACACCCTCGTGACGGCCCGGGGTTCTGACCTCCGGGCCGCGACGGTGTTGGCCACCGCCGGAGTTGCGGCGGTGGTGGCCAGAATCCGGCGGTTGGGGCTGGAGGTGGCTCTCCACAAGTCCGAGGCGATCTGTTTCCACGGGCCTCGGCGTGGACCACCTGCCGGCGCCAACATAGTGGTGGGCGGCACTCCCATCCCTGTCAAGAGGACGCTGAAATACCTCGGCGTCATTCTTGACAGCAGATGGGACTTTGGGGACCACTTCGCAGCGTTGGTCCCCAAATTGGTGCGGACAGCGGGCGCACTGAGCCGCCTGCTGCCCAACCTAGAGGGTGCTGGGGACTCTTGCCGCCGTCTTTACATGATGGTGGTGAGGTCCATGGCCCTCTATGGGGCGCCGATATGGGCGGCGTCCCTTAAGAACCGCCATAGGGCCCTCCTGCACAGTGCACAGAGGGTCATGGCGGTTCGAGTGGTGAGGGGCTACCGCACCATCTCGCACGAGGTGGCGTGCGCACTCGCCGGGTCCCTTCCATGGGACCTGGAGGCGGAGGTACAGGGGTCGGTGTACTGGCGGGCAGCGGATGCCCAAAACCAGGGAAACCGGCCGCCGCACGACTCGTTGGTGCGGTGGCGGAGGGAGGCCCACGCGGTCGCCCTGGACCGGTGGACGCGGTCCATCGAGGGGCGGCTGGGCACTTCACTAGCTGGCTCCCGACGCCGCATCCTCGAGGCGATCCACCCCATCCTCAGCGGGTGGATCGAGAGGCGGCATGGGTCGCTCTCCTTCCGGATGACGCAGATTCTCTCGGGGCATGGATGCTTCGGGAGATATCTGTGTCTGGTCGCCGCGAAGGAGCCGACCCAGGGATGCCACCACTGTGGTTGCGCGGAAGACACCGCGCACCACACGCTGGTGGAGTGCCCCGCGTTGAGGGGGCTGCGGTCAGTGCTAACCGCGGCCCTGGGAGGAGGAGTCCTCTCGCTGCCGACCATCATGTCGGAGATGGTCCGCAGCGAGCAGGCTTGGGAGGCGGTGGCCGCCTTCTGCGACGACGTCATGTCGCAGAAGGAGGTCGCCGAGAGGGAGAGAGAGCGGGATCCGCACTCTCTCCGCCTCCGCCGGCGAAGGCGGGGCGGTAGGCCCCGCCAGGGTCCCGGGCGGCAGGTGCGGGGGCACCAGCTGCCTAGCACATGGGACCAGGACGGCGCGCTGTTCGCCCAGCGCGTCGTCCAGAGGTAGGAGTGGGGTGCCGTCACAGCACCCCCTCTGAGGAGGTCTGCCCTTTTCAGGGCGGAGGTGGCCGCTGGCGGGGTCCGTGGACTGTCGAGTAACCACAGACCCTGCCGTCAGTCAGCGCGGCGGGCGACGCGAGGTTTTTAGTGGGTATACCCCTGGGTCCCATTCCCAGGAGCAGCGCCCTTTTCAGGGCGCCGGGAGTCCCACATACCGCCCTGCCCTCCCCCGGGGCAGTGGTGACGATGCGCAACGCATTTTCCTCGCGTAAAAAAAAAAAAAAAAAAAAAAAAAAAAAAAAAAAAAGGTTAGGTTAGGTTAGGTTAGGTTCTCGCCCTTCACAGGGAAGGAGTTTTGGGTCTCCTACCGGGCGCGTCCCCAGGTGGCGGATAGGGGAACGCCCTCCAGATATGGGGGGTACCGGCTTCGGCCGGCGCGGACCAAAACCCAGGGGGTGGGGAAGCGCACTGAGCGTCTCCTCACGGGGGGTATACCGTAATCTGCCCTTCTCAGGGCGGACCGGGGGCTGTCGGGGCTTTTGCCCGGGCCGCGAGGAAGGAAAACCTCTTTAAAAACCCCCGTACACCGTAATCTGCCCTTCTTAGGGCGGACCGGGCCCCTCCTGGAAGTTGCTCGACCCATCTCCGTTTGTGCGGATGGACTGGGTGCCTTCCAGGGGCGCGCGAGGAGTAAACCTCTATAAAAATCCCTAAAGACTGGGCCGTTGGTGACCACGGCGGCCTGGACCTTCCCGTATAGGAGGGAGGACGACGGGGCGGTCGTCCGAGCAGTGAGTGGCAAAAAACCCTGGGGCTCAAGCCTGTCCCCTCAGGGTAACTACAGGCAAACAAACATGATAATGGACACACTACGGAAAATAACTACCCACGGGGTAAAGCCGGCTTGCCGGACAATCCCCCCAGCTTCGGCTGGCATGTCCCCTCGTAATGTGGGAGGGGGACACGCAGTGTTGGAAGATTTGAGGCGGGATGAGGTCCAACCGGACCAAGACTCCCTCGTCCGCGGGAGGTCCGCGAAGAGGTCGTCGTCCTTCGACGACCTAACAAATGGTGCGGGTTGTTCCCGCGAATCGGCAGCGCCTTCTCAGACCACACCAGCTGGTGAGTCGGGCGGTTGCGAGAAGGAGGTGGTTGACGCGCCGGAAGGCGTCAAAAAGTGCGTTGTGGTGCTGCAAGACATCTGCGGCGCTGGTAGCGGTGTTGACTCGGACTCAGCAATGAGTCTGAGGTCGGCTAATTCAGGCCTGTCTAAACTCTGGCAGGCCAGAAAGAGGAGAGGTGATTCGCGGCACAGCGAATCAGAGAGCCCGGACTCCGACAGGTCCAGGTCACCAACAATGTCGGTAATGTCCCGGTCGTCGCGGACCTCCAAACGCGGCCGGGGTAGGGCCACCACCATCAAGCACGGTACGCTGCAAGCGCCGGTGGAATTTACCAAGGAGTCCCCGATGCAGTTGGAGGTCAAGCCTCGCAAGGCACAGCCAGATGCCGCCAGTCGGTTCGTTGCGACCGCCAGCTCGTGGCACGATGCGGAGACAGTAACTGCTGCCATGTTAGGCGAACGACTGGACAGCAGTTTAAAAACGATAGAGATGGTTGCGATCAAGTCCGGAAACCTGAAGGGTACGTTCACAAGCGCCCTGAAGGCTTCCGCTAAGACTATCCGCGAATCTGTGGCGGAGTTGGAATACCGGACCGTTTCCGACGAAACGGCCCGACTCCGGGCGGAGAACGCGCGGTTAAGAGCGCAGATGGAGGAGCTCCGCTCAGAGCTATCCTCGCTCCGTCAGGAGGTGAGGCGCGGATCCGGCGAACCGTCTCAGCCGTCTCTCGCTCCGGCGTCAACAGCCCCCGTCCCTGGGAGAGTGGGCGAAGAGGCGCTGCGCGAGGTAGTGGCGCGCTTCTCGCGGATGGTCGACGCCCGCTTCGACGGCCTCGAGGCTGAAGGGCGCCTGTTGCCGGGGAAGCGCCTGCGCCCCCCACTTGCAGCCGATCGTAGGCGTGAAGAGGCACCAACATCGGCTCCATCTTTCGCGGCGGTTCTGTCCGCCCCGTCGACGTCGCACGTGACAGCTGCCGCTCCGGCGACTTCTTCCGCTTCTGGCAAGAAGGGGAAGAAGGCGAAGAAAGCCGATAAGTCGACTGTCGCCCCGCCCTCCACTAAGGGCAAAGGTGTGGGCAAAAAATCCGCCGCCCAGCCCACTGCCAAACCGTCGGCTACACCTATACCAACACCTGCGCCAGTCAGCGAGGGGCCGGACTCCTGGTCTAAAGTGGTGCGACGTCGCGGCAAACTGCGCGTGGAGCCAGAGGGCCGCGAGCCGAGAGCTTCGGCACCCGCCAAGCAGGCCAAGCCCTCTTCGACCCCGGCCCCCAAGCAACCCAAGACGAAGGCCCCACGTCTCCGTCCCCCACGTTCGTCAGCAGTAACTTTGACACTGCAACAGGGGGCGGAGAAAACCTATGCGGCGGTAATTGCCGAGGCCAAGGCCAAGATCGACCTTAAAGGCCTCGGCATTGAGAAGGTAAAATTCCGCGAGGGTGTAACCGGGGCCCGGATCATTGAGATCCCTGGAGCTGCCAGCGGGGCCAAGGCCGACGCACTCGCCGAGAAGCTCCGGGGAGTCCTCAATCTGGAGGAGGTTAAGGTGGTCAGGCCGACCATCCAGACAGATCTCCGTGTCTCCGGATTGGATGACTCCATAACAGCCGAGGAGCTTAAGCTGGCAGTGGCTGAAGCTGGCGGTTGTACGGCCGAGGAGGTTCGGGTCGGTGCGATACGGAGAGGGCAGCGAGGCATGGGGGCTTCAATTGTAAAGTGCCCCCTCAAGGTGGCCAAGAAAGTAGTAGCGGATAAGCTGCTCGTGGGGTGGACGTCGGCCAGGGTGGAGATCCTGGCCCCACTCCCGCAGCGGTGCTTCCGCTGCTTCGCATTGGGCCATGTCGGGGCCCAATGTCGCTCGGAGGTGGACCGCAGTGGCAACTGTCGCCGCTGCGGTAATGAGGGCCACCAGGCCAAAGATTGTACTGCCGCTCCCCACTGCCCCATCTGTGAGGCAGCCGGGAGAGCAGCAGGTCACGCACCCGGGGGCAAGGCCTGCACCAAGCCCCCGAAGAAGAGTGCGCATAGGAGGAGCGCCGCACCTCCGAGGAAATCCTCGGAACCGCGGCCCTTGAGTCCGCCTTCAGGAGCGGCCTCACAGGAGGTTGAAATGGAGGTCCAACATGCATAAGGACCTCCATTTCCTACAGGGCAACATAAACCATTGCGCTGCGTCTCAGGACCTCATGCTCCAGGACGTTGCGCAGTGGCAAGTCCACCTTGCGGTAATGGCGGAACCATACCGCATCCCGGCCCATTCCGACTGGGTCGGGGACTTGGACGGCTCCGTCGGAATACTCCGACGGGGGGCGGCTGGTCTTCCCCCGCTCACATGCGTGTGGCGGGGTCACGGGTTCGCGGCGGCTCGAATCGGTGAGCTGGCCATTATTGGGGTGTACTTCTCCCCCAATAGACCACTCGCCGAATTCGAGCAGTATCTGGTGGAGGTCGGGGCCATGGTGGGGCGTTGCTCTCCCCTTCCAGTGATCGTACTCGGGGACCTCAACGCGAAATCTTCGCAATGGGGTTCTCTGACTACTGATCCGAAGGGGAGAGTCCTGGAGGAGTGGATCGTGGAGTGTGGACTCGCGATCCTCAACGTCGGCACCGTGCCTACATGCGTGCGACGCAATGGGAGCTCGCGGGTCGATGTGACCTTTGCGACTCCCGCCGTCGCACGCCGTGTCCGGGGGTGGCGAGTGTTGACGGAACCGGAGACATTGTCGGATCACCGGCACATCCGGTTCTGCGTCTCCGGTCCAGCCATCCCGGCCAACCCCGGCCAGTCCCGGCAGGAAGGCCCGCGGTGGGCGGTAAAGTGCCTGGACCGAAACCTGCTGCAGGAGGCCGCACTGGTCCAGTCGTGGTTGCCGGAGCCGCCACCAGTGGACCTGGAAGGGGAAGCTGCTCGGCTCATTGAGGCTATGTCGCAAGTCTGCGACGCGGCGATGCCTCGCGTCCGAGCCCCCTCTCCCCGAACCCAGGTCTACTGGTGGACCCCGGAGATCGCCGCCCTCCGCTCCAGGTGCGTAGAGGAGCGTCGCCGCTTCCAGCGGTACAGGAGGCGGCGAGTCCATGCCGCGGATGAGCTGGACCGGCTGTATGCCGCCTATAGAGAGGTGGCAGTTGCCTTGAGGCTGGCAATAGCACGGTCCAAGGCAGCAGCCTGGGAGGACCTGCTGGGGACCCTAGAGAGGGACCCCTGGGGCAGGCCGTATAAACTGGTGCGACAGAAGCTCCGGCCTTGGGCTCCCCCTGTCTCCAGCAGCCTGGACCTGGAGGTCCTGGAGCGGGTCGTAGGGACTCTGTTTCCCGAAAGAGGGGTGGACTTCGTGCCCCCCTCTATGGGAGATTTTTCCCACGACCCTGGGCCTGAGGTGGCCCCCGAGGTCACGGAGGAGGAGCTTGGGGTGGCCGTTTTCCGTCTGAAGGACAAGAAAACGGCCCCAGGGCCCGACGGGATCCCTGCCCGTGCCTGGGTTCTGGCCCTCAGCGGGGAGCACAAGCCCTTGGAGCCCATGCTTCGGGGGCTCTACAGCCGGTGCCTCCGGGAAGGGAGATTTCCCTGCAAGTGGAAGGAGGGCAGGCTGGTCCTCATTCGCAAGGAGGGCCGCCCGGCCGAGGACCCGTCCGGGTACCGGCCCATTGTGTTGCTCGACGAGGCGGGTAAACTACTAGAGAGAGTGGTGGTGAACCGTCTCGTCGAGCACTTGGAGGAGGTTGGGCCGAACCTGGATGATGCCCAGTACGGGTTCCGCAGAGGTCGATCGACCATTGACGCGATCGGCCGTCTGCGGGACACAGCGGAGGAGGTGGTCTCCGGGGGTGGGGTGTTGATCGCGGTGTCGTTGGACATCGCGAACGCATTCAACACCCTACCCTGGCAGGTAGTCTTGGAGGCACTCCACTATCATGGAGTGCCACCCTACCTGAGGAGGCTGGTGGGGGACTACCTCTCTGAGCGAGCGGTAGTCTTCCCTACCATGGAGGGTAGCGGTCGTCGGCAGATGTCGTGCGGTGTCCCACAGGGGTCAGTCTTAGGACCCCTGCTCTGGGACATCGGGTACGACTACGTCCTACGCTGCGCAAATCTGCGCGGCGTGGACGTGTCGTGCTATGCCGACGACACCCTCGTCACGGCCCGGGGTTCTGACCTCCGGGCCGCGACGGTGCTGGCCACCGCCGGAGTTGCGGCAGTGGTGGCCAGAATCCGGCGGTTGGGGCTGGAGGTGGCTCTCCACAAGTCCGAGGCCATCTGCTTCCACGGGCCTCGGCGTGGACCACCTGCCGGCGCCAACATAGTGGTGGGCGGCACTCCCATCCCTGTCAAGAGGACGCTGAAATACCTCGGCGTCATTCTTGACAGCAGATGGGACTTTGGGGACCACTTCGCAGCGTTGGTCCCCAAATTGGTGCGGACAGCGGGCGCACTGAGCCGCCTGCTGCCCAACTTAGAGGGTGCTGGGGACTCTTGCCGCCGTCTTTACATGACGGTGGTGAGGTCCATGGCCCTCTATGGGGCGCCGATATGGGCGGCGTCCCTTAAGAACCGCCATAGGGCCCTCCTGCACAGTGCACAGAGGGTCATGGCGGTTCGAGTGGTGAGGGGCTACCGCACCATCTCGCACGAGGTGGCGTGCGCACTGGCCGGGTCCCTTCCATGGGACCTGGAGGCGGAGGTACAGGGGTCGGTATACTGGCGGGCAGCAGGCGCCCGAAGCCAGGGAAACCGGCCCCCGCACGACACGGTGGTGCGGTGGCGGAGGGAGGCCCACGCGGTCGCCCTGGACCGGTGGACGCGATCCATCGAGGAGCGGCTGGGCACTCCACTAGCTGGATCCCGGCGCCGCATCCTCGAGGCGATCCATCCCATCCTCAAGGGGTGGATCGAGAGGCGGCACGGGTCGCTCTCCTTCCGGTTGACGCAGATACTCTCGGGGCATGGGTGCTTCGGGAGATATCTGTGTCTGGTCGCCGCGAAGGAGCCGACCCAGGGATGCCACCACTGTGGTTGCGCGGAAGACACCGCGCACCACACGCTGGTGGAATGCCCCGCGTGGAGGGGGCCGCGGTCGGTGCTAACCGCGGCCCTGGGAGGAGGTGTCCTCTCGCTGCCGACCATCATGTCGGAGATGGTACGCAGCGAGCAGGCTTGGGAGGCGGTGGCCGCCTTCTGCGACGACGTCATGTCGCAGAAGGAGGTCGCCGAGAGGGAGAGAGAGCAGGATCCGCACTCTCTCCGCCTCCGTCGGCGTAGGCGGGGCGGTAGGCCCCGCCAGGGTCCCGGGCGGCAGGTGCGGGGGCACCAGCTGCCTAGCACATGGGACCAGGACGGCGCGCTGTTCGCCCAGCGCGTCGTCCAGAGGTAGGAGTGGGGTGTCGTCACAGCACCCCCTCTGAGGAGGTCTGCCCTTTTCAGGGCGGAGGTGGCCGCTGGCGGGGTCCGTGGACTGTCGAGTAACCACAGACCCTGCCGTCAGTCAGCGCGGCGGGCGACGCGAGGTTTTTAGTGGGTATACCCCTGGGTTCCATTCCCAGGAGCAGCGCCCTTTTCAGGGCGCCGGGAGTCCCACATACCGCCCTGCTCTCCCCCGGGGCAGTGGTGATGATGCGCAAAGCATTTTCCTCGCGTAAAAAAAAAAAAAAAAAGGTTAGGTTAGGTTAGGTTAGGTTAGGTTAGGTTTCGACCAACCCCCGAGCGCGAGGCGCTCAAAACTCATCAGCCGAACCTGCTCAGCAGATGAATTCGGCGAAGAAGGAGGAGAATCAGCCTGGCATCTCCCGAAGTAATTCGGTCGAGAGCCTAGCGATAGTCCGCGGGAGTTCCGCGATGCGCGACGTTGGTGAAAGCGACGACGACTCGTTCGCACTTCCCAAAGTCGCTAGACTGAGATCAGGACGCGGCGGCCTTCGTTCCGCGGCGCGACTGGAAAGCCCAGGTTCAGGGCGAGGATCGACACCTGACCTTCAGGGGGCAGGGAGCTCCCGCTCTTCACGAGCTCGTACTGCTCAGGCCACATCCGATAGTGAGCAAGTTCGGAGTCGCTCGGGCAGCCCGGATCAACGCTGGCGCGACGAGCTCTTCAAGCAGGGTGGTTTTTCTGACTCTGAGAGCGAGAGCCAAAATCAGCCATCAGTGTTTACGACAGCGAGCCGGTTTCTCCGGGATAAAGAAGAAGACCAGCGCGAGGTGGAATTCAACCGCATGCTAGCTCAGAAGGCCAGGCCACCCACTCTTACTGTGTCGAGCCCGACAGCGGAGGCTCTTCA
The DNA here is from genome assembly GCA_949315895.1 of Anania crocealis. Taxonomy (NCBI): domain Eukaryota; kingdom Metazoa; phylum Arthropoda; class Insecta; order Lepidoptera; family Crambidae; genus Anania; species Anania crocealis. The sequence continues at coordinate 119,092 of OX438874.1, read as the reverse complement.
GTGTCCGACCCTCCCAGACGATTTGGAGATTTTGGAAATGGCCCAACTCCAAACAATGGCATTGCAGTGCATATCTGCAGTGTCCACTGTTAAGGCCAAATCCGGAAACCTTCAGGGCAAGATGCAAAAAGCCCTGAAGGACGCCACCAAAGGTCTCAAGTTACTGGTTGCCGAAATGTCCAGCCGTGCTATGGATGAGGAGCACAAGAGGATCGCCGTTGCCAATAAGAACCTCCGCGAGGAGGTGGACCACCTTAAAGAGGAAGTCCGAGCCCTCCGAAGGGACTACTCTACGAGGCCAGCTGTTTCTCCAGCCGCAGCCGCCTCGATACCGCATCAACCCTCAGCTCCAACCCAGACTCAAGAGGCGCTTCTGGAGTCCTTCGCGGCGCTTATCGAAGCTCGAACAGAGAGCCGATTTGCACGCCTCGAGGGCATCTTAGACCGCCTCAACCCAATGCCGGCCCCGCGGCCGCCTCTTAAGGCGTCCTCCACTGGCCTCAACGCTGCCCCAAGCACCTCGGGTGTAACCACTGCCGCCAAGAAGAAAAAGGCACCACAACGAGCCCAACCAGCTGCTCCCTTGGCTGCCCCCCCACAAGCGGCCCCAAGGAAGAGCTTTGCCTCCGCGGCAGCCCAGAAGGCTCCTGTTAAATCGGCGGAGAACCCGCCGCAGAGCCCTGCAAAGGCCACACCTCGCCCTCCTCAGGCAAGGCCCAACCTGCTAACAAAGCAGCAACCGACGGCTGCCCAAGCTGATGATGGTGAATGGGTGGAAGTCACCAAGAAGAAGAAAAAGAGGCAAGGGAAGAAACCCTCCCCTTCAACTGTTCCTCCTCCCAAAAACACCACCCATAAAGGCTCAACGCCAAAGACTGGACCTAAATTGCCCACTCTGACCCCCCCTCGCTCTTCCGCTGTCGTCATTTCGCTGCAGCCTGAGGCAGCTGATAAGGGGGTCACATACAACGAGGCTATTACCAAGGCCCGAGAGGCTCTGTCCCTGCCAGAACTGGGCGTGAGTCATATAAGGTGCCGCAAAACGGCCACAGGGGCTAGGATGCTGGAGATCTCTGGCCCTGAAAGCAGCGACAAGGCCAATGCTCTGGCCTCCAAACTAAAGGATGTCTTAGAAGGGGTGGCTAACGTCTCATGCCCTACAAAACGAGTGGACGTCAGAGTCACGGAGCTCGACGACTCGGTGACAAGTTCTGAAGTTGCCTCTGTCATTGCCGCTAAGGGAGGTTGCCCCTTGGACAGTGTCAAGGCTGGAACGATCCGTCCGGGCCCAAGGGGGGTGGGTGCCTGCATCGTTTCCTGCCCAGTGGTTGCCGCCAAAGCCATCCTATCTGGTCGTCTGCTGGTGGGCTGGTCCTCGGCGAAGGTGACATTGCTTGAAGCACGTCCTCTACGCTGCTTCAAGTGCCTGGGCCTAGGACACACTACTCAGATGTGTCCCTCTTTGAAGTCCAGAAGCGAACTCTGCTTTAGGTGTGGCCAAAACGGCCACAAGTCTGCAACATGTTCTGCCAAACCCCGATGCGCCGTCTGCTCGGACGCAAACAAGGCTGCAGACCATATTATGGGGGGCAAATCATGTCGCCCCCCCTCGACGAGAGGGAAAGCTAAGGCGGCAGCTGCACGGATCACAGCTGCCCCCCCATCAGTAGACCCTACGGAACTCCCGGGGCCATCATCGGAAGCCCTCTCTGGGCCCCTAGAAGAGGTAGAGATGGAGGGAATCATAAGCAATGTCCAGTAGATCCTCCATTTCCCTCCTACAGGCGAATCTGAACCATGCCGCCAGAGCCCAGGACCTATTTCTGGCAAACTTGGTGGCATGGAACATTGACCTGGCTGTAGCGGCGGAGCCATATCACATTCCGGAAAACCGTTCCAATTGGGTAGGTTCCGCAGACGAGGATGTGGTAATTATAAGTCGTTCTGGCCCACAGTCACTACCGCTTCAGGCCCTTGAGAGAGGAGCGGGCTATGTGTCAGCAAAGTGGGGTGATGTGGCGATACTGGGGGTGTATTTTTCCCCCAACAGGCCGCTCCCCCAATTCGAGACCTACATGGAGGCTCTGGGCCCCGTAGTAAGGCGTTTGGCTCCACTCCAAGTAGTGCTCCTTGGAGACCTCAACGCCAAATCACTGACCTGGGGGAGCCCTACCCCAAATGCCCGTGGCCCAATCCTTGAGGAATGGGCCGCTGAACATGGTCTGGTCCTGCTAAACAGGGGGAATGCTCATACTTGCGTGCGTCGGTCGGGGGGATCCGTGGTGGACCTATCGTTTGCCACCCCTGCCCTCGCGCGAAATATTGGCACATGGCGCGTCCTCGAGGGGGAGGAGACGCTCTCGGATCACACCTACATCCGCTTCGAATCTGTCTCCTCCCAACCTCTGCCGATTCAGGCCACCCACCGTGCCTTTCCTCGCTGGGCCCTTACCCAGCTGGACAGGGATATGCTGGAGGATGCGGCTCTTGTCCAGGACTGGTTCTACCGCCCCTCGTCCCAAAATGCTGATGAGGAGGCTAAGCACTTTGAATCGGTCCTGGCCGAGATCTGCGACTCGTCGATGCCCAGAGCCCGCCCGCAACCCCCTCGCAGGGCGGTTTACTGGTGGACCGACGAGATCACTCTCCTTCGGTCTGCCAGCAACGCTGCGCGCCGGGCCCTTGTCAGAAGCCGAAGGCGAAGAAACCGCACTCCTGAAGAGGAGAGCAGATTGTATGAGGCGTTCAAATCTGCCAAAAAGGCCCTCAAAATTGGGATCGCCAAAGCAAAAGAGGACGCCTTCCAGGAAATGCTAGCAGACTTGGACAGAGACCCATGGGGGCGACCATACAAAACTGCGCGGAATAAGTTTCGCGCAATGACCGCCCCCATGACGGAGACGCTTGATCCTCCCCTTCGGGAGCAAATTCTGGGTAGTCTGTTTCCCGACTGTGGGCCCCATATCCCGCCGGCACTAAGACCACCCCGTGCGGCCGTGGATGGCCCCATTCCTACTGTCACTGATGCAGAGATAGAGGCAGCCATGGAGCGTCTAGGCAAAAACACGGCCCCCGGCCCTGATGGGGTTCCCGCCCGCATTCTTCGCGTCGCCCTAAAACATCTTCGAGGGCGGCTCCGGGACCTCTTTGACCTGTCCCTCCGGACTGGCAGGTTCCCGGAGGCGTGGAAGGTCGGGCGTTTATGTCTGATCCCGAAAGAAGGGAAGCCTTTGGACTCCCCCTCTGGTTACAGGCCCATTGTGCTGCTCGACGAGGCGGGGAAGCTTTTGGAGAAGATAGTGGCCTCCCGCCTTGTCGACCACCTTAATGAGACTGGCCCCAATTTGTCGGACGCCCAGTTTGGCTTCAGGGCTGAGCGTTCGACAAATGACGCAGTGCTGGCCCTCAAATCATTTGCCCAGGCTGCCGTCGAAAAGGGTGACAGAGCGCTGGCAGTATCAGTCGACATTTCCAACGCCTTCAACAGCCTTCCCTTCTCCACTATCATTGAGGCACTCCGGTTTCACGGGGTGCCTCCGTACCTAAGAAGGCTGTTGGAGAACTATTTGGAGGGCAGGGTAGTGGTGTACACGGTCGCGGGGGGGATGTTGGAACGAAGGCCAATGCGCTGCGGTGTTCCACAGGGCTCGGTTCTTGGCCCGACTCTGTGGAACATAGGCTTCGATTTCGTTCTTCGAAACCGGCCTCTCCCGCGCACCCGAGTCATCTGCTATGCGGACGACACTCTCGTCGTGGCTCAAGGGGGGAGCCTCGGCGAGACATGTCGCCGAAGCGAGGCTGCAGTTTCTGCGGTTATAGATGCAGCGAAACGACTGGGTCTACAGGTGGCCCTATCCAAAACCGAGGCCCTGATGTTTTATGGGCATCGCCAGGGCCCGCCGCCGGGAGCCCACATAACTGTGGAAGGTGTCGCCGTCAGGATCGGGACCCAGATGAAATATCTGGGACTCATCCTTGACGGCAAGTGGAACTTCGAGGCCCACTTCCGGTCCCTGCAGTCCCGACTAGTAAAGACGGCAGCGGCTCTCGCCCGACTGCTACCTAACGTCGGTGGCCCCAGCGTAAGCTGTCGAAAGCTCTACGCTGGGGTTACAAGAAGCATGGCCCTATACGGGGCCCCTGTTTGGAGTCCGCTGCGAGCAGAGGCTGCTGAGCTACTCCGCCAGCCACAGCGCCTTCTTGCTCTCCGGGCTGTTCGAGCGTATCGCACGGTGTCCCTAGATGCGGCACTAGTGCTAGCAGGTTTACCGCCATGGGACCTAGAAGCGGAAGTTCTGGGTGCCGCCTACCTATGGCGGGCGGAGCGAAGAGCGGAGGGGAGACGCCCCACTTTAGAGGACGTGATCCACGTCAGGCGTCACGCTGACGATGTCTTGATGCAGAGGTGGTCACAGAGACTGGAGTCCGGTCATTACGGGGGCCTGGCGGGCCGCACCATCGGTGCGATCCGCCCGGTCCTCGGTGACTGGATTTCCAGAAAGCACGGCTCCCTTACCTTCCGTATGGTGCAGGTGTTAACCGGGCATGGCTGCTTTGGTTGGTACCTTCACCATATAGCGGGTAGGGAGCGAACCCCTGAGTGCCACGAGTGCGGCGCTGCGGAGGATACAGCTGATCACACCCTTCTGGTGTGCCCAGCATGGGTCCAGCAGCGCCGCACTCTGGCCTCGGAGGTGGGGGGAAACCTTTCGCTGCCCAGCATAGTACGAGCTATGTTGGGCAGTGAAAGGGCTTGGGGAGCTATGGTTTCCTTCTGCGAGGACGTGATGTCGCAGAAGGAAACCGCGGAACGGGCCAGGGAGGATAATGCCCTCGCTGACCCCTTCCGACGTCGTAGAGGGGGAAGGAGGAGGAGGCGATTCGCCGCCCTCCTTCGTCCTCAAGCGGGCTAGTGAGCAAAGGGTCGGGGGACCCGATGCCCACATTGCACAGCCCACCAGACTGAGGGTGTTCCTTGTGTACAGGACCCCTACTCCTTATGCCTGAGGCCCGGCATAGCCGTACGTAGATGATGCATGGAAGACGTCCTGCACGGGTTCCCATACATCATCAACATACGTTGCAGTTGTACATCGCAGGTCGTTTTAGTGGGTATGCTTGTCAGGTGAACAGTGGTTCTTATGCCACTGTCCCCCTGACCAGAGAGTCCCACATACCCCACTGCTGCCCCTGAAGCAGTGGGCATGCGTAATGCATTTTTTCCTGCGAAACCAAAAAAAAAAAAAAAAAAGGTTAGGTTAGGTTAGGTTAGGTTAGGTTCCCGCCCTTCACTATAAGGAGGGAAGGAGTTTTGGGTCTCCTACCGGGCGCGTCCCCAGGTGGCGGATAGGGGAACGCCCTCCAGATATGGGGGGTACCGGCTTCGGCCGGCGCGGACCAAAACCCAAGGGGAGGGTGGGCGCATGGTAGTTGAATTCTGATCGGAATTGAACTACTGTGGCGATAGGAACCCGCACGACGCTCTCTGACTAGCAGAGAGATGCTACGTAGCGGGAAGTGGGAGAAGGCCCCGCGGTCACGTTAGGCAGGTATGTGTAGGTAGGCCGTAGGCGTTAGGGTTAGGATTAGGGACCTGTAGGAGTAGGGTAGGAATGTGATCGTGGTGGCTATGGGGGGCTTGAGGGGCTGGTGGCTCATAGGAGCAGGGTGTGGGTGACCCCCTTTTTGAGTGGGGCTCGACCGGCGTCCTGGACATTCCGGGTAGCGGCGGTGCGAGTGGGGCGACGGGCTTTTTCGGTCATGATGTATGATCGGGGGGGTAGGCTTAGGCTGCCGTCGGCCAAACCGTAACCTTGCGTAAGCAGGGCCGGGGGGACTGTCCTTAGCTGGGTGGTCCTGCGAGGAGCTCACCTCTATAAAAAAACCCCAATCCCGAGGTAGTCGCGGCCCAAGGGATGAATGGCCAACGGGTGGTTGGTTCCGACGCGACCTCTGGAGGGGAGGAATGGTGGACCCTTCCCCTTCACAACCCTACACTTACCCGGGTACAGGGGGCACTGCCCGGGTGGACCGTCTATTTCCCCCATACTCGTGGGAATCATATGGATAATAATCAATTCGTTTCACAAAAAGATGTAGAAGAAGGTGAGGAGATGGTGGTGGGGTCCGATTCAGGATCCAACCTGTCGGGGTGTGCGGAGAATAGGGTGATGGAGTCGCCGGCGGAAAGGAGAAAGAGGAAGCGAATGCGGCTTCACTCCAAGGAGAGGGCGGCTAGAGCTGCTTCGGGATCACTCTCTGATGGCGGTGAGTCAGCGGCGGGTGTTGCTACCCGCAGTAGAGGTAGGGGCCGTCCACCAACTACAGGCCAGTATGTCGGTCTGGCTAAGGCCAAGCAAGAGTTCATCGAAGCCAGGAAGCGTGAACTCGAGCTGTTAGCAGAAGAAGAAATGGTGGAGCTGACGCAGCGGACTAGGGCAAGGAGAGAGAATAGGGCGAAGGTGATGGCTGGGGATCCGGTCGAGGACAAAACTGCGGAAGCCCTTGTTACCCAGGTTAAGGATGATGTGCAGGTTGTTCTCAAGGTGGTTGCCAACTCCAAGAACCTGAAGGGGACGTACGCAAAATCTTTAAAGGAGGCAGCAACATCAATTGAGGAGGCTGTTGGAGCGCTGCGTTGTCGCACGGTTGGTGAGGATAACCAGAGGCTCCAGGCGGAAAACAATCGGCTGCGAAAGGAGTTAGATGACCTAAAAAGGGAGATGGAAGAGGTTAAGTCGGCACTTGCGGATTTGCGCAGTTCTTGCAGATGCGGTCGAACACAGAGCCAGATCCAAGCCCCTGTCATCGCGGAGGCAGCTAGCCAGCGCACTCCGGTAGATCAGGTGTTTATGAGAGAGGTGATGCTGCAGGTAGGACAGCTGGTTTCGGCCAGGTTGCAGTCCCTTGAAGAGCGTTTGCCGCCCGTTGAGCGGTTGCGCCCGCCATTGGCAGCGGATAGACGGATGGACGCTTCATATGCGGCTGCGGCGTCGACGGTGCGTTCTGTGTTGCCAACGCAGGTGGCCCAGAAGAAGAAGAGGACGAAGAAGAAGAAGAGCAAAGCTGGTAGGGTGGTGGCAGCTCCGGCTTCCATTCGAGCATCTATACCAGCCCCATCGATGGCGCCGTTGTCGGATTCGCAGCCTGCGTTGCCAGCTTCTCATCAGTCTGCTGTTGGGAGTTGGTCTGTGGTAGCAGCTCGTGGGAGAGCAAATAAGGTAGGGGGTGCTCAGCGTCCGCCTCAAACTGGAGGTAAGCAGTTGGCTCAGGCTGGTCCAGCGAAGACTAAGGCGATGTTGCGTCCGCCGCGTTCTTTGGCGGTAGTACTCACGCTGGAGCCTGAGGCCAAAGATAGAGGGGTCTCATATGCAGAGCTGCTAGCGAAGGCTCGTCATAGTGTGGACTTAGATGCGATTGGGATCGATCGCTCTAAGTTCAGCTTTAGGGAGACGCGTACGGGGGCGCGAATCTTGGAGCTGGGGGGTTCCACCACTGGGGAAAAGGCTGATGAGTTTGCGGAACGCCTTAGGTCGGCTTTGGCAGGTACAGCCAGAGTGGCTAGGCCCACGATGTGTGCGGACTTGCGCATTTCTAGGTTGGACGACTCAATAGAGAAGCCAGAACTGCAGGCTGCTGTAGCGGCCAAGGGGGGCTGCTCTGTTGAGTCGGTCAAGGTGGGAGAAATTCGGCGTGGTCCGGGGGTCTTGGGCTCTGCCTGGGTCCAGTGTCCAGTTACTGTGGCCAAGTTGTTAGCGGATGAGGGGAGGCTTTCAGTGGGCTGGAGTTCGGCACGAGTTACCGTACTAGAGCGAAGGCCTCTGAAGTGCTTCAGATGTCTGGAGCTTGGGCATACGCGGTCTGTGTGCACTTCATCGGTAGACAGAAGCAGCTTGTGCTACCGTTGTGGCCAGGACGGTCACAAGGCGGCGGCGTGTGTGGCCAAGCCGCGTTGCCCGGTTTGTGCGGATTCAGAGCGGTCATCGGATCATAGCGTAGGTTCGAAGTTGTGCTCGCGACCTCTGAGGAAGAGACAGCCTGCTGCTGACGCTTCTCTCTCAGCAGGGGTGACGCAGGAGGGACAGGCTATGGACATTGCAAATGGATAGTGTGCCCGAAGTGAGGTTTCTTCAGGCGAACATAAATCACTGCGCTGGGGCACAGGATATCCTTTTGCAGTCCATACGCCAGTGGTCGATTGGCATTGCAGTGGTTTCGGAACCGTATTTTGTGCCATCTACGCCTGGATGGTTTGGTGACGAGAATGGGTTAGCGGCAATTGTGTTTTCCTCGTCATTGATGTCACCGCCGCCTGTATTAAGGGAGCGCGGGCCAGGGTACGTGGCTGTTCAGTGGGGCGGCATCGTGTTGATCGGAGCGTACTTTTCCCCCAATAGGACATTAGCGGAGTTCGAACCGTTCATGGATCTGTTGGGGGGAGTGGTGCTTCGATCGGCACCGTACTCGGTTGTCGTCTTGGGTGACCTCAATGCCAAGTCTCAAGCTTGGGGATCACCCGACACTGATGCTCGTGGGGAGCTAGTGGAGGACTGGGCTGCTGAAGTCAGGGTGGTTCTCCTGAACCGAGGCAATGTGCCGACGTGCGTCAGACCCCAGGGAGACTCTATTGTGGACGTGACGTTCGCTTCTCCATCCCTTGAGCCTCGGATATCTGGTTGGAGAGTGATTGTCGGGGAGGAGTCGCTGTCCGATCACCGATACATCCGTTTTAATCTTCGGCAATCGTCGTCACCATCTAGTAGTATCGGTAGATCGCGGGTTGGTTCATATTTTCCTCGCTGGGCGCTTGCCAGACTAGATAAGGACCTGTTAGTTGAAGCGGCGATTGTCCAGGCCTGGTTCGCAGAGTCGACAGTACCGACGGTGGATGTGGACGAGCAGGCTCGTCAGCTTGCCGAGGCGATGACGGCTGCTTGTGACGCAGCCATGCCACGTGCGAAACGAGCCCAACCGAGGAAGGCAGTATATTGGTGGTCGCAGGAGTTGGCAGATCTTCGGGCTGCCAGCATTGCTGCACAACGGGCGGTGACACGGCATCGTAGGCGTCGTATTCGGGGTGCCGACTTTCTAGAGCGTGAGGAGGCGCTGCGGGCAGCGTATAGGGCTGCCAAGAAGACGTTGCAGCTTGCCATTTGCAGAGCGAAGGAGCGTGCTAGAGAGGAGATGCTGTCTGAACTGGACGGGGACCCTTGGGGGCGCCCGTATAAAGCAGTGCGCGGGAAACTCTGTGGTGCCGGTCTGCCGGTCACAGAGTCTCTGGAACCACAGGCGCTGGAGGCCGTAGTAGCGGGCCTGTTTCCGACTCGGGGCGATTATCAGCCTCCACGGATGGCCCAGCGTCGCGATGAGGGTGTCTCTCAGACGGTGGTGCCACCTGTTACGCCGGGGGAGTTGGGGGCGGCATTTCTGCAGCTGCGCGGAAAGATGGTGTACCTGGCCGTGTGTGGGTGATTGTCGAGGACCTGGTTCAGGATCGACTTCGGGGTCTTCTAGACGCGTGCCTGGAGAATGGGCGGTTTCCGGACATATGGAAATTAGGTAGGTTGGTGCTCTTGAGGAAGCAGGGTCGTTCGGAGGATGCTCCTTCGTCTTTTAGGCCTATTGTGCTTTTAGACGAAGGGGGCAAACTCTTTGAGCGTATTCTGGCCTCAAGGGTGTTGGAGCACCTGTCTACGGTTGGTCCGGATCTGTCGGAGTCTCAATTCGGGTTCAGGCAGGGTCGATCTACTATCGACGCGATAGGGCGGCTGAAGGAGCTCTCTGAGGAGGCGGTTAGTCGTGGGGAGGTGTTGTTGGCGGTATCGTTAGATATCGCCAATGCCTTTAACACACTACCGCAAGACTGTATTCGTGAGGCGTTACATTATCACGGAGTTCCTCAGTATCTGCAGCGGGTAATACGTGATTATCTCAGTAACCGGTATATCGTATACCAGGATCGACAGGGGCGCCTAGTGAGGCGAGCAGTGTCATGCGGTGTTCCACAGGGGTCGGTTTTGGGCCCTCTTCTGTGGAACATCGGCTATGACTGGGTGCTGCGGGGTGCGTTACTGCGAGGGCTAAGCGTATTGTGCTACGCTGATGACACACTGGTCGCGGCGCGGGCGGGGACGTTTCGGGAGGCGCTTACCTTAGGTACGGTCGGGGTTCGGCAGGTTGTCGGGCGGATCGAGGCTCTTGGTCTCAGAGTGTCTTTGGATAAGACCGAAGCGCTTTGGTTCCATGGGCCTCGCAATAAACCGCCGTCGGGGACACACCTTTGTATCGGCGATATACAGGTTGAGGTGGCAGACAATATGAAATACCTGGGGCTTGTACTGGATGGTAGGTGGAAGTTCCAGGAGCATTTCAAGCGTCTGTCGCCGAAGCTAGTGGCGACTGCAGGTGCGTTGGCAGGACTGTTGCCTAATTTGGGGGGGCCCAGCGTCTTGGTGCGGAAGCTGTATGCAGGCGTGGTAAGATCTATGGCTCTGTATGGTGCTCCGGTATGGGTGAATTCTTTGTGTAGGGAGAACAGGGCTATGCTGCGGAGACCACAGCGAGTAGTGGCGGTTAGGCTCATACGGGCCTACCGCACTGTGTCGTTTGAGGCGGCTTGTGCTTTGGCAGGTACACCACCGTGGGAGTTGGAAGCGGGGGTGTTGGCCACTGTATACGATCGTGGGGCACAGGTGCGGATGGCTGGAGGGCGCCCTATGCCTGAGCAGGTGGAGCGCTGGAGAGCACGGGCGAAGGAGTCCATGTACCGCCGGTGGCAGGAGCAGCTTGAGCGTCCTGTGGCAGGTAGATGGACGGTGGCGGCAGTGCAGCCAGTGTTGCAGCAGTGGGTCAGTAGGAGGCAGGGTCTTCTCACTTTCCGCCTTGCGCAGGTTCTCTCGGGCCATGGTTGCTTCGGGAGATATCTGTGCAAGATTGCGGGAAGGGAGAGGACAATGCAGTGTCACCATTGTGGGGCAGCGGAGGATACGGCAATGCATACCCTAACGCAGTGTCAGGAGTGGGATGCAGAGCGTGCAGAACTACGCTCTGTCATAGGGCAGGATCTTTCGTTGCCGGCCGTGGTGAGAGCTATGGCGGGTGACGGAAGAGCTTGGCGTGCGGTGGCATCTTTCTGTGAGCGGGTGATGCTACAGAAGGAGGCGGCAGAGCGTGTCCGGGAGGAAGATCCTCTGGCGGACGTGATTCGCCGCAAGCGTGGAGGCAGGAGGAGGAGGCGCTTCGAGCAGCAGCTTCCCTCTGCGATTTAGCCAGGCCGCGGCTGTGAAGGGCGGGAGACCTTTGCAGCTGCATTGCACTGCCTGCGCTTGGCGGAAGCGGTCCCTATGCTCGGGACACTTCAGCCCTTAGGGTAATTGGGGTGGGTCAATTGGGGCAGTCCTTTCAGGGCTGCGATGGTGGTGTCCATCTGGACAACACTGTGGGGGTGGTCTGCGGTAGAATGCATAGGCATTTACCCGGGGTCCACCCCCAAATGTGTGGTGGAGCATCGTTGGTTTTTTACTGGGTATGCTGCCAGCTTCTGGCAGAGAGTCCCAGAAAAGCCCCGTTCTCCCGAGCGGGGGGGATGCGTAATGCATTTTTCCAACGTAAAAAAAAAAAAAAAGGTTAGGTTAGGTTAGGTTAGGTTAGGTTAGGTTAGGTTAGGTTCTCGCCCTTCACAGGGAAGGAGTTTTGGGTCTCCTACCGGGCGCGTCCCCAGGTGGCGGATAGGGGAACGCCCTCCAGATATGGGGGGTACCGGCTTCGGCCGGCGCGGACCAAAACCCAGGGGGTGGGGGGGCGCACTGAGCGTCTCCTCACGGGGGGTATACCGTAATCTGCCCTTATCAGGGCGGACCGGGGGCTGTCGGGGCTCTTGCCCGGGCCGCGAGGAAGGAAAACCTCTTTAAAAAACCCCCGTACACCGTAATCCGCCCTTCTTAGGGCGGACCGGGCCCCTCCTGGAAGCTGCTAACTGGGTACCTTCCAGGGGCGCGCGAGGAGTAAACCTCTATAAAAATCCCTAAAGACTGGGCCGTTGGTGACCACGGCGGCCTGGACCTTCCCGTATAGGAGGGAGGACGACGGGGCGGTCGTCCGAGCAGTGAGTGGCAAAACCCTGGGGCTCAAGCCTGTCCCCTCAGGGTCATAGCAGGCACAAAACCATGAAAATGTCAACACTACGAAATTTATCTACCCACGGGGTAAAGCCGGCTTGCCGGACAATCCCCCCAGCTTCGGCTGGCATGTCCCCTCGTAATGTGGGAGGGGGACACGCAGTGTTTGAAGTATCGAGGCGGGATGAGGTCCAACCGGACCAAGACTCCCTCGTCCGCGGGAGGTCCGCGAAGAGGTCGTCGTCCAACGATGACTTAACAAATGGTGCGGGTAGTTCCCGCGAATCGGCAGCGCCCACTCAGACCACACCAGCTGGTGAGTCGGGTGTCTGCGAGAAGGTGGTGGTTGACGCGCCGGAAGGCGTCAAAGAGTGTGTGGTCGTGCTGCAGGACATCTGTGGCGCCGGTAGTGGTGTCGACTCAGACTCAGCAATGAGTCTGAGGTCGGCAAATTCTGGCCTGTCTAAACTGTGGCAGGACAGGAAGAGGAGATGTGACTCGCGGCGGAGCGAGTCAGAGAGCCCAGACTCCGACAGGTCCCGGTCTCCAACAATGTCTTTAATATCCCGGTCGTCGCGGACCTCCAAGCGCGGCCGTGGCAGGGCAACCACCAAACTGGGTACACCCCAGTCTAAGGTGAATTTCCGCAAGGAGTCCCCGGTTCAGTTAGATGCCAAACCTCGCAAGGCGCAGCCTGATACCGCGAGTAGATTTGTCGCCACTGCCAGTTCATGGAGCGACGCGGAGCAGGTGACGGCGGCGATGCTGGGAGAGCGGCTGGACTGTAGTCTAAAGACTATTGAAATGGTCGCCACCAAATCAGGAAACCTGAAGGGCACCTTTACAAGTGCCCTGAAGGCTTCCGCAAAGGCGATCCGCGAGTCAGTGGCGGAGCTGGAATACCGGACCGTTTCCGATGAAACGGCGCGCCTCCGGGCGGAGAACGCGCGGTTGAGGGCGGAGATGGAGGAGCTGCGCTCAGAGCTGTCCTCTCTTCGTCAGGAGGTTAGGCGCGGATCCGGCGAGGTGCCCATCGTGCCGGCGTCAGTAGGCACCGTTCCTGCGAGAGTGGGCGAGGAGTCGCTGCGAGAGGTAGTAGCGCGCTTCTCGAGGATGGTGGACGCCCGCTTCGACGGTCTCGAGGCTGAAGGGCGCTTGTTGCCGGGGAAGCGCCTGCGCCCCCCACTTGCAGCCGATCGCAGGCGTGAAGAGGCCCCAACACCGGCTCCATATTTCGCGGCGGTTCTGTCCGCCCCCTCGACGTCTCGCGCGACTGCGGCTGCTCCGGTGACGTCTTCCCCCTCTGCCACTACCAAGAAGGGGAAAAAGGTAAAGATAGTCGCCAAGCCGGCGGTCGCCCCTCCCTCCACCAAGGGCAAAGGCGTGGGCAAAAAGTCCGCCGCCCAGCCCTCTGCCGAACCATCGGCCACATCTGGGCCGATCACCGGGCCGGACTCCTGGTCCAAGGTGGTGCGACGCCGGGGTAAGTTGCGCGTGGAGCCGGAGGGCCGCGCGACCAGACCCTCGGCACCTCCGAAGAAGGCGAAGCCCCCTTCCACTCCGGCCGTAAAGCCAGAATCGAAGAAGAGGGCCCCACGTCTCCGCCCCCCACGTTCGTCAGCAGTGACTCTCACACTGCAAAAGGGGGCGGAGAAAACCTACGCGGCGGTAATTGCCGAGGCCAAGGCCAAAATCGACCTTAAGGGCCTCGGAATCGAGAAGGTGAAGTTCCGCGAAGGTGTGACCGGGGCCCGAATCATCGAGATCCCTGGAGCAACCAGTGAGGCTAAGGCCGACGCGCTTGCTGACAAGCTCCGGGGAGTCCTCAACCCGGAGGAAGTTAAGGTGGTCAGGCCGACGATCCACACAGACCTCCGGATCTCCGGTCTGGACGACTCCGTCACTGCCGAAGAGCTCAAACTGGCAGTGGCTGAGGCTGGCGGTTGTCCGGCTGAGGAGGTTCGGGTTGGCGCGATCCGAAGGGGGCCGCGAGGCATGGGCGCCTCGATTGTCAAGTGCCCCCTCAAGGCGGCTAAAAAGGTGGCAGCAAATAAACTGCTCGTGGGGTGGACTTCAGCCAGGGTGGAGATCCTAGCCCCACTCCCGCAGCGCTGCTTCCGCTGCTTCGCATTGGGACACGTTGGGGCCCAATGTCACTCGGAAGTGGACCGCAGTGGCAACTGTCGCCGCTGCGGTAATGAGGGCCACCAGGCCAAAGATTGTACTGCCGCTCCCCACTGCCCCATCTGTGAGGCAGCCGGGAAAGCGGCAGGTCACGCACCCGGGGGCAAGGCCTGCATCAAGCCCCCGAAGAAGAGTGCGCATAGGAGGAGCGCCGCACCTCCGAGGAAATCCTCGGAGCCGCGGCCCTTGAGTCCGCCCGCAGCAGCGGCCCAACCGGAGGTTGAAATGGAGGTCCAACATGCGTAAGGACCTCCACTTTCTTCAAGGAAACTTGAACCACTGCGCCGCGTCTCAAGATCTCATGCTCCAGGATGTAGCGCAGTGGCAAGTCCAGCTGGCGGTTATGGCGGAGCCATACCGCATCCCGGCCCATTCTGACTGGGTCGGGGACTTGGACGGCACCGTCGCAATACACCGGCGGGGGGCGTCTGGCCTTCCCCCGCTCACATGCGTGTGGCGGGGTCACGGGTTCGCGGCGGCTCGAATCGGCGACCTGGTTATTATTGGGGTGTACTTCTCCCCCAATAGACCGCTCGCCGAATTCGAGCAGTATTTGTTGGAGGTCGGGGCCATGGTGGGACGTTGCTCTCCCCTTCCAGCGATCGTACTCGGGGACCTTAACGCGAAATCTTCGCAATGGGGTTCCCTGACTACTGATCCGAAGGGGAGAGTCTTGGAGGAGTGGATCGTGGAGTGTGGACTCGCGATCCTCAACGTCGGCACCGTGCCCACGTGCGTGCGACGCAATGGGAGCTCGCGGGTCGATGTAACTTTTGCATCGCCCGCCGTCGCACGCCGTGTCCGAGGGTGGCGAGTGTTGACGGACCCGGAGACATTGTCGGATCACCGGCACATCCGGTTCTGCGTCTCCGGTCCAGCCACCCCAGCTAGCCCTGGCCAGCCCCAGCAGGAGGGCCCACGGTGGGCGGTAAAGTGCCTGGACCGAAACCTGCTGCAGGAGGCCGCACTGGTCCAGGCGTGGTTGCCGGACCCACCACCAGTGGACCTGGAGGGGGAAGCCGCACGGCTCATCGAGGCCATGTCGCAAGTTTGCGATGTGGCGATGCCTCGCGCTCGAGCTCCCTCTCCCCGAACCCAGGTCTACTGGTGGACCCCGGAGATTGCCGCCCTCCGCTCCAGGTGCGTGGAGGAGCGCCGCCGCTTCCAGCGGTACAGGAGGCGGCGGATTCACGTGGAGGCCGAACTGGACCGGCTGTACGCCGCCTACAGGGAGACAGCGGTAGCTCTGCGGCTGGCGATAGCGCGGTCCAAGGCGGCGGCCTGGGAGGATCTGCTGGGGGCCCTAGAGAGGGACCCCTGGGGCAGGCCGTACAAACTAGTACGGCAAAAGCTTCGCCCCTGGGCTCCCCCAGTCTCCAGCAACCTGGATCCGGAGGTCCTAGAGCGGGTCGTAGGGACTTTGTTTCCCGAAAGAGGGGTGGACTTCGTGCCTCCCTCCATGGGAGTTTCGTCCCACGACCCTGGGTCTGAGGTGCCACCCGAGGTCACGGAGGTGGAGCTGGGGGCGGCCGTTTTCCGTCTAAAAGACAAGAAAACGGCCCCCGGGCCCGATGGGATTCCTGCCCGAGCCTGGGTCCTGGCTCTTAGCGGGGAGCACAAGCCCTTGGAGCCCATGCTCC
The DNA here is from genome assembly GCA_949315895.1 of Anania crocealis. Taxonomy (NCBI): domain Eukaryota; kingdom Metazoa; phylum Arthropoda; class Insecta; order Lepidoptera; family Crambidae; genus Anania; species Anania crocealis. The sequence goes on along the minus strand of OX438874.1, from coordinate 103,152 downwards.
GGGGGCTCTACAGCCGGTGCCTCCGGGAGGGCCGATTCCCCCGGAAGTGGAAGGAGGGCCGATTGGTTCTCATACCAAAGGAGGGCCGCTCGGCCGAGGACCCGTCCGGGTACCGGCCCATAGTATTGCTCGACGAGGCGGGTAAACTGCTGGAGAGAGTGGTGGTGAACCGTCTCGTCGAGCACCTGGAGGTGGTCGGGCCGAACCTGGACGATGCCCAGTATGGGTTCCGCAGAGGTCGATCGACCATTGATGCGATCGGCCGTCTGCGGGATACAGCGGAGGAGGTGGTCTCCGGGGGTGGGGTGTTGATCGCGGTGTCGTTGGACATCGCGAACGCATTCAACACCCTTCCCTGGCAGGTAGTCTTGGAGGCACTCCACTATCATGGAGTGCCACCCTACCTGAGGAGGCTAGTGGGGGACTACCTCTCTGAGCGAGCGGTAGTCTTCCCCACCATGGAGGGTAGTGGTCGTCGGCAGATGTCGTGCGGTGTCCCACAGGGGTCAGTCTTAGGACCCCTGCTCTGGGACATCGGGTACGACTACGTCCTACGCTGCGCAAATCTGCGCGGCGTGGACGTGTCGTGCTATGCCGACGACACCCTCGTCACGGCCCGGGGTTCTGACCTCCGGGCCGCGACGGTGTTGGCCACCGCCGGAGTTGCGGCGGTGGTGGCCAGAATCCGGCGGTTGGGGCTGGAGGTGGCTCTCCACAAGTCCGAGGCCATCTGTTTCCACGGGCCTCGGCGTGGACCACCTGCCGGCGCCAACATCGTGGTGGGCGGCACTCCCATCCCTGTCAAGAAGACGCTGAAGTATCTCGGCGTCATTCTTGACAGCAGATGGGACTTTGGGGACCACTTCTCAGCATTGGTCCCCAAATTGGTGAGGACGGCGGGCGCTCTGAGCCGCCTGCTGCCCAACCTAGAGGGTGCAGGGGATTCTTGCCGCCGTCTTTATATGACGGTGGTGAGGTCCATGGCCCTCTACGGGGCGCCGATATGGGCGGCGTCCCTCAAGAACCGCCATAGGGCTCTCCTGCATAGTGCACAGAGAGTCATGGCGGTTCGAGTGGTGAGGGGTTACCGCACCATCTCGCATGAGGTGGCGTGCGCACTCGCCGGGTCCCTTCCATGGGACCTGGAGGCGGAGGTACAGGGGTCGGTATACTGGCGGGCAGCAGACGCCCGAAGCCAGGGAAACCGGCCCCCGCACGACACGGTGGTGCGGTGGCGGAGGGAGGCCCACGCGGTCGCCCTGGACCGGTGGACGCGGTCCATCGAGGAGCGGCTGGGCACTCCACTAGCTGGATCCCGGCGCCGCATCCTCGAGGCGATCCATCCCATCCTCAAGGGGTGGATCGAGAGGCGGCACGGGTCGCTCTCCTCCCGGTTGACGCAGATACTCTCGGGGCATGGGTGCTTCGGGAGATATCTGTGTCTGGTCGCCGCGAAGGAGCCGACCCAGGGATGCCACCACTGTGGTTGCGCGGAAGACACCGCGCACCACACGCTGGTGGAGTGCCCCGCGTGGAGTGGGCCGCGGTCAGTGCTAACCGCGGCCCTGGGAGGAGGAGTCCTCTCGCTGCCGGCCATCATGTCGGGGATGGTCCGCAGCGAGCAGGCTTGGGAGGCGGTGGCCGCCTTCTGCGACGACGTCATGTCGCAGAAGGAGGTCGCCGAGAGGGAGAGAGAGCGGGATCCGCACTCTCTCCGCCTCCGTCGGCGTAGGCGGGGCGGTAGGCCCCGCCAGGGTCCCGGGCGGCAGGTGCGGGGGCACCAGCTGCCTAGCACATGGGACCAGGACGACGCGCTGTTCGCCCAGCGCGTCGTCCAGAGGTAGGAGTGGGGTGCCGTCTCAGCACCCCCTCTGAGGAGGTCTGCCCTTTTCAGGGCGGAGGTGGCCGCTGGCGGGGTCCGTGGACTGTCGAGTAACCACAGACCCTGCCGTCAGTCAGCGCGGCGGGCGACGCGAGGTTTTTAGTGGGTATACCCCTGGGTCCCATTCCCAGGAGCAGCGCCCTTTTCAGGGCGCCGGGAGTCCCACATACCGCCCTGCCCTCCCCCAGGGCAGTGGTGATGATGCGCAACGCATTTTCCTCGCGTAAAAAAAAAAAAAAAAAAAAAAAAAAAGGTTAGGTTAGGTTAGGTTAGGTTAGGTTAGGTTAGGTTAGGTTAGGTTAGGTTAGGTTAGGTTAGGTTAGGTTAGGTTAGGTTAGGTTAGGTTAGGTTAGGTTAGGTTAGGTTAGGTTAGGTTAGGTTAGGTTAGGTTAGGTTAGGTTAGGTTAGGTTAGGTTAGGTTCTCGCCCTTCACAGGGAAGGAGTTTTGGGTCTCCTACCGGGCGCGTCCCCAGGTGGCGGATAGGGGAACGCCCTCCAGATATGGGGGGTACCGGCTTCGGCCGGCGCGGACCAAAACCCAGGGGGTGGGGGGGCGCACTGAGCGTCTCCTCACGGGGGGAATACCGTAATCTGCCCTTCTCAGGGCGGACCGGGGGCTGTCGGGGCTCTTGCCCGGGCCGCGAGGAAGGAAAACCTCTATAAAATACCCCCGTACACCGTAATCTGCCCTTCTTAGGGCGGACCGGGCCCCTCCTGGAAGCTGCTGACTGGGTACCTTCCAGGGGCGCACGAGGAGTAAACCTCTATAAAAATCCCTAAAGACTGGGCCGTTGGTGACCACGGCGGCCTGGACCTTCCCGTATAGGAGGGAGGACGACGGGGCGGTCGTCCGAGCAGTGAGTGGCAAAAACCCTGGGGCTCAAGCCTGTCCCCTCAGGGTTACTGCAGGCAACAAACATGGATAATGTCGACACTACGGAAAATTACTACCCACGGGGTAAAGCCGGCTTGCCGGACAATCCCCCCAGCTACGGCTGGCATGTCCCCTCGTAATGTGGGAGGGGGACACGAAGTGTTTGAAGTTTCGAGGCGGGATGAGGTTCAACCGGACCAAGACTCCCTCGTCCGCGGGAGGTCCGCGAAGAGGTCGTCGTCCCACGACGACCTAACAAATGGTGCGGGTTGTTCCCGCGACCTGGCAGCGCCCACTCAGACCACACCAGCTGGTGAGTCGGGCGTTTGCGAGAATGTGGTGGTTGACGCGCCGGAAGGCGTCAAAGAGTGCGTTGTGGTGCTGCAGGACATCTGCGGCGCCGTTAGTGGTGTTGACTCGGACTCAGCAATGAGTCTGAGGTCGGCCAATTCTGGGCTGTCGAAATTGTGGCAGGACAGAAAGAGACGATGTGATTCGCGGCGGAGCGAGTCAGAGAGCCCGGACTCCGATAGGTCTAGGTCACCGACAGTGTCAGTGGTGTCACGGTCGTCGCGGATTTCCAAGCGCGGCCGTGGCAGGATAGCGATCGCGGCGAACAAGTTTGCTTCACCGCAGTCAAAACTCGAGTTCCACAAGGAATCCCTGGTGCTCTCAGAGACAGAAGCTCCGGGCAAACCTCGTAGGGCGCATCCTGATGCCGCCAGTCGTTTCGTTTCTGCTGCGTCTTCGTGGCGTGATTCGGAGGCGGTTACTGCTGCCATGCTTGGAGAGCGGCTGGACAGCAGTCTCAAAACCATAGAGATGGTCGCCACAAGATCGGGAAACCTAAAGGGCACTTTCACAAGTGCCCTGAAGACGTCGGCGAAAGTGATCCGGGAGTCCGTGGCAGAGCTGGAGTTCCGAACTGTCTCGGATGAAACGGCCCGCCTCCGGGCGGAAAACGCAAGACTTAGAAAGGAGATGGAAGAGCTCCGCTCACAATTGGCCTCGCTCCGCGAGGAGGTGAGGCGACCATCCGGAGAATTCAGGGTTGAGTCCACCCCAACCCGCGTTCCGCCAACAGTGGGCGAGGAGGCGCTGCGCGAGGTTGTGGCGCGCTTCTCGCGGATGGTGGACGCCCGGTTTGACGGCCTCGAGGCCGAAGGGCGCCTGCTGCCGGGGAAGCGCCTGCGTCCCCCACTAGCGGCGGATCGAAGACGCGAAGTGTCTGCAGCCCCAATTCCATCTCCTAGCTTTGCAGCGGTTTTGTCCGCCCCCTCGAAGTCTCGCGTGACGGCAGGTGCTCCCGCGACGTCTACCCCCTCGGCCACTGGCAAGAAGGGGAAGAAATCTGAGAAGGAAGTCACAAAGCCGGCGGTTGCTCCGCCCTCCAGCAAGGGCAAAGGAGTTGGCAAAAAGTCTGCCACTCAGCCCGCTGCCGAACAGATGGTTACACCTGGGCCAGGGCCCACCACCGAGGGACCGGATTCTTGGTCCAAGGTGGTGCGACGCCGCGGCAAACTGCGCGCAGAGCCGGAAGACCGCGCGCTGAGAGATTTGGCACCCCCGAAACAGGTGAGGCCTCCTTCAGCTCCAGCCCCAAAGCCGGAACCGAGGAAGAAGGCCCCACGTCTCCGCCCCCTACGTTCCTCTGCAGTAACGTTGACGCTGCAACAGGGGGCGGAGAAAACCTACGCGGCGGTGATAGCCGAGGCTAAGGCCATGATAGACCTCAAGGGCCTCGGTATCGAGAAAGTGACGTTCCGCGAAGGCGTGACTGGGGCCCGGATTATTGAGATACCTGGGGCGACCAGTGGAGCTAAGGCCGATGCCTTAGCAGAGAAGCTCCGGGGAGTCCTCAACCCGGAGGAAGTGAAGGTGGTCAGGCCGACGATCCTCACAGACCTCCGGATCTCCGGCCTGGACGATTCCGTCACTGCCGAGGAGCTAAAGCTGGCAGTAACTGAGACTGGTGGTTGTCTGGCTGAGGAGGTTCGAGTTGGTGCAATCCGGAGGGGGCCACGAGGCATGGGCGCCTCGATTGTCAAGTGCCCCCTCAAGGCGGCTAAAAAGGTGGCAGCGAACAAACTGCTCGTGGGGTGGACCTCAGCCAGGGTGGAAATCCTGGCCCCACTTCCACAACGCTGCTTCCGCTGCTTCGCATTGGGACACGTCGGAGCCCAATGCCATTCGGAGGTTGACCGCAGTGGCCACTGTCGCCGCTGCGGTAAGGAGGGCCACCAGGCCAAAGATTGTACTGCCGCTCCCCATTGCCCTATCTGTGAGGCAGCCGGGAAAGCGGCAGGTCACGCACCCGGGGGCAAGGCCTGCACCAAGCCCCCGAAGAAGAGTGCGCGCAGGAGGAGCGCCGCACCTCCGAGAAAGCCCTCGGAGCCACGGCCCTTGAGTCCGCCTGCAACAGCGGCCCCACCGGAGGTTGAAATGGAGGTCCAACATGCATAAGGACCTCCATTTCCTACAGGGCAACCTAAACCATTGCGCTGCGTCTCAGGACCTCATGCTCCAGGACGTAGCGCAGTGGCAAGTCCACCTTGCGGTTATGGCGGAACCATACCGCATCCCGGCCCATTCCGACTGGGTCGGGGACTTGGACGGCTCCGTCGGAATACTCCGACGGGGGGCATCTGGCCTTCCCCCGCTCACATGCGTGTGGCGGGGTCACGGGTTCGCGGCGGCTCGAATCGGTGAGCTGGTCATTATTGGGGTGTACTTCTCCCCCAATAGACCCCTCGCCGAATTCGAGCAGTATCTGGTGGAGGTCGGGGCCATGGTGGGACGTTGCTCTCCCCTTCCAGTGATCGTACTCGGGGACCTCAACGCGAAATCTTTGCAATGGGGTTCCCTGACTACTGATCCAAAGGGGAGAGTTCTGGAGGAGTGGATCGTGGAGTGTGGACTCACGATCCTCAACGTCGGCACCGTGCCCACGTGCGTGCGACGCAATGGGAGCTCGCGGGTTGATGTAACTTTTGCATCGCCCGCCGTCGCACGCCGTGTCCGAGGGTGGCGTGTTCTGACGGACCCGGAGACGTTGTCGGATCACCGGCACATCCGGTTCTGCGTCTCCGGTACAGCCACCCCGGCCAGCCCCGGCCAGCCCCGGCAGGAGGGCCCGCGGTGGGCGGTAAAGTGCCTGGACCATAACCTGCTGCAGGAGGCAGCACTGATCCAGGCGTGGTTGCCGGAGCCTCCAGCAGTGGATCTGGATGGGGAAGCCACTCGGCTCATCGAGGCCATGTCGCAAGTTTGCGACGTGGCGATGCCTCGCGCCCGAGCTCCCTCTCCCCGTACCCAGGTCTACTGGTGGTCACCGGAGATAGCTGCCCTCCGCTCTAGGTGCGTGGAGGAGCGTCGCCGCTTCCAGCGGTACAAGAGGCGGCGGATCCACGTGGAGGCTGAACTGGACCGGCTGTACGCTGCCTACAGAGAGACAGCGGTAGCTCTGCGGCTAGCGATAGCGCGGTCCAAGGCAGCGGCCTGGGAGGAGCTGCTAGGGACCTTAGAGAGGGACCCCTGGGGCAGGCCGTACAGGATGGTGCGGCAGAAGCTCCGACCTTGGGCCCCCCCAGTCTCCAGCAGCCTGGATCCGGAGGTGCTGGAGAGGGTTGTGGCGACCCTGTTTCCTGACAGGGGGGCAGAATTTGTGCCCCCTGCCATGGGAGCTGCGTCCAGTGACCCGGGACTAGAAGTGGCGCCCGAGGTCACGGAGGCGGAGCTTGGGGTGGCCGTTTTCCGTCTGAAGGACAAGAAAACGGCTCCAGGGCCCGACGGGATCCCTGCCCGTGCCTGGGTCCTGGCCCTCTCCGGGGAGCACAAGCCCCTAGAGTCCCGGCTGCGGGAGTTGTACAGCCGGTGCCTCCAGGAGGGCAGATTCCCCCGGAAGTGGAAGGAGGGCCGATTGGTCCTCATACCCAAGGAGGGCCGCTCGGCCGAGGACCCGTCCGGGTACCGGCCCATAGTGTTGCTCGACGAGGCGGGTAAACTGCTGGAGAGAGTAGTGGTGAACCGTCTCGTCGAGCACTTGGAGGAGGTTGGGCCGAACCTGGACGATGCCCAGTACGGGTTCCGCAGAGGTCGATCGACCATTGACGCGATCGGCCGTCTGCGGGACACAGCGGAGGAGGTGGTCTCCGGGGGTGGGGTGTTGATCGCGGTGTCGTTGGACATTGCGAACGCATTCAACACCCTACCCTGGCAGGTAGTCTTGGAGGCACTCCACTATCATGGAGTGCCACCCTACCTGAGGAGGCTGGTGGGGGACTACCTCTCTGAGCGAGCGGTAGTCTTCCCTACCATGGAGGGTAGCGGTCGTCGGCAGATGTCGTGCGGTGTCCCACAGGGGTCAGTCTTAGGACCCCTGCTCTGGGACATCGGGTACGACTACGTCCTACGCTGCGCAAATCTGCGCGGCGTGGACGTGTCGTGCTATGCCGACGACACCCTCGTCACGGCCCGGGGTTCTGACCTCCGGGCTGCGACGGTGCTGGCCACCGCCGGAGTTGCGGTGGTGGTGGCCAGAATCCGGCGGTTGGGGCTGGAGGTGGCTCTCCACAAGTCCGAGGCCATCTGCTTCCACGGGCCTCGGCGTGGACCACCTGCCGGAGCCAACATCGTGGTGGGCGGCACTCCCATCCCTGTCAAGAAGACGCTGAAGTATCTCGGCGTCATTCTTGACAGCAGATGGGACTTTGGGGACCACTTCTCAGCATTGGTCCCCAAATTGGTGAGGACGGCGGGCGCTCTGAGCCGCCTGCTGCCCAACCTAGAGGGTGCAGGGGATTCTTGCCGCCGTCTTTATATGACGGTGGTGAGGTCCATGGCCCTCTACGGGGCGCCGATATGGGCGGCGTCCCTTAAGAACCGCCACAGGGCCCTCCTGCACAGTGCACAGAGGGTCATGGCGGTTCGGGTGGTGAGAGGCTACCGCACCATCTCTCACGAGGTGGCGTGCGCACTCGCTGGGTCCCTTCCATGGGACCTGGAGGCGGAAGTGCAGGGGTCGGTGTACTGGCGGGCGGCCGATGCCCGAAGCCAAGGAAACCGGCCCCCGCACGACACGGTGGTGCGGTGGCGGAGGGAGGCCCACGCGGTCGCCCTGGACCGGTGGACGCGGTCCATCGAGGAGCGGCTGGGCACTCCACTAGCTGGATCCCGGCGCCGCATCCTCGAGGCGATCCATCCCATCCTCAAGGGGTGGATCGAGAGGCGGCACGGGTCGCTCTCCTTCCGGTTGACGCAGATACTCTCGGGGCATGGGTGCTTCGGGAGATATCTGTGTCTGGTCGCCGCGAAGGAGCCGACCCAGGGATGCCACCACTGTGGTTGCGCGGAAGACACCGCGCACCACACGCTGGTGGAGTGCCCCGCGTGGAGGGGGCCGCGGTCAGTGCTAACCGCGGCCCTGGGAGGAGGAGTCCTCTCGCTGCCGACCATCATGTCGGAGATGGTCCGCAGCGAGCAGGCTTGGGAGGCGGTGGCCGCCTTCTGCGACGACGTCATGACGCAGAAGGAGGTCGCCGAGAGGGAGAGAGAGCGGGATCCGCACTCTCTCCGCCTCCGCCGGCGAAGGCGGGGCGGTAGGCCCCGCCAGGGTCCCGGGCGGCAGGTGCGGGGGCACCAGCTGCCTAGCACATGGGACCAGGACGGCGCGCTGTTCGCCCAGCGCGTCGTCCAGAGGTAGGAGTGGGGTGCCGTCACAGCACCCCCTCTGAGGAGGTCTGCCCTTTTCAGGGCGGAGGTGGCCGCTGGCGGGGTCCGTGGACTGTCGAGTAACCACAGACCCTGCCGTCAGTCAGCGCGGCGGGCGACGCGAGGTTTTTAGTGGGTATACCCCTGGGTTCCATTCCCAGGAGCAGCGCCCTTTTCAGGGCGCCGGGAGTCCCACATACCGCCCTGCCCTCCCCCGGGGCAGTGGTGACGATGCGCAACGCATTTTCCTCGCGTAAAAAAAAAAAAAAAAAAAAAAAAAAAAAAAAAAAAAAAAAAAAAAAAAAAATTAGGTTAGGTTAGGTTAGGTTAGGTTAGGTTAGGTTAGGTTAGGTTAGGTTAGGTTAGGTTAGGTTAGGTTAGGTTCTCGCCCTTCTTCTGAAGGGAAGGAGTTTTTGGTCTCCTACCGGGCGCGTCCCCAGGTGGCGGATAGGGGAATGCCTCCCAGATATGGGGGGTACCGGCCTCGGCCGGCGTGGACCAAAACCAAAGGGGGGGGGGGTGTGCGCATGGTAGATGAATTCTGTCTGGAACTCATCTACTGCGGCGATAGGAACCCGCACGACGCTCTCTGATTAGCAGAGAGGCGCTACGTAGCGGGAAGAGGGAGAATGCCCCGCGGTCACGTTAGGCAGGTAGATGTAGGTAGGCCGTAGGTGTTAGGGCTAGGAGTAGGGACCTGTAGGAGTAGGATAGGAATGTGACCGTGGTGGTTATGGGGGTCGTAAAGGGGCTGGCGGCTCGAAAGAGCAGCGGGAGCTGGGTGTGGACGACCCGCTTTGAGTGGGGCTCGACCGGCGTCCTGGACATTCCGGGTAGCGGCGGTGCGAGTGGGGCGACGGGCTTTTCGGTCATGGTGTATGATCGAAGAGGTAGGCTTAGGCTGCCGTCGGCCAAACCGTAATCTTGTGTAAGCAGGGCCGGGGGGACTGCCCTTAGCCGGGTGGTCCTGCGAGGAGCTAACCTCTATAAAAAACCCCAATCCCGAGGTAGTCGCGGCCCAAGGGATGAATGGCCAACGGGAGGTTGGTTCCGACGCGACCTCTGGAGGGGAGGAATGGTGGACCCTCTCCCTTCACAACCCTACACTTACCCGGGTACAGGGGGCACTGCCCGGGTGGACCTTTTATTTCCCCCATACTCGTGGGAACTGTATGGATACAATTAATACTAAATCGTTTCAAAATAATGCGGAAGAAGGTGAGGAGATTGCGATGGGATCCGATACAGGATCAAACCTGTCTGGAGGTGCGGAGGAAAGGGTGTTGGAGTCACCGGCGGAGCGGAGGAAGAGGAAGCGTATGAGGCTGCACTCCAAAGAAACGGCGGCTAGAACTGGTTCAGGTTCTGTCTCAGATTGTGGCGAGTCAGCGGCGGGTGTTGCCACCCGTAGCAAAGGTAGGGGTCGACCACCGACTACGGGCCAGTATGTTGGTTTGGCTAAGGCCAAACAAGAATACATCGAGGCTAGGAGGCGGGAGCTCGAACTTTTGGCGGAGGAGGAGATGGTAGAGTTGGCCCAGCGTACCAGATCTAGGAGAGAAAACAGGGCGGTGGCAATGGCCGGGGACCCTGTTGAAGAAAAGACGGCGGAAGCTCTGGTCAACCAGGTGAAGGATGATGTCCAGGTTGTCCTTAAAGTTGTTTCTAGCTCAAAAAACCTGAAGGGGACCTACGCAAAGTCCCTTAAGGAGGCTGCAGCATCCATCGAAGAAGCCGTTGGGGCTCTCCGGGGACGTACATTCGGCGAGGAAAACCAGAAGCTGCAGGTCGAAAATAATCGGCTGAGGAAAGAGGTTGATGATCTCAAAAGGGAGATGGAGGAGGTGAAGGCAGTGCTAGCGGAGTTGCGCCGGTCCTGCAAATGCTATCCGAGGCAGAGCCAAGTCCAAGCTCCTGTCACCATGGAGGGAGCTGGTCAGCGCCCTCTGATAGATCAGGGGCTCTTAAAAGAGGTTATGTTGCAGGTGGGGCAGATGGTGTCAGCCAGGTTACAGTGCCTGGAAGAGCGTCTGCCACCGGTTGAGCGGCTTCGCCCGTCACTGGCGGCAGACAGGCGTGGGGAGAGTTCCTATGCGGCTGTGGCGTCGACGGTGCGTCCTGTCTTACCAACGCAGGTGGCACAGAAGAGAAAGAAGACCAAGAAGAAGAGTAAAGCCGGTAGGATGGTGGCGGCTCCGACTTCGACTCGGGCTTCTATACCAGCCCCATCTATGGCACCGTTGTCGGTTTCACAACCTGTTTTGCCGGCTCCTCATCAGCCTGCTGAAGGGAGTTGGTCTAGGGTGGCCCGTGGAAGGAAGAACAAGGCAGAGGGTGCTCAGCGTCCTATTCAACCTAGGGGTGGGCAGTTGACCCAGTCGGGGCCAGCAAAGACAAAGGTGTCACTACGTCCGCCACGTTCTTTGGCGGTAGTGCTCACGTTGGAGCCGGAGGCCAAAGATAGGGGGGTCACATACGCGGAGCTGCTAGCGAGGGCTCGTCATAGTGTGGACTTAGATGCGATAGGGATCGATCGCTCTAAGTTCAGCTACAGGGAGACGCGGACGGGGGCGCGAATCTTGGAGTTGGGGGGCTCCACCACTGGGGAGAAGGCCGACGAGTTTGCGGAGCGCCTTAGGTCGGCTTTGGTTGGTACAGCCAGAGTGGCTAGGCCAACTATGTGTGCGGACTTGCGCATTTCCAGGTTGGACGACTCAATAGAGAAGCCAGAACTGCAGGCTGCTGTTGCGGCCAAGGGGGGCTGCTCTGTTGAGTCGGTCAAGGTGGGAGAAATTCGGCGTGGTCCGGGGATCTTAGGCTCCGCCTGGGTCCAGTGTCCAGTTACTGTGGCCAAGTTGTTAGCGGATGAGGGGAGGCTTTCAGTGGGCTGGAGTTCGGCACGAGTCACCGTACTGGAGCGAAGGCCTCTAAAGTGCTTCAGATGTCTGGAGCTTGGGCATACGCGTTCTGTGTGCACTTCATCGGTAGACAGAAGCAGCTTGTGCTACCGTTGTGGCCAGGACGGTCACAAGGCGGCGGCGTGTGCAGCCAAGCCGCGTTGCCCGGTTTGTGCGGATTCAGAGAGGTCATCGGATCATAGCGTAGGTTCGAAGTTGTGCTCGCGACCTCTGAGGAAGAGACAGCCTGCTGCTGACGCTTCTCTCTCAGCAGGGGGGACGCAGGAGGGGACGGCTATGGACATTGCAAATGGATAGTGTGCCCGAAGTGAGGTTTCTTCAGGTGAACATAAACCACTGCGCTGGGGCACAGGATATCCTTTTGCAATCCATACGCCAGTGGTCGATTGGCATTGCGGTGGTTTCGGAGCCATATTTTGTGCCATCTACGCCTGGGTGGTTTGGTGATGAGAATGGGTTAGCGGCTATTGTATTCTCCTCGTCATCGATGTCACCGCAGCCTGTATTAAGGGAACGCGGGCCAGGGTACGTGGCTGTGCAGTGGGGCGGCATCGTGTTGATCGGAGCGTACTTTTCCCCCAATAGAACATTAGCGGAGTTCGAACCGTTCATGGATCTGTTGGGGGGGGTGGTGCTTCGATCGGCACCGTATTCGGTTGTCGTCTTGGGTGACCTCAATGCTAAGTCTCAAGCTTGGGGATCACCCGAAACTGATGCTCGTGGGGAGCTAGTGGAGGACTGGGCTGCTGAAGTCAGGGTGGTTCTTCTGAACCGAGGCAATGTGCCGACGTGCGTCAGACCCCAGGGAGACTCTATTGTGGACGTGACGTTCGCTTCTCCGTCCCTTGAGCCTCGGATATCTGGTTGGAGAGTGATTGTCGGGGAAGAGTCGCTGTCCGATCACCGATACATCCGTTTTAATCTTCGGCAATCGTCGTCACCATCTAGGAGTATCGGTGGATCGCGGGGGGGTTCATCTTTTCCTCGTTGGGCGCTTGCCAGACTAGATAAGGACCTGTTAGTTGAAGCGGCGATTGTCCAGGCCTGGTTTGCAGAGTCAACAGTACCGACGGTGGATGTGGACGAGCAGGCTCGTCAGCTTGCCGATGCGATGACGGCTGCTTGTGACGCAGCCATGCCGCGTGCGAAACGAGCCCCACCGAGGAAGGCAGTATATTGGTGGTCGCAGGAGTTGGCGGATCTTCGGGCTGCCAGCATTGCTGCACAACGGGCGGTGACACGGCATCGTAGGCGCCGTATTCGGGGTGCTGGCTTTCTAGAACGTGAGGAGGCGCTGCGGGCAGCGTATAGGGCTGCCAAGAAGATGTTGCAGCTTGCCATTTGCAGAGCGAAGGAGCGTGCTAGGGAGGAGATGCTGTCTGAACTGGACGGGGACCCTTGGGGGCGCCCGTATAAAGCAGTGCGCGGGAAACTCAGCAGTTCCGGTCCGCCGGTCATAGAGTCGTTGAACCCGCAGGTGCTGGAGACTGTAGTAGCAGGCCTATTCCCGTCTCGGGGCGATCATCAGCCTCCACGGATGGCCCAACGTCGCGATGAGGGGGCCTCTCAGACGGTGGTGCCACCTGTTACGGCGGGGGAGTTGGGGGCGGCATTTCTGCAGCTGCGCGGAAAGAAGACGGCTCCGGGTCCAGATGGTGTGCCTGGCCGGGTCTGGGTGATAGTCGAGGACCTGGTTCAGGATCGACTTCGGGGTCTTCTAGACGCGTGTCTGGAGAATGGGCGGTTTCCGGACAGATGGAAAGTAGGTAGGTTGGTGCTCTTGAGGAAGCAGGGTCGTTCGGAGGATGCTCCTTCATCTTTTAGGCCTATTGTGCTTTTAGATGAAGGGGGCAAACTCTTCGAGCGTATTCTGGCCTCAAGGGTGTTGGAGCACCTGTCTACGGTGGGCCCGGATCTGTCGGAATCCCAATTTGGGTTCAGGCAGGGGAGATCCACGATCGACGCGATAAGGCGGCTGAAGGAGCTTTCAGAGGAGGCGGTTGATCGCGGGGAGGTGGTATTGGCGGTATCGTTAGATATCGCCAATGCCTTCAATACGCTACCGTCGGGCTGCGTTCTAGAGGCGCTGAGGTTCCATGGCTTACCCTGGTATCTACAGCGGGTTATAGCGGATTACTTTTGTAACCGCTTTGTTGTGTTCCAGGATCGACAGGGGCGCCTAGTGAGGCGAGCGATGTCATGCGGTGTTCCACAGGGGTCGGTCTTGGGCCCTCTTCTGTGGAACATCGGCTATGACTGGGTGCTGCGTGGTGCGCTACTGCGAGGGCTTTGCGTCATCTGTTACGCTGATGACACGCTTGTTGCTGCGCGTGCGCGGACGTTTCAGGAGGCGCTTACATTAGGTACGGTCGGGGTTCGGCAGGTTGTCAGGCGGATCGAGGCTCTTGGGCTCAGGGTGTCTTTGGATAAGACCGAAGCGCTTTGGTTCCATGGGCCTCGCAACAAACCGCCGTCTGGGACACGCCTGTGTATCGGGGGCGTTCAAGTTGAGGTGTCAGATGACATGAAGTACCTGGGGCTTGTGCTGGATGGCAGGTGGAGCTTCCGGGAACACTTCAAGCGTCTGTCACCGAAGCTTGTGGCGACTGCAGGGGCTTTGGCAGGGCTGTTGCCCAACCTGGGCGGGCCGAGCACTTTGGTGCGCAGGTTATACGCCGGGGTGGTTAGGTCCATGGCTTTGTATGGTGCCCCGGTGTGGGTGGACTCACTGGGTAGGGAAAACAGGGCCATGCTGCGGAGACCTCAGCGAGTAGTGGCGGTTAGGCTCATTCGAGCCTACCGCACTGTCTCGTTTGATGCAGCATGTGCTCTGGCGAGTACTCCACCGTGGGAGTTGGAAGCGGGGGTGTTGGCCATGGTATACGACCGTGGGGCACAGGTGCGGATGGCTGGAGGGCGCCCTATGCCTGAGCAGGTGGAGCGCTGGAGAGCACGGGCGAAGGAGTCCATGTACCGCCGGTGGCAGGAGCAGCTTGAGCGTCCTGTGGCAGGTAGATGGACGGTGGCGGCAGTGCAACCAGTTTTGCAGCAGTGGGTCAGTAGGAGGCAGGGTCTTCTCACTTTCCGCCTTGTGCAGGTTCTCTCGGGCCATGGTTGCTTTGGGAGATATCTGTGCAAGATTGCGGGAAGGGAGAGGACAATGCAGTGCCACCATTGCGGGGCAGCGGAGGATACGGCGTTGCATACCCTAACACAGTGTCAGGAGTGGGATGCAGAGCGTGCACAACTACGCTCTGCTATAGGGCAGGATCTTTCGCTGCCGGCCGTGGTGAGAGCTATGGCGGGTGACGAAAGAGCTTGGCGTGCGGTGGCGTCTTTCTGTGAGCGGGTGATGTTACAGAAAGAGGCGGCAGAGCGTGTCCGGGAGGAAGATCCTCTGGCGGATGTGATTCGCCGCAAGCGTGGAGGCAGGAGGCGGAGGCGCTTCGAGCAGCAGCTTCCTTCTGCGGATTAGCCAGGCTGCGGCTGTAAAGGGCGGGAGACTTTTACAGCTGCATTGCACTGCCTGCGCTTGGCGGAAGCGGTCCCTATGCTCGGGACGCTTCAGCCCTTAGGGTAATTGGGGTGGGTCGCTTGGGGCAGTCCTTTTCAGGGCTGTGGTGGTGGTGTCCATCTGGACAACACTGTGGGGGTGGTCTGCGGTAGAATGCATAGGCATTTACCCGGGGGCCACCCCCAAATGTGTGGTGGAGCATCGTTGGTTTTTTACTGGGTATGCTGCCAGCTTCTGGCAGAGAGTCCCAGAAAAGCCCCGTTCTCCCGAGCGGGGGGGATGCGTAATGCATTTTTCCAACGTAAAAAAAAAAAAAAAAAAGGTTAGGTTAGGTTAGGTTAGGTTTTTTTTTTTTTTTTTTTTTTTTTTTTTTTTTTAGGAGGGGGAATGCGGTTACGCACTGCCTGCGACAGCGGGGGCCGTCGCAGGGGTGTGTGGGACTCGTCCTATTTAACGGACCATACCCACTAAACCTAACCTCCGTGTACCTCTCGCGCGTTTTGAAATACTGGACAAGGCATCCGATTTGGAGTCTTCTTGCCCA
The DNA here is from genome assembly GCA_949315895.1 of Anania crocealis. Lineage (NCBI taxonomy): Eukaryota > Metazoa > Arthropoda > Insecta > Lepidoptera > Crambidae > Anania > Anania crocealis. Next base: position 87,711 of record OX438874.1, on the reverse strand, counting down.
GGTTTCACACGCGCAGCCGACAACTCAGCCTACTCATGGGCAGCAAACTGCCCTAGCCACTGGAGTGGCGCGTGGGTACACCGCGCGCGCACACTCGGGTCTGTTAAGGGGAGGCAGACGCCCCCGCGTCTGGCCGTCCCGACCCTAGATGAAGAGTTGGCCGCCGGACATTGACTGTCGGCAGGTCCGCAAGATCGGACATCTCTCCATCGCCCCGGGAGACATCGCGCTCGTGTTGGCGCAGAATCTTCTCGACCAGGGTGCGATTTCTCGGGTGGAGTTTCGAGGAGGGACAGCCAGGCGTCGACCCCACTCGGTGGTTTGCAGGGAGAGCCGCTTCTGCGCAGAGTGCGCAACGGATCTCTTTCACGCAGCCAGCGGCTTTGTGGCCATCTTCGGCGCAGCGGATACATGTGTCGCTACGGTCAACAACCGCACGACACATTGCGCGCCCATGGCCAGCACCGAAGCACCGGGAACATCGCATTGGCCTGGGTTTAAGCAAAGTCGCTCTAACCCGGACCCAACCAACAACAAACTTCGTGTTCGCCAACTTTTTCGCAGCCATAACAGGGCAGCGGAGAACGACGCTACCGCCTATCCCATTACGGCTGATGCGACCCACTCGTATCAATCCAGGTTGACATTCCCCGTGTTTGGATACCGCCAGAACAATATCCTCAGGGGTCACTGTCTCGTCGAGGCCCGTCAGTCGGATGTCCGTCGACTTGACGGGTCGGGAGATTTTAAAGGCTCCTGGCGGGGGAATCTGTGCGAGTTTAGAGGCCAGAAGATCCGCCTTAGCGTTCGCTTCGTCCATGGATTCGCCCGCCAGGGCGTCTATCTCAAGGATTCGGTTTTCCGTGGTAGGGGAGAGTTTGAAGCGAATTCTCCCTCCCAGACCAATTTCCCACACGTCGATGGTATCCCTAGCAGCTCGGAGGAGCTTGTCGTAGGTCCACCCTATGGTGGTTCCCTCCGGTTGCACCTCCAAGACGATCGCGGCAGAGCGCGGAGCCCGGAGCTTTGAGGGGTTGCCTTGGTTTGGAGGAGGTTTCCTGCTGCTGGACGGGGCGGCGGGTTTCCTAGTCTGCACTGGAGCTGACTTACGGACAGCAGAAGCGCCAGGGGCTTGAGAACGCTGGCTGTCGTTCTGCTTCCGTTTCCTCTTGGTGCCTTTGCTGACGACCTCAGTCCAGGTTTCGGCGAAGGCAGATGGTCTATGAGGGAGTGTGGGCGCTGGATCGGGGCCCTTGACAGGGTCGTTCCCTTCCCTTTTCTTCCTCCTTCCTCTCTTGCGTTTTGGTTTGGGTCCTTCTGACGCTGGAGCTGAGGCGCGGGTTATCTCGGGCCTCTGGACATCCGCTCTCAACGGAGGACGCACAATACGTTTGGGCAGAAGACGGTCGTCCAGGTCTTCGAACCGGGCGTCGATCATGCGCCCGACTCTGGTCATAACCTCGCGAGCAATCGCGTCAGCGAGGTCGCCAGGGAGGGGCTGGCTGATGCTTGTCACCGCTGGTTGGGGACAAGTCTCCTGATGGATCTCCGCCTCGGTTTGGATCTCCATGCTCCTTTCTTGCGCTTCTTGCGAAGCGGATCCCCACACTGATTCAGCCTCACTTTCGTGGGGCTCGCTAAAATTAGGGTTGTCCTTAAAGGCCTCCCGCATTTGACCCTTGATAAACTTGACCGCGGCGGCAAGCTCGCCACATTGCCCTCGCAGTCTTGCAATCTCCGTCCGTTGTTCGGCTTCCCTTTTCATTGCAGCTTCCGCGCGAAGATTCGCGTTCGTAACTTCCTCGCGCAGGGTGGCGACCTCCTGCTCCAAGTAAAACGTCTCCTTGGTGCGTGGTGGAAGTGACCGCCCCAGATAAGGCCAAGAAGAAGAAGAAGAAGTCCCCACGCCTCCGCCCGCCCAAATCGGCCGCGGTGGTGTTGGAGCTCACCAAGGAAGGGACAGCTACGGGGCACACTTTCTCCGAGCTGCTGAGCAAGGCCCGCAATGACATCGGGCAACATTGGATCGGCGAGACTGGACTCCAGGGACGCCTCAAGTTGCGGCCCTCCCGCATGACCGGGAACCGAATCTTCGAGGTGAGGGCCTTGAAGGAGAGCGGTCCCGGCGAGGCAGCTGAAAAAGCCGACCTTCTTGCGACCGCCCTGGTTTCAGTTTTCCCACCAGGTGCGGTTATAGTGACACGGCCTGAGAAGTGCGCGGATCTGCGCCTCACGGGCTTGGAGGAGTCCGCCACTGCTGACGAGATAGCAGTGGCCATCTCTGAACAGGGGGGCTGTAGCGCAGCCCATGTGAAGATTGGCCGGATGGGGGTGGGAGGTGCCGGCGGCTCTGTAGTCGCCCGCTGCCCGGTCCAGGCGGCCAGAAACCTGGCGAAGCTGAAGAGGCTGCACGTTGGCTGGCTGAACGTCAGAGTGCAACTGCTGCCGCCCAGGGCTCTGCGCTGCTCGCGCTGCCTTGGGGAGAGTCATGGCCGGGCCGTCTGCAAGGCCACAGAGGACCGCAGCGATATCTGCCTCCGATGTGGCCAGCCCGGTCATAAGGCCGCCGGTTGCGCGGCCCCGTATAGCTGCTGCCTATGTGCGGCGGCGGGCCGCAGGGCCGACCATCGTCTCGGGACGAAGGACTGCCCTCGGCCGAAGATCGCCAGGGACAAGCCCCCGATCGCCCGCAGAACGCGTTCGCGTTGAGGAGTACGGGGGTCTGCCAGGGAGAGCCGACGCAAGTCGGTGGCTGGACGCAGAGTCCAAACCTCCCAGGCTCTTGTACCCAGGAGCCGAGTGAGCGGCCAACTACGGCTGGCGTCGTAAAGACGTAGGTGGCAACCCGGGGGTTTTTTGGTGCAAACCATTTCCCCCTAAAAAAAAAACCCGCCCTTCACAGGGAAGGAGTTTTGGGTCTCCTACCGGGCGCGTCCCCAGGTGGCGGATAGGGGAACGCCCTCCAGACATGGAGGGTACCGGCCATTTGGCCGGCGCGGACCAAAACCCACAAGGGAGACGCTTCCAGTGGGCTTGGGCAGTCCGCTGTTGAATGCGTCTCCAGACGGTGGTAGCGGGCTTCGGCCCGTGGCCTGTTGTGGCCGTTCGCGCTGGAGGGCACGACGGCGGTGTTGCCGTTGGGGCGCCAGCCCCGCGGCGGACGGAAGTCGCTCGTTTCCCAGTATGGTTTGAGCTATGCTGGGCAGCGAGTGGGCGTGAGACGTTGGCGGCCCCTTGCAACGACATGAAATGTCATTGTAAAGGGTGGCCACGGATCGGGTCGGCAAGGTTGCTTGCGGACCCGACCCGAAGTCGTAGATGGGGGAGGACGAGTAGGCATACGCCGAACTCAACTTCCCCCGTCTAGCAGGCTAGTGGGCGTTGGGCCGGGGGGCTCAACGCTCGCATTGCACAGCTTGCCAGACTGGGGGTGGTTCCTGGTGTACAGGATCACCCATATTTTATGCCTGAGGCCCGGCATAGGCCGTACGTAGGCGGTGCATGGAGGGCATCCTAAGGGAAACCCATACACTGCCAACATACGCTGCAAGGTACACCGCAGGTCTTTTTAGTGGGTATGCTTGTCGGGTACCGACAAGAGAGTCCCACATACCCTACTGCTGCCCCTGAAGCGGTAGGTATGCGTAATGCATTTTTTCCTGCGAAAAAAAAAAAAAAAAAAAAAAAAAAAAAAAAAAAAAAAAAAAAAAAAAAAAAAAAAAAAGGTTAGGTTAGGTTAGGTTAGGTTAGGTTAGGTTAGGTTAGGTTAGGTTAGGTTAGGTTAGGTTAGGTTAGGTTAGGTTAGGTTAGGTTAGGTTAGGTTAGGTTAGGTTAGGTTAGGTTAGGTTAGGTTAGGTTAGGTTAGGTTAGGTTAGGTTAGGTTAGGTTAGGTTAGGTTAGGTTAGGTTAGGTTAGGTTAGGTTAGGTTAGGTTAGGTTAGGTTAGGTTAGGTTAGGTTAGGTTAGGTTAGGTTAGGTTAGGTTAGGTTAGGTTAGGTTAGGTTAGGTTAGGTTAGGTTAGGTTAGGTTAGGTTAGGTTAGGTTTTTTTTTTTTTTTTTTTTTTTTATAAATTATAACGACTTCCTCCAATATGTGTGATCGGAGCCTGTTTTTTCTGGTTTTATATTTTATGTCATTTTCTATCTGACTTAAGGTCAAACCTTCTACTATGATCTTCTAAACTTTATTCTATTACATCAATTACTTAATTTTCTTTCAGTTTACATAATTGGATTTCTTCTACTGTTATTCTTCTCTGTTCCAGCTTATCTATTTCAATTGAGTTTATGTTGTTCTATTTCTTTTCATTTCCATCTTACTACTTCCTTCTACTATAATTTGCTATATTAATAAATCTGCACATGTTTACTATTATAGCAACTAACTTCTTTTCATTTCCGTCAAATCCTACAGGGTGATTGAGCACATACTTTTCTATATTTAACCACCTTATTTTCTCTTTTAAAGTTATTTATTATTGTTAGCATTTATATATTATTGTATTTGTGTTAACACTATATATTCAATATATATGTCACAATACTTATTATTGCTTTCATTTATTTTTATTTTCTTCACCATTAAATTTTTGCAGTATTTTAAAGTTATGTCTTTTACGTTAATCAATTTTATTAAAGCCCTTTTTGTCACCCTGTCGGTCCCCTTCCGCATACCTCCTCCGTCTCGCTTCCCACAATGTTCTATCCATTTCTTTGTCATTTCTTTTCCTTGTCCTAATTCATGTTTTTCTTCTTTTTCCAGGTACAGTTCCAACGCCATCTGACGTCTGTCTGATGCTGCATTTTCAAACATCCCACTCCTGGTATCAACTCTCCTCTTCATGTCCGTCAAATTCGCGGACCACGACGGCATGGTAAGTATTTCTTCTTTCTTTGCATTTCTACTAAATCGTTTATATTTTTCTGTTATAACTTTAATAATTTTCTGTTCTGCTTTTTCTAATTTTGATTCACTATTAATTTTGTATAATTCCTTTATTGTTAATTGTTTGTCAGGCGTGATTTGGGTGAATTTCTCATGAAATCCTTTGAAATCAGCCGTTTTTGTATGAAATGGTCCTGTTGTCCATTTTGTGTTATTTTTTATATCTGCAATTTTGTTTAATTTAAATTTTTGTTTTAGGGTTTTGCCGTTGTGGTCCGACCTCGTGAGGCCCTCTATCTTTTTCCTGTCGTCCACCAGGTTTAGGATGGCTTTGGAGTATACTGCGACGTCTACGAGGCTACTGTTCCTCTTGCCTGCTAGTTTGTTCTCCGGGACGCCTTTAGCAGTACGCCGTTGACGCCCTAGCTATGGCGTCCCATTTTCGACGAATGGGGCAGTCGTGGCTAAACGCATTGTGGGTGCTAATCTCTGCCTTGGCTCGGCTGCAATTTATGCATTTTGGCGTCTCCTGTGCAAGCCTTTCGGGGCAACTTGCGCACAAATGCAGCCCGCCGCAATAGCTGCAGACGTCTTGGGTCTCCTTACAGTACTTACGGCTGTGCCCGTAGCCCAGGCAGCGCGAGCATTGTACTAAAGGTGACTGGTCTTCTACCACAATCTGTTGGAGGTCTATGTGAATTCTTCCCTGATCGGTAGCTCGCTTCCAGATTGTGGGAGACACAGTCAGGACGATGTGAGATGTATGCGGGTTCCTTGTCTTTTTTCTAAATTTTACTTCCACTCTGTCCTCCTCGTTTTCGAGGCCATGAAAGAGGCCCCGGTTCTGGTTCCTAAGAGCTTCCAATACATCAGCATCACTATGTATCGTTAGAACGCTCTTAAGAACCAGAAGCGGGTCCCTGTTTTTCATATCCTCGACAACGAGGTTTTTTCCTGCTCTTTCTATCCTTTCCTTGATTTTCCTTCTGTCTTCCTTCGTTTCACAACCCATTATTATTTTCCTATCTTTGGCCTTTCTCACTTTTTCTATCCTTATCCATCCCTCTTTTGCCTCGACTGCTCTTCGTACTCTTTCTAGGACTTCCTCCCCAGTATCTTGGTCATTCTCGGAGGTGATGACCATGGAGTGAAGTGCTCTACGCTCCGGCACCTGCTTGGTGTTAGTTTCCGCTGCCGCTACTCTCGCGTAGGTCATTTTTTCCATAGTTAATGCTTGGCCTTCTATCATGTTCTTAATTTCCATAATTTTCTTACTGTTTTCAGCGAGCAGTCGATTGTTCTCCTCTATCTTGGTGATGAGGAGATCTCCTTCTATTCTTCCTAATCCCTCTGTAGGTCCCTGCTCCTTCAACGTTGGAGTGTCGCTGTCATTTTCTCCCTGATCCTCGTCCCCTCTAGTCTTTTTCTTCTTTGCAGGTGCGGCTCCCGACGCCTCCTTCACAAGTTGGTAGAGATTGTCCACCGCTAGAGTAATCCCGGCCTTAAGGTCGGCTCTCAGATTGCGGGATTCTCCTATCTGGGTCTTCGCTTTCACGAGCCAAACCCTGGCCCGGGTCACTCTATCGGAGGACTTCGATTGGTCCGTCGCTGGCCTCGGCGACACCGCAGCAGCGTCTACAGATGCTCTTCGCGTCACTCCCTTCGCTTCAGAGGGGGCCGCTGCCTTCTGTTTCGCCTTCTGCGGTGCCCCCGGGGCCTTCGCCGTTTCCACTTTGGTTGGAGAGTGGGAATGCGTGGTTGACGCACACTGCATTTGGGTCAACCTGGACTCCAGTTCTCCTATGCTTCGTCTAACATTTGTCGGATGCGTCGCGGACTTTATAGGAGAGGGTCCTGCCTTCTCCTTGTTGTTTGGTGGTGGTGGTAAGTTTTCGGGACTCCTGTCAATTCCCTTTTTAGCTGGTGTTCTAAAACCAAACATGTTAGCTGTTTAAGTTGAACAGCGAGCAAGGAGAACTGAAACCAGTGCGGGAGAAGTCAGAAAAACAAAATTAACTATGTGCACCGAATACGATGCACAACAATAATAAAATAGGTATCAAAAAAAACTTTAATTAGTGTCCAAAACGGAGCACCGTCGATTGAGAGTATAGTCTTAAAATATGTATACCGGCCAATAGGCCAGGCTTACAGTTAAAATTTTTTCCGTCAACTCTATAATGAGTAAGTCACAATAAATTTGTCACTAATACTACCTAAGAAGAGAGCTGCCAATGTTTCCCCAAACAAGCCTTTGCGCTACGCCTCAGATCCTTAGGTTCTTATTTTAAGCTAATTAATTTTTCGTTTTATTTTGCAGAAGCTGCGGAGAGGCGATTAAGGGCGCAAGAAGCGTGACCAGGTAGCGGCCAGACCCGAACGATGTAAATAAACGAAGAAACTCAAAAACTAAAATTCGGTCGGGTCGGCTCGTTCACCTGGCTAAGAGAATAAGGGAGGGTGGGAGGGCAAATTTTTGGGTTTCCCTCTGCCGGAAAGCGGCGGATGGGGTGTCAGATGAAAGGTCTCGGCGCCGTCTACAATTCTGCGTGCAGAGAAGAGGTGGTGCCGGTATAAAATTTTGAATTTATAGATGAAAAACTGATTTTTTGTATGAAATTAAATGAAAATATATGAATTTAATGAAAAACTTATTTTCCAGGGTGTCCAGATAGGTGCAGGAGCAGGCGGAGCAGCAAACCAGTCAACCTCGAAGAGGAAGAAGAGTAGGCGTCCGAGTAAAAAGTTAGGAAAATATAAGAAAAACTACGATTTTCGTGAAAATTTAAATGAAGGGAAAGTGAAAAGCCAAAAAGGACTATAGCAG